>OX451736.1:595780987-596380987 GCA_948472305.1 Vicia faba
CACATCGCCAAAATTAAACTGGACCCGATTTAGCGAAAAAATAAATAATGCGAAGAAATAAAGTGCGAAAAGTAAATTACATGGCTTAGGGACAATTACATAATTATAATTAAACGACATAAGATAAATGTGCGAAATTAATAATTGAAACGACGGGCGTTGGACCCCTTTTACAAACAATAGTTAAAGTTAATGAATTAATTAAATAAAGAGGAATAAAAATTAAAATTAAGAAGAAAAATGTTTTTAGGTATTTTTATGTTTTTTAGATTTAATAATAAAAAAAAAGTTAACTAAAATTAAATTAAGAAGCAAACCCTAATTCTAATATTTTTTATTTATTGTGAAAGAATTAAAATATGACCTAAATTAAACCTAATTCATTTATGTACAATTTAAATAGGAAAATAAACAAATAAATAATTATTATTATTCTAAAAAAGGGGAAAAATATTAAAAGGAATAAAAAATAGCAATTAACCTAATTCTACATTTTTTGGATTTTTATTAAAAAGGATTTAAAGTTGAAAACCTAATTACACTAAATCATCTACATTTTAATTTATTTATGAAAATAATTATTATAAAATAAATATTATATTTTTTTGTATTTTTCTGATTTTTAGTGTTTTTATATTTTGTAGAAAAAATAAATTAATTGATAGCAATAAAAATAAATAATACAATAATCAAAATAATAAGAAGAAAAGAAAAAAAAACAAACCAGAGTGGGGTGTTGCCCCAAATAAGGAGGTAAGGCCTGGTAATTTAAGGCCCATCAAGCTTGATTTCGCTGACTTTCCTTGATCTTGTATGGCACGTTGACCAGCCTATGATATGCTCTTTGAATTTAAGCCTTTGATCTGTACGCACTGGACGCGTGTATGGTGAGATATTGATGGAATATGGTGATCCTCCTCAAGCGCGCTGCATAAGAATTTTTTATGAAAAATAATGTGAAACTTTTGCCAGACCTGGGACTTGAACCCAGGCCTTTGAGGTCACATGCCTAACACGTTACCACTGAACCACATGCATTTCAATTAACATATAATAAACAATAAAGAATATAATAATAACGCGTTAGCTGTTTTGGAATTTCGCGCGAATTTCAAACTGTCCAATGGTTGATGGACACGATGTCATCTCCTTCCCCTACCCTGTAACACAAACACTATGAGAACGGTTTTTACAGCGTGGTTTAAAGAGGGATTCAAGAAAATAGCGAATAGAATTCCTTGATCCATAAATCCATCGCGAGGTATGTGTCTTATTCAGAAGAACACGCTGAATGCAATGGTAACAATCTTGAGTCCCAATTGTTCCTTGGGTGAGAAACCCTAAATCAAGAACTCTGAAAACCTAATTTTTTGACAATGGCGAAAGCACAAATATGGCACAAAAACTCAATTGAACATATTGGTTAGCACAGAAACATCATTATAAACAAGAATCCATGAACAAAAATGCAAAAGAATGCTTAAATCATGCTATGCGATTTCAATATTTTCTTGGTTCAGTTTGACTTAGAGGTACCGATTCAAGGTGTTTTGCTTGTTGTTTTTGATTGAGAAACGTCTAGGGATATCTCAGGATGCTATTGGAATAAAAATTGGAGCTTGAATCACACTAAAACCTTGATTTCAGTATTGGTGTTTTTATGAGAAAATTCAAGAATGCAATGGAGTTTGGGGCGCAGCTTGCAGTCTTGTAGCATTAGGGTTCTCATCTAGTACTTGTATGGAATGGTTTAGGTTAACAAAACTACACAAAATCTCAAGCATTGATGATTTCACATATTTGATTTTGGAAAATCTTTTTCATATCTTTTTTCATGTTATTTTTGTTCAATCATGATCCAATCTCATCCAAATTTGCCTCATTGGGATATGCACGAAATATTATGAATAAACATGCATGAAAAGATTTTTTTAGGTTAAGTTTGATATTTTTCATATATTAAAATCATTTAAATGAATATAAATTAATATTAATTCAAATAAATAATTAAAAAATATGAGAATACTTCCCTTTGGGCCTAGTGGTCGTGCATAGGCTTGGCATGAAGAAATTTGGAAGAAAAATGGGCCCATTTGCATTTTTAGGCCTTTTGCATCAATGTTGACTTTTCAAAATTCCTAAAAATTTCCCAACTTCCACAAGGCATAACTTGGTCAATTTTTAAGCTTTTCACATGTTCTTGGACATTTTGGAAAGGTCTTTGAGTCCTTTAACCAATGCCTTTGGTCCCATGTCATTTTGATTTACCAATCTCAAGTTATGGCCTTTGACTTAAAGTCATTTTTTGTTGACTTTTGAAAATGACCTATAATGTTGAAATTGATAACTTTTTGTGAGAGCATTTCTTGGACTTGGAACATGAAGATGAATTGTAGGAAATGTCTTTCTATTCAAAATGAGCTTTGGATGGAATTTTTTTGATAATCCAAGTGAAAGTTATGCCCTGGTCAATTTCAGTTGACTTTTTCAACTGTCCAAATATAGCAACTTTTGCATCTTGATGATTTCTGAGCCCAAATTTTGAGAATCATGATCAAGCATTGATCAAATGATGTTTGTGGCTTCAAAATGATATATTGACCAAAAATTTGAACTTTTGACTGTCAAATGACCATTTTGCCCCTACAGTTGACTGTAGTGCAATCTAGGGTTTTGACTGTGCAATTTTGAGCTGAATGTCTTGAAACTTGACATGAGGATGCCTGACCACATTTGTAGGCATATGAGACTTGATTGGGCCTTTGAAAAGTTCATTTGCTTGACCAGAACTCAAACCCTAGTTTTGACTGTATAGGAGACAGTTGAGCTGCACAACCCTGGGGGAATTTTGTGACCTTGACTTGGCAATTTCTGATGAATATGGGAGGGCAAATTTTGGGGTACAACACTATGCATTGGAGAAGTTGGGAAATTTTTGTGAAATGGCCAAAGTCAACTATCCTTGAAACTTCAATTTTTGACAAAAGGGCCCACTTTTTCCACTTGATTCTGCCTTGTCATGCCACGCACGTGTCCCATGATTTATTTTAAGATTAAAAGTTAATTTTTCCATTTTTATTTAATTTTATTTGATTTAATTCATTTTAAATCCTTAAAATTCAAATAAAAATCAAAAAAATTAATTAAGGGATATCTTGTGGCTTGAATGGCTTTGATACATCATAATCCACCTACCAATTTCGTGTAAGGTCCATTTTAAGCATAAAATTCAAATTTGGACAAAAAAGGCAAGTTTCTTCAATGGTGGTTATGGAGAAAATCAAAACTTCATTACAAGGGTTAAAGGCTCATAAAATTGCTTGATTCTCATTCCAAGACATATATGCAAATGCTCCATACCATTTACATGACCTGAAAACACCTAAAACAAAGAAACCAAATTCAAAATTTTGGAGGAAAAGTCACAAACTGAAATCAATCTTCCAATGCAATTCAGACATTTTCTTTGATCCAAACACACTCCCAACCCTTCCAGGAACCTTTTGCAATCAGAACTAAGCGCCAAAGCTCAAGAAACTGCCCAGAATAGACTCACGGTTTGCAAAAATTTTCTAGAATTGAAACTCACATTCTATGCATCCTTAACATGTCGTAATCGTTGTTTTACATTGCTTGACCCTTTACAAAGCTTTTGGCATTGTTTAATTTCATTATCATGTACAGAATCGTGAATCACCGTTGGAGATTTTTAGGGTTCTTAAGGTCTCGAATTGGGGATTTCCAGCACAGGCAAAATTAGGCCTTCTCACGCATATGCTTGAACTCGTGACATCAAGACGAATCCATTGATACCATCGCGCCTTTTTTATTTGACCTGTGTGCCTAATCGCTATTTTTGGCGTTGGCATTTTGTGGGGGTTTAAAACCCCCGCTACTTGTTCTTTATTTTACAGGAAAAGGTTGAAGATGAAGGGCGTGGCAACATGTGATTGGCTGATTCAAATGAGATGCGCGTGTTTTGATTTTACAGCGTTGGAAATGACTATTATATATATTAATTTTTGTTTGTTTTACTAATGACTAAAACAAAATGGTGCAGTGGCTGGCAACACGCTTGGTATACGTTGGGACCTGGGTTCGATCCCCAGGTCCCCCTAACGCGTTATATTATTTTTCTTTTCATACTTGCTTGCAGCGTTCCAAAAGAAGGCATATCATACACCTCATCCAGGAGAGCGCCAAGTGGCCTCAGAAGCAGATCCAAGGGCCAGAAAATGATGAGCACCATGCTCAGGAGTCAACCAGCGCCCCCACTCAATCCAGAAAGTCAATGAAGCTTTGTGCAAATGGGCCTCATAATTCCATATACACCCTCCAATCTGGCCCAAAACCCCATTGGGTTTGCAATTTTCATTTTTATATTTTATTTATCTTATTTTCATTTTTCCCTTTTATCAACTATTAACATAATTAACATTTTTATAAAAAACCAAAAAATACTTTATTAATTTAATTTAAGTAATTATTTTGTAAATAAATATTAATAAATTGAATTAGTTTTTTTAACTAGGCAACTTTAACTTCTTTTTTTCTTAATAATTAAAATAGATTTAGAATTAGGTAAAATTAACTTTTAATTTTATTTCCTTTTATTTTATTTCATTAAAAACGTAAAAATACAAAAAAAAACTTTTATTTTTTTTAATTAATTAATTAATTAGTTTAACAATTAGTTTTAATTTCATTTAATCACAAAAAAGACAAAAAAATTCATTTCTTTTCTTAAAAGGGTCAAAACCCTTAAGGCATTCCCGATTAATTTTTATTCGCGCGCATTTATTTTATTTTGATTATTATGTAACTGCTTCCAGCTATGTAATAGTTAATTAGGAATTTTGCTCTCTTTAATTTTCTCGCACTTTATTTTACGAAACGGGTCTTTGTTTTTTTGGCGATGTATAGACCCGCGCTTTGTAATAGCGTAGAATTTATCTTTCTGCAATTTACTTTCCGCACCCCTAACTGTTAAATGCATGAAAGAATGTATGTAAATAAAATTAATCTGTAGCTCACAAATAACATGTACAAAAACATTAACTGAAAAACAACACACAAAGCACATGCCACTCCTAGGGTACGCTTCACTCGTTGCCTCGAAACGTGGTCATCAAGTATAGGGTGTCTTAGAGGTCGCCCTTTGTCTAAAGATCCAGTTGCCTCGAAACGGTTGCCTCGGATAAAAAGGATCTAGGACATTAGGGTTACTTCTAAGGTGTCCTACCATTGCTTTGGTGACCACACTGTCCCGATAATCGAATTGACCCGAACAACTCCAACGATGGTGCTACCTACTTCTCAATGGTGGGATAGCACTATCTAAAGGACTCTTACACAGCTTAATTCCTTAGGGTAGGTAGACTCATGGGTACTTTCTCTTTTCAAAACAAACAAAATACTTTTCACACCTTACACTTTCAAAAAGTTTTCAAACAATACTTCATACACTCTTGAGGACTGATACAAGAGTTACCTAGAAGTTTTTAAACAAACTTTTTTCAAAACCCACACACACTTGAAAAGCAAACAATTTTTGAAAACATAAGAGCAAGTACCTAAGAGCCCGTGGATAACCACGGATAGAAAGGGTGCTAACACCTTCCCTTTCTATAAATCTACCTCCCGAACCGAGAAACATTCTCATAAGGAATTTTGTTGTGCTTTTGTCCTTTCCATGTTGGAGAACATAAAAGACGGTGGCGACTCTTGCTTCCGCGACATTTCGCGAAACCAGCTTAAAAACAGTCAGTTCTATTTCCACCGATCACAGAACTGGCGACTCTGCTGGGGAAACTAAAAGTGAGGTGTACCTTAGGAATAGTTCATCATCATGTTTTCAATTGCTTGCTTTGCTTGATTTGATATTGTGGGCCTGTCTTGGGAGTTTCATAGTTCCTAACCCGGATCTGGGGGATACCTTCTTAGAAAGTAGCAACAAACTGTGAGGGAACTATGTGGGGTATACCAACATGGTTGAAGCAGTTTGCTACGTTGATGTGGCACTTTAGTGAGTACCGGTAACCCTTGAGTCAAGTCAAGGAGAGTACGGGGCCGCCGCGTGGTGTCGTGAAGCATCAACTGACCTTAGGAACCTTAATTGAACCATCCTGGCCTCTTTAGGGGTAGTGAGATAACTGACTTTGGTGCAGTCCGAAGTTGGTTGATACTCGATACTACACTCATTGAGGGTTGTTTTCTTGGAATATTTTGATCGCCAGTTCAGTGGCTAAATCAAAACAATGAACACAGAAAACAACCCAATGATATTTAGCTCCTTAGAACCCGGTTACTTTTGATAGGACAGGTTTTTGAGCCCACCAACCTCAAGAGGGTAGTACCCCAAACTTCATGTTGGCCTAAACTCTAAGGGCTGTGGTGTGACTTGTGTGCCTTATCATGTTTGTTTTTGTGAATACTTGTGGTGTGTTTTATCATAGCATCATAACATCATACAACATCATATGCATTTACTAACCACTTCAAGGGTTCGAATCTTCATCTTTGTTCTTGTTTTGTAGGACATGGAAACTATCCGCAGAAAGACAATTCAGGTCAACCTTGTCAGGATCCCTCCTCAGCTTAAGGAGCTTACATCCAGGATTCCCGAGAACTCTTCATTCAGTGAAAGGTGTGATCGGTGGATCTGGAACTGACTGTTTAACGCTGGTTCGCGAAATGTCGCGGAAGCAAGAGTCGCCACCGTCTTTTATTTTCTCCAATTGGAAAGGACAAAAGCACAGAAAAATTCCTTTAAAGAGATCACTCTCGGTTCGGGAGGTAGGTTATAGAAAGGGAAGGTATTAGCACCCTTTCTATCCATGGTTATCCATGGGCTCTTAGATACTTGCTCAATGTTTTCAAAATTGTTTGTTTGCTTTTCAATGTGGGTTTTAAAAGTTTCTTTGAAAGTTTCAGATCGACTCGTATGTCAGAGTGTTTGAAAAATTGTTTTGAAAGCTTTTGAAAAGTGTTGGTGTGAAAAGATTTTTGTTTGTTTTTTGAAGAGAGCAAGTATCTACGAGAACCTACCTACCCTAAGGAATTCGTCTGTGTAGATGTCCTTTAAAGTAGTGCTATCCCACCATTGAGAGGTAGGTAGCACCACCGTTGGAGGTGTTCGGGTCAATTCGAGTTTAGGGACGTGGTGATCACCAGAGCAATGGGAAGACACCTTAGAAGCTACCCTCATGCCAGGTTCCCGGATCATGAGGACTTACTAAGACGTCCTCTACTCGACGATCACCTTTCGAAAGGCAACAGTGAGGCGTACCCTAGGGGTGGTGTGTGCGAATTGTGTGTCATGTTTCAGTTATTTGTCTTGTCATGTTTGTTGTGTTCTACGCTTGATTTTAATTAGGACATTCATTCTTGCATGCATATTTAACAGTTATAAAGTTTGCGGAAAAATAAATCTAAGGCTATTACAAAGGCGCGGGTCCACATCGCCAAAATTAAACCGGACCCGATTTAGCGGAAAGTAAATGAAGCAAAATAAAGTGCAAGTGCGAGAAATTTAAATTACAATGCTTTGGGAGAGATACAAAATTATAATAAGTGACATAAAATAAATGCGCAAATTAAATAATTAAAAACAATGGGCGTTGGACCCTTTTTGCAAAAAGATTAACTTTAATAAGGAATTAAAATAAAAAATGAAAAATTAAATATTTTTGGGTATTTTTTGTGTTTTTTAAGATTTAAAAGAAAAAGAAAAAAGAAAAATTAATTAAATTAAAATGAAATGCTAAACCCTAATTCTAATGTTTTTTAAGTTTATTATGAAAGACATTGAAATTTAACCTAATTTAAATCCTAATTTATTTATATACATTTGATTATAAAATAAAATAAATAAATAAATAATATTGTGGTAAAAAGGAAAAATTAAAAAGATATAAAAATTATCAATTAACCTAATTCTAAATTTTTGGACTTTATTAAAAGGAATTAAAGTTAAAAACCTAATTAAACTAAATAATTTACATACAATTTATTTATGGAAATAATAAAATAAAAATTATATTTTTTGGCATTTTTGATTTTTATGATGTTTTTGTATTTTGATTAAAAATTAAATAAACAATAATTAAAATAAACATAACAATTAAAATAATAATTAAAAGGATATAAGAAAAATAAATAAAATTGGCAAACCAGGGTGGGGTGTAGCCCCAAAATTGGAGGTAAGGTTCAGCAAGTCAAGCCCATTAAGCATTGGATCCGTTGACTTTGCCAGTTTCCATATGGTGCGTTGACTAAAGCATACTGCGTTCCCTGAATCTTGGCCTTTAGATCTGGTGTTCTTGGATGTATGTAGGGTCTGATCTGGATGGAATATGGTAAACCATCGCGCTGAAGCTGCATAGGATTAATTGATGAAAAATAATATGGGATTTGTACAGACCTGGGACTTGAACCCAGGTCTTTGATGTTACCAACACATGTCCCTGCCACTGAGCCATTGAATTTCATTTAATATATTATAATGAATAAACAACAAAAGGCAAAACCAACGCGTAGTGGATAGCACGCGCGAAATTTCAAATGAACGAATCACACTTCGCCACGACGTTGTCTTCTTCCTTGTCCCTGTAAAACAAACATATAGGCAACGGTTTTCTTTGCGTTGCCTAAACCCATATATCAAAAAATAACGAATAGACCCTCGACGCTCATAAATTGAGCGCGAGGGTTGGAACTTCCTCGTCTGGACGTGATAAATGCAATGGCATTGGTCTTGAGCCCCAATTTTGCTTTGTTGTAAAAGCCCTAAATCAAGCTCTGAAAAACCCTAGGATATGAACATGGCAATATCGCGTATGGCTTATGAAAACTCAATTAAACATATCAGTTAGCTTGGAAACTTCATATTAAACAAGAATTCACAAATAAAAATGCAAAGGAATGTATGAATTGTGATATGCGATTTCAAGAGTTTTGTGATACAGTTCGAGTTCTTGATACCACTTCTTTGCGTTTTGGTTGATGATATTGATTGGAATCTGATCAGGAGTCCACGAGCAAGCTTTTGGTATAAGAATTAGGGCTTAAAACCACCTCCAAGGTTGATTTCAGATTTGAGTTTTTATGGAAAAATTTCAATGCTCCAATGGCTCTTGAGGCGCAGCTTAGAGTCTAAAGGCATTAGGTTTGCATTCCTGAATATGTAGCCAAGGCATTAGGTCAACAAAATTGCACAAAATCCATGGCATTGATAGTTTTCAATATTTGATTTTGTAAAATCTTTTCATATCTTTTTTCATGTGCAATCTTGTGTCAATTAGTTCAAATCAAACCAAAACTTTCCATAATCAAACAAGCACGAAATATTGAGAGTAGAATGTGCACCAAAAGATTTTTTTAGGTCAAATTTATATTTTCTACATATTTAAATGATTTAAGTGAATTAATATTAATATAAATTCAAATAAATAATTAAAAATTGAGAAAATACTTCCCCTTGGGCTTAATGGTCGTGCATAGGCTTGGCATGAAGAAACTTGGAAGAAACATGGGCCCATTTGCATTTTTGGATCATTGGCATCAATGTTGACTTTTCAAAATTCCCAAAAATTTCCCAACTTCCACAAGGCATAACTTGCTCAATTTTTAAGATTTTCACATGTTCTTGGACATTTTGGAAAGGTCTTTGAGTCCTCTAACCAATGCCTTTGGTCCCATGTCATTTTGATTTACCAATCTCAAGTTATGGCCTTTGACTTAAAGTCCCTTTTTGTTGACTTTTGAAAATGACCTATAATGTTGAAATTGATAACTTCTTGTGAGAGCATTTCTTGGACTTGGAATATGAAGATGAATTGTAGGAAATGTCTTTCTCTTCAAAATGAGCTTTGGATGGAATTTTTCTGATAATCCATGTGAAAGTTATGCCCTGGTCAATTTCAGTTGACTTTTTCAGCTGTCCAAATATAGTAACTTTTGCATCTTTGATGATTTCTGAGCCAAATTTTGAGAATCATGATCAAGAATTGATCAAATGATGTTTGTGGCTTTAAAATGATATGTTGACCAAAAATTTGAACTTTTGACTGTCAAATGACCATTTTGCCCCTACAGTTGACTGTAGTGCAATCTAGGGTTTTGACTGTGCAATTTTGAGCTGAATGCCTTGAAACTTGATATGAAGATACTTGACCATGTTTGTGAGCATATGAGACTTGATTGGGCATTTGAAAACTTCCTTTCTTTGATCAGAACACAAACCCTAGTTTTGACTGTATATGAGACAGTTGAACTGCATAACCCTTGGGGAATTTTGTGACTTGGCTTGACAAATCTTGGAGCATATGGGAGGGCAAATTTTGGGGTGCAACAGTTGCCCCTGTTCAATCTTCTTAGACCTGAGGATGCAGATTGGCTGGCGTGCCTTTCGTAATCCGAGGGTAGAAGATGATTGGACACTAGAGTGCCCAGAAATTTGCGCTCACATAGTGGCAGTGATTGTGGAATGGGCTTATAGATGCCATTTGGAGATTGCTGGATAGGATGATGGGCTTATAGATGCCATCTGGATGCTGATTGCGTAAGAGATTCCTTAGCGAGAACCTGCATACCTGCAAAAGAAAAAATGAGTACCTGACACGTTGCAGGAGCTGATTTTAGATGCTTGGTATAGATGTGTCCTGACTGGTTACAGGAGCTGAATCTGGAGCTTCAAATGCTGATGAATGAACCAGGGATGGTTACTGCCTTAGCATGAATGGTAAGAGAACCTTGGGCGACTTTAACTTCAACAACGCTCGTTGAGAAAAATCTTGGGTGTCTTTAACTTCAACAACCTCGTTGAGAAAAATCTTGGGTGTCTTCTACTGGAATAAGAATCAGGGAGATCTTAGGGTCGATCTGACTGAACCAGAGAGGCCTTTGACTGGGTAGGAATCAGGAAAATCTTAGGGTCGATTTAACTGAACCGGACAAGGTCTTGGAATATCTTCAACTGGATAAGCATCAGGGAGATCTTAGGGTCGATCTGACTGAACCAAGAGAGGGCCTTTGACTGGATAAGCATCAGGAAAATCTTAGGGTCGATTTAACTGAACCGGTCTAGGTCTTGAAACATCTTCAACTGGATAAGTATCAGGGAGATCTTAGGGTCGATCTGACTGAACCAAGAGAAGGCCTTTGACTGGATAAGCATCAGGAAAATCTTAGGGTCGATTTAACTGAACCGGTCTAGGTCTTGAAACATCTTCAACTGGATAAGTATCAGGGAGATCTTAGGGTCGATCTGACTGAACCAGAGAAGGCCTTGGACTGGGTAAGAATCAGGAAAATCTTAGGGTCGATTTAACTGAACCAGTCTAGGTCTTGAAACATCTTCAACTGGATAAGTATCAGGGAGATCTTAGGGTCGATCTGACTGAACCAGAGAAGGCCTTGGACTGGGTAAGAATCAGGAAAATCTTAGGGTCAATTTAACTGAACCGGTCTAGGTCTTGAAACATCTTCAACTGGATAAGTATCAGGGAGATCTTAGGGTCGATCTGACTGAACCAGAGAAGGCCTTGGACTGGGTAAGAATCAGGAAAATCTTAGGGTCGATTTAACTGAACCGGTCTAGGTCTTGAAACATCTTCAACTGGATAAGTATCAGGGAGATCTTAGGGTCGATCTGACTGAACCAGAGAAGGCCTTGGACTGGGTAAGAATCAGGAAAATCTTAGGGTCGATTTAACTGAACCGGTCTAGGTCTTGAAACATGATTGAGAATTTCAACTGCATCTTTCTTGAAAGGTAAAAGTCAGTCATATGCAATGCCTGATATGGATCAAGCAATGATGTTCTCAACATAAATGAGATTCGTATGATATGATGCGTCTATGCATGCTATAATGATGTATGTGATGTTTATGTATGTTTTCGTCTAGGGAAGTAAATCCTTGACGGGTGCCGGGAAGTCACTCCTGGGCTGATGTTGAAGAATAGATTTTGCTTCCGCTGGGGATGATAACTGCAAGAATACCGGTAGGAGAAGATGACTCCGTTGCGGAATAAACTTGGCAAATGGAAGATTCTGCGGGGAGAAAAGATACTCTAGCGACCATGTTGGGAAGCAATACTCTGTGGGAAGAGGGATGCCTTGCTGAGTGTTGATAATAATTTGCTGGGGGTAAGAGAACTTCATCGGGGACGCTCTTTCCGTGGCTCTTGGCTGAGGATAACCCAGTTATATCCTGTTAAGGAAATAACTCTTTGAATAAAGCCGGATGACGCGTTCGTGCTCTGTGAGGATAAGCTTCCAGGATCTACTGGGGATAAGCTTACTGCTTGGGGATAAATTCCAACTTTCCTGGGGAAGTTTTGTTATGCTGGGGAAGTGATTCCTTTGAATGCTTGATAGAACGCCGGGGAATCAATCTTTAGACCAAGACTGCCGGGGATGCTTGTTAAGAATATGTGTTGCTGGGGAATGTTGATATCTAATGGAGGATACCCAATTTCCTTGAGGCTTGATAACTCTGCTTGGAGAAGAGTGTACTGACTTGCTGGCTCACTCTCTGGGGAATTGAGATGTACTGGTTATGTTCTTTAGCTGAACTCACCTTGATACCTTGGTGGACAGAGCGATGAGATTATTTGGACAACTCATCATTGCCCCTGTTTCTGAGGTGGAGAAGAGGACCTGGGAAATGCTGATAGCTTGCTGATGGACGGACCTACTTCTGGTAGGCAGGTGATAAGATGACAGGACATAGTCGTACGCTTTGATCCCTAACTTTTGCCTGGACCGCCCTTTCGGGTTTTCAGTCCACCGGGATACCCATTTTTGCCCAAGCCGCCTTTTCAGGTTTTCGACTTGCCGGGTGTACAGATTTTTCTTTTCATCCCTTCATTTTGCCCGAACCCTTTTGGTTCGCCGGGAAGCCCTTATTTTTGCCTAGGTACGTCGACCTAGCGGGTCTTTGATTATGCGTAGTATTTTTTTCGACTATGTCCATGCTCTCTGGATGTAGGGAGTTGCCCCTGTTAGAAGTGTTTTGTCATGCCACTAGAAGGTATTTGATCAGGCCAGATTCGTTGTTGAAATGCCCCCGGTGACTCAGGAGGAGATTTGCCCCAGGCTATTTGGCCTTTGAGAGATTCTCCGAATCTTGATTGGACTGCCCCAGATGATGGACCATGCTCATGTCTGCCCCTTGATTGGAGGTACTTCTGTTCATTAGGCATTCGTCGTGCGAACTTCTGCTGTTCAAACAAAAAGTCATATGCAAACAATGTTATGTTAAAAATGCAAAGCCTATGTCTGTCTTGAAGATTTTGTAAATGCGTTTTTTTTTTCATAAAACAAGTGATTGTTTGTAAAACGTGATGTCAACACCGTATTTACCGTAGCCTTAAGGAGTCAGGATACTTTTCGTAACAGTATGCTTTCGAACTAACCCATGCTTCAGCTAGGACTTTTAAGGGTTATAACGTGGCCTGGTTCACGGTTTAAGAAACAAAGGATAAAGGCTCAAATTATTTGTACCCACCCACTCTTCGTGATGTTCTTCAAACCTAAACTCAGTTGATCGTGCGTTAGACCTTGTTTGAGTCTTTGCTATGATTTTCCGGTGATGATTCGGATATTGACAATTTGTTTTGAATAGGCAGTCATCTCCCTTTTTTGTTGAGGTTTTGTAGGACCTCTTTCTTTTTTTGATTTTGTTATCCCTTTCTTTTTTGCCTGAACTGTTTCCTTTTTTGGGATTACAGTCAGCGGGATGCCCCCAGTTTGTAAGTCTCCTTCATTGGTTTTTGACTTATTGGGTTTTTTTTTTTGAGATAATGACTGCCTTTCTTTATTGATTATTCGGAACCATCATTGTCTTTGGTTTTGTCAAGACCTCTTTGGTGCCATTCGTGATGCACTTGGATCAACTGAGAAAACTACCCTGCCCCAGGTTATGATTAAGGGTTTTAAATTTCGAAAAGAAAAACTCCTACTTCTTTGGCTCAGATGGGGTTGACGAGGGATTATCTTCCTTATAACTCCAGTGTTTAGGGATTGAAACAATGCCTGTACCTCATCAGCGGGGTCTGTTCAAAAGCATACTGTAATGATTGCGGTATCGTTTTCGTCATCCTCCCTCAAGAGGCTTAGAATCTTGGATCAAGAGTTGACATCAGAAAAAATATGAAAATAATTTGCGTATAGTGAATACGAATATATTGATTCAAAATAGACATAAGCGATGCATTAATGAAATAACAATGTTTTAACAATGAATAAATGTTTGAACAAAAGAAAATTGCAACTTGAACATTCGAATGAACAAAAGTTTCCTAGTCTCGGAGCTTGTCACTTTAACTGATGAGCCTTGGAGGAATGGTAGAAAAATTCAGCCTGTCCATCTTGTGTGAACTCCAATGCCCCTTCATCAATCAGGTCCTGGATTTTGTTCCTCAGCTCCCAACATTCATTGGTATCATGTCCTGGGCTAGCAGAGTGGTAGGCACACCTCTTATTGGGATCATAGGCAGGAGATGCCGTGTTGGGGTTCCGGGGATGAGCCCTTAATGTGATCAGATTCAACCTTAATAGGCGTTGCAAAGCTTGAAACAGCGACATGTTGAGCTGGGTGAATTGCCTCCTGGGCTTGTCTGGCTGAACTTGGCGAGGTTGGCGCTGAATTTGTGGCACTGGAGTCATTTGAGGAGCTTTCCCCTTATCCTCTTGTCTCGAGGATGATTGGATGATGAATGGCTTTTTACCCTTAGCTGTTTGCCCCAGTAAGTTACCCTGAAGCAGTTGGTTGAAGAGAAACCAGAGCTCCTCTTGTCTTTGAACTAGGCAGTGAATGACATTCCTCTGTCCCAGCATCTGGGCTTTCATAGCATCCATCTCAGCTCGTAGGTGTTCCACCTTTTTATCCTCAGCATTGCCTCTGACAGAGGTCTCCGTGAGAAGTATCCTTAGCTCCTCCTGCTCCTTGGATAGATTCAGGAGGATTTCCCCGAACCGAGTCTCTTGAGCAAGAAAGTCCTGGTTGTCTTGTGGGCAAGCCATTGCTGAAATAAACAGCGAGAAGGGTGAGTGACCTGCAAAGAATAGGTATCTGTAATGCAATGATATGTATGATATGCATGCAATGTTTTCAAGGACCTCGCGGGGTAAACAAGAAAATTGGTTAAGATTTGAAACCGGTAGCTTTGATTGAAGGAAACCCATGCTGTTGAGGGTTCTTCTTGAAGGGTCAAAGGCTCACCATATCCAGTGGGTCATAGCCCCTGACTTTAGTCATCATGTCTGGTTTTGATTTCCAAGCAACCTTGGTTAGGGGAACCTTCTTCAGGAGTCAGAGCTCACCATACCAAGTGGGTCATAGCCCCTGACAACCTTGGCTAGAGGAAAATAAATCCTCTTTGCCCCTTGCTGGACAATGGGTTCATCATGACCTGCATCAAAGACCCTTGAGATCCTTGAAATAGGTTAAGATGTATGCAATGGTATGCAATGGTATGATGTCATGCTATGCATGGGGTAATGTGAATAACCCTGTTATGAGTCCCAATTAAGGACTATAAACAACCCTGCAAGAAATTTAGTACCGTGTTATGAGTCCCAATTAAGGACTATAAACAAGACCTGCAAGAAATTTAGTACCATGTTATGAGTCCCAATTAGGGACTATAAACAAGACCTGCAAGAAACAAGTGTCAGGTAACAAGCACGTAGATAGTCAAGTACGAAGGCACACAAGTCACACAAAAGAGCCCTTAGGGTTCAGGCCAGCATGGGGTCTGGGTATTACCCTCTTGAAGTTGGTGGGATCAACCTGTCCTATCAGAAGTAACCGGGTTCTAAGGGTCCCAATATCACTGGATTGCTTTCATTGTTCATCGTTTCGATTTAGCCACTGAACTGGCGACCGAAATATTCCAGGAAAGCAACCCTCAATTGAGTGTAGTATCGAGTATCAACCAACCTCGGACTGCACCAAAGTCAGTTATCTCACTACCCTAAAGAGGCCAAGATAGTTCAATTAAGGTTCCTAAGGTCTGTTGATGCTTCACGACACCACGCAGAGGCCCCGTACTCTCCTTGACTGAACTCAAGGGTTACTGGTACACACCAAAGTGCCACATCAACGTAGCAGACTGTTTCAACCATGTCGGTATACCCCGCACAGTTCCCTCACAGCCTTGTTGCTACTTTCTAAGAAGGTGTCCCCCAGATCCGGGTTAGGATCTATAGAACTCCCAAGACAGTCCCACAATTTTAAAGCAAGCAAAGCAATACAATTGAAAACACAGTTATGAACTAACCCTAAGGTACACCTCACTTTAAGTTTATGTCCCCAGCAGAGTCGCCAGTTCTGTGATCGGTGGATCTGGAACTGACTGTTTAACGCTGGTTCGCGAAATGTCGCGGAAGCAAGAGTCGCCACCGTCTTTTATTTTCTCCAATTGGAAAGGACAAAAGCACAGAAAAATTCCTTTAAAGAGATCACTCTCGGTTCGGGAGGTAGGTTATAGAAAGGGAAGGTATTAGCACCCTTTCTATCCATGGTTATCCATGGGCTCTTAGATACTTGCTCAATGTTTTCAAAATTGTTTGTTTGCTTTTCAATGTGGGTTTTAAAAGTTTCTTTGAAAGTTTCAGATCGACTCGTATGTCAGAGTGTTTGAAAAATTGTTTTGAAAGCTTTTGAAAAGTGTTGGTGTGAAAAGATTTTTGTTTGTTTTTTGAAGAGAGCAAGTATCTACGAGAACCTACCTACCCTAAGGAATTCGTCTGTGTAGATGTCCTTTAAAGTAGTGCTATCCCACCATTGAGAGGTAGGTAGCACCACCGTTGGAGGTGTTCGGGTCAATTCGAGTTTAGGGACGTGGTGATCACCAGAGCAATGGGAAGACACCTTAGAAGCTACCCTCATGCCAGGTTCCCGGATCATGAGGACTTACTAAGACGTCCTCTACTCGACGATCACCTTTCGAAAGGCAACAGTGAGGCGTACCCTAGGGGTGGTGTGTGCGAATTGTGTGTCATGTTTCAGTTATTTGTCTTGTCATGTTTGTTGTGTTCTACGCTTGATTTTAATTAGGACATTCATTCTTGCATGCATATTTAACAGTTATAAAGTTTGCGGAAAAATAAATCTAAGGCTATTACAAAGGCGCGGGTCCACATCGCCAAAATTAAACCGGACCCGATTTAGCGGAAAGTAAATGAAGCAAAATAAAGTGCAAGTGCGAGAAATTTAAATTACAATGCTTTGGGAGAGATACAAAATTATAATAAGTGACATAAAATAAATGCGCAAATTAAATAATTAAAAACAATGGGCGTTGGACCCTTTTTGCAAAAAGATTAACTTTAATAAGGAATTAAAATAAAAAATGAAAAATTAAATATTTTTGGGTATTTTTTGTGTTTTTTAAGATTTAAAAGAAAAAGAAAAAAGAAAAATTAATTAAATTAAAATGAAATGCTAAACCCTAATTCTAATGTTTTTTAAGTTTATTATGAAAGACATTGAAATTTAACCTAATTTAAATCCTAATTTATTTATATACATTTGATTATAAAATAAAATAAATAAATAAATAATATTGTGGTAAAAAGGAAAAATTAAAAAGATATAAAAATTATCAATTAACCTAATTCTAAATTTTTGGACTTTATTAAAAGGAATTAAAGTTAAAAACCTAATTAAACTAAATAATTTACATACAATTTATTTATGGAAATAATAAAATAAAAATTATATTTTTTGGCATTTTTGATTTTTATGATGTTTTTGTATTTTGATTAAAAATTAAATAAACAATAATTAAAATAAACATAACAATTAAAATAATAATTAAAAGGATATAAGAAAAATAAATAAAATTGGCAAACCAGGGTGGGGTGTAGCCCCAAAATTGGAGGTAAGGTTCAGCAAGTCAAGCCCATTAAGCATTGGATCCGTTGACTTTGCCAGTTTCCATATGGTGCGTTGACTAAAGCATACTGCGTTCCCTGAATCTTGGCCTTTAGATCTGGTGTTCTTGGATGTATGTAGGGTCTGATCTGGATGGAATATGGTAAACCATCGCGCTGAAGCTGCATAGGATTAATTGATGAAAAATAATATGGGATTTGTACAGACCTGGGACTTGAACCCAGGTCTTTGATGTTACCAACACATGTCCCTGCCACTGAGCCATTGAATTTCATTTAATATATTATAATGAATAAACAACAAAAGGCAAAACCAACGCGTAGTGGATAGCACGCGCGAAATTTCAAATGAACGAATCACACTTCGCCACGACGTTGTCTTCTTCCTTGTCCCTGTAAAACAAACATATAGGCAACGGTTTTCGTTGCGTTGCCTAAACCCATATATCAAAAAATAACGAATAGACCCTCGACGCTCATAAATTGAGCGCGAGGGTTGGAACTTCCTCGTCTGGACGTGATAAATGCAATGGCATTGGTCTTGAGCCCCAATTTTGCTTTGTTGTAAAAGCCCTAAATCAAGCTCTGAAAAACCCTAGGATATGAACATGGCAATATCGCGTATGGCTTATGAAAACTCAATTAAACATATCAGTTAGCTTGGAAACTTCATATTAAACAAGAATTCACAAATAAAAATGCAAAGGAATGTATGAATTGTGATATGCGATTTCAAGAGTTTTGTGATACAGTTCGAGTTCTTGATACCACTTCTTTGCGTTTTGGTTGATGATATTGATTGGAATCTGATCAGGAGTCCACGAGCAAGCTTTTGGTATAAGAATTAGGGCTTAAAACCACCTCCAAGGTTGATTTCAGATTTGAGTTTTTATGGAAAAATTTCAATGCTCCAATGGCTCTTGAGGCGCAGCTTAGAGTGTAAAGGCATTAGGTTTGCATTCCTGAATATGTAGCCAAGGCATTAGGTCAACAAAATTGCACAAAATCCATGGCATTGATAGTTTTCAATATTTGATTTTGTAAAATCTTTTCATATCTTTTTTCATGTGCAATCTTGTGTCAATTAGTTCAAATCAAACCAAAACTTTCCATAATCAAACAAGCACGAAATATTGAGAGTAGAATGTGCACCAAAAGATTTTTTTAGGTCAAATTTATATTTTCTACATATTTAAATGATTTAAGTGAATTAATATTAATATAAATTCAAATAAATAATTAAAAATTGAGAAAATACTTCCCCTTGGGCTTAATGGTCGTGCATAGGCTTGGCATGAAGAAACTTGGAAGAAACATGGGCCCATTTGCATTTTTGGATCATTGGCATCAATGTTGACTTTTCAAAATTCCCAAAAATTTCCCAACTTCCACAAGGCATAACTTGCTCAATTTTTAA
The DNA here is from genome assembly GCA_948472305.1 of Vicia faba. Lineage (NCBI taxonomy): Eukaryota > Viridiplantae > Streptophyta > Magnoliopsida > Fabales > Fabaceae > Vicia > Vicia faba. The sequence continues at coordinate 595,800,310 of OX451736.1, forward strand.
GATTTTCACATGTTCTTGGACATTTTGGAAAGGTCTTTGAGTCCTCTAACCAATGCCTTTGGTCCCATGTCATTTTGATTTACCAATCTCAAGTTATGGCCTTTGACTTAAAGTCCCTTTTTGTTGACTTTTGAAAATGACCTATAATGTTGAAATTGATAACTTCTTGTGAGAGCATTTCTTGGACTTGGAATATGAAGATGAATTGTAGGAAATGTCTTTCTCTTCAAAATGAGCTTTGGATGGAATTTTTCTGATAATCCATGTGAAAGTTATGCCCTGGTCAATTTCAGTTGACTTTTTCAGCTGTCCAAATATAGTAACTTTTGCATCTTTGATGATTTCTGAGCCAAATTTTGAGAATCATGATCAAGAATTGATCAAATGATGTTTGTGGCTTTAAAATGATATGTTGACCAAAAATTTGAACTTTTGACTGTCAAATGACCATTTTGCCCCTACAGTTGACTGTAGTGCAATCTAGGGTTTTGACTGTGCAATTTTGAGCTGAATGCCTTGAAACTTGATATGAAGATACTTGACCATGTTTGTGAGCATATGAGACTTGATTGGGCATTTGAAAACTTCCTTTCTTTGATCAGAACACAAACCCTAGTTTTGACTGTATAGGAGACAGTTGAACTGCATAACCCTTGGGGAATTTTGTGACTTGGCTTGACAAATCTTGGAGCATATGGGAGGGCAAATTTTGGGGTGCAACAAAAGGCATGGTAGACTCATCAGCTTGGTTAATACCAACATTGAAGATGATATGGTGAAAGTGTTGTTCCAGTTCTTTGACCCTCGGCACCACTGTTTTACTTTCCCGGATTATCAGTTGGTGCCTACTTTGGAAGGGTTTTCTCAGCTTCTGAAGATTCCTATCCTTAGTCAGCTACCCTACAACGGTACGGAAAGGGAGCCAAAACTTGAAGAGGTTGCTAAAGCATTATGCCTACAACCATCTGACATCAAGGGGCATTGGGAAACCAGAAGTGGTATCAAAGGGTTCTTGGCAAAGTTTCTGTTTGAGAAGGCCCAGGAGTGTTGGAATTCCCTTGACCTACAAGCCTTTGAAGAAGTTGTGGCTCTCCTTGTCTATGGGTTGGTGTTGTTCCCGAATCCAGATCAGCTTATAGATATCAATGCTGTCAAGATCTTCATGTCCAGGAATCCTATACCTACGTTGCTTGGGGACATCCTTCACTCATGTTACACTCGAACCATGAGAAAAAGAGGTGTTCTCATGTGCTGCACTCCTCTCCTGGCAAGGTGGTTTATTTCTCACCTTCCACAATCAGTTTTGAAGAACGAACGGGGTTTGAGATGGTCACAACGGGTGATGACTCTTACACATGCTGATATACATTAGTGTTCTCGGTCCAGAGAGAATGTTACTATCATTGATCGTTGCGGGGAGTTTCCTAATGTTCCTTTACTTGGAATCAGAGGAGGTATTACTTACAACCCCTGTCTAGCTTTGAGGCAGTTTGGATATGCTCTGAGGGATGGCCCTCATGATATGTTGATTCCTGACATAGTTTTTGACTTCAACAACGATGCACAAGGACTTCGCCAGAGATTCATCAGAGCTTGGAGAATGCCCAACAGGGTAGATAGCAAGACGCTGGGGCACAAGAACTCCATCCCCCTGGAGCCTTATCTCAAGTGGGTACGAGCCCGCTCCCAGAAGCTGGTGATGCCATATCCTCATGTTCTCCCCGTGATCAAAGAGCCAGTGTTGGAAGGAGAGGTGCCCTACACCATTCAACATCCTGACATGCCTACATCATGGGAAGAAATGCAGAAAAGCTGGATCCAACTCAAGGAAGAACGGAATTCTCTTGAAGCCAGTCTACATGCCAGTGAGAAGAAGGTCTTGGAGCTCACCCGCCTACTGCACGAGGAAAAGACCCTCAACACTTACATCACTCCAAAGAGGATGCGCAGTGTCTTTTGGGATTAATTATTTTGTAATGTTTTGCCCATGAGGCCCTGATGTACTGAACAAATTATTTCCTAATAAAAAGTGTGTTCTTTTTTGGCCACAACGAATTTGAACTTTCGAACCCTTGAATGCATTGCATAAATAGCATATCATGCATCATGTGCATAACAGGTACCTTTTTCTACAGGTTGCTTAATCTTCTTCGCTGTTTATTTCAGCACTCAGTCATCATGAATCCTGAACCAACTACCGAGCAAGCTATCAAGGCCCTCCAGGCCCAGAACGCCTAGTTTCAGGAGATGGTCATGAACTTGGCCCAAGGACAACAAGAGCTGAAGGCTTTGCTCCTGAAGAAGAAGAAGAAGAAGAGGATTGTGCTGTTCAACACTGGACGCAGACTTGGGAATACACTGCAGAATGAAGATGAGAGGACTACTCCATCTGTTGGGGAAGGCAGTCACCAAGGGAGAGAGGTTCCTAGTCCTGTGGTCTCTGACACCGAGACATATTTCGACGATGAACAGTACCCTCCTGCTGAGGACCGGTACAAACAGCTGGAGGACCGGCTAAATGCTATGGAGATTCAACGTGTGCCTGGGTTGGATTTCGGAGACTTAGGGTTATCTTCTGGGGTGGTGATCCCACACAAGTTCAAGGCGCCTGCCTTTGTGAAGTACAACGGGGCTTCCTGTCCTAAACTGCACCTCCGCTCCTATGTAAGGAGGATCCAGCCTTACACTGCAGACAAGAACTTATGGATCCATTTCTTTCAGGAGAGTCTTTCAGGGACTCACCTCGAATGGTTCTATCAGCTGGATGGAACCAACATTCGTAACTGGGAGGATTTGGCTACTGCTTTTTATAAGCAGTATCAATATAATTCCGACCTTGCTCCCACGCGTACCCAACTCCAGGGTATGTCACTGGGAACGGGTGAAGGTTTTAAGGAGTACGCACAGAAATGGAGAGATCTGGCTGGCAGGGTGCAGCCACCGTTGATCGATCGTGAACTAGTGGACATGTTCTTGGGGACCCTATCTGGTCCATTCTTCAACCATCTCATTGGTAATTCCTCTGCTGGGTTTACTGACCTGATCCTGACTGGTGAAAGGATCGAAGCTGGTATAAAATCGGGAAAGATACAGAAGGGTGCCTCCTCAAATACTGAAAAGAAGCCCTTCAAGAAGGAGGCCAGTGTTGTGTATGGTCCCAGGAGACAGAATAAACCAGAACGCCGCCAAGCTGTCAACGCGGTAGTAATTTCAAAGCCTGCTGCTGCTCCTCAACAGTACAACCAGCCAAGAGTTGAAAGGCCCAAAAGACAGTATACTCGGCTCAGCATGACCCTGTCACAGATTTTGCCGCAACTGCTGTCAACCAATCTGGTAATTGTCAAAGAGGCTCCGAAGGTGGTAAACACAGCATCTCCAAAGTACAATCCCAACGCCCGCTTGCTTATCACTCTGATAGCCCAGGGCATAACACAGATGATTGTTGGGCTCTAAGGAATAAGGTTCAAGACCTTATTGATGCTAAAGAGGTACAGTTCGAGGCGCCCAAGAAGCCTAATGTGGTGACTGCTCCCATGCCTAACCATGGAGTAAATGCTATCAGGGTTGAGGATAAAGTGGAAGAATCCGAATTCGACAGCTGGATATACCCAACAACCGAAGATGGACCAAGCAACTGGACTACCAAAGACTCCATGCCTGTTACTTTTGTTACTCAGTAATGAACTTCTTTGTTTTGAATTTGTAACAAACAATAATTTGAAACTTTATGGCCCGGTGTCTTACCCGAGGCACCGTGGCGTCATTTGTGAGGGCTTGTTATTTGTCACTTTCATATATCATGAATAAAAGCATTGGACGTTTTTCACATTTCAAATCTTGTGCTCCCTTTCTTTCTTTATATATTGCAAAATAGCTATATTTACACACACTCACTTATACAGGTTTCAATCCACTATGGATCTCACTGGTAACGACTCTGCTACTGCCAGTTATGACTTCGAAAATCCGATCAACTTAGCCGAAGACGAAGGTGAAGATGATTGCGAAGTGCCTGGTGAGCTTGCAAGACTGCTACTCCAGGAAGAGAGGGCCATTCAGCCACATGAAGAGCCAGTGGAAACGGTAAATCTGGGTACTGAGACAGACAGAAAGGAAGTCAAGATTGGTTCCAATCTAGAGCTCAGTGTGAAACAACGGTTGATTCAGATGCTGCATGACTATGTGGAAATCTTCGCCTGGTCTTACGAAGACATGCCTGGGTTGGATACCGACATTGTGGTTCATCACCTGCCTACCAAGGAATACTGCCCGCCAGTAAAACAGAAGGTCCTCTGTATGCGCCCAGAGATGTCCGAGAAAATAAAAGTTGAGGTTATGAAACAATTTGACGCCGGTTTTATAGCAGTGACTTCTTACCCTCAGTGGGTTGCCAACGTGGTTCCAGTGCCGAAGAAAGAGGGTAAGGTCAGAATGTGTGTTGACTACAGGGATTTGAACAGGGCAAGCCCTAAAGATGATTTCCCTCTACCTCACATCGATGTTCTGGTTGACAACACTGCTCAGCATAAGGTATTCTCCTTCATGGATGGGTTCTCAGGTTATAATCAGATCAAGATGGCTCCTGAAGACATGGAGAAGACCACTTTTGTTACTCAGTGGGGCACCTTTTGCTACATGGTCATGCCTTTTGGGTTGAAGAATGCTGGGGCAACCTACCAACGTGCCATGGTTGCTTTGTTTCATGACATGATCCACCATGAGATCGAAGTATATGTCGACGATATGATTGCAAGGTCCCAAACTAAGGAGGAACACCTTGACCATCTACAGAAGCTATTTAACCGTCTGAAGTTGTACAAGCTGAGGTTGAACCCGAACAAGTGCACCTTTGGGGTAAGATCTGGAAAATTGCTAGGCTTCATCGTAAGCGACAAAGGTATTCAAGTGGACCTTGCCAAGGTTAAAGCCATACAAGAGATGCCAGTTCCCAAGACAGAGAAAGAAGTCAGAGGCTTTCTAGGACGTCTGAATTACATTGCCCGATTCATCTCGCACCTAACTGCTACCTGTGAACCAATCTTCAAACTACTGAAGAAAGATCAAGTAGTACGTTGGAACGATGAATGCCAGGCCGCTTTTGAAAGAATCAAAGAGTATATCCAAGAACCACCCATCCTTATGCCACCGGTTGAAGGGAGACCTCTAATACTATACTTGACAGTACTTGACAACTCAATGGGGTGTGTGCTGGGGCAGCATGACGAGTCTGGCCGAAAGGAGCATGCTATTTATTACCTTAGAAAAAAGTTTACCGACTGTGAGACTCGATACTCACTGCTCGAGAAAACTTGCTGCGCTTTGGTATGGGCTGCTCGCCGACTGAGACAGTATATGTTGACTCACACTACTCTGTTGATTTCAAAAATGGATCCAATAAAGTACATTTTCGAAAAGCCCGCTTTGTCCGGAAGAACAGCAAGATGGCAGATGATCTTGACAGAATACGACATCCAGTACACGACTCAGAAAGCAATCAAGGGAAGTGTGTTGGCAGACCATTTGGCACACCAGGCAGTAGATGACTACCAATCTATGAACTTTGAATTTCCAGACGAGGATATCATGGTAGTGACTAATTGTGAAGTACCTGGACCGGATGAAGGACCTGAGGAAGGATCCCGATGGTCTATGCACTTTGATGGAGCCTCAAACGCTTTGGGTAATGGTATTGGCGCTGTGATCATATCCCCTAAAGGCACTCATACTCCACTCACTGCCCGGCTATGTTTCAACTGCACCAACAACATGGCAGAGTATGAGGCATGCATCATGGGTCTTCAAGCTGCAATTGACTTAAGGATCAAGTTTCTGAGTGTCTTCGGAGATTCCGCTCTCGTGATCAACCAGATCAAAGGCGAGTGGGATACGAAACACCCAAACCTTATTCCTTACAAAGAGTGTGTGTTGACGTTGATTCCCCACTTCGAGGAGATAACTTTTGAACACTTCCCAAGAGAGGAGAATCAGTTGGCGGACGCGCTGGCTACAATGTCTTCTATGTTCAAAGTCAAATGGGACAACGAGGCTCCCCGGATCACTATCTGGAAATTAGATGAACCTGCACATTGTTGTGATCTCGAGGCTGAAGAGGTAACTGAAATACCTTGGTATCATGAAGTAAAGAGGTACTTGGAAGCTCAAGAATACCCCGAGGGTGCATCCATCAATGACAAAAAGTTCCTGAGAAGGTTCGCTGCAAAGTTCTTCCTCATCAACGGCATTCTCTACAAGCGAAACCATGATTCAACCTTACTGCGTTGTATGGATAAGACTGAAGCAGAACGGATCATGACAGAGCTGCATGAAGGTACCTTTGGAACTCATTCCAGTGGACATACCATGGCAAAGAAAATCCTTCGGGCAGGATATTTCTGGTCCACAATGGAAGCTGATTGTTATCAACACTCTCGTACATGTCACAAATTCCAGATATATGCTGATAAGGTGCACGTTCCTCCAGTACCTCTGAATGTCTTGATAGCACCTTGGCCTTTTGCAATGTGGGGCATTGATATGATCGGCGAGATCAGACCTATGGCATCTAACGGGCATCGCTTCATCCTGGTAGCAATTGATTACTTCACAAAGTGGGTTGAAGCAGCTTCCTATGCTACAGTAACCAAGAACGTCGTAGCACGCTTCATTCGGCATAACTTGATCTTTCGATACGGCGTACCAGAGAGGATCATTACAGACAATGGTACCAATCTTAATAACAAGATGATCACTGAGCTCTGCGAGCAATTCAAGATAAAGCACCACAACTCTTCTCCCTACCGGCCGAAGATGAATGGGGTTGTCGAAGCAGCTAATAAGAATATCAAGAAGATTGTGCAGAAGATGACAGTGACCTACAAAGATTGGCACGAGATGTTACCGTTTGCTCTTCATGGGTACCGTACCTCAGCACGAACGTCAACAGGGGAAACTCCCTTTTCCTTGGTCTATGGCATGGAGGCAGTCTTGCCTATTGAAGTCCAGATACCCTCTCTCCGAATAATGAAGGATGCAGATTTGAGCGAAGATGACTGGATCCAGACTCGGCTTGATCAATTAAACTTGATCGACGAAAAGAGACTCACCGCTATTTGTCATGGTCAAACGTACCAAAAACGGATGATCAGGGCATTTAACAAGAAAGTCAGACGACAAGAGTATCAAGTCGGAGACCTGGTAATCAAGCGCATCATTCTTCCTCAAAGTGATCCCAGGGGCAAATGGACCCCTACGTACGAAGGGCCATTTGTGGTTAAGAACATCTTCTCGGGAGGAGCTATGATTCTAACTACTATGGATGGTGACGACCTTCCTCACCCCGCCAATGCAGACATAGTAAAAAGATACTACGCGTGATAAAAGACCCGCTAGGTTGACACACCTAGGCAAAAATAAGGGCTTCCCGGCGAACCAAAAGGGTTCGGGCAAAAATAAGGGATGAAATGAAAATCTATACACCCGGCAAGTCGAAAACCTGAAAAGGCGGCTTGGGCAAAAATGGGTATCCCGGTGGAATGAAAACCCGAAAGGGCGGTCCAGGAAAAAGTTAGGGATAATCGTAATACTATGTCTCATTGGATCACCTTGCATCCAGAATTCGGTATCGACTATCAGGTTCAGACGGCATCAATCAATCAGATTCCTCTTCAACTAAGCAGCAAAGTGATGAGACGCTTGAAGACATAAAGGCGATAGCAGAGTTGGAACCCAGTGGGATCTTTCACATAGCTGTTTTGTTTTCCTTTTCAAAATTGTATAAACTCTATATTGTTCGGCGGCGTTCTCTTACTAGGACGTCAGCCTCTTGTACATAAACGCCTATTTACAGGAAAATTCAAAAATCAATACAAATTCACTTTTTCAGACAAATTGCCAATTATTTTTCCTTTTTCTGTTTTGTTTTGCGAAGAACGTCCAATGTTCATTTGTTGATATATGCATTTGACACTATTTGCTAACTCATAAATATTTGCATACGGAACGAAGGACTAGTTATAGGTGACATCAGAAACGGGGGAAATAATGAGTTGTCTAAAGCAATCTAGTTGCTCTATCCACCAAGGTACCAAGGTAAGTTCGGCTGAAGAATGTAACCAGGATACCTTCACTCCCTGCAGAGTAAGACCAATCAACAATTCTTCACAAGCAGAGTTGGTCTCCCAATCAGCCCTGAAAAGGCACAATATCTCCAGCAAGTCAGCGATACTCTCCCATAGCAGAGTTAGCCTACTGTCAGCCTTAAGGAAATTGGGTATCCCCAGAAAATCTCAATATTCTCTAGCAGTGTGCAGATGTTCCTAAGCAAGCATCCCCGGCCGTCTTAATATAAGATTATTCCCCGGCGAAATACAGACATCCAGTGGAGCCACTTCCCAGTGCAGTCCAAAGTCTCCCCAGGAGAGTTGAATCAATCTCCCCAGTAGATTCTTGAAGCTTATCCCCAGTAGATTCTGGAAGCTTATCCCCTGCAGAGCACGAACGCGTATCCCCGGCTTTATTCAAAGGTTATTCCCCACCAGGGTATAACTGCGTTATCCTCGGTTAATTGCCACGGAAAGATCGTCCTCGACGAAGTTCTTCCTACCCCCAGCTGAGTTCATCAAATTCCCCAGCATAACTTATCAACGGAATCCCCAGCGGAGTTCTCATCAAAACCTCAGCAAAGTATCTCTCTCCCCACAGAGTAATTCCCCGCAGAGTATCTCTCCAACAAGTTTATTCCCCAACGGAGTCATCTTCTCCTACCGGTTTATTCTTGCAACCATCATCCCCAGCGGAAATGAAGAACTCTACTCTTCAAACATCATCCCAGGATTCAGCTTCCCGGCATTCGTCAAGGATTTATTTTCCTAGACGAAAATGCATTCATAAACATCACATTGACATACATCATGACATCATGCATTTCATACATCATGACATTGCATACAACTGATGTTTTGCCTTTTCAGGAAAAAGGTCAATCCAAAGACGGTTACTATCAACTGTCGCAATTCCAGATTCAATACCTGCATATAACCAGGGCATATCTGTGAGCGATTGATTGTGGATTCGATACCTGTATCTAGCCAGGGCATATCTACATTAAAGAGATTAAAGAGATAGTTGGGAAATGCTCCAGACATGGACGTTATTCTTTTGCTTATTCAGATTTTCTCTTCAGAGATAGCGTAGAAATGCTCTAGAGATGGATGCTATTCTTTTGCTTATTCAAAGTTTCAGATATAGCTGGGAAATGCTCCAGATATGGATGTTGTTCTTTTGCTTATTCAGATTTTCTCTTCAGAGATAGCGTAGAAATGCTCCAGAGATGGATGCTATTCTTTTGCTTATTCAAAGTTTCAGATATAGCTAGGAAATGCTCCAGATATGGATGTTGTTCTTTTGCTTATTCAGATTTTCTCTTCAGAGATAGCTTAGAAATGCTCCAGAGATTGGATGTTATTCTTTTGCTTATTCAAGAGTTTCCTTTCAGATATAGCTGGGAAATGCTCCAGAGATGGACGCTATTCTGTTGCTTATTCAGAGGTTCTTCTCAGAAATAGTTCAGATATACTCCAAACCGGATGCTATTCTGTTGCTTATTCAGAGTTGCTTTTCAGAGATAACTTAGAGATGCTCGAACCACAGATGTTGTTCTATTGTTTATTCAGGAATTCCTTCTAGATATAGTTCATATGCGATCCAGACATGGCTACTTTCTGATACTTATTCCAGATTCCCTTTCAGAGATAGCTTAGAGATGCTCCTGATGTGGATGCTATTCTTTTGCTTATTCAAAATTTCTTCTCAGAAATAGTTCAGATATGCTCCAGAACCGGACGCTACTCTGTTGCTTCTTCAGGGTTTCCTTTTAGAGATAACTTAGAGATTCTCCAACCACGGGTGCTATCCTATTGTTTATTCAGAGATTCTTTCTAGATATGGTTCAGATGCGATCCAGACATGGCTACATTCTGATACTTATTCCAGACTCCCTTCTAGAGATAGCTTAGAAATGCTCCGGACACGGATGCTATTCTATTGCTTATTCCAGATTCCCTTCTAGAGATGGTTCAGATGCGACCCAGACATGGCAACATTCTGATACTTATTCCAGATCTCCTTCCAAAGATATAGCTTAGAGATGCTCCTGACCCGGACGCTATTCTATTTCTTATTCAGATTCAAACTCCTAAAGATAACTTAGAGATGCTCCAACCACGAATGCTATTCTATTGTTCATTCCAGATTCCTCTCCAGAAATAGCCTAGAGATGCTCCAGATCTGGATGCTGCTCTAATGCTTATTCAGACTTCCTGCTAGAAATAGTTCAGATGTGACCCAGACATGGCGACATTCTGATACTTATTCAGATTTCCTTTGAGATATAGCTTAGAGATGCTTCTGACCCGGACGCTATTCTATTGCTTATTCAGATTCAAGCTTCTAAAGACAACTTAGAGATGCTCCAGCCCGGGTGCTATTCTATTGTTTAGTCCAGATTCATTCAAAAGACAGTCCAGATACGATCCAGATTCGGATGACATTCTGTCACTCATTCAAACACAGTATGGATGTACCCCAGACGCGACGGTCATTCTACTATTTATTCGGACGTCAGCAATCAAACACAGACTAGATATGCTCCAGACACGGAGGCCATTCTATTTCTTATTCGGACACAGCTATCCATTACAGTTCCAAATGGCATCTATAAGCCCATTCCCAACAAGGTTCTGTCACACTTCCAGATGGCATCTATAAGCCCATCCTCCTATCCATCATCTCTCCAAATGGCATCTATAAGCCCATTCCCGACATCACACTGCTGATACTCTACTATGTGAGTGCAAATTTCTGGGCACTCTAGTGTTCAATCATCTTCCACCTTCAGATCACGAAAGGCACGCAAGCCAATCTACATCCTCAGGTCTAAGAAGATTGAACAGGGGCAACTGTTGTACCCCAAAAGTTTTGACAAGCATCATCTCAATTTGCTCAAGTCTACTCAAGGGTTGCACAGTCAAACCATCCTCCTAAGCCAGTCAAATTAGGGTTTTGGTTCTTGCAAGGGAGTTGAGGTTTTCAAGGGCTTAATCAAGTCCCATATGCTCATATACATTGTCAAGCACCTACATGTCAAGTTTCAGGGCTCACAAGGTCAAGTTGCACAGTCAAAAACCCTAATTGCTTCACAATCAACTGTAGGGGCAAAATGGTCATTTGGCAGTCAAAAGTCAAAAATTTTGGTCAACATCTTATTTTGAAGCCACAATCATCATTTGGTCAAATCTTGACCATGATTTCACAAGAATGGCTCAAAAATCATCAAGATGCAAAAGTTTCTATTTTTGGACAGTTGAAAAGTCAACTGTAACTTGACCAAGGCATAACTTTTTCATGGTTCATCAGAAAAATCCCATCCAATGCTCATCTTGAAGGGGAGGACATTTCCTACATCTCATCTTCACATTCCAAGTCCAAGAAATGCTCTCACAAAAAGTTATCAATTTCAACATTATAGGTCATTTTCAAAAGTCAACAAAAAGGAATTTTAAGTCAAAGACCATAACTTGAGATTGGTAAATCAAAATTACATGGGACCAAAGGAATTAGTTAGAGGACTTCAAAAACCTTTCCAAAATGTCCAAGAACATGTTCATATGATCAAAATTAAGCAAGATATGCATTGGAGAAGTTGGGAAATTTTTGTGAAATGGCCAAAGTCAACTATCCTTGAAACTTCAATTTTTGACAAAAGGGCCCACTTTTTCCACTTGATTCAGCCTTGTCATGCCACCCACGTGTCCCATGATTTATTTCAAGATTAAAAGTTAATTTTTCCATTTTTATTTAATTTTATTTGATTTAATTCATTTTAAATCCTTAAAATTCAAATAAAAATCAAAAAAATTAATTAAGGGATATCTTGTGGCTTGAATGGCTTTGATACATCATAATCCACCTACCAATTTCGTGTAAGGTCCATTTTAAGCATAAAATTCAAATTTGGACAAAAAAGGCAAGTTTCTTCAATGGTGGTTATGGAGAAAATCAAAACTTCATTACAAGGGTTAAAGGCTCATAAAATTGCTTGATTCTCATTCAAATACATATATGCAAATGCTCCATACCATTTACACGACTTGAAAACACCTAAAACAAAGAAACCAAATTCAAAATTTTGGAAGAAAAATCACAAACTGAAATCAATCTTCCAGTGCAATTCCGACATTTTCTTTGATCCAAACACACACCCAACCCTTCCAGGAACCTTTTGCAATCATAACTAAGCGCCAAAGCTCAAGAAACTGCCCAGAATAGACTCACGGTTTGCAAATTTTTTCTAGAATTGAAACTCACATTCTATGCATCCTTAACATGTTGTAATCGTTGTTTTACATTGCTTGACCCTTTAAAAGCTTTTGGCATTGTTTAATTTCATTATCATGTACAGAATCGTGAATCACCATTGGAGATTTTTAGGGTTCTTAAGGTCTCGAATTGGGGATTTCCAGCACAGGCAAAATTAGGCCTTCTCACGCATATGCTTGAACTCGTGACATCAAGACAAATCCATTGATACCATCGCGCCTTTTTTATTTGACCTATGTGCCTAATCGCTATTTTTGGCGTTGGCATTTTATGGGGGTTTAAAACCCCCGCTACTTATTCTTTATTTTACAGGAAAAGGTTGAAGACGAAGGGCGTGGCAACATGTGATTGGATGATTCAAATGAGATGCGCGCGTTTTGATTTTACAGCGTTGGAAATGACTATTATATATATTAATTTTTGTTTGTTTTACTAATGACTAAAACAAAATGGTGCAGTGGCTGGCAACACGCTTGGTATACGTTGGGACCTGGGTTCGATCCCCAGGTCCCCCTAACGCGTTATATTATTTTTCTTTTCATACTTGCTTGCAGCGTTCCAAAAGAAGGCATATCATACACCTCATCCAGGAGAGCGCCAAGTGGCCTCAGAAGCAGATCCAAGGGCCAGAAAATGATGAGCACCATGCTCAGGAGTCAACCAGCGCCACACTTAATCTAGAAAGTCAATGAAGCTTTGTGCAAATGGGCCTCATAATTCCATATACACCCTCCAATCTGGCCCAAAACCCCCTTGGGTTTGCAATTTTCATTTTTATATTTTATTTATCTTATTTTCATTTTTCCCTTTTATCAACTATTAACATAATTAACATTTTTATAAAAAACCAAAAAATACTTTATTAATTTCATTTATGTAATTATTTTGTAAATAAATATTAAAAAATTGAATTAGTTTTTTTAACTAGGCAACTTTAACTTTTTTTTCTTAATAATTAAAATAGATTTAGAATTAGGTAAAATTAACTTTTAATTTTATTTCCTTTTATTTTATTTCATTAAAAACATAAAAATACAAAAAAAAAACTTTTATTTTTTTTAATTAATTAATTAATTAGTTTAACAATTAGTTTTAATTTCATTTAATCACAAAAAAGACAAAAAAATTCATTTCTTTTCTTAAAAGGATCAAAACCCTTAAGGCATTCCCGATTAATTTTCATTCGCGCGCATTTATTTTATTTTGATTATTATGTAACTGCTTCCAGCTATGTAATAGTTAATTAGGAATTTTTCTCTCTTTAATTTTCTCGCACTTTATTTTACGAAACGGGTCTTTGTTTTTTTGGCGATGTATAGACCCGCGCCTTGTAATAGCGTAGAATTTATCTTTCTGCAATTTACTTTCCGCACCCCTAACTGTTAAATGCATGAAAGAATGTATGTAAATAAAATTAATCTGTAGCTCACAAATAACATGTACAAAAACATTAACTGAAAAACAAAACACAAAGCACATGCCACTCCTAGGGTACGCTTCACTCGTTGCCTCGAAACATGGTCATCAAGTATAGGGTGTCTTAGAGGTCGCCCTTTGTCTAAAGATCCAGTTGCCTCGAAACGGTTGCCTCGGATAAAAAGGATCTAGGACATTAGGGTTACTTCTAAGGTGTCCTACCATTGCTTTGGTGACCACATTGTCCCGATAATCGAATTGACCCGAACAACTCCAACGATGGTGCTACCTACCTCTCAATGGTGGGATAGCACTATCTAAAGGACTCTTACACAGCTTAATTCCTTAGGGTAGGTAGACTCATGGGTACTTTCTCTTTTCAAAACAAACAAAATACTTTTCACACCTTACACTTTCAAAAAGTTTTCAAACAATACTTCATACACTCTTGAGGACTGATACAAGAGTTACCTAGAAGTTTTCAAACGAACTTTTTTCAAAACCCACACACACTTGAAAAGCAAACAATTTTTGAAAACATAAGAGCAAGTACCTAATAGGCCGTGGATAACCACGGATAGAAAGGGTGCTAACACCTACCCTTTCTATAAATCTACCTCCCGAACCAAGAAACATTCTCATAAGGAATTTTGCTGTGCTTTTGTCCTTTCCATGTTGGAGAACATAAAAGACAGTGGCGACTCTTGCTTCCGCGACATTTCACGAAACCAGCTTTAAACAGTCAGTTCTATTTCCACCGATCACATCAAGTAATAAACAGCGTGCTCTTTTCGGCCAGACTCGTCATACTGCCCCAGCACACACCCCGTTGAATTTTCCAACACGGTTAGATACATAATCAATTGTCTTCCCTCGACTGGTGGCATCAAAACAGGAGCCTCTTGCAGGTACTCTTTGATCTTGTCGAAAGCAGTTTGGAATTCTTCATTCCATTTGACTACTTGATCTTTCTTCAATAGTTTGAAGATTGGTTCACAAGTAGCTGTCAGGTGAGAAATGAATCTGGCAATGTAGTTCAAACGTCCCAAGAATCCTCTTACTTCCTTTTCAGTACGAGGAGCAGGCATCTCTTGTATAGCTTTCACCTTGGTAGGATCTACTTCAATACCTTTATTGCTGATGACAAAGCCTAGGAGTTTACCAGACCTTACTCCAAATGTGCACTTATTTGGGTTCAACTTCAGTTTGTACTTTTTTAATATCTCAAACTGTTTATGTAAATGATCAAGATGCTCTTCTTCAGTTTGAGATCTAGCTATCATGTCGTCCACGTAGACCTCTATTTCGTGATGTATCATGTCGTGAAATAGAGGTACCATGGCACGCTAATAGGTTTCCCCCGCATTCTTCAGTCCGAATGGCATAACCTTATAGCAGAATGTGCCCCACTGTGTGACAAAGGTTGTCTTCTCCATGTCCTCAGGCGCCATTTTTATTTGGTTGTAACCTGAGAAACTGTCCATGAAGGAAAACACTTTGTGTTGTATAGTATTGTCAACTAGGATGTCAATGTGGGGAAGTGGGAAATCATCCTTAGGGCTTTCCCTATTCAAATCTGTGTAGTCCACGCACATTCATACCTTGCCGTTCTTTTTGGGCACAGGAATAACATTGGCAACCCATTGAGGATAGGAGGTGACGGCCAAGAATCCAGCATTGAATTGCTTCATGACTTCAGCTTTAATCTTCTCTGACATATATGGTCGCATTCGATGGACCTTTTGTTTTACTGGTGGACAATCCTCTTTTATAGGTAGACGATGTACCACAATATCTGCATCAAGTCCTGGCATGTCTTCATACGACCAGGCAAAGACCTCAACATACTCGTGTAGCAACTGAATCAGACGCTCCTTGACACTGGGTTCCAGATTGGAACCCATCTTGACTTATCTTTTGTCTTTCTCGGTACCTAGGTTGATTGTATCCACAGGTTCCTCGTGAGGCTGAATGGTTTTCTCTTCTTGTAGTAATAATCTGGCAAGTTCCCCTGGTACTTCACAATCTTCCTCACCTTCATCTTCGGCTTGGTAGATTATATTTTCAGAGTCAAAGAAGGCCATAGCAGAACCGTTACCCATGGGATCCCGAATGGATGTAGACCTGCAGTGTGAGTGTGTGTAAGGGTATAGCTATCTTTTAATGAAAATGTAAAAAAGAAAAATAATGAGCATAAAGTTTGTATGCAAAATTTCCATGATTCATTGATGTCATATGGAAATGAGATAATAACCCTTACAAATGGACCATTGCGCCTCGGGTAAGATACAAGGTTTGAATTGTTTTAATATTACAGATCCAACAAAATGTAAAGACAAATTACTGTGGGATAAAAGTGATTGGGACGAAATCTCTAGCCTCCCAATTGTTGAGCCCTCCACTGACAGTTGGGAAGATCCAATCTTCCAGGTTGCAACCATCTTCATAATCCTCTACTGTGTTGACTTCACAGCTGCTGATCTTCAGGGGTGGTCCTCCAGCACGAGCGTGGCGTACAACCTTCTGAGCATTTGAAGTGAAACCCAGACCAAATTTGTCAGACTTGTATAGGATATCTGGGAGTTGTCCCCAGATAGTGCACCCACCTTCTTCTATCACTTCCTTTGCATCCTTCAAAGATGGCATGTTGAGTGGAGGCCTTGTGATCTTGGGAACATCCCTGGTTACTGCCACATCTTGTGGGACTTCCTCAAAGTGTTGGAATGGAGTTTCAATAAATTCTCCATCTAAATCCACATATTTGAAGGAATTGAGATGGATGATCATATACTCTTCTTCTCCATGAACGGTGATAATCTCCCCTTGAATCGGATACTTCAGCATTTGGTGCAACGTAGAAGTGACAACGCCAGCATTGTGAATCCATGGTCATCCTAGCAAGCAGGAGTATGAAGGGCGAATATCCATTACATAAAAAGTTGAATCGAATGTTTGGGTTCCAACCTTTATGGGGATATCTACTTCCCCATTCACCATCCTTTTCGAGCCGTCAAAAGCCCTTACTACTATGTTGCTTGGCTTCAATGTCAATCCCTCACAGTCAAGCCTATCAAGGGCTTTTTTAGGCAATATATTAAGAGATGAGCCAGTGTCCACCAAAACATGAGCCAAGGTTGTGCCCCTGCATTCAACCGAGACATGCAACCCCTCATTATGCTTTCTTCCTCTTGGCGTTAAATCAGCATCCGAAAAACCTAGACCATTATCTGCGGTCAAGCTGGCTACGCAGTCTTGAAACTGATCGGCAGATGTCTCTTGGGGTACATGGGCAGTTTTCAGGAATTTTACCAAGGCTTTTGCATGCGCCTCGGAACATAGTAGTAAAGCTAACATGGAAATTTTAGATGGAGTTTTCCCCAGTTGTTCAACTACATCGTAGTCGCTTCTTTTTATTATCTTCAGAATTTCCTCCATCTCTTTCTGGGATGTCTCAGGGATAGCCACTATTGTGCCTTCGTTCGGACAGGATCAATCAGAATACTTTTACCTCGAGTCTCGGTTAAATCGGTAATAGGAATGTCAGTAGGAGTGATAGCAGGGATTGTAACAGCTTTGTCAATTGGAGTATTAGTGGAGATGATTGTAGGACTGGGAACAGCCTTCAGAGGAGTGACAACGAGAGGAATGAATATGGGTCCAGAAACTGATTTTGGGGGAGCAATTTCTGGAGAGAATATCCTTCCTCTTCGGGTAATCTTGCTAGTCCCTGCAATATTACTGATATCAGGGTCAACTTTTTCAGAACTTGAATCTTCGGCAGCTGGCCAGTCTTGTTTGATACCGTGGTAGTAGACATCCCCTCCATAATTCCATGATATGGTTTTGTCTGACGAATACGGGACTGGTCCAGGCATTGTAATTATCAAAGGAGTTGCTTTTAGAACTGATGTAATTCTAACAGGTCTTTTGGTGGAGACCCTGGAAGAATTGGCGGAAATGGTAATGATAGACACATCATTAAGAGGAACAGGTGGAACAGAAGTCTTTTCAAACAAAATCTCCTTGTTATCTATTAGGCATTGAACGCCTACTTTCAACAAAGGACAGCTAGCTGGTGAGGAAAAACAGAAATGATAGCCTTTATCGCAGCCTGGGAATACACCGGCAATCAACAAATTCTTTTTGATAATTAGGAGTGGGGTCACTAGTTCATCAACTGAAGTAACAAACATATCTTCTTCAATGGCGTTGGTAGTATGGTCGTGTTTGGGAATAGGGGCAGAAATGACATTTGGATTTTCGGGCGCATCGAATTCAATCTCGTTGGCTTCAATGAGGTCTTGTACTCTGTTCTTTAGAGCCCAACAGTTGTTAGTTTCATGGTCAGGACTCTCAGAGTGGTATGCACAGGGGGAATTAGGATGATAGTGAGGAGATGTTGTGTTAGGGTTCTTTGGACCTTCTTTCAAAGTCACCAGGTTGGATCTTAGCAATTGTGGCAATACTTGAGATAAGGTCATGTTAATCCTGGTGAATTATCTGACTAGTATTTCCATCCTTGGTTGGTTATTCCTTTGTTGATCAAGCGCAGGTTTAGGAATCATAACAGCCCCCACCATTGGACGGCGTTCGGCCCTACCTTGATTTCTCTGAGGATAAACAGTAACCACTTCTTTCTTTCCGATGAATGGTTTCCTTACAGCAGCTGAGGATGTATCTTTTTGAATCTTTCCACTTTTTATTCCTGCTTCTATCCTTAATCTGGTCAATATCAGTTCAGTAAAACCTGTCAATGAACTCCCAATTAGGTGATTGAAGAAGGGACCAAACAAGGTGCCCAAAAACATGTCTACTAATTCTCTTTCAGATAGAGGAGGTTGAACTCTCCCAGCCAAATCTCTCCATTTTTGTGCATAGTCTTTGAAGCTTTCATTTGAAACCATGGCCATACTCTGGAGTTGAGTACGAGTAGGCGCAAGATCAGCATTGTATTGGTATTGTTTGTAAAAGGCTGCAGCAAGATCTTCCCAGTTATGAACATTTGCTCTTTCTAACTGATAAAACCAATCAAGTTGAGTTCCAGACAGACTGTCTTGGAAGAAATGTACCCATAAATCTTTGTCGGCGGTATGGGGCTGGATTTTCGTCACATAGGACCGGAGATGCATTTTGAGGCATGAAACTCTGTCATATTTGGTGAACACAGGTGCTTTGAATTTGGGAGGAATGACAATCCCCGACACTAAACCCAATTCCTCAAAGTCCAAGCCAGACACTTTTTGGATTTCCATCGCACTCAACCGCTCTTCGAGACGTTTATATTTGTCATCAGCTGGAGGGTATTGTTCCTCAGAATAGTCTTCTTCTTCCTCTTCTGATTCTGAAGGGACAACTGCTTCTTTGCCTTTTTCACCGGATGTCTTTGCAAAGTCTAGGGTCCTTCTTGTCTGCCCATGAAATCTTCTTCCCATGTTTAGGACTCCGGTTACCTTCTTTGTCTTCTTTTTCTTTTCCTCAGCTAGAAAAGTCTTCAACTCTTCTTGTCCTTTGGCCAGAGTTAAGAACAACTGTTGAAGCTGTGCATTCTGAGCTTGGAGATCCTTCGTCGTTTTCTCGAGATCCATCTTACTGAAATAAACAGTAGAGAGATGAGGAGACTTATTGCAAGAAACCTGCTTATGTTATGATGAATGGTAAATGCGTATGCAATGATTTCAAGGATTTTAAGATTCAAATTTTTTTTAGACAAAAAGGAAACACCCGTTATATTAATAGATTAAAGCTCGAGTACAATAATGCCTTATTGGGCAAAACAAATACAAGAAACTCTAAGATAAAAAGGTAGTGCACATCTTCTTTGGTGCAATGTAGGCATTCAGAGTCTGCTCCTTATGAAGTAGCCTAGTGAGTTCAAAAACCTTCTTCTCGCTTGCGCAGAATTAGGCTTCGAAAGTATCTCGCTCCCCCTTGAGTTGTATCAATCATTTTGTAGGTCTTCAAGAGAGGTGGGCATGTCAGGATGTAGGACAGTGTATGGAACATCTCCTTCCATGAGATGCTCAACAATTACCGGAAGAATGGAGGGGTAAGGCATCATAAGAATTTGAGCATGAGCTCGTACCCATTTGAGGTAAGGCTCAAGAGGGATGGAATTTTTATGCCCCAAAGTCTTGATATCTACCTTGTTTAACATCCTCCAAGCTCGGATAAATCTCTGGCGAAGACCTTGATCGTCGTTGTCATAGTCAAATACCAAACCTTGAATCAGCATCTCGTGCGGGCCATCCCTTCGGGCGTAACCAAATTATCTTAAGGCTAAGCAAGGGTTGTAGGTGATACCTCTCCTAATGCTAAGTAAAGGGACATTAGGAAATTCTCCACAACGATCGACAATAGTAACATTCTCTATGGATCGGGAGAACCAATGAATGTCTGAATGTTTGAGCGTCATCAACCTTTGTGACCACCTTGAACCTTGTCATTCTTTAATACAGATTGGGGAAGATGTGAAATAAACCATCTTGCCAAGAGAGGAGTGCAACACATAAGGACACCTCTTTTCCTCATTGTGCGAGTGTGAAAAGACTGTAGGATATCCCCTATAATGTAGGCACCGGGTTGCGGGATATGAAGATTTTGACGGCGTTCACATTTATGATTTGGTCAGGGTTTGGAAACAAAACCATCCCATAGATGTGGAGAGCCACAATTTCCTTAAAATCTTGCAGGTCCAAAGAATTCCAACAGTTTTGGGCTTTCTCGAACAAGAACTTTGCTAGGAAACCTTTGACACCACTCCTTGTTTTCCAATGAGTTGTGACATCAAATGAGTACAAGTGTAGAGCTTGAGAAATCTCTTATGGATTTGGGTCTCTTTCCATACCATTGAAAGTTAGTTGGTTGAGAATGGGAATCCTCAAGAGTCAGGAGAATTCTTCCAAAGTAGGCACAAGTTGATAGTCGGGAAATGTGAAGCAATGGTGTAAAGGATCAAATAACTGAAAGAGCACCTTCATCATGTCCTCATTTGTGTTGGAGGTGACCAAGTTGAGTAGGCGACCATGTCTCTCGGTGAATGGAGAGTTTTCTGGAATCCTTGAAGCTAGCTCCTTGAGTTATGTAGGGATCCTTACAAGGTTGACTTGGATAGTTTTCCTGCGAATAGAATCCATATCCTATAAAACAAGAACAAAGATGAATCCCAAAATCTTTGAAATGGTTAGTGAATGTGTATGATGTCATGATGTTCATGATGTTATGTACAAGTATGTATATATAGGCAAAACAAACAAGTCCCTAGGTTTAGGCTTGCATGGGGTTTCATAGGTAAGTACCCTCTTGAAGTTTAGTTGGCTCAAACCTGTCATAGAAATAGTAATCGGGCTCTAAGGAGCTCAATATAACTGGTTTGTTTCCTTGGTTATTGTTTCGACACAAGCCTCTTTAATGGCGACCAAAATATCCCAAGAAACCAAACCTCAATGAGTGTAGTATCGAGTATCTACCAACTTCGGACTGCACCAAATCCGGTCATCTCACTACATCCTAAAGGCCAAGTTGGTCAAGTAAAGGTTCTAAAAGTTCATTAGTGCTTTATGACATCACTCAGCAGCCCCGTATTCTCTTTGATTAACTCAAAGGCTACCGGTACCCATAAATATGTCGCACTAACATAGCTATTTCTTAGACCATGTCGGTATACCCCGCACAGTTTCCACAATGTATTGCTACTTACCTATAATGTATCCCAAATCTGAGTAGAGGATTTCAAACCCAAACAAAGAACCATAAATTAAAGCATACAAATCAAACAATGAAAGAAAGTAAATATGATCTAGCCCTAAGGTAACCCCACTTTTAGAATCTTTCCCAGCAGAGTCTCCAGTTATGTGAAACGGTGGGAGAATTGACTAGGATGTTTTGCGTTTGATTGCAAATGTTGCGGTTAGCAAGAGTCGCCACCGAATTTTTTTTTATCCAAAAGGAAAGGTGAAAAAAGCATAGGAAACACCTTTGAGATTATCTCTTGAGTTCGGGGGGTAGATTATGAAAAGGGAAGGTATTAGCACCCTTTTCATCCATGGCTTTCCATGGGCTCTTAGTTACTCTCTAGATCACTTGCTTTTGTTTGAAATTATGCTTTGTGTGGTTTTTTGAATGTATTTTGTAAAGAGGCCATTGTTTAGGCAAACTTTGTAATGATTCTCATTCGTAAGAATGTATACAAAGTGTTGGTATTTTGAAAATGTTTTCAAGTTTTGTAAGATGTTTGAAAGTGTATGTGATTGTTTTGAAAATAGCAAGGACGTTTGTTTTGAAATGGAGCAAATAATTAGGAGAAATCTACCTACTCAAATGTCTTTCTTGTTCATTTCCTTTTCCTTTGACATTGTTGTCTTACCATTGATTTGGTAAGCAACCCTATCTTTAGATGTAAACGGGACAGGCGTGGGTCATCGTATAACCATGATTAGCAATATTGCAAGGTATCTTAGCATTCTTTTTTAGGGACTAAGGTCATTTGTAAGGCAACTTAGATAGCATCATCGATGGACTATGATCTTGTATTTGCTTGTTTTTGCTAAGATACCTCACATGCGTAATATGGCCATTTATAAGGCAACCAAGTGGATTTTACCCTAGGGGTGCTTGTGTGCAAGTGTATCATTTCCATGCTTGTTTTTGTCTTGAATTAGGGTTTTTTTACTTGTTGATTTTAGTCTTTCCATACAAATCCTAATTACTAGCAATTATGTTAAAGTGATAAGTTGCAAAAATTAAAATTCTACGCTATTACATCATTTGGGGGATGGGGATACAAATTTACAAATGGGGGGATGAAAATAAAATTAAATCCTAAGTTACTATTACAACCATATTGAATGGATAAGACTGTACAAGAAAATGTGAAATGAACTTGTTTTGTTTCAGAAAAGAGATAAGTCTTGTTTAAGAAAATATTTTTGATCTTTTTATTTTAATAAATAAAATAAAGCATGTAAAATGTAAAATGTTTTTGGTGGTTTTGATTAGTGAAAATAGAAGTGATAGAAAAATAAAATAGTAAGGAAAAAGAAAATAGAATCAGCGTATTGCTGAACTAAAAGGGATCAGAAGTTCTGACTCTGGCGTGCTTGCAGAATACGGAAATCATATTAGTAGAAATATGTAAAGTCAGAAGTTCTGGGTCCACTGGGAACAAAGAAGATTTTAGAAGTTCTGATGCCACTGGCAGAACTTAGTCTCCCTCTCCATGCTAGTCAGAACATCTGCAACTTAGTCATTTCTCAACAGAACAGAAGATGCACATATAACAGTTATGGCAGGTTTCATAGTGTTTCAGAAACAAGAGATATCAGAACTATAAATCAGAAGCAAGCATGAATTTTCTAATCCTAATTTCCTTAAGAAGTTCTGAACTAATTTACTCCCTACTTAGGCATACAAATACGTGAAACCTCATACTACATACAACATCATAAACATGATGTCTACATTGTATTTTTGAACATACAAATCTGATAATGCTTAAGTAATATGATGAGAGTCAGCAGAAGCTTACCTTGTAGCTGGAAAACACTCTATGAACTGGAGTCTGGTTCTGAACTCTGGTGATGTTCTGAACAGCTTCTCCACGTACTCAGCAGGCTGGAAGCTTTCAACTTGGGCAATGGATGATTAGAAAATTTTTGAACAGCCAAGGGGTAAAGTTCTGACTTCTTGAGATGGATGTGGATGGAGAGTGTGTTACAGTCTGAACACAAGTTAGGATAGTTTCTAATTTGTGAATCATAAAATGTATGGATGGTTTTGGTCAAGAAACACTTGAGAAAAAGGGAGTTTGAATGCAAGAAATTAAAAGTTAACAGGTTTTGTATTTTGTGTTTGCAGTCTTGGATTCTTGGAATTTTAGCAGAGGTTCAAGGCTTTTTATTTCTCAATTTTTTGACCCCTTTACAGTTGCCAATGGCTTTCAATTTATAGGCAAAGATCTAGTAGCTTGGAGAGTACAACCATCACATGATAGGGTGCTGCCTTGTTCTTGAAGCAAGTATGGTGGTTAGCAGCTTTAGCAGCGCCTAAGCTGGAATTGTAAGCAGGAATTAAGGAAAGGTAACCTCAAAAGCCAAAGCAACGCATGGGCCCAGCACACTCTTGTACAAGAGTTTGCTTTTCCAAGACAGGAATGGTACTTCTATGCCACACGTGGGGAAATTTTTATGGATAAAGACTCAAAAGTGGTTGTGAGCATTAAATGATGATGAGATTTATCAAACCGGAAATCCTACAATGTGAGATTTTGCATCATTGCTTAATTTTGGGTCAGTGGTTCATCTTCTGCATAATTTAGAATATCTAACTTCTGGTCTTTGTATCTCGTTGCTCTATCATGTTCTGAAGGAGCTCTCAGACTTTCCAGGAAGCTTGCAACACGCTTTGTAAACCTTTTTTGAACTACCCTTACAAACTATGACTGAATCTTTGTGAAAACTGGCCCAGAAGTTGTAACCAAACTCTGTCTTGGAACTGTCCAGAATTTGCTGAGTGCTTCAGTTTCATGGACGTGTCTTTGAGGAGTCATAACTTAAAATCCCAACATTTCTAGGAGAAGTTTTGTTCTGTAATGTTTTAGATCTTGTTTGAGTCCATAACTCTTGTGTTAGAAGTTAATCCAGAATCAGCTTACATCATGGTGATAATCTGATCAGAAGTTCTGAGCTTGTCATATTTCTTAAACACTTAGAAAAATTCTAAGTATTTAGAAATTTGACTTTTCCAAAGTAACTTTTGACTTTTGAATTTCTAGATGAAACAAACTTCATATCTCAACATGTCTTGATGAAATATGACTCTTGAAACTTGTTTTTGATCCAAAAGTCAAAGTTTGACTCTTCAGTGTGCAAATGACCATTTTGCCCTTGTGAATGACTTTCTTGAAAAATTTGTAATTCAAAGCTTGGAATTGGATGGAAGAAAACCTGAGGGTCCAGGGTGATCCTTTGAGAAATGAGAGGGAAAATTGTGGGGTACAACAATGTGCCTTCGTCTGGACAGGCTCAACCAGTACCTCTTTGCCCCGAGTCTCGGCTGACTCTGTAGCAGGGATAACAGCAGGGATAACATTAGGAGTAACAATGGGAGTACTAATAGGAGTAGCAACAGGATTAATTAAAGGAGTAGAAACAATCTTCAGAGATATTTCGGGAGAGAAAACCCTTCTAATTCTCGTAATTTGGAAACTTTATCTTCAACAGCCAACAGGTCTTGCTTGACGCCATGGTAGTAGATGTCAGCCCTAAAATTCCAGGGAACAACTTCATCAGAGGAATTTGGTATCGGCCCAGGAAGAGTGATAATCAGAGGAGAAAAATTGGGAACGGGTGTAATCATGATGGGTCTTTTGGTGGAAACCCTGGGAGGATTGTCGGAAATGGTAACTATTGAGACATCTTCACACAAATTTCTTGCAAAGGGAACTTTCTCAAACAAAATATCTTTGTTAATCATCAGGCGCTAGACACCCATCTTTAATGACAAACAACCATCTGATAGAGACATACATAAGTGGCAACCTTCACCACAGCCCAGAAATAAACCGGCTCGCAACAGATTCTATTTAACAGTCAGAAGAGGAGTGGCTAATTCATCCACAAAGGAAACAAATAGGTCATCATCAACAGCATTGACACCCTGGCCATGTTTGGGCATTGGCGCAGTTATTACATTAGGTGTCTCTGGAAGGTCAAAATTGATCTCCTTCGCCTCGATAAGATCCTGCACCTTATTTTTCAAAGCTCAAAATCATGTATCATGCCCCGGACTCTCGGAATGATAGGCGCATCGAGAGTTTGGGTTGTTGCGGGGAGATGCAGTATTGGGATTCTTCGGAGCTTCCTTTAGAGTCACCATATTGGACTTCAACAGGTGCGGCAAAACTTGGGACAAGGTCATGTTGATCCGGGTGAACCATCTTATGGGCGCATCTGATCTGCACTAATTGTTTCGTTGTTGATTTGATATAGGATTGGAGATCATAACAGCCCCTAGTGTCGGACGATGTTCAGTTTTGTTTTGATTCCTCTGGCCATAAGCATCACTAACCTCCTTCTTTCCAGTGAAGGGTTTCTTCATCATACCTGAGGATGCATCCCTCTAAATTTTTCCACTCTTAATACTAGCTTCTACCGGCTCACCAGTTAAGATCAGCTCAGTAAACCCAGCTGAAGAGCTTCTAATCAGATGGTTAAAGAATAGACCAGACAACGTGCCTAAGAACATATCCACTAATTCTCTATCAAATAGAGGAGGCTGGACTCTTCCTGCAAGATCCCTTCATTTATGGGCTTAATTTTTGAAACCTTCGCAGGAACCCATAGACATACCTTGA
Source organism: Vicia faba (assembly GCA_948472305.1). Classification (NCBI taxonomy): domain Eukaryota; kingdom Viridiplantae; phylum Streptophyta; class Magnoliopsida; order Fabales; family Fabaceae; genus Vicia; species Vicia faba. The sequence continues at coordinate 595,826,450 of OX451736.1, forward strand.
AGTTGTGTACGAGTTAGAGCGAGGTCAGCATTATATTGGTACTGCTTGTAAAAAGCAGCATCCAGGTCTTCCCAATTGTGAATGTTGGTTCCTTCCAACTGATAGAACCAATCCAACTGCGTCCCTAACAAACTTTCCTGGAAGAAATGTACCCATAGGTTCCTATCAAAAGTATGGGGTTGAATCTTCCTGACATACGACCTTAAGTGTAGCTTAGGACAGGAGACACCATCATATTTAGAAAATGTGGGAACTTTGAACTTTGGTGGAATGACCGCCCCAGGAACCAAACCTAGTTCTTCAAAATCCAGACCAAGTACTCTCTAAATTTCCATGTTATTGAGACGATCCTCCAGCTATTTAAATTTATCATCATCAAGAAGATATTGTTCTTCAGCATAGTCAGTCTCCTCTTCATCAGACCTCAGACTGTGATCTCCTTCTTTTGCCTTCTCTTCCTGATTGTCTCCCTCATTTAACGGAGTTGCAAATTCTAGAGCTCTCTTTGCTGGTTCTCTAAACCTCATTCCCATGTTTAGGACACCCATCGTTTTCTTTGTCTTCTTCTTCTTCTTGTCTTTGATCATGAGAGCCTTCAGGTCCTCTTGTCCTTTAGCCAGAGTAAGGAACATCTGTAGAAATTGAGCATTCTATGCATGAAGATCCTTCCCCGTTTGTTTGATATCCATCTTACTAAAATAAACAGTAGAAAGATAATGAAACCTGTTATGAAAGACTTGTTTATGTTATGATGCATGAACATGCGTATGTAAATGATTTCAAGGACCCAGAAGATTTTTAGACAAAAAAAAAACATAAATTTCATTAATAAGTTCAAATTGAGTATAAACATGCCTCTTGGGCTTACAACGGAGGAAATAAATACAAAGTAAAACTCCTAATACAAAAAGGTTGAACGGATCCTCTTCGGTGCAATGTAGGCGTTAAAACTTCGCTCTTCATGAAGTTGTTTGGTGAGCTCCAGAACCTTCTTCTCACTGGCATAGAATTGATTCTCAAAGGTATCTCATTCTTCCTTGATCTGGATCTAAGACTTTTTAAATTCTTCAAAGTTTGTTGGCATATCAGGATAAAAAATGATGTGAGACTCATCCTCTTGAATAATAGACTCGGAAATCACTAGCAGGATAACAGCGTACGACATCATGAGACTTTGAGCGCAAGCTCATACCCATTTGAGGTATGGCTCCAAAGGGATGGAATTCTTGCACCCTAAGGTGCCGCTATCAGTCTTCTTCACCATGCCCCGAGCACGTATGAACCTCTGGTGATAACCTTGCAAATCATTTGAATAGTCGAACACAATACCCTGGGTGAGCATATCGTGGGGACCATCCCTCCAGGCGTAACCAAACTGACGTAGGGCTAAAGAGGGGTTGTAGGTGATGCCTCCTCTGATGCCAAGGAGTGGCACATTAGGAAATTATCCGCATCGATCAATAAAAGAGATGTCTTTTTGAGAGCGAGGGCACCAATAAATATCAGAGTAACAGAGAGACATTAACCTTTGGTTCCACCTTAAGCCGAACTCATTCTTTATTACTGACTGAGGAAGGTGCGAAATAAACCACCTATAGAGCAAAGGCATACAACACATAAGAGTTACTCGTCTCTTCATAGTACGAGTGTGGAGTGAATTCAGAATACCTCCGAGCAATGTGGGTACTGGATTATGAGTGAGGAAGATGTTGATGGTAATGACATCTATGAACTGGTCTGAATTGGGGAACAAAACCAACACATAGATCAATAGAGCTAAGACATCTTCAAAGGCATGGTAACTCATAGCATCTAAGAATATCTGAGCTTTATTCATTAGAAAACTTGCGAGGAGGCCCTTAACTCCACTCCTTCTTTCCCAGTTAGACTCAATGTCAGATGGTTTCAAATGCAATGCTACAGAAAAACTTTCAGAAACTAGATCTTGTTCTAAACCAGTGAAAGATACTTGTTCCAATATAGGTAAACCAAGTATTTTGGAGAATTATTCCAGTGTGGGCACTAACTGATAGTCCGGAAAGGTGAAGCAATGGTGCTTAGGGTCGAAGAACTGGAACAGGACACTCATCAGACCTTCATCAAAACTGGTAGTAACCAAACTGAGCAAGTGACCATATCTCTTATTGAATGATGAGCTCTCAGGAACTTTTAAGACCATTTCCTTGAGTTTGGGAGGGACCTCTACAAAATTTATTCATATGGTTTTTCTGCGAGTTGGATTCATGGTCTACAAAAAAGATAGATCCACAGGCCCTTGAAATGGTTAGTATACATGTCATGATGCTTATGATATTATGATTATGCTTTTAAAATCACAAATATTTCAAACAAGTCACACAAAGACCTTAGATTTAAAGGCTTGCATGAGTTTTAAAGGTGAGTACCCTCTTGAAGTTTAGTTGGTTCAACATGTCCTATTAATAGTAACCGGGTTCTAAGGAGTCTCATATCACTGACCTTTCTTTTAGGAATTGTTCTAGCTCAAGCACCAAAGTATTGCGGCTAGAATATCCCAAAAGTCCAATCTCAATGAGTGTAGCATCGAGTATCAACTAATCTTCACTCGGAACCAAAGCCGGCCATATCACTACTTTCTAATGGCTTAGGATGAGTCAATTAAAGGTTCTAAAAGTTAGTTAGCACTTAATGACACTATAAGGAAGCCTAATGTTATCCTTTACTGACTCAAGGAACATTAGTACAAGCCAGAGTATCACACTAACATAGCTATCACTTTGTCCATATCGGTCTACACCGTACAACCTCCATGATTTATTGCTACTTACCTAAAAAGGTGCTCCAGTTCCAGGTGTAGGATCTTTTAACAATAACCCAAACAAGGACCCAAAGAATGTAAAGCAAGCAAGAAAAGCAAGTAAAGGTCATCTAGCCCTAAGGTAACCCCACTTTTAAGTATGATTCCCCAGCAGATTCGCCAGTTCTGTAATATTGTAGGAGAAGAGACTTGGGTGTTTTATGTTTGATCGCAATTGTTGCGAATAGCAAGAGTCACCACCGACTTTTCTTTTATCCAATAAGGAAAGGGTGAAAAGAATAGGAAAGACCTTTAGAGATGTTTTCTTGAGTTCGGGGGATAGGTTATGAAAAGGGAAGGTGTTATCACCCTTTTCATCTGTAGTTATCTACAGGCTCTTAGTTGCTTGCTAGATCACTTGCTTGGTTTGAAAATATGCTTGTGGTGTGGGTTTGAAAATATCTTTATAATGATTCTCGTCTCTATAAGAATGCGTACAAAGTGTTGATTTTGAAAATATTTCAAAGAGATGTCTGTGGAAGATGTTTTTGGAAGTGGTTTTGAAAAGTGTCTTTGTAATGATTCTCGTCTCTATAAGAATGCGTACAAAGTGTTTTGACTTTTTGAAAATGCTTCAATTGAAAGTGTTGGTGTGAAAATGGTTTTTTAGTTATTAGCAAGCAAGCAACTATGAGCATCCTACCTACTCAAAAGTTCTTTGTTCTTTTCCTCCTCCTTTAGATGTTTCTATCTTACCATTGATGGATAAGAAGCCCCATCGTTGGATGTGAAGGGACGGACGTGGGTCAATTGTATAATCATATAAGGCAACCTATGAGACATTTTAGCAATTTTGTTAGGGACTATATTTTTTACCGAAGGCAACATCGAGGGACATTGAGGGACTAAAATCTTTTATCGAGGGTATTTGCTAAAATGCCCATATTCAAGGGTCATGACTATTTTCCGAGGCAACAAGTGAGATTACCATAGAGGTGCATGTGTGTGAATAGTGTGTTTGATTGCATGCATTTTGTCTTTAAGATTGGGTTTTGCTAACAGTTTATTTTATCTTACCATACACACCCTATCTTACTAGCAATTATATGAAAAGTGGTAAACTTGCAGAAATTAAAATCCTAAGCTATTACATCATTAGGGGGATGGGGATACAATTTGCAAATGGGGATGAAATAGGTGTCTAATTATTACAACCATATATAATAAGTGTATAGTAATGAAGAATATATATATATATATATATATATATATATATATATATATATATATATATATATATATATATATATATATATATATATATATATACAATGCAAAAACAGTGTAAAAAGAAGGAGAAACTGCATTTTGAACTATTATGTGTTGACACATGCTGTTATGTATCGACACATAACTTTTACTTACTCCTGCCAAACCAAATCAACTCAGTATGGGTCGACGCATAATAGGATGTGTCGACTCATTTCCTGCTTGTCTCGACACATACGCGTTTTGTGTCGACTCGTGCATCTTCCGTCTTTCTGTTTTGGGACCTGGATAGTAGTATTAGTCGGTGCATAAGGCCATGTGTCGACTCATACCCTGTTTTTCACTTAGAATGAGTCGAGGCATATGGGTATGTGTCGAATCATGCTGATGTTTTTTGCTTCTATCACCATTCTTTTGCATTAATCAATCAGTTTTCAACATATAAATGATAAAAATGAACAGCGAGTAAATGATTAAATTCAAGAGTAGTGATTGCTACATCCTATCTTCAGAAATAAACCAAAAATGATGTATGGAAAATGCAAGGTTAAGATGACTTACCTTGAAACTGCACTTTAGGTTTTGAGTCTGAATAACGTCCAAGATGTTGTGTGGACCTTAATGAAACTCCAGAGAGCTGCTAAACCTCCCTTTATGTTGATGGTTGTTGAACCAACTCCAAACAGTCAAGTTTGTGCAGTATTGTATTTTGTTTAGAAGTTAAGAATAAGGGTACTACAAAAACTGTTCTTGTGCTTGAACAATATCTATGTGATGTGAAGTGTTTAGAAGGTTTGTGAGAGAGTTTACAAGGTTGTGCAATAATGGGTTGAGGATTTTTCTGTTCTGTGGGTGAAAGCAGAGTTGAAGATGAGTAGAATCTTATGAAAATGAGCTGAGTTTTACAAAAGTTCTGTTTTTCTCTTCTCTCTTTTTTCTCTCCAAAAAAATCTCTCATATGTCTTATGAAACAGTGCCTTTTGTAGATCCTTGACTGAGGTTTAGGAGGGAAACAAAAATAAGTTATTTTGAACTGTTTTTTCCTACTGCTTTGATACTTTTCCATACAATTTTATTTTGCCATTTTGGTGCAATTTTGTGGTTGTTATGGTGGGGGTTGGAGCATACTGCATAGAGCAATTTTGGACTGTATAGGACAACATATGCAGGTTTTTGTGACAGGTTTGTAGTGCAGTATAGCATAAGGTTTTTTGTAGGATAGCAATGGAGCAGGGTTTTGGAGTGTTGTGGCAATGTATAGAAGTAGCATATCATACTTTGTTCAGCAATAACTTGGACAATATAGTTTGTAGCATGAAACAAGTTTGGTTTGTGGAGCAATTTATGCAAATTATATCAAAGACAAAGTATTGTGGCAAGGTTTTGAGTCAAAGGAAAAAGTCCAAACAATAAAAAGTTTAGGATTTGTAAACTTGCAAAAATTCCATTTTATAATAACTTGAATTATTTGTAACATCCTGAACTATTTTGAATTGTAGTGATAAGATGTCATGAAGCAATGAATTTAACTTAGAAAATTTTCCAAGTCTTGCAAAAGTTGGATTTTTTTAACTTTCTTTATTTTTGATGATCAAATTTTATATTTTGGATGTCTTGATGAAATATGATTTTTGGGACTCAACTTTGGTCAAAAAGTCAAAGTTTGACTTTTTAGTGTACAGTTGATTTTTCCTATCAGTTGACTGAATTTTGTCTATCAATCCACTGATCTTAGGAGATGAATTGAAATGTGCAATTAGGTCAAAATGACATGCTCGGATCCTTGAGATCATTCTTCCAACCAATAAACCAGGTGTTGTACCCCAAAAATCGCCCTCTCATATTTTCCCAAGATTTTTCTCTTACATAGGTATTTACAAACACTTGATTAAAGGAAAAAATATTTTTTTTAAGATAAACAAGGAGTCTTCAATTGGCATCTTAATAAAGTCTTTCAAATAGCATGTTAAAAGGCCTTTCGATTGGTATTTGGACAGGATCCGATTGAACACCTAACTCCCTCCAAGCTTGCTTCAAATTTCCAAGCTTCGATTGAAGCCTTGGCCTGTTGCTTGCCTGTTGCATACATGCTTCGACTGGGCATGTATTTCCTTGGAAACATCTTCCTTCGATTCAGAAAGGAAGGGCTTCATGTTGGTGCTCCTTCAATTGAACCTTTTGACTTTACATGCTGGATTGATTTACAATGCAATGGTTACCTGCATGCAAGCTTAATTCATGTTTCGTTTGAGCATTTGTTTTCTTTGGAGTAGGCTTGATTCCTGCTTTGACAAGGCAAATACTCACTTTGTGCGTGCCTTCAGTGCACCCCTACAGGTGTGTTTCGATTCACCAGCAAATAAATTCTTGCATGCTAGCTTCGTTCAAGGAAAAGGCCCCTTTCGACTTGCCTTCAGTTCACAAGGAAAAGGGCTTCTCCAGACTTGCCTTCAATTCACAAGGGAAACGGTTCCTTCTTCATGCCTACTTTCGTTTCACAAGCACAAGATTGACACACCAATGGTGCCTTCGAAGGAAATGCCATTGGTCCATTCGAAGGACACATTTGTTGGAAACAAACCTTTTTTGTCTTTTGAGGAGGCTTGGTTCAAGCTGCTTGTTTGGCAAGAGATCATATGCTGCTCAGCCCAAGCCTCATGACAAATGAGGCTTCAATGGGCCAGAATAAAGTCTTCGTGTGGGTTATTCGAATCAAGCAGCTAAGGCAAATAGAGTGGCTAAATCGAAGAAACCCCAAGGGTGAGATTTGAGCCATTTAAATGACACACCTTGGTGGCTCATTCGAAGAGTACACAGAAGGTCCATTCAAAAGACCCAGTCGAAGGAGGCAACCAAAGGCCCATTTGAATAGTACACAAAAGGTCCATTCAAAAGACCCAGTCAAAGGAGGCAACCAAAGGCCCATTCGAAGAGTGCACAGAAGGCCCATTCGAAGGGTGCATGAGAGGTCCAATCGAAGCATAGAGACTAAAGGTATTCGAAAGAAAAATTTGTCCATATTCATTCAAATTTCAAAAGAGCACAAGATCCCGTGTTTTTGGCCACAGTTACAAAACATAATTCATGGCTTTAAAAACATTTGTTTATGGCTGTTTAAACCTTTGTTTACTTGTCCCCTCTATCCCCTCTATATAAAGAACCACATGCATACGCAAAAGAGGGCTGAAGATAACCATACAAAATTGCAAACACATTCTTGGAGGTATCGAAAAGTTGTTTAAACCATCACCAGCCCCTAAGCAGGCATACATCTAAAAGTGCCAAATCGAAGTAACCCTTAAACAAAGGTACCCACGTCCAGAAGCCAAATCGAAGCAATCCTCAAACAAGGGTACGCATACCCATCATCGCAGATTCATCCATCAACCATTGGTAAGAATTGGTAAAAAAGATTAATCTCTACATTTGCATGATAGATCAACATATGTAGTTTCATTCGATTTGTTATTCAATACTAAAGACCTGGGTTTGATCCCAGGTCTGCCTTTGTTCTACTTCTAACACATGTTGCAGATCCAGCATAAATAAGACCAATGCGCACAGAATCAAAGGACCTGGGCTTGGTACCCAGGTCATGCTTTTCGTTTTTGCTAACATACCTTTATAGATTCAGTGCCCTCACAGCATCCACCCCTGGATCGAAGGACAAACATCCCTCCTTGGATCGAAGGCAACTTTCTTCCTCTGAATCGAAGCCATGATTCTCCCTGGATCGAAGGATCCCCTCACTCCTTCATATTTTATTTTTGTTCTTTTTTATTATTTCTTTATTGATCCTTTTTTATTTAAAGTAATCTTACATCAAAATCACAAAAAATATTAGGATAGTTTTTTTTTATTAATCAAATTAATTTATAAATTAATTAATTAATAATTTTAACCTCTTTCTTGAAATTAAAACTAAATAGACTTAGGTTATATTTTCTTAAAATAAAAATAAAACAAAAAGATCTTTCACCTTAGGATTTTTCAGACATCTTAAAATAAAAATAAAACAAAAACATCTTTCACCTTATTTTCATATTTTTCCATATTATTATATCTGACTACTGGATGTAATAGATTAAAACTAGGACATTTACTCATTATTGTATAATGTAAATCCCCTTTCCCAAAGTATTGTAATAGCGTAGATTTAAATTGTAATAGCGTAGATTTAAATTCCTGCACTTTAATATTCTGCAATATATATTAATTACTAGTAACTAGGCGTGTATGAAAAGACTGAAATCAAACGTTAGAAAACTTAACAAAAAGATAAAATAACTGAATATAACACACTTGCACATATACACCTCTAGGATACCCCATTTTGGTTTCCTTCAGAAATAAAACAATCATGAGGAAGGAACGCTTTAGTAAAGACCTGTAAAACAAAAAGATCATAGTCCCTCGATGACCCTACAGTTACCTCTCGGTAAATGATCTAGTCCCTGAACAAAATTGCTAAAGCATCTCCACAAGTTTCCTTTGTAGTTGTAACGTCCCTTTGAATGTCCCTTTTACATCCAACGATAGGGCTACCTACTCAATAATAGTAGGATAACACTATCTAAAGGATAGGAGGAAAAGAAATATCCTTTTCGAGTATAAAAGTAGATAGCTGTTAGAAGTTTTCTCAGAAAACATTTTGCACTTACTCAAATACTACTTTTCAAAGACAATTTTCAAAAAAAAAACATTTGCTTTGTTAACACTCTTGAGGACTGATACAAGAGTTAGACGCAAATAAAATTTCCGCACTAAGGCATTTTCAAAACATTTTTTTTCAAACACACAAAGCACAAAGTACTTTGAAAATAAGCAATCCTCTAAGATCCCGTAGATAACTACATATGGAAAGGGTGCTAACACCTTCCCTTTCCATAATCTACCCCCTTACTCAGAAAATCTCGAAAATGTCTTTTTCTGTTCTTTTCACCCTTTCCTTAATTTGGATTAAAGAAAAGTCGGTGGTGACTCTTGCTTACCGCAAAATTTGTGAATACAAAATGCAAAACCAATATTAAACAGTCGGTTCTGCCACCGTATCATAGAACTGCCGACTCTGTCGGTGATCTATAAAAAGTGGGGTTACCTTAGAGCTTAGTTAATTTTAAAAATTGATTTCATTTGTGTGTTTTTATGCTTTACTTTTGAGGGTTTGTTTGGGTTGTTACTATAGATCCTACCCCCGGATCTGGGGTACCTTATTAGGTAAGTAGCAATAAATCATGGAAGTTGTACGGAGTAGACCGATATGGACAAAATGATAGCTACGTTAGCGTGATACTTTGGTTTGTACTAATGTTTCTTGAGTCAGTCAAGGATAACATTAGGCTTCCTAAGTGTCATTAAGCGCTAACTGACCTTTAGAACCTTTAATTGACTCATCCTAAGCCATTAGAAAGTAATGAGATGGATGGCTTTGGTTCCGACCGAAGATTGGTTGATACTCAATACTACACTCATTGAGACTAGACTTTTGGGATATTCTGGCAGCAATACTTTGGTGCTTGAGCTAGAACAATGCCTAAAAGAAAGGTTAGTGATATGAGACTCCTTAGAACCCAGTTACTATTAATAGGATAGGTTGAGCCAACTTAAACTTCAAGAGGGTACTTACCTTTAAAACTCATGCAAGCCTTTAAACATAAGGTCTTTCTGTGACTTGTTTGTGTTTGATATACTTGTGATTTCAAAGCATAATCATAACACCATAAATATCATAAAATGGCATGTATACTAACCATTTCAAGGGCCTGTGGATTTATCTCTTATTTGTTTTGTAGGTCATGGATTCAGCTCATAGAAAAATCATCCGAATCAATTTTGTGGAGATCCCTTCCAAACTCAAAGAATTGGTTTCAAAGGTTCCCGAGAGTTCCTCATTCAACAAGAGATATGGCTACTTGCTCAGTTTGGTTGCTACCAGTTTTGACGAATGTTTAATGAGTGTATTATTCCAGTTCTTCGACCCTAAGCACCACTGCTTCATATTTCCATACTATCAATTGGTGCCTACGTTGGAAGAATTCTCCAAAATTCTCAGTTTGCCTATATTGGAGTAGATACCATTTACCGGTTTAGAACGAGATCCAGCTGCTTAAGATGTTGCTATAGCTTTACATTTGAAGCCATTTGACATTAAGTCCATTTGGGAAAGAAGGAGTGGAGTTAAGGGCCTCCTCGCAAGTTTACTGATGAAGAAAGCCCAGGTATTCCTAGACACTATGAGTTACCATGCATTTTAAGATGTTTTAGCTCTTTTGATCTACGGTTTGGTTATGTTCCCCAATTCAGACTAGTTTGTAGATGTCAGTGCTATCAACATTTTCCTTGCTCACAATCCAGTGCCTACATTGCTCGGGGATATTCTGCACTCACTTCATACACGCACCATGAAGAAGCGAGGGAATCGTATGTGTTGTATACCTCTACTCTATAGGTGGTTTATTTCGCACCTTCCTCGGTCAGTAATGAAAAATGAATTAGATTTAAGATGGAACCAGAGATTAATATCTCTTTCTCACTCTGATATCTATTGGTGCCCTCGCTCCCAGGAAGACGTCTCTTTCATTGATCATTGTGGAGAATTTCCCAATGTGCCACTCCTTGGCATTAAATGAGGCATCACCTACAACCCCTCTTTAGATTTACGTCAGTTCGGCTACGCCCAGAGGGATGGTCCTCATGATATGCTCATTCAAGATATTGTGTTCGACTATTCAAATGATTTTCAAGGTTATCATCAGAGGTTCATCCGCGCTTGGGGAATGGTTAAGAAGACTGATAACAGGACTCTATGGCACAAGAATTCCATCCCTTTGGAGCCATAACTCAAATGGATGTGAGCTCGTGCTCAAAATCTTATGATGTCGTATGCTGCTATCCTACCAGTGATTACAGAGCCTATTGTTTAAGGGGTCGAGTCTCGCATCATTCTTCATCCTCATATGCCAACAAACTTCGAAGAACTGCAAAAATCTTGGATACAGCTCAAAGAAGAACGAGATACCTTTGAATCCCAAATCTATGCCAGTGAGAAAAAGGTGTTGGAACTGACAAAGCAGCTTCATGAAGAGAAGAATCTCAATTCCTACATTAGCACCAAAAGAAAACGTCCTTGGGAGACTTAGAAGTTTTAGAAGTTTCTTATTTGTTATCCCTTTGTAAACTTTAATTTCATTTGAGATTACTAATAAAAAGTCTTTGTTTTTGTTTTGGTTAAAAGAGTTTAAATCCTATAATGCCCTTGAAAACATTACATACATATATCATACATATCATTGCATAAACAGGTTTCAGGACTGGCTTTTTATCCCTTCGCTGTTTATTTCAGTAATAAGAAATGGCTCTTGAACAGATAGTAAAGGATATCCAAACTCAAGATGCTCAATTCAAAGAAATATTCATGAGTCTAGCCAAGGGACAGGAAGAATTGAAAACACTCCTCAACGAGAACTTGACCAAGAAACATCCTGACAACCACAAGGATAACCAGTTAGAACAACTGCAAGCTAAAATGGAAGGGATGAGAATCCAGATGATAAGTCAAATGGCTCTTATCCAAAACTTAGCTTGGGGACAAGAAGATCTAAAATGTATTGTCAACAAGTTTCATTAAGACGGATGCAACCGTAAGAGGCAAACAGTCGAGGCTAGGGATCAAGTCATTCATCAACCCCTGACGGGACAAAAAGTTAGCTTGGAGAGTAGGCCTTTCCAGACGGTTGTTAGGCCAAGGGTCCAACAATGACCTTGACAACCACAACAGGGTAATCAGCAAAAGCAAGACAAGCCCAAGAGGCAATTCACCAAAATCAGCATATCCTTGACTCGAGCATTGCATCAGGTATTGGAGGCCAAGCTGGTTACGTTAAAGGATCCTCCTTAGAATCCCAACACTTCCTCTCTAAGGTACAACCCAAATGCCAAGTGTGTGTACCACTCCAACAGTCTTGGGCGTGACACTAATAGCTGTTAGGCGTTGAAGAACAAAATTCAAGACCTGATTGATGAAGGAGCATTGGAATTCGCACAAGATGGTCAACTGGAATTTTTCTGTCATCCCTCCAAGCCATATCATCTGAAGTGATAAAGTTTAGGCAGAGAATTTTTTGTTCATTTGAATTTTCAGTTGTAATTTCTTTGTTTGGTTTAAACACTTACCTTTATGTCAAACTTTGTCATTTCATCAATGATTTGCATATGTTTGTCTTGAATTATTTCATTCGTATCCACTATATTCAAACTGTCTTTTTACTTCCTTTTGTGATATTCAACTCTTGATTAAAAGCTTTAAGCCTTTAGAGGGAGGATGACGAAAATGATACCATAATCTCTACAATATGCTTTTGAATAGACCCTATTGACGATGTACAGGCGTTGTTTCAAATCCTAAACTGGGGAGTTATAAGGAAGATAATCCCTAGTCAACCCCTTTGATCCAAAGAAGTAGGAGTTTTTCTTTTCACACAAATTAAAACCCTTAATCATAACCTGGGGTAGGGTAGCTTTCTCAGTTAATTCATAGGTGCATTCATTCGCAAGCTCATCCTTCATACACGACAAATAGTGTAGAAGATACCTTCCAAAGAAAGGTGATGGTTCCGCATAATCATCAAAGCAGGCAGTCATTATTTTTCAAAAGAAAAGCCCGCTAATTCAAAACCTATGAAGAAGATTGGGGCATCCCACTGACTGTAATCACAAAAGAAACAGTTTAGGAAAAAGTAGGGATAACGAAAACAAAATAAAAGAGGTCCTACAAATCCTCAACAAAAAAGAAAAGGGTACAAAAATGACAGCCTTCTCAAATAAACATTCAATTTACCATCACCAACTATCAGAGAAAAGATTATAGACTCAATTGGGATCTAAACGCATAACTAACTGAGCGTAGGAATGAAGAACATCACGAAGAATGGGTTGGGTACAAATAAAATTTGAGCCTTTATCCTTCGTTTCTTGAACCGTGAACCAGGCCACGTTATAACCCTTAAAAGTCCTAGCTGAAGCTTGGGTTAGTTCGGAAGAATACTGTTACAAAAGGTATCCTGACTCCTGTAAGGTTTACTATTAAATCCTGAGTTGATATCACACTTTTACAAAATTTACTTGTTTTACTAAAAAATGAATTTTCAAACTTCAAGACAGACATAAGCTTTGCATTCTTAAAATACCATTGTTTGCATATGACTATTTGTTCAATAGCAGAGAAATTCGCACGGCGAATATTCAATGAACGCAAATCCTCTCAATGGATAGAATCACCTCAGATGGAAATACATTCCAGTGATAGGCCTTTCATAATCAAGGGGCATGACATGGTGTCCAGCTAATCTGGGGAAGTCAAGTCAAGGTTCAAGGAATCTCTCCAAAATGCGAAATAGCCAGGAGCAAATCTCCATCTGAATCACTTGGGGCGTTAGACATGAATTCCAGCAACAAATCACGTGTGATCAAGCAAACACCTCCTGGCAGTGTGACAACACTTACTACTAAAGACAGTGACAACTCTCCGTACCCGGTGAACATGGACATAGTCGGAAAATACTACACATGAACAAAGACCCGCTAGGTTGATTGGCCTAGGCAAAAATTGGGGCATCCCGGAGAACCAAAAGGGTTCGGGCAAAAATTAGGGATATACATATGAAAAATCTGTACACCCGGCAAGTCGAAAACCTGAAAGGGCGGCTCGGGCAAAAAAGGGTATCCCGATGGACTGAAAATCTAAAAGGATAGTCCAGGAAAAAGTTAGGGATTAAAGCGTACGACTATGTCCTGTCATCTCGTCACTTATCTATTAGTAGAAGGTTTATCACCCTGATATGCATTCACCAAGGACTCCAGGAGTTAGGATGACACTCAAACACCCCACAAAACCTCCGCATATACTTTCTCCAGCAGGTACAGAGGCGGGGGCATCCTACTAAAAGGTCACTTCCATATCTTCAGCTTACAGCCAAGCAATGTCAAGCATTCTTGTATCTCCGACAGAGCAAGAATATCCAATTACTACTCTGACATCTTAAAGAATTCCCTAGCCGTGTTCACAAACTTTTCATGTTCCCCAACGGATTTCTTCTCAAAAACAACAAAACAGGAACTTCCAGTGGAAACATTCTAAATAAAGCAGATTCAGCTTTCAGATACAGTTCAGATACGCTCCAGATACGGACGCCATTCTGATGCTCATTCAGATTCAACTTTCAGATACAATTCAGATACGCTCCAGATACAGACGCCATTCTAATACTCATTCAGATTCAGCTTTTGGATACAGTCCAAATACGCTCTAGATACGGATGCCATTCTGATACTCATTCAGATTCAACTTTCAGATACAGTTCAGATATGCTCTAGATATGGATTCCATTCTGATACTCATTCAGATTCAGCTTTCAGATACAGTTCAGATACACTCCAAATACAGACGCCATTCTGATACTCATTCAAATTCAGCTTTCAGATACAGTTCAGATACGCTCCAGATACGGATGCCATTCTGATACTCATTCAGATTCAGCTTTCAGATACAGTTCAGATATGCTCTAGATACAGACACCATTCTGATACTCATTTAGATTCATCTTTCAGATACAGTTTAGATACGCTCCAGATATAGATGCCATTCTGATACTCATTCAGATTTAGCTTTCAGATACATTTCAGATACGCTCCAGATACGAATGCCATTCTGATACTCATTCAGATTCAACTTTCAGATACAGTTCAGACACGCTCTGAATATGGACACCATTTTGATACTCATTCAGATTCAGCTTTCAGATACAGTTCATATACGCTCCAGATACAGATTCCATTCTAATACTCATTTAGATTCACCTTTCAGATACAGTTCAGATATGCTCCAAATACGGATGTCATTCTGATACTCATTCAATACAGCTTTCAGATACAGTTCAGATATGCTCCAGATACAGATGCCATTATGATACTCATCCAGGTTCAACTTTCCGTTCAGATACAATCACAACATAGATTCATTTTGGCACTCCCTCACTCAGCTGCTAGATACATTCATACATGAGTTCATTCTAGTATACTTCTCATTCCATGAGGTACAAAAATAGGGGCATCTTTCTGTCACATCCTCTAGCAGAAGTCGAAGATCCCCAAAAAAGTTGTTTTTAAATCTCAAGCAGATTATAAAGCCTCGTTCCTGGCAGAGCAAAAATCCCCAATTACTGCTCCAAAATCTCCAGTGAAGTCGCCAAGCTTCTCAAGATTTCCCTACAGGATTTCAACAAAATTTCCAAGCAGTTTTTAGAGTTCACCTTCTGCAACAGAGTTTTATAAATCTCAAGTAGTTTATAAAGCCTTATCCCCAGTAGAGTTCATTTCTCTAGCTATGGGAGTTCATCCCCCAACGGAGTTTATTTCTCCAAATTAGTGAAATCTTCCAACAGAACTTTTCCCCTCGGTAAAATCATTCTCAAACTGAAGTCGAAGATCCTCGGCAGAGAGACGGAATTGCCAACAAAACTATCTCCATTCATTATCCCCAACGGAAATTGAAGAATTACTTTCTTCACTCACCAACAATAGTTCGAGATTCAGCTTCCCAGTGCTCTTCAGCAGCAGTCAGGGAATTATTTTCCCAGACAAATATACTGCGCAACAGCATTGCTTGTTCATACATCATGGCATGTGCATACAAATACATATATTTTGGGAGCATCATGCAATTCATACATCATGACATTGCATGAAACTGATTTTACCTTTTCAGGTTAAATTAACAGACAGACAAACACTATCAACTTTTACAGTAGGTCAAAGATTAATGCCTGAAACCAGACAGGGAAACTATCTGTACGACCAAGTGGTATGAACTCCCAAAACAAGACGGGTTTACCAACAAATACAGCGAGCCACAGATTAATACCTAAAACCAGACATGACAACTATCTCAACGACCAAACAAAAACATAGTTCCAGATTAATACCTGTAACAAGCCAGGACAACTATTTGTGGACGACCGAAAAATTTTCAAATTCCAAATTAATACCTGAAACCAGACAGGACAATTATCTGTGAACAAGCTTATTGTAGATTAACACCTGAAACCAGACAGGAAAGCTATCTATATGACCAGACAAAGCAATCTTACACGGGTTCCTTCTCGGCATCCAGATGCAGTCTAACACGGGCTCATCCTGAAACGGCCCTATACATGCCCTTTCTAGTACATTTCCAGATAATGGTTAATTCCATTATCCCCAGTAAATTACTGTGAAGCTTGGCTTTCAACTAGAAAGCAGCAAACTTTCATCTCTCCAATCAAGAGATAGCCTCCTTAGTAGAGCCTTGGACAACTGAAGTTCCTATACTCTATTCCCCACAGAGCTTTCCTCAAGCAGGAGAACAGCAAAAACTCACATTCCCCAACAGACTCCTTCTCAGACAGCAGTAACAGGGACCACCAAAGGGACTATGTATGAAATCAACATCTGCTTTGGATGGCATCCTCAGTCCTCTTTTCCAAATGGCATCTGTAAGCCCATTCCTGACATCATCAACCAACAGTATTACTTCATGCGAGTGCAAATTTCTGGGCACTATAGTGTTCAATCATCTTTCACCTTCAGATCACGAAAGGCAGACAAGCCAATCTAAATCCCCAGGTTTAAGAAGATTGAACAGGGGAAGTTGTTGTACCCCAAAATTTTCCCTCTCATATTTTCCCATGATTTTTCTCTTACATAGGTATTTACAAACACTTGATTAAAGGAAAAAATAATTTTTTTTAAGATAAACAATGAGTCTTCGATTGGCATCTTAATAAAGTCTTTCGAATGGCATGTTAAAAGGCCTTTTGATTGGTATTTGGACAGGATTCGATTGAACACCTAACTCTCTCCAGGCTTGCTTCAAATTTCCAAGCTTCAATTGAAGCCTTGGCCCGTTGCTTGCCTGCTGCATACAAGCTTTGACTGGGCATGCATTTCCTTGGAAACAGCTTCCTTCGATTCAGAAAGGAAGGGCTTCATGTTGGTGCTCCTTCAATTGAACCTTTTGACTTTACATGCTGGCTTGATTTACAATTCAATGGCTACCTGCATGCAAGCTTAATTCATGTTTCGTTTGAGCATTTATTTTCTTTGGAGTAGGCTTGATTCCTGCTTCGACAAGGCAAATACTCCCTCTGTGCATGCCTTCAGCGCACCCCTACAGGTGTGTTTCGATTCACCAGCAAATGAATTCTTGCATGCCAACTTTGTTCAAGGAAAATGCCCCTTTTGACTTGCCTTCAGTTCACAAGGCAAATGGCTTCTCCAGACTTGCCTTCAATTCACAAGGTAAAAGGTTCCCTCTTCATGCCTGCTTTCGTTTCACAAGCACAAGAGTGACACACCAATGGTGCCTTCGAAGGACATGCCATTGGTCCATTCGAAGGACACATTTGTTGGAAACAAACCTTTTTTGCCTTTTGAGGAGGCTTGGTTCAAGCTGCTTGTTGGGCAAGAGATCATATGATGCTCAACCCAAGCCTCGTGACAAAGGAGGCTTCGATGGGCCAGAATGAAGTCTTCGTGTGAGCTATTCGAATCAAGAAGTTAAGGCAAATAGAGGGGCTCAATTGAAGAAACCTCAAGGGTGAGATTTGAGACATTCAAATGACACACCTTGGTGTCTCATTCGAAGAGTACACAGAAGGTCCATTCAAAAGACTCAGTCGAAGGAGGCAACCAAAGGCCCATTTGAAGAGTACACACAAGGTCCATTCAGAATACCCAGTCGAAGGAGGCAACCAAAGGCCCATTTGAAGAGTACACATAAGGCTCATTCGAAGGGTGCATGAGAGGTCCAAATGAAGGATAGAGACTGAAGGTATTCGAAAGCCAAAATTGTCTATATTCAATCAAATTTCAAAAGAGGACAAGATCCCATGTTTTTGGCCACAGTTATAAAACACCATTAATGGCTTTAAAAACATTTGTTTATGGCTGTTTAAACCTTTGTTCCCTTGTCCCATCCATCCCCTCTATATAAAGAACCACATGCATACGCAAAAGAGCGCTGAAGATAACCATACAAAATTGCAAACACATTCTTGGAGGTCTCCAAAAGTTGTTCCAATCATCACCAGCCCCTAAGAAGGCACACATTCAAAATTGCCAAATCGAAGTAACACTTAAACAAAGGTACCCACGTCCAGAAGCCAAATTGAAGCAATCCTCAAACAAGGGTACCCATACCCATCATCACATATTCATCCATCAACCATTGGTAAGAATTGGTAAAAATATCAATCTCTACATTTGCATGATACATCAACATTTATAGTTTCATTCGATTTTTTATTCAAGACTAAAGACCTGGGTTCAATCCCAGGTCTGCCTTTGTTCTGCTTCTAATGCTTGTTGCAGATCCAGCATAAACAAGGTCAATGCACACAGAATCGAAGGACCTGGGCTTGGCACCCAGTCATGCTTTTCGTTTTTGCTAACATACCTTTGCAGATTCAGTGCCCTCACAGCATCCACCCCTGGATCGAAGGACAAACATCCCTCCTTGGATCGAAGGCAACTTTCTTCCTCTAAATTGAAGCCATGATTCTCCCTGGATCGAAGGATCCCCTCACTCCTTCATATTTTATTTTTGTTCTTTTTTTATTATTTCTTTATTGATCTTTTTTTATTTAAAGTAATCTTAAATCAAAACCACAAAAAATATTAGGATAGTTTTTTTTTTATTAATAAAATTAATTTATAAATTAATTAATTAATTATTTTAACCTTTTTCTTGAAATTAAAACTAAATAGACTTAGGTTATATTTTATTAAAATAAAAACAAAACAAAAAGATTTTTCACCTTAGGATTTTTCATACATCTTTTCTACTTCGCGTGCATTTATTTATTTTCATATTTTTCCATATTATTGTATCTGCCTACTGGATGTAATAGATTAAAACTAGGACATTTACTCATTCTTGTACAGTGTAAATCCCCTCCCCGAAGCATTGTAGCAGCGTAGATTTAAATTCCTGCACTTTAATATTCTATAATATATATTAATTGCTAGTAACTAGGCGTGTATGAAAAGACTGAAATCAAATGTTAGCAAACTTAACAAAAAGACAAAATAACTTAACATAACACACTTGCACATATACACCTCTAGGGTATCCTACTTTGGTTTCTTTCAGAAATAAAACAGCCATGAGGCAGGAACGCTTTAGCAAAGACCCGTAAAACAAAAAGATCATAGTCCCTCGATGACCCTACAGTTGCCTCTCGGTAAATGATCTAGTCCCTGAACAAAATTGCTAAAGCGTCTCCACAAGTTGCCTTCATGACTGTAATGTCCCTTCGAATGTCCCTTTTACATCCAATGATAGGGCTATCTACTCTTTAATAGTAGGATAGCACTATCTAAAGGATAGGAGGAAAAGAAATATCCTTTTCGAGTATAAATGTAGAAAGTTGTTAGAAGTTTTCTCAGAAAACATTTCGCACTTACTCAAATACTACTTTTCAAAGACAATTTTTAAAAAAACATTTGATTTGTTAACACTCTTGAGGACTGATACAAAAGTTAAACGCAAAGCAAATTGCCGCACTAAGGCATTTACAAAATATTTTTTTCAAACACACAAAGCACAAAGTACTTTCAAAATAAGCAATCCTCTAAGAGCCCGTAGATAACTACGGATGGAAAGGGTGCTAACACCTTCCCTTTCCATAACCTACCCCCCTTACTCAGAAAATCTCGAAAAGGTCGTTTTCTATTTTTTTTCACCCTTTCCTTAATTTGGATATTAGAAAAGTCGGTGGCGACTCTTGCTTATCACAATATTTTCGAATAAAAAATGCCAAACTATTATTAAACAGTCGGTTCTGCCACCATATGACACCAGGTATTAGGTCAAAAATCAAAGTTTGGTCATTTTCAGTCAAAAATTCTAATTTTACTCATTTTTCCCTTTTGGTAATTTGAATGACTTTCTTGGAAAATTTTGATCCAAGACTTGAAACTTGGCAAAAATAATCCTGAGGGTCCATAATGATCCATGAAAGTCATTTGAAACATTAGAAATCCAATTGCCTTTGTACAAGCTTAAACCCTAATTTGAGGCATCAATGCTGAGGAGATTATTTGACCTAGTCGATACTTGCGCAAACTTGAGGCATTGAAGATATTTGTAGGAAATATCTTGAGAAATGAGAGGGAAAATTTTGAGGTACAACAACATGACTTATAAAGTCAACAAAATTATCCCTTTTCCTTGGATTTTTTACACAAGTATTAATCATGTGAGGTAATGAGCATACACAAACATTATGTTATTAAGTAAGAGTCAAAATGTGGTATGTTAGACAAATTCAAATTGGGAATGATCAAGAAATCAACAAGAAAGTCTTAAAAGAATGTATAAAAGAAGTGTTTTGGATTTTTAATAAAATAAATAAAATAAAACATATTTTTGATATTTTTTCAAATATTATCAAAGTACACACATAAATCAAGTAGCATGCAAAAAATCAAACCAAAAGGAGTGGATTTTCTCTTGAAAATCATGTGAAAAGTTGAAAGAAAAGTTTTGAAAGGAGTGGCTAAACAAGCAATGAAAAGAAAATATTTTTGAAAAAAAGTCTCAGGAAACCAGTTTCCAAAAATGGGGAATTCGGTTTCCCTTGTGAAATTTGCTTGACAGAGGCGCCGAAAGGGAAAAAAATCAACTATGGAAGCCGGTTTCCCCATTTCAAGAAACTGGTTTCTGCCACGAAAAATTAAGAAACAGAAACAACATTTAGCCTTGGAAACCGGTTACCCTGTTTTGGGAAACTGGTCTCTGCTTCGAAAAAATCTTTTTTTTTTAGTTTTTCAGCAACACAAGCCTCAAGCTCAAACTTCCAAAAATGGTAACTCTTTCATTTCTCAACCAAATACAAAAGCGTAAAGATCAAAGTTGCTCAGTTTTTCACAAGGATTTCAAAAATGTAAGCATCATAAATTGGTATGGACTGTATCTCATGAACTTTTGATAAGTGAAACGACCGACAGAATAATCATTGAGAGAAAATCAATGAAGTCGCAATCGAATGTTTTTTATCCCACGGAAAGGGAAAGGTAAACATAGATTAAGCTTGAGAAGGGTGAAATCAAGGTCTTGCGATCGAGATATAAAGGTAAGGGAGTCAATTACATGAGGTAAAGGTATTAGCACCCCTCACGTTCGTGGTACTCCACGGGATCCACTCTTAATATTCTAATCAACGGGTGTGTTCTAATCTAAATTTAAATCTTAAGAGCTAAGGCAAAAATACAAAGAGGTAATGTATACAAAAGAAAACACGGGGAAACAAAGGAATATTTACAAATTTTAGCTCTCCCGGGCCCCACGACCAAATGCCTACGTATCCCCTTTAAGGAATCAGAGCGACATAGTTCGAATAAAAAGTTTCATTTGGTTGCATATTTTTTAAGAACGATGTTATCGAAGCACATCCTTTTTGAAAAGGTTTTAAAAGAAAAATTCTAAAGAGAAAAAGTTTTGCATTGGTTGGTTTTTTTACCTTGAAAAGGGATTTAAGAAATGTTAAATGTTTTATGAATTTGCCAAAGAAAAAGGTTTTAGTCTTAATCATGCAAAGGGGAAAGATAAACATATAAGGGAAACTATCTATCTCTATCCCTAATGTTATCATACATGATTGATCCTATAGTTGAGTTTGAAAGGGAAACACTACCTAGGTTAGCATGTATGTATTACGATCCTAATATCTAACTTGCATTAGAAACGAAACAAGTAAATCCTAAGGGAACATACAAAGGTGTAAAGAAAAGCACAATAACAAGTGCAATCAAACAAGGTCGAGCCAAAACAAAAACAAAATCGAGTGCGAGCTAGCAACTAACAAATGAGTCCAATGGACTTCAAAATGGGAGTAAGGAACTCTTTCCACTTGATTTTCTCGAGAACCGACATCTAGTAACAACTTGGAGCGTCAACATTTAAAGAAATGTGAGCTAACATCATTGAAATGAATGACAAAGCGTGGAGGTTTATTATGAACCTTTTTCCACTTTATTTGACTTAATGGACAAGCATAGGAACGACCCAAAGCATAAACGCATAATGCGAGCTAAGAACGACACAAACTAGAAAGTGTGGGGTCAATTGTGGATTGTTTGTTCCACTTATTGACTCGATAACAAGCACAAATCATAAATGGGAAATGGGAGGGGAGTGGGATTTTCCTTTGTCGAGGTCTTTTGTACATAAGAAAATACAAACATGGTCTCATCTTGAGGACTTTGCAAAATAAACATCACCTCCTTTGAGGACTTTAAACAAATTTACCCACCTAAAGTAGGGACTCCCAATCATGATCTCTATTCATACTTCTCATGGCAAGGAAAATAAATTGTGATGTAGAAAATTAAACCAGAATCTAAATAATACCAAATGAATAAGAGTTCGTAGCAAGCAAGTTAAGCAGAGAAACCCAGAAATCTTCGTGCAAGCTTCATCAAGCAACAGAGAAACAATGAGAAATAACATCCAATATCAAAATCAATGTCGAAAATGCGAAAAATAAATCGCATGCAAAAAATCTATCACATCAAGTCAAAGTCCTTGCACAATACAAGTCTATACAACCAAATAATAATCCAAATGTCATGTGTCGCACGACAAAGTATTCAGAAACTTTCATAAATAAATAAAAAACGAGATAGCAATTAACAAGGCAACATAATCAGAATCAAGTATCTGTATAAGAAATTAAATGACAATTAAAATGCGAAGAAACAAAATCCAAACAAGCATTGCAGCATCAACATTAAAAATCGGGCAGAATTTTTGCTATCTCATAAACCACATAAAATGTCGATCCAAAATGGAGCAAACTTGATATAAATCCAAAATAAAAGCCAAGATGTCGTAACCTCTCTAAAAAATAAAGATCTGAGCGATCACGAACTAGGCACAATGAAGTCACCATCAAACATTATTTATTCCAAATGAGGAAAAAGGAAAATATTGAGAAAACCCACAAACAAGCGTGAAAAGGATAAGATGGTCATCGCAACCAAGATATCGAGTTAGGAAGTAGGTTATGCAAGGAGGGGGTATTAGCACCCCTCACATTCATTGTACTCGATGGGAACCATTTAGTTCTAAGTGTGTTTGTGTGTTTAGTGTGTAAGTTTCCAATCTACTTATTATGTGAGAAAATAGAAAAGAAAGGAGAAATGTTTTTGGTTTTTGAAAGTGAGCTCGCTTTGGATTCATAATTGTGTGCCTACATATTTCCCAAGTCCGACGAGAAAGTCAGAACTTACGTAGTTTTTGGTGAACTAAAATGTTTGTTGGTTGGTTGATTTTATTTGTGACGATATAAGCTTAATCGTGCGTGGATGGTAAGACATCACTAGTGCAACTCACATGTGAGCGATGGAAGTCGCGTGTGAGCGAAGTTTTAAAAAAGGCTTGCACGTGGGCAAGGTTTGATGAGTTTGAATTGATTTTATTAGGACACGAGCGCTATGGAATGTCCAAGTATGTTCTTGGCCACCCGCATGCTTAGGTTCGAATGAGGCATACACCTTAAACCTCCCATTTAGTCTTTTTTTGTGAAAAGAGTGTGATCTTTTATTAAGGTATTTTAGTCGGATTATAATTAATCAATACAAGCCATGTGACTTATACAATCAACCTCGAGAGTGTAGGCATGTGCCTACCTACTACCATGAGACCCTTATTTGTTTGATAAAATGCACTCAACGTTGGATCGAGGTTTGAAATCATTTGATTATGAAAGGTCATAAAAGAAGAGAATCACTTGGCGTTGGACCAAGGTTTATTGTGGGGAAAAAATTGAATGATTAAGTGTGGTAAACAAGTGTGAATGATATATACAAGCATGAAATAAGGCAAGCAATATAAACTACTAAAATCCCATACAAGGTGGCTGACACAAATGACATGACAATTAAAAACTGCGTAAGTAAGTGCAAGAAATAAATTTAATCGATTACTTAAACAAAGTTTAATCAAGTAATTAAATTAAGAAAAATTAATTAAATAAACTAATAAATTTTAAATAGCCTAATTAGATAATTAAATAAAGTTTAATTAATCAACTAAAGTTTCATTTGTAAGCCCGAAGGGAAAGCGTGGTGTGTGCACCAAATATGATTAATGCGATGCTTAAAAGCTTTGTCGACTCAAAGTATGAAAATGACTCGAAATCGAGTATTAGTTCTTTTTAAAAATGATTTGTGCATAATTTAGTGATGATGAGTAATTTAGAAGCATAGAAGCATACAAATTCATCTAAATTGGTGTCTTTTAACAAATCATTTTTATTGTGCATTTAGAGTAAACAATTTGTTTTTTTTCTTCATAAAATCAAGATTTGCTCTGATTCAATCAAGTTCTCGTCATACATATTTTTTACAGTACAATAATAACAATAGAATTACTTTTTTTATTACATTTATTTTAACTGTAAAGTTTTAGTCTTATTTGATACTATAGTTAATAAATTACAGAGAAAGGAAATAAAAAAGTAGGAATACATTTGGTATTTGTATACAACTACTGTGCGGATCAAAAATCTCACGGTTCATCAATCGTGTTCATTTTCAGGCTTGCCTATTCCATCAGCCCTGCTCTTATCCATCATCTTCACAACCTGTAATACAAAAGAAGACAAAAAAATTAGTACACTTGCACAACTCACAAATTATACAGCTATTCCACTACCTCTCACTCCACAATTCACCATTCCCACTACTCCACTCACTCTCAAATTCACATCTCATAACAAATTCATCCTTATCCAATTTCACAAAACTTGCTCTCCAATTCTTATCCAATCCTCATTCCAAGTTCCTCTTCTACCCTCACTTCCCACTTCCTATATAAACAGAGTTGCACTTCATACAAAAGGAGGCAGAAAAATACTACACGAAAATCACACTCAAAAACTCTGCTCCATCCCTATTGTTGTACCCCAAAATTTTCCCTCTCATTTCTTAAAGGATCATCCTGGACTCTCAGGTTTGCCTCCATCCAATTTCAAGCCTTGAATTGCAAATTTTCCAAGAAAGTCATTCACAGGGGCAAAATGGTCATTTCCACACTGAAAAGTCAAACTTTGACTTTTGATCAAAATCAAGTTTCAAGAATCATATTTAATCAAGACATGTTGAAATATGAAGTTTGTTTCATCAAGAAATTCATAAGTCAAAAATCTAAAATACTTAGAATTTTTCTAAGTGTTTAAGAAATATGACAAGCTCAGAACTTCTGATCAGATTATCACCATGATGCAAGCTGATTCTGGAAGACGTTCTAACACAAGAATTTTAGATCTCAATAAGACCTAAAATATTGTAGAACATAACTTCTCCTTGAAATGCTGGAATTTCAAGTTATAAATATTCAAAGACACGTCCATGAAACTGAAACACTCAGCAAATTCTGGACACTTTCAAAATAGATTTTGGTTAGAACTTCTAGGCCAGTTTTCACAAATGTTCAGTCAGAGTTTGCAAAAGTAACTCAAAGAAAGTCGACAAAGCGTGTTACAAACTTTCCGAAAAGTCTGAGAACTCCTTCACAACATGCTGGGGCGAAAAGATTAAAGGATCAGAAGTTGGATGTTTTGTTCTAAGTTGCGCTGATATTGAACTTCTGGCCCAGATCTAAGCTATGATGCACAATCACATAGCTCAGGATTTCTGGTTTGATAAATCTCATCATCATTTAATGCTCACGACCACTTTTGAGTTTTTATCAAAAGGATTTCCCCACGTGTGAGATAGAAGTACCATTGTTGTCCTTGAAAAGAAAACTTTTGTACAAGTTTATGTTGGGCCCATTCTTTGCTTTTGCCTCTGAGGGTACTTTTCCTAAATTCATGCTTACAAATCCAGCTTAGGCACGGCTAAAAGTTGTTAACCTTACTTGTTTGAACTTGCTTCAAGAACAAGTCAGCACCTAGTGTATGATGGTTGTACTTTTGACTTCTCCAAGCTACAAAGTTCTTGCCTATAAATTAAACTTCATTGACAACTATGAAGAGGCCGGCAAAAAAATTGAAGGAGAAAAACTTTGAAACCTTGCTAAAATTCCCAGAAATCCAAAACTACACACACAAAACATAAAATTTGCTAGTTTTGATTCTTGTGTTCGAACTCCAACTTTTCTCAAAGTGTTTCTTGACCAAATCATCCATTCACCATTCATAAACCAAGCCAAGGGTTGTTCTAGCCTGCTGAATACGTGAGGAAGCTGACCAGAATATCACATTAGCCTGAACCAGACTCTAATTTAGAGCAATCTCCAGAAGCAAGATAAGTTTCTTTTGACTTATATCTCATCACTTAAGCATTATTAGGCTTGCATGTTCAAAAACACAATGTAGACATCTTGATTCTGATGTTGTACATATTTTGAAGTTTCATGTATTTTTCTGCCTAAATAGGGAGAATATCAATTCAGAATTTCCTAAGGAAATTGGGATTATCAGATACATGCTTGTTTCTGATTTACAGTCTTGATATTTTTTTGTGCTTCTGAAACCATGACGGAAACCTGCCATAATTGTTATGTTTGTGTTTTCTGTTCTGTTGAGAAATGACTAAGTTGCAGATATTCTGATTAGCATGGAGAAAGAAGTGAAGCTCATCATCAGAACTTATTTTATGTTATATGTTCGTGCTTTTGCTTCTAATACTAGATGTACAGCCACCCTAGTGGTCAAAAGCGTGCGCATAAGACATTAGTGCTAAGGGCCCTGGGTTCTAGCCCCAAAAGCATCTCTTTTTAGGTTTATTTATTGACATTTTTCACCCATTTATTTGGAAAACAATATTCTTAAATCAGAACTTCTAAACAACCTTACCCAACAGCATTGCCACATTACTCTCTCAAATGGCCAGAACTTCTGACTTGCCAGTGATATAGGAACTTCTAGGTTTCCAACTACACTATAGCTTCTGAACCCCTTTCAATAATCAGAACTTCTAGATCTTCCTATGTTCCCACCAACCTCAGAACTTGGTGTACCCATGCCCAGAACTTCTGACCTTCTGCTTGCCTACTAACATTTTCTCTCTTGCAGTGCATCAGAGTCAGAACTTATGTTCCTCCTCGTTTCAGCAATGCGCTGATTCTGACTCCATTTTCTTGTTTATCTTTTTTTTTTTTTGCTTTTAATAACCAAAAACATCAGAAATATTTCATATTCACATGTTTTATTTCATTTCTTTTAGAACAAAAAAGATCAAAATATTTTCTTAAATAAATTAATTTCTTAACAAAAACAAAACAAATCCCTTTTACATTTCTTATATATTATTTCAATATGGTTGTAATAGATAATTAGGATTTTAATTTCTTGCAATCCCCATTTGTGAATTTGTACAACCTCTCCCCTATTGATGTAATAGCTTAGTATTTTTAGTTTTCCGCATTATTATTGCTTTCATATATTGCTAGTAATTACGTGTGTATGGCAAGATAAAACCAACCAATAGAAAACCCTAATGCAATACAAATCAAGCATGAAAAGATACACTCGCACACCTTGCACCTCTAGGGTTAACTTCACTTGTTGCCTTGAGAAATAAATGGTCATGATACGCATGTAAGATATCTTAGCAAAAACAAGCGATATATAAGATCAGAGCCCCTCGATGACGCTATCTATGTTGCCTTTAAAAATGATCTTAGTCCCTGTTGTACCCCAAAATTTGCCCTCCCATATTTCTCAAAACATTTCAAGAAAGATTCACAAGTCCAACCCGGCGCGTCATATTCAGGTGTTCTTTCGCCAAGATATCTCTGATAATGTATTCTCAAATTCAGGTTCGGCTCAAGAGTCAATTCTTTAAAGAAAGTATCTGAATGTATGAGTTTTCTCGAAGAAATATGGTGAAAAAGTGTGCTGAAAGTGCAGTTTTTACGCGCTAAAAAATTCATAACTGGAAGATCGTGGCTCGTTTTGAACCCGTTCTGGTGGCCAAAATTCCGTCCTGACATTATCTACGTTTTCATCTCTCACGGCTGGAAGCCAAATTCGATCCGAAGGTCTTCAAAAATGTGGATTTATCAAGTATTTTCGTACAGAAAATTTGTGACAGAAGTTTATTTACGTCATGTTCAGAAAATCATAACTTGGTCAATTTTCATCGTATCGAGCTGGTTCCGGCGCCAAAATTTCATAAATTGAGTTGGCTAAGTTTTCACAGAAGGTATTGAGTTCGAAAGGTATCCAAAAGGTCTTCATTTTCTGCTCAGAGTACGCGTGACGCGCCAAAAATCCTGAATGCTAAATATTATTTTATCTGGGTCGAAACTTCGAAAATTCATAACTCGGCCAATTTTTATCGGATTTGACTCATATTTTTACACAAGGTCACTGACTCAGATATCTACAACTTTTCTTCAAAAGTCGAGACTGAATTATGCTCCGATCAATACCATTTTTTTATTGAAGAACGTGTCAAAGTCGACACTGGAGCCTGAAATAAGTTTTTCTGAGCTGAAACTTCAAAAATTCATAACTAATTCACCGTTTATCCGATTAAGCCGATTTACGGACAGGAGTTAGTTTGATGTCGGCTACATTTTGTTTTCACATTTCAACTTCAAAAATTGCACTTAAGCCCCTGCGATTTAGCCTGCAGCGTGACGAACTCAAGTGAACATTAGAGGCCCAATTGCATATTCAAAGCCCATTTTTTACTCTCTAATTTCTATTATATAATCCCATTCTTTTCACACAAACAGGGAGAAAAAAAGAAAACCCTTGCCACAACGCTGTCAGAATATCAAATTCTTTCAAGAAACCTAAAACCTTGAAATCCTTATTACAAATCCCCCTCTCACTACAAACAAGTCATCCCAGTTACAACCCAATATCTCACTACAAACAAGCCATCCTGATTACAAACCAACATCTCACTACAAACAAGTCATCCCGGTTACAAATCAACATCTCACTACTTCTCCAGTAAGGGTAAGGCTGGTTTGATCTCCATGATCAAAAGGGCATAAAAGCATTCATATCACTACTTCTCCAGTAAGGGTAAGGCTGATTTGATCTCCATGATCAAAAGGGTATAATCATTCATACATGCCATATTGGCCTAAACATTAAATTTCTTCATATATTGACTTTATTTATATTTTATGATATATATATATAGTAATTTATTTAATGTCTTCATGAGATTCAACACTGCAGATTTAGACAGGATCCCATGCAGGTTCATTAAAGAACGTTGAGGACAAAACACAAATGGCCAAAAGCCAAAACACAAATGTCCAAAACAGAACAGCTTACACATGACACCAATACATGGCGAGACAGACATCCTGAGAAGGTTAAGGAACGTTGAGGCCAGAACACAAATGGCCAAAAGCCAAAACACAAATGGCCAAAACAGAACAGCTTACACATGACACCCATACATGGCAAGGCAGACATCCTGAGAAGGTTAAGGAACGTTGAGGCCAGAACACAAATGGCCAAAAGCCAAAACACAAATGGCCAAAACAAAACAGCTTACACATGACACCAATAGTCGTTGCACCCTAAAATCAGGTCCATTTCTCACCCTTTATTTCCTTTTTCTATTTTTATTTTTACTAACAGTTAATTAATTTTCTTTTTTATCAAAAATCACAAAAATATTTTTATGTCCAAATAAACTTAGAATTTTATTTTTTATCAATAAATATTAATTAATTTAATTAGGATATTAATTTTAGGTAACTTTCATTTATTTTATAAATAATTTAAAATTAATTAGAATAAATAGGTTTTATTACTAACTTAATTATTTTATTTCTTTCCTAAAATAACAAAAACTCCAAAAATAGGTCATTTAATATTTTTCATTAATTAATTTATTTAATAATTAATTTAGCAGTTTAATTTAAAAATATAATTTCTTTTCTTAAAAAAATAATAAAAACAACGAAAAAATCTTTCTTTAATAATCAAAGGGTCAAAACCCTAAAAAATTCGTCCGATTTAATTTCTCGCATGCGATCCATTTTTATTCAATATTGTATCTGTTTCCCGGAATGTAATAGTTTAATAGGACTTTAATTATTTTATCGCTTTATTTTACTTTCCGCATTTTAATTTCAAGGGTTGCTTTTGGCGATGTAAATATCCGACGCCTTGTAATAGTTAGTTTTAATTTCCGCAATTTAATTTCCGCAACTTATAAACTGTTAGATGTTTGGTAATAGAGAATGCATGACAAGATCGAATGTTAAACCTAAAATCAACATAGATAACCATTGACATGTACAAAGACAAATTAACTGAAAATAACACTCGCACATGCACATTCTTAGGGTACACCTCACTTGGTTGCCTTTGAACGTGGTCATTGAGTATAGGAAGTTTTAGAGGTCGCCCTCTTGTCCAAAGATCATAGTTGCCTCGAAACGGTTGCCTCTGAAAAATGATCTAAGACATTAGGGTTACCGCTAAGGCATCCTAACATTGCTTTAGTGACCACATGTCCCTTAATCGATTTGACTCTTAAAACTCCAACGACGATGCTACCTACTCATCAATAGTGGGCTAGCATTGCCTAAAGGACATTAGCACAGATTGATTCTTTTTTCGAGTAGGTAGATGGTTCTTAAGTACGTGCTCTTTCAAAACAAAACAAAAAATTTTCGCACTTACACCTTTCAAACAAAAACTTCTTTCTAACCCACAAACACAAAGAAAAGCAAATTTTGAAAACACTTTGAGCAAGTACCTAAGAGCCCGTGGATAACCACGGATAGAAAGGGTGCTAACACCTTACCTATCTATAATCTACCCCCCAGACCCGAGAAACATCTCAAAAAAGGAATTTTTCTGTGCTTTTTTCCTTTTCTTGTTGGATAAAATAAAAGTCGGTGGCGACTCTTGCTTACCGCTACATTTTACGAAACAAATGCAAAACGCGAACCAGCATTCCAAAAACAGTCAGTTCTCTCCCACCGTATCACAGAATTGGTGACTCTGCTGGGGATGCTTATAAGTGGGGTGTACCTTAGGAATAGTTCATAATGTTTTCAATTGCTTGACTTGTATGCTTTATCTTTGAGGGCTTGAATCGGAGTTACTATAGATCCTAACCTGGATCTGGGGAATACCCTTTAGGTAAGTAGCAATAAACTGTGAGGGAACTGTACGGCGTAGACCGATACGGTTGAAGCAGTAGCTATATTGGTGTGGCACTTTAGTATGTACCGATATCCCTTGTGGCGCAACGAGGAGAATATGGGTCTGCTAAGGGGTCATTAAGCACCAACTGACCTTAGAACCTTTAAATTGACCAACTTGGCCATAGAACAGTAGCAGTATGCTACACTCATTGAGACTAAACTCTCGCGATGATTCCGGCTGCAAGAAAAGGTTGCTAAACTGGAATTATGACCGATCGAGGGTAGTCAGTGATATTGAGATCCTCTAGAACCCAGTTACTTTTTTTAGGACAGATTTGAACCAACTAAACTGAAAGAGGGTAATACTTAAACTCCATGCCAGCCTAAACTTAAGGTTGTTTGTGTGACTTGTGCGCCTTCAAACTTGAACTACTTGCACATTCTTGTTATCTGACAACATGAGTTCCTTGCAGGTTTTGTTTACAGTCCTTATCCAATAATTTGGATTTATTGTAGGGTTTACTTACATCACCTCACACTTTTGCTTAAACGCATAGCATACACATCATAACATCGTGCCTTAACATTTCCTTAACCATTTCAAGGATCCCAAGGGTTTGTGATGCAGGTTATGGTAAATCAAATGTCAAGCAAGGGGCAAAGAGGATTTATTTTCCTCTAGCCAATGTCGTCTATAAATCAAAACACGATGACTTGAGTCAGGGGCTATGACCCACTCGATATGGTGAGCTTGACTCTTGAAGAAGGACTCTTAACAACATGAAGTTTCTCCAATCAAAGCTGCAAAATTCAAATGCTAACAAGTTTCTTGTTTACCCCGCGGGATCCTTGAAAACATTGCATACATACATATCATTGCATAACAGGTCTCCCAGTACAGGTCTCTCATGTTCTCGTTGTTTATTTCAGCAATGGCTTTCCAACAAAAAACCAAGATCTTCAAACTCGAGAAGCTCAGTTCAAGGACGTATTCCTAAACCTATCCAAGGGGCAGGAAGAGTTGAAAACACTCCTCGTTGGGAACTTGGTCAAGAAAAGTCCTGAAGACAATAAGGACGAACGGCTGGAACAACTGTAAGCTGGGTTCAGTGCCATGAAAACCCAGATGCTGGGGCAGATGGCTCTTATCCAAGGCTTAGCTCGGGAACAAGAAGAGCTGAGAACCATTATCAACCAGCTTCATCAAGACAGATACAACAACATGAAGCAAACAGTCAAGGCCGGGGACCAAGTCATTAATCAACTTCTGAGAAGTCAAAGGTTTGGTTTGATGAAGAATAGACCTCTCCAAGTTGCTACTACCTCAAGGGTCCAACAACAACCTTGCCATAAACAACGGGTTGATCGGAGTAAGCCAAATATGCCCAAGCGGCAATTTACCAAGCTCAACATGTCGCTGTCTCAGGCTTTACAACACCTGTTGATATTGAATCTGGTGACGTTGGTAGGACCTAATCCGAATCCTAAGACTTCTTCACCCAACTACAATCCTGATGCAAGGTGTGCATACCATTCTAACAGCCCGGGGCATGACACTGACGACTGTTGGAAGTTAAAGTACAAAATTCAAAACCTGATTGATGAAGGAGCATTGGAATTCACACAAGATGGTCAGGATGAGTTCTTCTACCATCCCTCCAAGGTTCACCATTTGAAGTGACAAGTACTGAGACGAGAAGACTTTTGTTCATTAGAATTTTCAATTTGTAATTTTCTTTTCATTGTTCGAACATTTATTCATGTCAAACTTTATTACTTTATCAATGCATTGCATATGTCTGTTTTGAATCAGTCCATTCGTATTCACTATATTCAAATTGCTTTCATTTTTTGTGATGATCAACTCTCGAAAAAAAATTCTAAGCCTTTAGAGGGAGGATGACGAAAATGATACCAAAATCTCTACAGTATGCTTTTGAACAGACCCCGCTGACGATGTACAGGCATTGTTTCAAATCCTAAACAGTGGATTTATAAGGAAGATAATCCCTAGTCAACCCCTTCGAGCCAAAAAAGTTGGAGTTTTTCGTTTCACAAATTAAAACCCGTAATTATAACTTGGGGCAGGGTAGTTTTCTCAGTTGATCCAGGTGCATAATGAATGGCATCAAAGAAGCCCTTCCGAAACAAAAGACGGTGTTGGTTCCGTATAATCGTAAGGATAGGCAGTCATTATCTCTCAAAATAAAAGCCCAATAAGTCAAAATCTGTGAAGGAGACTTAAGAAAAACGGGGGCATCCCGCTGACTGTAATCACAAAAAGAAACAGTTCAGGCAAAAGAGAGAGATAATAAAAACCAAAAGGGAAGAGATCCTGCAAACTCTCAACAAAATGACTGCCTGTTCAAAATAAATTGTCAGTATCTGAACTATCGCTGGTATATCAGAGCAAAGACTCAAGCAAGATCTAGTGCATGATTAGCTGAGTTTAGGATCGAAGAACATCACGAAGAACGGGTGGGTACAAATAAAACTTGAGCCTTTATCCTTTGTTTCTTAAATCGTGAACCAGGCCACGTTATAACCCTTAAAAAGTCCTAGCTGAAGCATGGGTTAGTCCGAAAGCATACTATTACAAAAGGTATCCTGACTCTTGTAGGGCTTGCTGTAAATCCTGAGTTGACATCACATTTTACAAAAATTCGCTTGTTTTATTGAAAACTGCATTTTCAAAGAACTTCAAGACAGACATAAGCTTTGCATTCTTAAAATAACATTGTTTGCATATGACTATTTGTTCAAACAGCAGAGAAATTCGCACGACGAATATCTAATGAACGGAAACCTTTTCAATAAAAAGGGTCACCTCAAGTGGAAAAAAACACCTCCAACCAAGGGGCACGGCATGAGCATTGTCCATCATCTGGGGCAGTTAAGTCAAGATTCAAGGAATCTCTCAAAATGCCAAATAGCCAGGGGCAAATCTCCATCTGAATCAATTGGGGCATTGGACATGAATTCCAGCAACGAATCTTGCATGATCAAACGAAGATCTTCTGGTAGTATGGCAACACAACACTACCGACAATGACACCTCCCTATATCCTGAGAGCGTGGACATAGTCAAAAAGTACTACGCATAATCAAAGACCCGCTA
This sequence comes from Vicia faba, assembly GCA_948472305.1. Lineage (NCBI taxonomy): Eukaryota > Viridiplantae > Streptophyta > Magnoliopsida > Fabales > Fabaceae > Vicia > Vicia faba. The sequence goes on from OX451736.1 coordinate 595,860,791, forward strand.
GGTTGACTGGCCTAGGCAAAAATAAGGGCTTCCCGGCGAACCAAAAGGGTTCGGGCAAAAATAAGGGATGAAAATGAAAAAATCTGTACACCTGGCAAGTCGAAAACCTGAAAAGGAGGCTTGGGCAAAAAAGGGTATCCCGGTGAACTGAAAACCCAAAAGGGCGGTCCAGGCAAAAATTAAGGATCAAAGCGTACGACTATGTCTCGTCATCTCGTCACTGGCCTAATAGAAGAAGACTTGTCATTTTGACCGAAAGATACCAAGGACCTCATAGGTGGGGATAATACTCGATCTACAGGGCCTCCACAGGCACCTTCTCCCGCAGAAACAGGGGCAATAAGAATTGTCCAAGCTGTACAGTTGCTCTATCCACCAGGTACAAAGGTAGATTCAGCTGAAGAATATGGCTAAGATACCTTCACTCCCCGCAGAGTAAGACAATAATAATAGCTCTCCCAGCTGAGACTTGCAACTATGAACGAATCAGCAATGCTTTCCCCAAGTAGAGTTGATCTACCATCAGCACTAAAAAGGCTTGATACCCCCGACAGTCTTAATATTCCCTAGCGGAGTATAAGAATGTTCCCCGGTTGAATACAAGATACCCCCAGTGGAGTTAAAATTTTCCCACCACAGACCAAAAAAGCTTCCCCCAACAGAGTTGAAGCATCACCCCCAGTAGACTCTAGAAGTTTATCCCCAGCGGAGTACAAAATAAATCTTCCCAACCAAATTCAAAGGCTCATTCCCAGCAGAACGCAGAGGATTATCCCCACAAAAGTCTAACAGGGTTATTCCCGGCAAGTCACAACTGAAAGATCATTCCCCAGTGAAGTTCTTTCCTTTCACAAACAGGAATTCAATCCTCAACAGATTCAGTATCACCAGCAACGATAATCCATCCCCGGTGGAGTTTATTAGTGGAATCCTCAGCTGAGCATCTCTTCCTCACAGAGTAATCTCCTCATCAGTTTGTTCCCAAACGGAGTTATCCTCTCTTGCAGGTCTATTCTCACAACCCCCTTCGTTCACCATCCCCAGCGGAAGCGAAGAATTCAACTCTATTCTCCAGCAGCTATCCGGGATTTATTTTCCCCAGCTAAAACATTACATTTCCATACATCATGATACATGCATAAATGCATCATACCATACAATCTCATTTATGTTCAGAACATTATTGCTTGATCCATATCATGCATTGCATATGACTGACCTTTACCTTTCAGGAAAGATGCAGTTAAATTCCCAGCTATATCAAAAGACCTTCTTTGGTCCAGTTAAATCGATTCCTAAAGATTTTTTTGACGCCGATCCAGTTGAAGTTATTCCAAGACCTTGTCTGGTCCAGTTAAATCGATTCCTAAAGATTTTTCTGATGTCGATCCAGTCAAAGTTAATCCAAAGACCTTGTCTGGTCCAGTTAAATCGATTTCTAAAGATTTTTCTGATGCCGATCCAGTCAAAGTTATTCCAAGGCCTTGCCTGGTCCAGTTAAATCGATTCCTAAAGATTTTTCTGATGCCGATCCAGTCAATCCAAGACCTTGTCTGGTCCAGTTAAATCGATTCCTAAAGATTTTTCTGATGCTGATCCAGTTGAAGTTATTCCAAGACCTTGTCTGGTCCAGTTAAATCGATTACTAAAGATTTTTCTGATGTCGATCCAGTCAAAGTTAATCCAAGACCTTATTTGGTCCAGTTAAATCGATTCCTAAAGATTTTTCTGATGCCGGTCCAGTTGAAGTTATTCCAAGACCTTGTCTGGTTCAGTTAAATTGATTCCTAAAGATTTTTCTGATGTCGATCCAGTCAAAGGCCTTCTCTGGTCCAGTTAAATCGATTCCTAAAGATTTTTCTGATGTAGTTGAAGTTAATCCAAGACCTTCTCTGGTCAAGTTAAATCGATTCCTAAAGATTTTTCTGATGCCGATCCAGTCAATCCAAGACCTTCTCTGGTCCAGTTAAATCGATTCCTAAAGATTTTTCTGATGCCGATCCAGTTGAAGTTATTCCAAGACCTTGTCTGGTCCAGTTAAATCGATTCCTAAAGATTTTTTTGATGTCGATCCAGTCAAAGTTAATCCAAAGACCTTGTTTGGTCCAGTTAAATCGATTCCTAAAGATTTTTCTGATGTCGATCCAGTCAAAGTTATTCCAAGGCCTTGCCTGGTCCAGTTAAATCGATTCCTAAAGATTTTTCTGATGCCGATCCAGTCAATCCAAGACCTTCTCTGGTCCAGTTAAATCGATTCCTAAAGATTTTTCTGATGCCGATCCAGTTGAAGTTATTCCAAGACCTTGTCCGGTCCAATTAAATCGATTCCTAAAGATATTTCTGATGTCGATCCAGTCAAAGTTAATCTAAGACTCTTGTCTGGTCTAGTTAAATCGATTCCTAAAGATTTTTCTGATGCCGATCCAGTCAAAGTTAATCCAAGATCTTCTCTGGTTCATTCAGATCGACGCTAAGATCTCCCTGTTTCTTATTCCAGTCGAAGTTCAGACCTCCTAGCAACAGTCTCTAAATGGCATCTGTAAGCCCATTCCCGACATCACCAGGCTGATACCACTTCATGCGAGTGCAAATTTCTGGGCACTCTAGTGTTCAATCATCTTCCACCTTCGGATCACGAAAGGCACGAAAGCCAATCTACATCCTCAGGTTTAAGAAGATTGAACAGGGGCAACTGTTGTACCCCAAAATTTGCCCTCCCATATTTCTCAAAACATTTCAATAAAGATTCACAAGTCCAACCCGGCGCGTCATATTCAGGTGTTCTTTCGCCAAGATATCTCTGATAACGTATTCTCAAATTCAGGTTCGGCTCAAGAGTCAATTCTTTAAAGAAGGTATCCGAATGTGTGAGTTTTCTCGAAGAAATATGGTGAAAAAGTGTGCTGAAAGTGCAGTTTTTACGCGCTAAAAAATTCATAACTTGAAGATCGTGGCTCGTTTTGAATCCATTCCAGTGGCCAAAATTCCGTCTTGACATTATCTACATTTTCATCTCTCACGGCTGGAAGTCAATTTCGATCAGAAAGTCTTCAAAAATGTGGATTTATCAAGTATTTTCGTACAGAAAATTTGTGACAGAAGTTTATTTGCGTCATGTTCAGAAAATCATAACTTGGTCGATTTTCATCGTATCGAGCTGGTTCCGGCGCCAAAATTTCACAAATTGAGTTGGCTAAGTTTTCCCAGAAGGTATTGAGTTAGAACGGTATCCAAAAGGTCTTCATTTTTTGCTCAGAGTACGCGTGACGCGCCAAAAATCCTGAATGCTGAATATTATTTTATCTTGGTCGAAATTTCGAAAATTCATAACTCGGCCAATTTTTATCGGATTGGACTCATATTTTTACACAAGGTCACTGACTCAGATATCTACAACTTTTCTTCAAAAGTCGAGACCGAATTATGCTCTGATCAATACCAGTTTTTATTGAAGAACGTGTCAGAGTCGACACTGGAGCCCAAAATAAGTTTGTCTAAGCTGAAACTTCAAAAATTCATAACTAATTCACCGTTTATCCGATTAAGCCGATTTTCGGACAAGAGTTAGTTCTCGATGTCAGATACATTTTGTTTTCACATTTCAACTTCAAAAATTTTACTTAAGCTCCTGCGATTTAGCCTTCAACGTGACGAACTCAAGTGAACATTGGAGGCCCAATTGCACATTCAAAGCCCATTTTTTGCTCTCTAATTTCTATTATATAATCTCATTCTTTTCACACAAAAATGGAGAAAAAAAGAAAACCCTTGCCACAACGTTGTCAGAATATCAAATTCTTTCAAGAACCCTAAAACCTTGAAATCCTTATTACAAATCTCTCTCTCACTACAAACAAGTCATCCCGGTTACAAACCAACATCTCACTACAAACAAGCCATCCCGGTTACAAACCAACATCTCACTACAAACAAGTCATCCCGGTTACAAATCAACATCTCACTACTTCTCCAGTAAGAGTAAGGCTGATTTGATTTCCATGATCAAAAGGATATAAAAGCATTCATATCACTACTTCTCCAGTAAGGGTAAGGCTGATTTGATCTCCATGATCAAAAGGGTATAATCATTCATACATGCCATATTGGCCTAAACATTAAATTTCTTCATATATTGGCTTTATTTGTATTTTATGATATATAGTAATTTATTTAATGTGTTCATGAGATTCAACTCTGCAGATTTAGACAGGATCCCATGCAGGTTCATTAAGGAACGTTGAGGCCAAAACACAAATGGCCAAAACAGAACAGCTTACACATGACACCAATATATGGCGAGGCAGACATCCTGAGAAGGTTAAGGAACGTTGAGGCCAGAACACAAATGGCCAAACGCCAAAACACAAATGGCCAAAACAAAACAGCTTACACATGACACCAACAGCCGTTGCACCCTAAAATCAGGTCCATTTCTCACCCTTTATTTCCTTTTTCTATTTTTATTTTTACTAACAGTTAATTAATTTTCTTTTTTTATCAAAAATCACAAAAATATTTTTATGTCCAAATAAACTTAGAATTTTATTTTTTATCAATAAATATTAATTAATTTAATTAGGATATTAATTTTAGGTAACTTTCATTTATTTTGTAAATAATTTAAAATTAATTAGAATAAATAGGTTTTATTACTAACTTAATTATTTTATTTCTTTTCTAAAATAACAAAAACTCCAAAAATATGTCATTTAATATTTTTCATTAATTAATTTATTTAATAATTAATTTAGCAGTTTAATTTAAAAATCTAATTTCTTTTCTTAAAAAAATAATAAAAACAACGAAAAAATCTTTCTTTAATAATCAAAGGGTCAAAACCCTAAAAAATTCGCCCGATTTAATTTCTCGCACGCGATCCATTTTTATTCAATATTGTATCTATTTCCCGGAATGTAATAGTTTAATAGGACTTTAATTATTTTATCGCTTTATTTTACTTCCCGCATTTTAATTTCAAGGGTTGCTTTTGGCGATGTAAATACCCGACGCCTTGTAATAGTTAGTTTTAATTTCTGCAATTTAATTTCCACAACTTATAAACTGTTAGATGTTTGGTAATAGGGAATGCATGACAAGATCGAATGTTAAACCTAAAATCAACATAGATAACCATTGACATGTACAAAGACAAATTAACTGAAAATAACACACTCGCACATGCGCACTCTTAGGGTACACCTCACTTGGTTGCCTTCGAACGTGGTCATTGAGTATAGGAAGTTTTAGAGGTCGCCCTCTTGTCCAAAGATCATAGTTGCCTCGAAACGGTTGCCTCGGAAAAATGATCTAAGACATTAGGGTTACCGCTAAGGCATCCTAACATTGCTTTAGTGACCACATGTCCCTTAATTGAATTGACCCTTAAAACTCCAACGACGATGCTACCTACTCATCAATAGTGGGCTAGCATTGCCTAAAGGACATTAGCACAGATTGATTCCTTTTTCAAGTAGGTAGATGGTTCTTAAGTACGTGCTCTTTCAAAACAAAACAAAAACTTTTCGCACTTACACCTTTCAAACAAAAACTTCTTTCAAACCCATAGACACAAAGAAAAGCAAATTTTGAAAACACTTTGAGCAAGTACCTAAGATCCCGTGGATAACCACTGATAGAAAGGGTGCTAACACCTTCCCTATCTATAATCTACCCCCCCGGACCCGAGAAACATCTCAAAAAAGGAATTTTTCTGTGCTTTTTTCCTTTCCTTGTTGGATAAAATAAAAGTCGGTGGCGACTCTTTCTTACCGCGACATTTTGCGAAACAAACGCAAAATGCGAACCAGCATTCCAAAAACAGTCAGTTCTCTCCTACTGTATCACAGTCCCTAAAGAAAAATGATAAGATACCTTGCAATATTGCTAATCATGGTTAAACGATGATCCATGTTCGTCCCTCTTACATCCAAATATAGGGCTTCTTACCAAATCAATGGTACGATAGAAATATCAAAGGAAAGGAAGAAATGAACTAAGACTTTTGAGTAGGTAGATTGCTCCTAGTTGCTTGCTCAACTTCAAATCAAACACTCTTGCTTATTTTCAAAACAAACACCCATACTTTCAAAAACACTTTCAAAACATATTCCAAACTTGAAACATTTTCAAAAGATCAACACTTTTTATACGTTCTTACGAACGATAACTATTACAAAGTTTGCCGAAACGATGGCGCTTTTTTAAAATACTTTCAAAAACCATACAAATCACATTTTCAAAGAAAAACAAGTGATCTAGCAAGCAACTAAGAGCCCATAGATAACTATGGATGAAAAGGATGTTAATACCTTCCCTTTTCATAATCTACCACTCGAACTTAAGAAATAATCTCAAAGGTCTTTCCTGTTCTTTTTAGCCTTTCCTTTTGGATAAAAGAAAAGTCGATGGCGGCTCTTGCTAACCGCAACATTTGCGATCAAACGCAAAACACCCAAGTCAGTTCTTCCACCGTACCACAGAACTGGCGACTCTGCTGGGGATTTCTTAAAGTGGGGTTTACCTTAGGGCTAAGATAACATTTACTTGCTTTCATTGTTTGATTTGTATGCTTTACATTTTGGTTCTTTGTTTGGGTTTGAATCCTCCACCCGGATTTGGGATACCTTATAGGTAAGTAGAAATACGTTGTGAAAACTGTGTGGGGTATACCGACGTGGTCTAAGAAATAGCTACGTTAGTGTGACATATTTGTGGGTACCGGTAGCCCTTGAGTAATCAAGGAGAATATGGGGCCGCTGAGTGATGTCATAAAGCACTAACTGACTTTAGAACCTTTACTTGACCAACTTGGCCTTTAGGACATAGTGAGATGACCCGCTTTGGTGCAGTCTGAAGTTGGTAGATACTCGATACTACACACATTGAGGTTTGGTTTTTTGGGATATTTCGGTCGTTGTTAAAGAGGCTTGCGCTGAAACAATGCCCAAGGAAACAAACCAGTGATATTGAGCTCCTTAGAACCCGATTACTATGACTAGGACAAGTTTGAGCCAACTAAACTTCAAGAGGGTACTTACCTATGAGACTCCATGCAATCCTAAACCTAAGGACTTGTTTGTTTTATATATATATATATATATACATAACATCATAAACATCGTAACATCATACTCATGTTCACTAACCATTTCAAGGATCTTGGGATTTATCTTTGTTATGTTTTGTAGGACATGGATTCTATTCGCAAGAAAACCATTCAAATCAATCTCGTAAGAATCCCTCTTCAACTTAAAGAGCTAGCATCAAGAATTCCTGAAAATTCTCCATTCACCGAAAGACATGGTCGCCTCCTAAACTTGGTTACCTCCAACACTGATGAAGACATGATGAAGGTGCTCTTTCAATTCTTTGATCCTCTACACCATTGTTTCACATTTCTCGACTATCAACTTGTGCCAACTTTGGAAGAATTCTCCCAACTTTTGAGAATTCCCATTCTCAATCAACTACCCTTCAATGGTTCCGAAAGAGATCCAAAGTATGAAGAGATTGCTCAAGCCCTACACTTGCAACCATCTGATGTCACAACTAATTGGGAAATAAGGAGTGGTGTCAAAGGTTTCTTAGCCAAGTTCTTATTTGAGAAAGCCAAAAACTGTTGGAACTCCTTGGACTTACAAGCTTTTGAGGAAATTGTGGATCTCCTCATCTATGGGATGGTTTTGTTTCCAAACCCTGACCAACTCATAGATGTCAACACCGTCAAAATCTTCATGTCTCGTAACCCGGTGCCTACTTTGTTAGGAGACCTCCTACATTCTCTTCACACTTGCACTATAAGGAAAAGAGGTATCCTCATGTGTTGTACTCCTCTCTTGGCAAGATGGTTTATTTCTCATCTTCCCCAATCTGTGTTGAAGAATGAGCAAGGTTCATGGTGGTCCCATAGGTTAATAACGCTCAGACATTCAGATGTTCATTGGTGTACCCGATCCTTGGAGAACGTTACTATCATCGACTGTTGTGTAGAATTCCCTAATGTCCCCTTGCTTGGCATTAGAGGAGGTATCACTTACAACCCCTGCTTAACCCTACGATAGTTTGGTTACGCCCGGAGGGATGGTCCCCACGACATGCTTATCCAAGGAATGTTATTTGACTACGAGAATGATGATCAAGGTTACCGCCAGAGATTTATCCGAGCCTGGAGAGTGTTGAACAAGGTGGATAGCAAGACGTTAGGACACAAGAACTCCATTCCCCTCGAGCCTTACCTTAAATGGGTGCGAGCTCGTGCTCAGAAACTTGTGATGCCTTATCCCTCCATCTTACCAGTCATCATGGAGCCTGTGGTTGAAGGAGATGTTCCATACACTATCTTCCACCCCGACATGCCTACCTCTCTCGGAGACTTGCAAAAATGTTGGATTTAGCTTAAGGAAGAACGAGATATTTTCGAAGCTCAATTCTATGCTAGTGAGAAGAGGGTCTTGGAGCTTACAAAGCAGCTACAAGAAGAGCAAAGTGTGAATGCCTATCTCGCACCAAAGAGGATGCGTTCGGTCTTTTTATCTTAGAAATTTATTTTGTAAGCCCAAGAGGCATGATGTAATCTTTCTTGTTTTGTCTAATGAAAATTAATGTTTGTTCATTCTTTTGTCTATAAAAATTTAAATCTCATTAATCCTTGAAATCATTTGCATGTCCATATTCCATGCATCATAACATGACAGGTTTTAGCATAACAGGTTTCCTTATCTTTCTGCTGTTTATTTCAGCAAGATGGATCTAGAGAAAACTGTGAAGGATCTCCAAGCCCAAAATTCTCAGTTTCAGGAAACTCTACTAGCCCTAGCCAAGGGGCAGCAAGATATGATTGCTTTGTTGTCCGTTAAGAAGAAGCCCAAGAAGAAAGCTCTACTCAACATGGGTAGAAGGTTCAAGGAGATAGTGCATCAAATCCCAGTAGGAGGAGATTCATCTGAAGAGGACGAGAACCAGATCGGTGAGGTCAAGAGTACTCAGGCTGATTGTGCTAATGATCAAGTATCTAATGATGATTATTTCAACGAGCAGTATCCACCCGCCGATATCAAATACAAGCAGTTAAAAGACAGATTGAAAGCTGTTTAAATCCAGGTCGTCCCCGGTTTAGATTTTGATGATTTGGGTTTGATCTTTGGGGTAGTCATCCCCCACAAATTCAAAATACCAGTCTTTGCAAAGTACGATGGAGTTTCTTGTCCAAAACTCCATTTGAAATCTTATGTGCGCAAGATACAGCCGCACACTGCTGATAAGAAGCTATGGGTTCACTTCTTCCAAGAGAGCTTGGCTGGAACGCAACTTGAATGGTTTTATTAGTTAGATGGTTCTCGTATAAATACTTGGGAGGATTTAGCTACTTCCTTCTACCATCGGTATCAGTACAATACCGACTTGGCGCCAACGAGGGTTCAGTTGCAAGATCTGACCATGGGAAAGAATGAAGGATTTAAGGAATATGCGCAAAAATGAAGAGACCTCGCTAGTAGGGTCCAACTGCCCCTTACTGATAGGGAGCACATCGACATGTTCATGGGAACTTTATCTGGTCCTTTCTTTAATCTGTTGGTTGGATGCTCTTCTTTTGGTTTCACCGAATTGATCTTAACCGGTGAAAGAGTTGAAAGTGGCATAAAAAGTGGGAAGATCTCTGTGGCATCTACCTCCACATCTAATCCTATCAAGAAACCTTTTGCTGCCAAGAAGGAAGTCAATGTTGTGTACGAGGAAAGGGTCCGCACCAAGAAGAATGATCACCCGTCTGTCAATGTTGTCGGAATCTCCAATCCAACTCCTACTCCAAGACCATCTGCAAATCATCAATGTTTTGAAACTCCAAGAAGACAATTTACGAGGTTAGGCATGTCATTGTCTCAAGCCTTACAACATTTTCTCAAGGTTAATTTAATAACATTGCGCGATCCTCCCGCCAACCCTGATACCTCGTCACCAAAGTATAATCCGAACGCTGAGTGTGATTACCATTCAAGCAGCCTTGGGCACGAGACTGACCAGTGCTGGGACTTGAAGAACAAAATCCAGGATTTAATTGATAACAAAATTATTGAGTTTGATCCTCCTCCAACGCCGAATGTAGTCACCGCTCCAATGCCGAAGAATGACAAAGGTATTAATGTCGTTGAAGATATAATTTTTGTTGCCTCTATTGAAGAACTGACTACTCCGCTGAATACCATCAAAAAGAACATGTTGAAGGCCGGGATTTTCTCGGGCTGTGTAAAAGACTGTGTGTGTTGTACAAGACAACACAATGGTTGTGAAGGGCTGAAGAAAGGCATACAACGCCTGATGGATAGCCATGAAATTCTATTCGAAAATACCCCACTTGCCAAAAGTTTGATTAACAAATGTGAAGACCTCTCCATTATTACCATATCAAACAAGCCTCTTAGGATCACCTCCAAAGGTCCTATTAGGATTTCAAATGAACCCATTATTGCTCCCTTAATAATTACCAATCCCAGGCCGATTCCCTATTCTTCAAACAAGGCAGTGCCATGGAATTATGGTGCTGAGGTGTTCTATCATGGGATTAAACAGGATGCGTGGATCAAAGAAGGAAAATATAACGATGTCGGTAACATAGCTGGCTCAAGAAAGGTAACTAGAACTGGGAGAATATTTTCACCCAATAGCTCACCACCAGTTGTTACAAGGACGCCCGTCCGTATTACTGCTGCCAAGCCGAGTACTGATACAAGAGGGAAGGAGAAGGTTGTTGAGCCTGATGCGATTGAACTACCCTCCAAGGACGTAGCTGATGAAGAACCCTCCGCCCGTGAGATGGACGAGATCTTGAAGATAATAAAAATAAGCCACTTTAATATTGTAAAATAGTTAGGGCAAACCCCTTCTAAGATTTCAATGTTGTCATTGCTGCTTTGTTCTGATTCCCATGCTCGGGCGTTAACCAAGTTCCTGAAAAAGGCTCATGTCCCCCATGAGACAACAACAGACCAATTTGAGAATTGCGTGGCTAGCCTAGCAGTTGGTAATGGCTTGGGATTTTCAGATGCTGACTTAACGCCTCTTGGGAAGAATCACAATAAAGCTTTACATGTTTCTGTCGAGTACAAAGGGACTACCTTAGCACATGTGCTAGTCGACACTAGTTCTTCTCTGACTGTATTACCCAAGGGGGCGTTAGACCGTCTTGACTGTGAATATTTAGTCTTGAAGCCAAGTGATATCATTGTAAGGGCGTTTGATGGATCAAAGAGGACTGTTCAGGGGGAAGTAGATCTTCCGATCAAAGTGGGCTCCCAAATCTTCAACTCCACCTTCTATATTATGTATATTCGTTCTGCCTATTCTTGTCTGTTAGGTTGCTCGTGGATCCATAAAGCTGGAGCAGTAACCTCAACTCTCCATCAGAAACTCAAATATCCAGTCAAGGGAAGAATAGTCACCGTCTGTGGAGAAGAAGAGTTTATGGTAAGCCACCTTAACTCGTTCAAATACGTAGAGATGGATGGAGAATTCATTCAAACCCCATGTCAAGCCTTTGAAGTCATGCCACCGGTGATTTCTGTTACCAAATGCCCTTCTGATGAGTCTAAAGTTGTTAAGGCCACGCCAAAGATGGTTTCAGTCAAGGATGCCCGTGCGACAATTGAAGAAGGGAACTGTGATACTTGGGGATAACTCCTCAATATCCCATTTAAAATGGACAATTTTGGTTTGGGCTTCACTGGCAAAGCTCAGAAGGAAGTGAGGCGTGCTCGTGCTGGAAAGCCACCTCTCCACATTGGAAGCCATGAAGTCAACGCCATGGGTGATTCTGATGAAGAAGCTGCATTTGAAGATTGGGTGTATCCAACTACAACAGAGCTGAAGAATTGGCATGCAAAGGACTTTGTTCCCATCTCCTTCATTAAGGAGTAATCTACTTGTTATTGCTTTTCTTTCAATTCAAGAACATGTTGTCTGTAATATTTTAACAATGACTTTTCAGCCATATGCCTGCCCCGTGACACTTTGGTCCATTTGTCAAGGGTTTTATTTATGTTCATCTAATCATATGATCATTCAGTATATTGGACTATTTTGCATTCAAATATTTGTGTTCATTGTCTTTCCTTTCTTTCAAATACATTTTTCAAAAAAATAGCCATGTATCTTACATGCACACACACACACTCTTGCAGGTCCACGTCCACTCTGGATCCTATTGCCAATAACTCTACTATTGCCAACTATGACTTTGAATGTCCTATCAACCAAGCCGAAGACGAATGCGATAAAGATTGTGACATACCGAGAGAACTAGCCAGACTTCTATTACAAGAGGAAAAAGCTATTCAACTGCATGAAGAGTCAGTTGATGTCATCAATCTGGGTACTGAGGTAGATAAGAAGGAAATCAAGATTGGAACTAATTTGGAAAGCAGTGTCAAGAGCAGGTTGGTTCAGATGTTGCATGATTATATGGAAGTATTTGCTTGGTCTTATGAAGATATGCCTGGGTTGGATACTGACATCATAGTCCATCGTCTGCCGACAAAAGAAGACTGCCCTCCCATCAAATAAAAGGTTCGTCGCATGAGGCCTGATATGTCTGAAAAGATCAAAGTTGAGGTGATGAAACAATTTGATGCAGGATTCCTAGTTGTGACATCCTATCCCCAATGGGCTGCCAATATGGTACCAGTGCCGAAAAAGGACGGAAAAGTTCTTATGTGCGTAGACTATAGGGATCTGAATAAGGCAAGCCCCAAGGATGACTTCCCTCTACCATACATTGACGTCTTAGTTGATAATACAGCTCAGTATAAAGTCTTATCTTTCATGGATGGCTTCTCAGGCTATAATCAAATAAGGATGGCTCCCAAAGACATGGAGAAGACTACTTTTGTAATTCAATGGGGAACCTTCTGCTACAAGGTCATGTCGTTCGGACTAAAGAATGCAGGGGCAACATATCAAAGGGCTATGGTAGCTTTATTTCATGACATGATTCATCATGAGATAGAGGTATATGTGGATGATATGATTTCCAGATCACAAATGGAAGAAGAACATCTCGATCACCTGTATAAATTATTCGAGAGGCTGAAGAAGTACAAGCTGAGGTTAAACCCTAACAAGTGCACATTTGGAGTACGATCGGGAAAGCTTCTAGGTTTTGTTGTCAGCAATAAATGCATTGAAGTTGATCCTGCCAAGGTAAAGGCCATCCAAGAAATGCCAGTCCCTCATTCTGAAAAAGAAGTCATAGGATTCTTAGGTCGTCTCAATTACATTGCTCGCTTCATATCACACTTGACTGCTACTTGTGAGCCAATCTTTAAACTCTTGAAGAAAGGTCAGGTAGTCAGATGGAACGATGAGTGCCAGGTTGCCTTTGACAAAATCAAAGAATACCTACAAGAACCTTATATTCTCATGCCTCCAGTTGAAGGAAGACCTTTGATCATGTACTTAACAGTATTAGAGAACTCTATGGGGTGTGTTTTGGGCCAACATGATGAGTCTGGCCGAAAAGAGCATGCTATTTATTACTTGAGCAAAACGTTTACCGACTGTGAAACCAGATATGCACTGCTCGAGAAAACTTGTTGCGCTCTGGCATGGGCTGCTCGCCAGCTAAGACAATATATGTTGACTCATACCACTTTGTTTATTTCTAAGATGGACCCAATCAAGTACATCTTAGAGAAACCTGCCCTTTCCGAACGGATAGCCAGATGGCAAATGATCTTGACTGAGTACGATATTCAATACACTATGTAAAAGTACATCAAAGGAAGCGTGCTAGCTAATCATTTGGCCCATCAAGCTATGGATGATTATCAGTCAATGAACTTCGACTTCCCTGATGAGAATATCATGCTGGTAACCGACTGTGCGAAACATGGACCGTATGACAGACTTGAACAAGGATCCCGATGGACTATGGTCTTCGATGGGGCTTCCAATGCCTTAGGTAACAGAATTGGTGTTGTGATCATCTCTCCTGAAGGTTGACACACTCCATTCACTTCCAGATTATACTTCGATTGCACGAATAATATGGTCGAGTATGAAGCATGCATCTTAGGTCTGAAAGCTGCTATTGATTTGAGGATCAAACATTTGAGTGTGTTTGGGGATTCCGCTCTAGTGATCAGCCAAGTAAAAGGAGATTAGAACACTAAACACCCTAATCTTATCCCTTACAAGGAACTTTTGTTATCCATGATTCCTTACTTCGAAGAGATCACCTTTGAGCACTTCCCTAGGGAGGAAAACCAGTTGGCTGACGCCTTGGCAACCATGTCTTCAATGTTCAAGGTCAGATAGGACAACGAAGCCCCCATGATTACAATTGAAAGATTCAACGAACCTACACATTGTTGTAAGCTTAACACCGATGCAGAAAAGCCATAGTACCATGAGGTGATGAGATATCTTGAAGCACAAGAGTATCCCGAGGGAGCATCAATCAATGACAGAAAATTCTTACAAAGATTTGCATCCAAATTCTTCCTAAGTAACGGGATATTGTACAAGTGCAATCATGAATCCACTCTACTCTGATGCATGGACAAGAAGGAGGCAGAGGAAATCATGGAAGACATGCACGATGGTCTCTTCGGTACTCACTCAAATGGACATACGATGGCTAAGAAAATCTTGAGAGCTGGCTACTATTGGTCAACAATGGAGACTGATTGCCATCAACATTCAAGAACTTGTCACAAATGCCAAATCTACGCTGACAAGGTCCATGTGCCTCCTATGCCTTTGAACGTCATGACTGCTCCGTGGCCATTTGCAATGTGGGGCATTGACATGATTGGGGAGATCAAGCCCATCGCTTCCAACGAACATCGCTTCATTCTTGTTGATATCTACTATTTTACCAAATGGGTCGAAGCCGCCTCGTTTGCCTAAGTCACCAAGAATGTGGTAGCCATATTCATCAGACACAACCTCATATGTCGTTATGGTATCCCCGAAAGGATCATCACCGAAAATGGTACTAACCTCAATAACTCTATGATCACTGAGCTTTGCATTCAGTTTAAGATTAAACATCACAATTCTTCTCCGTATAGACCAAAAATGAATGGCGCAGTCGAAGCAGCCAACAAAAATATCAAGAAGATTATGCAGAAAATGGTAGTAACCTATAAAGATTGGCATGAGATGTTGTCGTTTGCTCTACATGGCTACCGTACTTCAGCTAGAACATCAACTGGGGAAACTCCATTTTCTCTAGTCTATGGCATGGAAGCTATTTTTCCAGTGGAAGTTTAGATTCCCTTGCTGAGGATTATGAATGAGGTAGGCCTAGGCAAAGACGAGTGGATTCAAACGAGATTGGATCAGCTGAACTTGATTGACGAAAAACGGTTAGCTGCTATTTTCCATGGTTAGACATACCAAAAACGGATGATCAAGGCTTTCAACAAAAATATCAAGCCTCGGGTATATCAAGCTGGTGACTTGGTGATAAAACGCATCATTCTACCACAAGGCGACCCTAGAGGCAAATGGACTCCCACCTATGAAGGGCCATTTATTGTCAAGAGAGTTTTCTCTGGCGGTGCCATGATGCTGACTACCATGGATGGTGAAGATTTTTCACATCCTATAAACGCGAACATAGTTAAAAAAATACTATGCATAAGAGACCCGCTAGGTTGACACACCTAGGCAAAATAAGGGCATCCTGGCAAACCAAAAGGTTTGGGCAAAAATTAGGGATATATGCAAAAGATTGTACACTCGGAAAGTTGAAAACCCGAAAGGGCAACTTGGGAAAAAAGGGTATCCTGGTGGGCTGAAAACCCGAAAGAGCGGTCCAGGAAAAAATTAAGGATTAAAAGCGTATGACTATGTCCCGTGGAATCAACACAGTCAATTTTATCACCAAGGTCCAAGTTCAAACGGTCCAAGATCAATCCAATCAACTTCTATCAACGGCAAGGGACATTCGAAGACATTGGGGCAATAGTAGAGTTAGAAGGCAATTAGATAGTTTCACATGGCTATTTGTTTTCATTCTCAATTTCGTTTTCCTTTCGACGATTTCCTCTTACTAGGATCTCCGTCTCTCTGTACAAAAACACATATTCATGGGAAAAATATCAATACAAATATACTTTGAAGTGCAAAATTTATGTCTTTGTTTTGAATGCAAATTTGTCCAATGACTAAAATTGAATGGACATATGCATATGGACATAATTAAAACTGTTTGGCACATATGACCCAAGCAGTAACAGGAACCTCTTTAATATGGAATACCCCCACAAAGTTATTTCATTAACTTCCTCCTCAACAAAGTTACTCACAAAGTCTCTTTGCATAGGATAATCCCCAACCAGAGTCTCAATCTCTTAGCAGCTCTCTCTCCAGTTAAGTCGAATTTTTACAAGGTGAAGCCCCGTGGATCTCTTCCTAAAAGAAACTCACTTCACCAACAGGGTTTATTTCCCCAACAGGTTTTATTTCCCCAACAACAATCGAGGAACCACAAGAATTCCCCAGTCGAGTACATCCTCCCCAATCGAGTCTGTATTCCCCCGACATAGTCTATCTTCCCCAACTGAGCCTATTATCTCTAGCTGTGTATATCCTCCTCAGTTGAGTGTATCCTCCCCAAGCTGAGTTTGTCCTACCTGAGTCTACACTCTCCAGTTTGAATTTTCCTTTCAGATTATTGCAAATCATAGGGCCATAACCCCTGATCCCTAGTAAAGCCGTTAGCAAAGCCTTTACTATTTCCAAAAAGATACTATGAAGCCTGGGCCCGACCAGATATTATCATAATTTTCAAGTTATTACTGAAGCCTGGACCCGACCAGATAACAGTTTGACTTCTTCAATTGCCTATGCCTAGGCCCGACCAGATAGCGGTTTAATTCCTACAAAATCATTAGCAAAACTCCTCTTCTCCAGTAGAGTTTGCCACTATCCCTAGTAAATTACTAAAGACTGGACTCGACCAGATAATAGTTTGAGTGTCTGAAGCCTGGACCCGACCAGATAGCAGTTGATCTCAATTTCAAGTTACTAAAATCCTGGACCCAGCCAAATAATAGTCAACTTCTCAAAACACTATGAAATCTGGATCCGACCAGATAATAGTTTAGCTCTTCGAAAATATAGAAGAACCTGGACTCAACCGGACCAAGGTTTAACTTCTTCTCCCTAGTAGAGTTTGCCTCTACCCCAACAAGTTATGGTGAAGCCTGGATCCGACCAGATAACAATTCCTTTCAGAAATTCATTGTGAAACCTGGAATCCGACCAGATAATAACTAAATCCTCAAACATTTGTTGTGAAACCTGGACCCGGCCAGATAGCAATTGACCTCGTCAACCTCAAAAATCTGCAAAGCCTGGACCCGACCACATGACAGCTTTCCAAATAGTTTATTGTGAAACCTGGACCCGACCAGATAGCAATTAACCTCGTCAACCTCATAAATCTGCAAAGCCTAGACCCGACCAGATGACAGTTTTTCAAACAGTTTATTGTGAAACCTGGAGCCCGACCAAATGACAATTAACTATGATCCCCAGAAAGACACTATGAAGCCTGTACTTGACCAGATAATAGTGCAACTTTCCAAAAACCATGAAACCTGGATCCAACCAGATAGTAGTTACCACTTCAAGTTACTGTGAAGCCTGGATCCGACCAGATAACAGTTAACTTTCGTATCCCCAACATTTGATATGAAGCCCGAATCCGACCAGATAATTATTCAACTTCAAGAAATTTTCTACAAATCCTGGATCCGACCAGATAACTATTCCAATTCAAGAAATTTTCTGCGAAGCCTGGAATATGACTAGATAACAGTTAATTCGTCTCTTCCCCCAGTAAGTTGCAGTGAAGCCTGGATCCGACCAGATAGCAGTTGATTACTTCATCCTCAGCAAATTATGAAGCCTGGATCCGACCAGATAATAGCTGACATTCAAGAGATATTCCCCAGCGAAAGCATACTTTCAAAAAAGTTTGAAGATATGCATCCCCAACAGCAATCAGGGATTCAACCCCCCAAAATTTCCACAGCAGCAGTCAGGGATTTATTTTCCCTGACAAAAACATACATCTCATATGCACACATCATAACATGTACATACAAAATGCATTTAGCATAATACCACCTCTAGAAAACATCAGGCATACATCTGCACTTTACTAACTCTTTTTCTCACATGTAAGGTATCAAGTTTTAGTATAAATCAGCAAGAGATTTATGTTGATACTTTTTCCAGTATTTACCAACATTCCTCCAAATGGCATCTATAAGCCCATTCACAATTCATCTTCGAGTGCAAATTTCTGGGTACTCTAATGTTCAATCATCTTTCACCTTCAAGTCACGAATGGCGGATTCGCCAATCTAACTCTTCGGGTTTAAGAAGATTGAACAGGGGCAGCTATTGTACCCCAAAATTTGCCCTCTCATTTCTCAAAGGATTATCCTGGACTCTCAGGTTTGCCTCCATCCAATTTCAAGCCTTGAATTGCAAATTTTCCAAGAAAGTCATTCACAAGGGCAAAATGATCATTTGCACACTGAAAAGTCAAACTTTGACTTTTGATTAAAATCAAGTTTTAAGAATCATATTTAATCAAGACATGTTGAAATATGAAGTTTATTTCATCAAGAAATTCAAAAGTCAAAAATCTAAAATACTTAGAATTTTCTAAGTGTTTAATAAATATGACAAGCTCAAAACTTCTGATCAGATTATCACCATGATGCAAGCTGATTCTGGAAGAATTTCTAACACAAGAGTTTTAGATCTCAATAAGACCTAAAATATTGCAGAACAGAACTTCTCCTGGAAATGCTGGAATTTCAAGTTATAAATATTCAAATACACGTCCATGAAACTGAAACACTCAGCAAATTCCGGACACTTTCAAAACAGATTTTGATTAGAACTTATGGGCCAATTTTCACAAACGTTCAGCCAGAGTTTGCAAAAGTAACTCAAATAAAGTCTACAAAGTGTGTTACAAACTTTCAGAAAAGTTTGAGAACTCCTTCAGAACATGCTGGGGCGAAAAGATTAAAGGATCAGAAGTTGGATGTTTTGTTCTAAGTTGCACTGATGCTGAACTTCTGGCCCAGATCTAAGTTATGATGCACAATCTCATATCGCAAGATTTATAGTTTGATAAATCTCATCATACTTTAATGCTCACACCTTAAAACCTCTGCTCACAACAAAAATCACAAATACTCTCTCAACGCACCATTCACCTCAAAAACTTCTGCTCTGAAACCTCTTCAACCTCCTTGCATAAATCACATCTCATACATCATTTTACTCACCAACAACGATGCTGATAGCTCACTGAATCTCACGTGTAACAGATAACAAAACCGCATGACAGAAGGACAGAAAGAAGAAGAAACACATATTACAAGTACAGAAAATTCACAAAGACGAGGCAGAGTCAAAGAGCCATAGAAACTCAGTTGATCTTCGTCTTCGTTGTTTATTCCACGTTATTATTTATTTCCCTTTTCATCTTTTCATCTTGTAATTTTGTAACTAATCTCTGAACATAATGAATCAATTGTGGTTTAAGGTTTTCAATTGGGGCTTAGGGATTTATGTTTGCTCGTTGCTTTCCTGAGAGATTAATGTGAATCAATGAAAGATAAGAACCACGGAAGAACATAATTGAATCAGTGAACGATGAGAGGGAGAGAGTGTGTGTGTCATTTCCTGATTTGTTCTTGTAGTTTTTTTAACCCAATTTTGTGATACACAACAGGGGCTAGACCCGGGTCTGACCCGACTCAGTCCGATGCAAGCCTAACTTTTGTTCTTCAATAATTTTCTTAGGCCTCTACCCATTACGGGTCACACCCCGTTTTTGGCCCAATCCTTTTTTATTATTACTTTTTATTAATATTCCTATTCTTTTTTAACTGATTTTAGAAAATAATACATAGTAATTTTGTTTAAATTTAATTTTACTTTTATTTTTATTATTTTGTCAAATATTTTTAAAAAAATACAAAAAAAAGTTTAGATTTAAATTTCTTTTTTTATCTAGAATTATTTTTTAAATACTAAAAAAGTTTTTTTATTGCTAAGTAGCTTTTTTTAGAGTAAATTTTGATTTTATTCAATTGTTGAATTATTATTTATTTCATTTGAACACTCATAAGAACTTGTAAATTAATTCATCATCATTTGTAAATATGTACCTCACTCCTCCGTGTGATGTAATAATTAGTAATTACTTTATTGCTTTATTATTCATTACATGCACAAACCATTTCAAAATAACTAATACTCAATTGCGAGCTATTTTTATACCTTGAGTCGACAAAGTTTTTAAGTGTCGCAACGACCATACATAGTACACACACCACGCTTCTCCTTTGGGCTTATAAATGGAACTTTAGTTGATTGATTAAACTTCATTTGAATTATCTAATTGAGCTATTTAAAATTGATTAGTATATCTAATTAATTTTTCTTAATCTAATTACTTAATTCAACCTTGGTTTAATTAATCGATTAAATTTATTTTGTGCATTAACTTACACCATTTTAATTGCCTTATCATTTTTGTGAGCCACCTTGTATGGTCGTGTAATAATTTATTTGCTTGCTTTACTTTCATGCTTGTAATTATTCACACTTATTCACCACACTTAATAAAACCAACCAAACTTTTTCACAATAAACCTTGGTCCAACGCCAAGCGATTCTCTTCTTTAAGACCTTTCATAATCTAAATCTCCAAACCTCAATCCAACGTCGAGTGACTTTTCTCAAATAAATAAGGGTCTCATGGTAGAGGGTAGGCACATGCCTATTTACTCGAGATTAATCGTACAAGTCACGTTTCTTGTATTAATTAATCATAACCCGGCTAAAATACCTTAATAAAGATCACACTCTTTTCAAAAAAGCACTAAATGGATTAGTTAGGTACTTACCTATTATTTTCCTAAGCGTGCAGATGGTCAAGAACATACTTGGACATTCCATAGCGCTCTTGTCCTAATAAAAACAACTCAACTCATCAAACCTCGCCCGTACGCGAGTGCCTCATTTTCTAAAACTTCACTCACACGTGACTTCCATCACTCACATGCGAATTTCACTAGTGATGTCTTATCGTCCACATACGGTTAAGTTCCTATCTTCACAAATAAAATAAACCAACCAACAAACATTTTAGTTCACCAAGAACTATGTAAGCTCTGACTTTCCCATTGCACTTGAGGAATACGTAGGCACACAGTTGCGAAACCAAGGCGAGCTCACTTTCAAAAACCAAAAACATTTCTTCTTTCTTTTCTCTTTTCTCACATGATAAGTAGAAGATTGCAAATTTACACACTAAACATATAAACACACTTAGAACTAAATGGTTTCCATCGAGTACGATGGATGTGAGAGGTATTCATACCTTCCTCTTGTATAACCGACTTCCGAACTCATCTCTTTGGTCTCGACGAACCTTTCAATTTATTTCTTGGGTTTTCTCTATATTTTCCCTTTCTTTAGGAATGAATAAAGTTAGATGGAGACTTTGTTGAATCGAATATAATAATTTTTTTGAAGCGCTACACAAGGAAAGAGTACTTATCCACAACACAACATTTAAATTGCATGTTTGCACCAACTTACTGAACTGGGAAGCATTGTCATTAATACATGAACTACACGAGATATCGGTCCGAAATCAACAGAGCTTGACATAAATTCCGTCCAAGTACCAAAACAAAGTCCATTGAGCATTAACCACCAATTAGAACGTGCCTTATGCTCAACTTACCGAAACCGGACAGCATTGCGTTGTACCATAACATCATTCAAAAAATCATGTCGAAAACGATAAAACTTGACACCAACGGTCCTTAAACGCATAAACATGCTCAAGTAAGCCTCAAACAACTTTTGAAAAGAAATTTGAAATGCATTTGAAATGGTCGGGAAGTAACACATACATGTATTAGAATCAGGCGAAAACGAGTTTAAAACTCACAAAAGAATACACAAAAATGTTCACTGATTCATGTATCGTTGCTTAGAAATTACAAATGCTTTATAACAATTAAATCCATATTCAAGCAATGATTCCAAGCCTTAAATCAATTATTCAAGTATTGATGCAATTAACCGGATCAAAGCATTTTAACATCGAAAAAATTATTTCACCATCAAATTGATCCGAACTGGAATTAACACATGAAATTCACATAAACTCTCATCAAAATTCCACAATCAAACATTTAGATCCAAAATTCGGTATTCAAAATCAACATCAATTTTACAGAATAAATCAATATTTACACTAATTGATTCATCAATAAACCAATTCCACACTTATTCATCATTATCATCAATTAATTCAAGATCCAAACACTCAACTCATGAACAAATTGATACATTAACTCATAAATTCATCAATCAAAATTCATGAAACAACTAAATCAAGAAATAGAAGAAAGAACAAATACCGAATTGGAATCAAAAAGTGGAAATCGGAGCAAGAAATGAGGAGTTGGCCGAAACTTGCAATCAGAGAAGAGGAGATGTCGCCGGAACTTGATGGGAGATAGGCGAGCAAGCCAACAATCGCATGACAGAGGGATGTAACCGGTAGAAGTCCACGGTTGATGCGGACGACAGAGGAACAAGTCGCGATGGATGCGCTAGGTGAAGAGGCAGAGGAGTTCGCCGACGAGTGCAAGGGAGGAGAGGGAGGTTCGCGATTATTCTTGAGAGGAGGAAGATGAAGATTATTGAGTTTTTTTGTTGAATGTTCTTGAGGAAATTGAGAGAAAGTTGAGAGAATTTGGTTTTGATATGAGAGAGAATTGAAGAGTTTTTGTGAGAAGTTAGAGATAATGAGTGTAGTTGTGTTGAAATTTGAATTTCAAATATTTATAGAATTGGCTCTAAGTTTTGTTTGGCTTGACAAAATGCTGATTTTTGGCTTATTTCATGTACCAGTCGACACCGAACCCCCAAACTCATGACATATGGTGCAGAATCCTGACGTGCGACCTAAAACAAAATCATTGGTGCCGAAATTTGTGATGTCGTGCTAAAAGAATTTCTCTGATACGATAAAAATTGAGCAAGTTATGATGCTCTGAATGATGAGAACTCGGTATAAAAATTCACATTGCAGATTTTTCCAGCTTATTGTGTGTGCTATGCGCGAACATACCATAAGCTCATGACTTTCGGTGTAGAATCCTGACGCGCGACCTGAAACAAAATCATCGCCGACGAAATTTGTGACGTCGTGCTGAAAGAATCACCCAAATGCGGGAAAAAAATCGAGCGAGTTATGATTTTTTAAATGGAGAGAAACAGTGGACTTATTTTGCTGTCTTGAAATTTTTAGTTTATTTTCATGCGCACTTTAGGAAGCAAGCCACAAACCAAAGCCTTCGAAGCACAATTTGAACTCGGGGCCTGAAGCAAAGTTGTACCTCATAAAATTTGTGATCTCACGCTTCAAGAATCACCCCGATACGATAAAAATCAAGAGGGTTACTATTTTTTCAATATCGTGAAATAGTCTGGTAGAAAACCATTTCAGAGTGCAGTATTCTCTGGTAATTCGCATTTTCGGAGATCTTCTACAAAGAATTAACTTCTGACCCAAACATACAAATTGAAGATAAAATCAAGATGGATTTTTCTCCTAAAGAACCATCCAAAAATATCGAACCGGGAGAAAGTTATGAATTTTTGAATATCAGATAAACAACAGTTCAGCTTACTATTTTCACAGTATTTTTACTGTATATCTTCAAAGTTTTCGCACATCCAGAGATCTTCCTCACTGAATTGACTTCCGAGACGAACACAAAACTCAAAGGAAATAACAAGACAAATCAAATTCCACAAGAGACACTCAAAGATGATTTTCCAATCAAAAGTTACAAATTTTTAAGCATCCGAAAACCAATAAACCAACAAATCCACTATATAACGCATTTCAGGTATTTGGCGCTTTTAAAAATCTTCCTCACAAAATTAGCCTTCGACCTGAACAGATGAACTGGAGAAGATCTCAAGATTGTTCTAAATACTGAAGAACCATTCATAAACCATTTTTCGATCTCAATTTATTAATTTCTGAGCTCGCACCGCAAGATACTGAATTTTTGTCTGCACTGACTCAAATAAAAGGCAACGCTTGACTTTTTGTGCAATTCAAAGTGTGATACGGTGGGAGAACTGACTTGAGGTTTTGCTTTTGTGTTCGCAAATGTTTCAGTTTAGCAAGAGTCGCCACCGACTTTTTATTTTATCCTAAGGAAAGGTCAAAAAGCACAGGAAAGACCTTTGAGATGATTTCTTGGGTTCGGGAGTAGATTATGAAAAGGGAAGGTGCAAACACCCTTTTCATCCATGGTTATCCATGGGCTCTTAGTTACTTGTTTAGATCACTTGCTTTTTCTTTTCAATTGTTTGAAATAGTGCTTTGTGTGTGGTTTTGAAAGATGTTTTGAAAAGAGGCCATCGTTGTGGCAACCTTTGTAATGATTCTTGTTTGAATGTATACAAAGGTGTATTGTCTTTTGAAAAGATTTCAATGTTTGAAAGTTTGTTTTTGGGAAATATTTTGAAATTGTATGGTGAAGTGTGTTTGAAAATAGCAAGGATGTTTTGCAAGTTTTTGATCAAGTAACTAAAAGTTATCTACCCTATTTTACTCAAAGATCTTTCCTATATGTTTTTAACCCTTTTGACAGTGTTGTTTTACCATTGCATTTGGTAAACAACCTTGTATTAGGATGTTTAAACGGGACAGGCGTGGGTCATCGTATAGACCATGATAGCAATTGTGTTAAGTATTTTTGGCAAATTTTCCGAGGGACTAGATAATTTTTGTTTAGGCAACCAAGATAGCGTCATCGGGGGACTATGATCTTTTGTTTTGTTTTTGTTTTACCAAAGTACCCAACATGCATAACATGGCCCATTTTTAAGGCAACAAGTAGATGAAACCCTAGGGGTGCAAGTGTGCATTGTGTATTGATTTTCATGCATTTTTGTCTTTGCATTAGTCAAGCTACTTGTGGATTTCGGATTTTTGCATACAAACCCTAATCTCTAATCATGGCATAATTGAAAGCGTAAATGCGTAAAATAATCTATACTATTACAACATGATTATGGGGAAGGGGATACAATTTTTAAATGGGGATTTTTTGACAAGAAAATTAAAACCCTAGTTTTACTATTACATCCAAATTGAATCAAATGGAATAAATAATAAATGAACAAATATTTAAATAAACAAAATAAATATATGAAATAATATGAATAAAAAAAAAATTTGTTTACTTTTATGTATGTAAAAATATTTAATGTAAAAAAAGAAGAAATAAATAAAAGATTAATTTTATTTGGTTAAAGGTAAAACCCTAATATTCTTTAAGAAAATAAATATATTAATTATATTATTTATATACAATAAGATAAAATAATATATGTAAAAAAAATAAAATATATTTAGAAAAAGTATTTTTTAAGTATAAATAATAATAAAAATAAAAGTGAATAAAAACAAAGAATAACAATAAAAGTATAATTTATATATTATTTTCAAGTTTTTTAATAAATAAGATAAAAGTAATTAAATTGTTTTTATGTTAGAAAGAAATAAAATAAAATGTAAAATAAATGTAAAAAATTATAAAACTATTTTTTTGGGTATTTTTATATTTAGAAAATAAGAAAAAAATCAGAAATGAAAATAAAATGAAAAAATACAAAAGTATGAAGAAATGGGTCAGGGGGTGCAAAAAGTAAAAGGGGGGTGTCAATAGTGAGCCAGGACAAAGCCCAGCCCACCGCACTTCATCTTCAACCTCTGACTTTTAAAACGCGCGCGCCTGTATAAAACACGAATATCCTGCATACGAGCTCTATTGCAAAAATACATAACATCAAAGTTGTAGAGCTTTTCAAGACGAATCTAACCATATAAAAAACTAATCCTAACTCTCAAAGACCAGAGAGAATTTCTCTGGCCCTAAAATCTAACCTAATTTTTTCAGTATGTTCATGGACCAAATTCTCTTAGCATGCTTAATAAAAATGAAAATTGAGCATATGTACAGCTTCATGGCTATGAATACTACATTTCTTATTCACAAACCTAAGTCTAAATGTTCCTAAATAGAGAGATAGGAAGTTGATAAAAACCTGTTTCAGCTGACTTCGTGTATGGCAATGTGGAGCTTTTCAACAAGGCTTGAGATGTCTGGGAGCTTGCTTGAACTTCACTTGACCTTCTCCAATACCCTGCTTGCCTTGAATATGCTTGAACAAGCCTACAGAACTCAACCTGCACAAGCTCAAAATGAAAATGGCAAACCCTGTAAATGGAGTTACAGTTGGTGTTTAAGGTTTGGGATAGCTTGGATGATTTATATGGAAGATGTTTGAACCAACTTGGGGCAAAACGCACGAGCAAAAAGTGAGATAGAACTCAAGTTGCAGATGCTGCCCTATTTTGCCAATGGAATATGATTTTGAGCTATGGGGTGTTTGAGGGCTCAAAGGGGTGTGAGAAAATGTCTCAAATACTTGCACAAGTTGGTTTTGGCTGATGTTCAAGTTCTAGTGTTTTGGACAAATTTCTTGGTTATGAAGCAAAGTGTGTGAAGTGATTGAAACAGTCCTGTACAGGCTATCCATATGCTTGCACCCTTTTCCTTTTGGCCCCTCTAGTTTTTGGATTTGATTTGCTGCATAAGATCTGGACCAATGCTCAAAGAAATCAGTTTTGACATAAAGCAAGATTTGGCAAAAATGGAAATGTTGCTTTTTCTACTTAGGGATTAATTTTGTGTGCAATGTTCTAATGACCAAAACAATGTCTTAGACCAATGGATTTACATTAAATTATTGAGTGTGGAATGGTTTAGATGCATGTAATCTAGTGCAAAGCATGCTGACTTGAAATTGCAATTTGTATCAACATGAATATGCCATGGATGAAAAGTGAGTTTTTGCCAACTTCAAGCCTTCGATTCTCCCTAACCACAAATGAGTTTGGAGAGTTCTTGGACATTTTGGAAAGCTTGCAATGCTCTACAATCAATATTTGAAATGCAATTTGAGACTCCAAGTGGAACTATGTGAAAAATGGCCATGAAGATAGGTCAAAATCCTGCCTAAACTAGGGCAAAATTTCACTAAGTTAAAAGTTTTAGGGACCCTTGTTCCAAAAATCATAACTTGAGATACAAGATTCTTTTGGGAAAACTTTATGATTCAAAGTTGTATACTTTGTGGAGTACTACAACTGTTATGTTGGAAGTTTTGTTTGAATCCAAATGCATCATGGTGAAAATTTTGGACAAAGTTAGGAAAAATTAAGAAAATTTCATAACTTAGAAAAATTCTAAGTTATGAAATTTTTCAAATTTAAACCCTAATTTGCAAAAATGGGTTTCTTGATGAACAAGTTTCATGTTTTGACACATCTTGATGAAAAAAGACCTTTGGCACTTGATTTTGATCAAAAAGTCAAAGTTTGACTTTTCAGTGTACAGTCAAATTTTGATCAGTTGACTGAGAAATTCATCTGTCAATCCAATGCAATTGAGATCTTTTGAACCTTGTGAATAGGTCAAGATGATGACATTGAGTCCTTGAATCCATGCTTGAACCCAATTTTCCATTGGCTAGGTCAAAAATCAGAAATTGCCCTTGTGCAGTCAAAACCCTAAAAATGACCATTTTGCCCTTCTAGTGATCTGATTAAATTTCTTGTGGAGTTGTGGTCCAAACTTGATCAAATGGTTCATATGATTTCATAATGTTGATGTGGGTCAAAAATCATGAGATTTGACTGTAAATTGGCCACAGTTGACTTTTTCCCCAATATAGCTGATTTCTAAGAATTGATCAATTGACTGGGTAAAAATTTGATTCAAGGCTTGAAACTTGGTAGAGGAAATCTTATAAGTCCAACATGAAGTATGAAAGTAACTTTGGGAATTAAAAGTCCAAAAATCCATGTGCAAACTCAAACCCTAATTTAGGTCAACAGTGCAAGGAGATGTCTTGAGCAGAGCAAACCCTAGCTTGATCTTGAGTTCAAAGAGCCTTGTGATGAGAAATGTTGATAAAATGAGAGGGAAAATTTTGGGGTACAACACAAAGCATGCCAAGAAACATAAGAGCTTGATATAATGACCCGATTAATCCCTTTTTGGATAGCTTGGAACACGTGCAGTGTGCATTTAGAATCCGAAAACTCTGAGTTTGCTTCACAATGCTGCTTGACAGAATAGTCATCTTTAGGAATTCCTTTTGGGGTACAACAGTTGCCCCTGTTCAATCTTCTTGAACCTGAAGAGTTAGATTGGCGAGTTTGGCCTTTCGTGACTCGAAGGTAAAAGAGGATTGGACACTAGAGTGCCCGTAAATTTGCACTCGTCAAAATATAACTGAGGGAATGGGCTTAAAGATTCCATTTGGAGATGGTAGAATCTTGCTGGAGATGGGCTTAAAAGATGCCATCCAAGAATTGTTTGTTGAAAATCAGGAGAATGATTATCAGAATGGTATCCGTATCTGGAATGTATCTGAGTTGTATCCGGAGATTGGATTCGTATGAGCAAAGGAATGGCGTCCGTGTCTGGAGCGTATCCAAGTTGTAACTGTATTTGATTCTCAAATGAATATCAGAATGACTGTCGTATCTGGAGTGTATTTGTATTGTATCTGAATTCTGAATGGGCGACAGAGGAACATCTGTGTATGTAGCATCTCTGGTTTGGGGATAAATTCTGAATGAGTGACAGAATGGCGACCGTGTCTGGCGCGTATCTGGATTGTATCTGAAGTTGAGATTTGTATGAGCAACAGAATGACTTCCATGTCTGGAGTGTATCCATACTGTAATTGGGATCTGGACAAGTGACAGAATGACTTCCGTGCCTGAAGTGTATCTGAACTCGAAGTTGATAGATGAATCTGAATGAGAAGTAGAATGGATTCTGTGTTTGGAGCTTATCTAGTCTGTATCTGATTGCTGGAGTCTGAATGAGTAGTAGAACGACCGCCGTGGCTGGGGTGTATCTGTACTATATCTGAAATCTTTGAACGTTTGTTAAAGGTAGATTTTAATCTTATCCTGAAAAGGGTAAAATGTTAACTAAAACACAAAGTTATGTTGCATGACATGTATGATGCAATAAAATGTGTTCTATCAATATTTATGATATATGAATGTAATGGATGCGCATGTAAGCTGATTAGTTGTCTTGCTGAGGAAAATAAATCCTTGATAGCGAGAGATAATGAAATCTTTGAATGCTGCCGGGGAACATAAATCCTTGACTGTTGTCGGAGATTCAAAACCTTTGATTATTGAGACTGAGGAATCCTTTGGACTACTGCTGGGGAATTAAAACCTGGGAGGCTTCAACCGGAGAAGTGAGGACAAGAATCTCCGTTCTATTGGGAAATAACTCTGTGGGGAGAATGCTTATCCTGTTGGGGAAATTAGGAGTTTGGGTTGTATGCTAATCTACTGGGGATTCCTATTTTGTTGTTTAAGGAGAACTCTGCTGAGGATCAGTAGTTTAGAAACTTAGCTCTGATGGCGATTTTGAAACTTAACTCCACTGGGGATATGTATTTCAAGGTTTTTAGCTTTGTTGAGGGTCTGAATGACATGCTGCAGGGGATTTCTTCTGGAATAGCCTAAAATACGTTTTCCTATACTTTCAACCTATCAGTAATTATCCTTTCTTATTTCATTTTTTTGTAGGCCGTGATTATATTCAAATGCATATGCTCATTTAATAAATCATTGGACGTTTTCAAATAAAACACAAGTGTAAAAAAGGGAAAAGGCAAACAAATTTCTGCACTTTGAAGTATCTTTGTATTAACTTTGTGTAAGTATTTTGTACAAAGGATACAGACATCCTAGTAAGAGAATATTGTCATAAAATTGAGAAAAATGTATACAAATAAAGAAGGCTATGTGTAACAATTCCATGGGGTTTCCATTCTGCTATAGCCTTCGTAACTCTGAGTATCTTGTCCATTCGTTTCTTCGTTCGCAGATGATTGGATTGATCAGAAGCCCGGAGCTTATCTGTGAAGAGATTATCCTTAAAGTGATCCGACGAGACATAGTCATACGCTTTTAATTCCCTAACTTTTGCCTGGACTGCCCTTTCGGGTTTTCGATCCACCGGGAAACCCTTTTTTGCCCAAGTCGCCCTTTCGGGTTTTCGACTTGCCAGGTGTACACATTTTTTTTATTTATCCCTAATTTTTGCCTAAACCGCCCTTTCGGGTTTTCAATTCACCAGGATGCCCAAGTCGCCCTTTCGGGTTTTCAACTTGTCGGGTCGTTTATGCGTAGTATCTTTTGACTATGTCTGCGTTCGCAGGGTGCAGCATGTCGTCACCGTCCATGGTGGTCAGAATCATAGCCCCACCAGAAAAGATATTTTTGATCATAAATGGTCCTTCGTAAGTAGGAGTCCACTTGCCCCTGGGATCACTTTGAGGCAAGATGATCCGCTTGATTACAAGATCTCCGACTTGATACACCTGACGTCTGACTTTCTTGTTGAAAGCCTTGATCATCCGTTTTTGATACATCTGACCATGACAAACAGCAGTAAGTCACTTCTCGTCGATCAAATTAAGTTGATCAAGCCGAGTCTGAATCCAATCATCTTCACTTAGACCAACATCCTTCATAATCCTCAAGGAAGGGATCTGAACTTCCATAGGTAAAACAGCTTCCATTCCGTATACCAAAGAAAAGGGGGTTGCCCTAGTTGAAGTACGTGTCGTGGTACGATATCCATGCAGAGTTAACGGTAACATCTCATGCCAGTCCTTGTAGGTGATTGTCATCTTTTGAATGATCTTCTTAATATTTTTGTTCGCAGCTTCAACAGCATCGTTCATCTTTGGCCGATAGGGAGATGAATTGTGATGTTGAATTTTGAACTGCTCTCACAGAGTGGTGATCACAATGTTATTCAGATTTGTACCATTGTCCATGATGATCCTGTCGGGGATACCATACCAGCATATGAGGTTCTGCTTGATGAAGCAGGAAACCACATTCTTTGTAACAGAGGCGAAGGAAGCTGCTTCGACCCATTTAGTAAAGTAATCAATAGCCACCAAGATGAAGCGATGTCCATTGGATGCCGTATGCTTGATCTCTCCAATCATGTCGATTCCCCACATTGCGAATGGCCAAGGAGCTGTTAGGACATTGAGAGGGACTGGAGGAATATGTACCTTGTCAGCATAGACTTGGCACTTGTGACAAGTACGGGAATATTGATGACAGTCAGCTTCCATGGTACACCAGTAGTAGCCTGCCCTTAGAATCTTCTTAGCCATCGTATGTCCGCTCAAATGGGTGCCAAATGTGCCGCTATGCAATTCAATCATGATCAGTTCAGCTTCAACCTTGTCCACACAACGAATTAGAACACAATCATGTTTGCGCTTGTATAGGATACCATTGCTTAGGAAGAATTTGGCAGCAAATCTCCTTAAGAAATTTTTGTCGTTGACTGAAGCTCCTTCAGGGTATTCTCGAGTCTTGAGATACCTTTTGATTTCATGAAACCAAGGTTGTTCCACTACTTCTTCGGTATTAATCTCGTGACAGTGCGCAGGTTCGTCCATTCGCTCGATGGTGATTTGGGGAGCCTCATTATCCCAGTTGAGTTTAAACATGGAAGACATCGTAGCTAGAGCATCTTCTAGATGATTTTCTTCTCGCGGAAAGTGTTCGAAGGTAATCTGCTCGAAATGAGGTAACAATGTCAGGACATGTTCTTTGTATGGGATAAGATTAGGATGTTTAGTGTCCCACTCTCCTTTGATTTGACTGATAACCAAAGCTGAGTCCCCAAATACAACCAAAGATTTGATTCCTAGGTCAATCGCAGCTTTGAAGCCAAAGATACAAGCTAAATATTCGGCCATGTTGTTGGTGCAGCTGAAGCAGAGTCTAGCAGTGAAAGGTGTATGGAAACCTTATGGAGAGATAAGTACCGCGCCGATACCGTGGTCAAGTGCATTTTAGGCACCATCAAAGTACAGGGTCCATCGGGATCCTTGTTCAGGTCCGTCATACGGTCCGTTACCTTCGATGTTGTCCAATGTCATAATATCCTCGTCAGGGAAGTCGAACCTCATAGATTGGTAATCTTCGACGGCTTGATGAGCTAGATGGTCAGCTAATACACTCCCCTTTATAGCTTTTTGGGTTGTGTACTAGATATCATACTCAGTCAAGATCATCTGCCATCTAGCGATTCTTCCGGATAAAGCTGGCTTCTCGAAGATGTACTTAATTGGGTCCATTTTAGAAATAAGCAGAGTGGTATGTGTCAACATATACTGCCTTAGTCGGCGAGCAGCCCATACCAAAGCGCAGCAAGTTTTCTCGAGCAGTGAGTAGCGAGTCTCACAGTCGGTAAACTTTTTGCTAAGGTAATAAATGGCGTGCTCTTTTCGACCTGACTCGTCATGTTGGCCCAGTACGCACCCCATTGAATTATCCAAAATAGTCAAATACATGATTAACGGCCTTCCTTCAACGGGTGGCATCAAGATAGGAGGTTCTAGCAGATACTCCTTGATCTTATCGAAAGAAACTTGACAATCATTGTTCCATTCAACCACCTGATCTTTCTTCAACAGCTTGAAGATTGGCTCACAGGTAGATGTTAGGTGAGAGATGAACCTTGCAATATAGTTTAGGCGTCCCAAGAAACCTCTAACCTCCTTCTCAGTGCGGGGGGCAGGCATTTCTTGTATAGCTTTGACTTTGGCAGGATCAACCTCAATGCCTTTGTTACTGACGATAAATCTCAAAAGTTTACCGGACCTGACTCCGAAAGTGAACTTGCTAGGGTTCAGTCTGAGCTTATATTCTTTTAACCTGACAAACAGCTTTTGCAGATGGTCGAGGTATTCTTCTTCTGTCTGTGAATGGGCTATCATGTCGTCTACGTATACTTCAATCTCATGATGTATCATGTCATGAAACAAAGCTACAATGGCTCGCTGATAGGTTTCCCCGGCATTCTTCAGTCCGAATGGCATCACTTTATAGCAGAAAGTACCCTACTGCGTAACAAAAGTAGTCTTCTCATGTCTTCAGGGGGCCATTTTGATTTGGTTGTACCCTGAAAATCCATCCATGAAAGAGAATACCTTGTGTTGAGTTGTGTTGTCAACCAAGATGTCAATGTGTGGTAGTGGAAAATCATCTTTAGGGATAGCCCTATTTAGGTCTCTGTAGTCCACACACATTCTGACTTTGCCGTCCTTCTTAGGCACGGGAACAATGTTAGCAACCCATTGTGGATAGGAAATAACAGCCAGAAAGCCAGCATTGAACTGCTTCATCACCTCAGCTTTGATCTTTTCGGACATGTCGGGCCTCATTCGGTAGACTTTCCGTTTGATTGGTGGATAGTCTTCTCTTATAGGGAGAAGGTGAACCACAATATCTGTATCCAGTCCCGGCATATCTTCATAGGACCAGGCGAAGATCTCAACAAACTCATTCAACAGCTGAACTAAGCACTCTTTGACACTTGGCTCCAGGTTGGCACCCACTTTAACCTCTTTTCTGTCTTCCTCTGTTCCCAAATTGATAGTCTCTAACAACTCTTCATGGGGCAGAATAGCCCTGTCTTCTTGTTGCAAAAGTCTATCTAACTCTCCAGGCACTTCACAGACTTCATCACCTTCGTACTCGGCATGATTGACCAAATCTTCAGAGTCACTAAAGGTCAAAGCAGAATAGTCACCCATGGAATCCGGAGTGGATGGGTACCTGCATTTTGTGAGTGTGGGTGTGTGTAAGGGATAGCCATCCTTAAACAAAATAAAATGCAAAAGGAAAGAAAATGAACACAAAAGTTTATAGATGAAAACGTCCATGATTCATTAAAAATGGCATATGAAAATGAAGAATCAAAAACCCTTACAAATGGACCTATGTGCCTCGGGAAAGGCACAAGGCAAAAGAGTGTACGAATTGTTTAAAAGTTATTACAGACCAAACAGGAAATGTTCAAAAGATAAATTATTGATTGATGAAAGTAATGGGAACGAAGTCTTTCTCCTCCCAGTTGTTCAGTCCCCCTTCAATGGTTGGAAAGATCCAATCATCAAAATTGCCTTCTTCATCATCATCTTCTAAAGCATAAACTCTGTGATGAGTGATCTTTAAGGGTGGTCCTCCAGCCTGGGAGCGACACACAGCTTTCTGGCTAGCAGCAGTGAAACCCAATCCGAACTTGTCTGTCTTGTGAGGAAAATCTGGCAGTTGACCCCACACTGTACTTCCTCCCTCCTTGA
This sequence comes from Vicia faba, assembly GCA_948472305.1. NCBI lineage: Eukaryota > Viridiplantae > Streptophyta > Magnoliopsida > Fabales > Fabaceae > Vicia > Vicia faba. The sequence continues at coordinate 595,895,159 of OX451736.1, forward strand.
TTACAGCCTCCGCATCTTTAAGGGATGACATCCGGGACACAGGCTTGGTAATGATGGGTACAACAGTCATTGTCTTTGCTACCGCGACCTCAGGAGAAACCTCTTCAAAGTGTTGGAAAGGTGTTTCTATGAATTCACCATCTAACTCCACGTAGCGGAAATAGTTAAGGTGGCTTATCATATACTCCTCCTCACCATGAACTGTTATGATCTTACCCTGGACTGGGTATTTGAGCATCTGGTGTAGAGAAGAAGTGACTGCCCCGACGTTGTGGATCCATGGCCTTCCCAATAAGCATGAATATGAAGGACGAATGTCTATCACATAAAAGGTAGAGTTGAAAATTTTTGTTCCCACCTTAATTGGGATGTCCACTTCTCCGTGAACCATCCGCTTAAAACCGTCGAAGGCTCTAACAATGATATTACTGGGCTTTAGGGTCAAACCCTCACTGTCCAATATGTCCAATGCTTTCTTTGGTAGGACATTTAAAGATGAGCCGGTATCAACCAGAACATGAGCAAGTGTGGTCCCCCTGCACTCTACCGAGACATGCAGCGCATCATTATGCTTTCTTCCCTTGGACGTCAGATCGGAATCAGAAAAGCCCAGACCATTGTCGGCTGTAAGGCTGGCTACACACTCTTGAAACTGATCTGCAGAAGTTTATTGAGGCACGTGCACCGTCTTCAGGAATTTGATCAAGGCTTTGGCATGAGCCTCAGAGCAGAGCAATAGGGCCAGCATGGAGATTTTTGAAGGGGTTTGCCCCAGCTGCTCTACGACATCATAGTCGCTCTTCTTAATTATCTTTAAGATTTCCTCCATTTCCTTTTGGGTGGTCTCGGGGATAACCAAAGTCTGAGCCCTCGTCCTGACGGGCGCTTCTTTGATTCCCTTACCTTTATCAGCAATAACAGCAGAGGGTTCAACTTCGGGAGTAACAATTTCTTTGATCACTAGACTTCGAACAGATATCTTGACTGGCACAGGAGCACTTGAGGGTCCAAAGACTTCCCTTGGAGGAGCAATCTCCGGAGAGAAGATTCTTCCGCTGCGAGTTATCTTACTCGTCCCTGCAATATTTCCTACATCAGGAGTTTCTTCATCAGAAATCTCTTCGGCTGATTCGATCTGCTTGACACCATGGTAGAAGATCTCTCCTCCATAATTCCATGGTATCGTCTTATTGGACTTATATGAGATAGGCCCCGACATGGTAATCTTCAGCGGTACAAACTTTGGATCAGGTGTAATCTTAACAGGCCTTTTGCAGGTCTTGGAAAGATTATCGGAAATAGTGATTATAGCAATGTCATTGATTGGAGTAACATGAGTAACAGTATCAACAGGAGTTTTCTGAAAGAGTATTTCTTGAGTATCCATCAGGCGTTGGATGCCTGATTTTAACAGCGGACAGTCGGATTGCAAGGTTGAACAATAGTAACAATCTTTTTCACAACCCGGGAAAATCCCGGCTTTTAACAGATTCATCTTGATCATTGGCAATGGAGTCATTAAGTCATCAACAGCAGTAACATGAAGATCTTCTACAATGGCATGGACATTATGACCATGTTTTGGCATAGGAGCGGATATCACATTAGGTTTTTCGGGAGCATCAAACTCTACCTCCTTGGCATCTATCAAATCTTGGATCTTGTTTTTAAGGGCCCAACAGTTGTTGGTGTCATGCCCCACACTGTCCGAATGATATGCACATTTTGCATTTGAATGATAATAGGGAGAAGAGGTATTTGGGTTTTTCGGCGCTTCTTTCAAGTTGGTAAGGTTTAACTTTAACAGATGAGGGAGGACCTGAGCCAGTGTCATATTGATCTGAGTGAATTTCCGTTGTGGCCTTTCTACCCTTTGCTGGTTAGCTCTGGGTTGACTGCTTCGAGGTTGATCGGCTGAGGAGTTCTGGATCATCACAACCCCCACTATTGGTCGGCGCTCCGTTCTTCCTTGATTTCTCTGGGAGTAAACAGCAGAATCTTCTTTCTTGGCTGGGAAGGTCTTCTTGACAGCAGTGGAAGCAGCTGCATCCTTCTAAATTTTACCACTCTTAATGCCAGCTTCGACCCTTTCACCTGTCAGTATTAATTCGGTGAACCCTGCGGATGAGCTCCCGATTAAGTGATTAAAGAATGGACCTGACAGGGTCCCCAAAAACATGTCAACCAGCTCTCTATCTGACAATGGTGGCTGCACCCTTCCAGCCAAATCCCGCCGCTTCTGGGCATACTCCTTAAATCCCTCGTTAGAAACCATACCCATACTCTGTAGTTGAGTACGAGTGGGCGCTAAATCTGCGTTGTATTGGTATTGTCGGTAGAAAGCAGCAGCTAAGTCCTCCCATTTATAAACATCAGATCTCTCAAGTTGATAGAACCAGTCCAATTGTGTACCCGAAAGACTATCTTGAAAAAAGTGGACCCATAGATCCTTTTCAGAAGAGTGAGATTGGATCTTTCTGACGTAGGACCGCAGATGCATCTTTGGACAGGACAAACCGTCGTATTTGGAAAATGTAGGCACCTTGAACTTGGGGGGAATGACGATCCCAGCAACCAACCCTAGTTCTTCGAAATCCAACCCGGGAACCCTTTGTACTTCCATGGCCGCCAACCATTCTTCCAGATTTTTACACTTATCGACCGCAGGAGGATATTGCTGCTCAGAGTAATCTTCCTCCTCTTCTTCTTCTTCCTCTTCAGCTTCAGATTTAGAGGGAATTGCAACTCCCTTACCTTTACCAACCCCTTCGTCAGACGTCGAGGGGAACTCAAGGACTCTTCTAGCCTGGTTCTCAAACCTTCTTCCCATAGTGGCCACACCAGCCCTTTTTTTTCTCTTTGTCTTTTTCCTTCTCTTTCTCTAACAGTGCTTTAAGGTCCTCTTGACCCTTTGCCAAGGTCATGAGGAGTTGTTGGAACTGAGAATTCTGTGCTTGCAGATCTTTGACCGTCTGCTCTATATCCATCTTGTTGAAATAAACAGCAGAAAGATAAGGAAACCTGGTGTGAAGACCTGTTAATGCATATGATGAATGATGTGTATTTATGTAATGCATTCAAGGATTCATAAATTTAAACTTGTTTTGAACAAAAAGAACACACGTCATATTAATAAGAAGAAATTTGTTAGTACATAAATGCCCCATGGGCAGAATATTACAAAATTCTTAATGTAAAAAGGCATTGCGTTTTTGCGCGATGTAAGTGTTAAGAGTCTCCTCTTCATGAAGTCGGCGGGTAAGCTCCAAAACCTTCTTCTCACTGGCATAGAAGCTGGCTTCAAAAGTGTTCTGCTCTTCCTTGAGATGTATCCAACTCTTTTGCAATTCTTCCAATGATGTTGGCATGTCTGGATGTAGGAGGGTGTATGGAACCTCTCCTTCTATAACAGGTTCTTTGATCATAGGCAGAATGTAGGGGTAATGCATCATAAGACTCTGGGCGCGGGTTCGTACCCACTTGAGGTAAGGCTCAAGGGGGGTGGAATTCTTGTGTCCCAATGTCTTACTATCCACTTTGTTGGGCATCCTCCATGCTCGGATAAACCTTTGTCGAAGTCCTTGAGCGTCGTTGTTGAAGTCAAAAACCAAGTCAGGAATCAGCATATCATGAGGGTCATCCCTTCGGGCATACCCAAATTGTCTCAGAGCTAAACAGGGGTTGTAGGTAATGCCTCCCCTAATGCCAAGTAGTGGGACATTAGGGAATTCCCCACAACGATCAACGATGATGACATTTTCTCTGGATCGAGAACACCAATGAACATCAGAATGTGTGAGGGTCATCAACTGTTGTGACCACCTTAAACCCTTCTCATTCTTTAAAACTGATTGGGGAAGGTGAGAAATAAACCACCTTGCTAGAAGAGGAGTACAGCACATGAGAACACCTCTTTTCCTCATTGTTCGTGTGTAAAATGAGTGTAGGATGTCCCCAAGCAATGTAGGCACAGGATTCCGCGATATGAAAATCTTGACAGCATTTACATCTATAAGCTGATCAGGGTTTGGGAACAAGACCAACCCATAGATGAGAAGTGCTACAATCTCCTCAAAGGCTTGCAGATCTAGAGAATTCCAGCAGTCTTGTGCCTTCTCAAACAGAAACTTTGCCAAGAAACCCTTGACACCACTTCTGGTTTCCCAATGTCCTTTGATATCAGATGGTTGCAAGTGTAATGCTTGAGCAACATCTTTAGGCTTTGGTTCTCTTTCCGTATTGTTGTAGGGTAGTTGATGAAGAATAGGAATCTTTAGGAGTTGAGAAAATTTCTCCAAAGTAGGCACTAGTTGGTAATCAGGGAATGTGAAATAGTGGTGTAGGGGGTCAAAGAACTGGAAGATAACTTTCACCATGTCTTCTTCAATGTTGGAGTTGACCAAGTTGAGAAGTCTACCATGTCTTTCACTGAAGGGATAATTCTCTGGAATCTTGGAAACAAGCTCCTTGAGTTGAGGAGGGATGCTTACAAGGTTGACTTGAATTGTTTTCCTGCGAAGTTCCATGACCTACAAAACAAGAACAAAGATGAAGATCCAAACCCTTGAAATGGTTATGGAGGCATATGATGCTTTATGATGCTCATGATGTATGCACAAGCATATGTACAAGCAAGTCACACAAGTTCCTAGTTTCAGGCTTGCACGGGGTTTCATAGGTAAGTACCCTCTTGAAGTTAGTTGGCTCAACCTGTCCTATAAATAGTAACCGGGTTCTAAGGAGCTCAATATCACTGGATTATTTTCTGTGTTCATTGTTTTAGTTTAGCCACTTAACTGGCGACCAAAATATTCCAAGAAAACAACCCTCAATGAGTGTAGTATCGAGTATCTACCAACTTCGAACTGCACCAAAGCCGGTCATCTCACTACCCCTAAAAAGGCCAAGATGGTCAAGTAAAGGTTCTAAGAGTTCATTAGTGCTTCATGACATCACTCAGCGGCCCCGTATTCTCTTTGATTGTTTCAAAGGCTACCGGTACCCACAAATATGTCGCACTAATATAGCTATTGCTTCAACCATGTCGGTATACCCCGCACAGTTTCCACAACATATTGCTATTTACCTATGAATGTTTCCCAAATCCGAGTGGAGGATTCAAACCCAAACAAGAGAACCAAATGTAAAACAATCAAAGCAAACAAGATAAGCATGCAAAGGTGATCTAAACCCTAATGTTACTCCACTTTTAGAGTTCTCCCCAGCAGAGTCGCCAGTTCTGTGATACGGTGGGAGAACTGACTTGAGGTTTTCCGTTTGTGTTCGCAAATGTTTCGGTTTAGCAAGAGTCGCCACCGACTTTTTATTTTATCCTAAGGAAAGATCAAAAAGCACAGGAAAGACCTTTGAGATGTTTTCTTGGGTTCGGGGAGTAGATTATGAAAAGGGAAGGTGCAAACACCCTTTTCATCCATGGTTATCCATGGGCTCTTAGTTACTTGTTTAGATCACTTGCTTTTGCTTTTCAATTGTTTGAAATGGTGCTTTGTGTGTGGTTTTGAAAGATATTTTGAAAAGAGGCCATCATTGTGGCAACCTTTGTAATGATTCTTGTTTGAATGTATACAAAGGTGTATTATCTTTTGAAAAGATTTAAATGTTTGAAAGTTTGTTTTTGGGAAATATTTTGAAATTGTGTGGTGAAGTGTGTTTGAAAATAGCAAGGATGTTTTGCAAGTTTTTGATCAAGTAACTAAAAGTTATCAACCCTATTTTTAACCAAAGATCTTTCCTATATGTTTTTAACCCTTTTGACAGTGTTGTTTTACCATTGCATTTGGTAAACAACCTTGTATTAGGATGTTTAAATGGGACAGGCGTGGGTCATCGTATAGACCATGATAGCAATTGTGTTAAGTATTTTTGGCAAATTTTCCGAGGGACTAGATCATTTTTGTTTAGGCAACCAAGATAGCGTCATCGAGGGACTATGATCTTTTGTTTTGTTTTTGTTTGCCAAAGTACCCAACATGCATAACATGGCCCATTTTTAAGGCAACAAGTGGATGAAACCCTAGGGGTGCAAGTGTGCATTGTGTATTGATTTTCATGCATTTTTGTCTTTGCATTAGTCAAGCTACTTGTTGATTTCGGATTTTTGCATACAAACCTTAATCTCTAATCATCACATAATTGAAAGCGTAAATGCGTAAAATAATCTATACTATTACAACATGATTATGGGGAAAGGGATACAATTTTTGAATGGGGATTTTTTGACAAGAAAATTAAAACCCTAGTTTTACTATTACATCCAAATTGAATCAAATGGAATAAATAATAAATGAACAAATATTTAAATAAACAAAATAAATATATGAAATAATATGAATAAAAAAAAGTTTTGTTTACTTTTATGTATGTAAAAATATTTAATGTAAAAAAATAAGAAATAAATAAAAGATTAATTTTATTTGGTTAAGGGTAAAACCCTAATTTTCTTTAAGAAAATAAATATATTAATTATATTATTTATATACAATAAGATAAAATAATATATGTAAAAAAATAAAATATATTTAGAAAAAGTATTTTTTAAGTATAAATAATAATAAAAATAAAAGTGTAATATTGTGTGTGTGTGTGTGTGTGTGTGTGTGTGTGTGTGTGTGTGTGTGTGTGTGTGTGTGTGTGTGTGTGTGTGTGTGTGTGTGTGTGTGTGTGTGTGTGTGTGTGTGTGTGTGTGTGTGTGTGTGTGTGTGTGTGTGTGTGTGTGTGTGTGTGTGTGTGTGTGTGTGTGTGTGTGTGTGTGTGTGTGTGTGTGTGTGTGTGTGTGTGTGTGTGTGTGTGTGTGTGTGTGTGTGTGTGTGTGTGTGTGTGTGTGTGTGTGTGTGTGTGTGTGTGTGTGTGTGTGTGTGTGTGTGTGTGTGTGTGTGTGTGTGTGTGTGTGTGTGTGTGTGTGTGTGTGTGTGTGTGTGTGTGTGTGTGTGTGTGTGTGTGTGTGTGTGTGTGTGTGTGTGTGTGTGTGTGTGTGTGTGTGTGTGTGTGTGTGTGTGTGTGTGTGTGTGTGTGTGTGTGTGTGTGTGTGTGTGTGTGTGTGTGTGTGTGTGTGTGTGTGTGTGTGTGTGTGTGTGTGTGTGTGTGTGTGTGTGTGTGTGTGTGTGTGTGTGTGTGTGTGTGTGTGTGTGTGTGTGTGTGTGTGTGTGTGTGTGTGTGTGTGTGTGTGTGTGTGTGTGTGTGTGTGTGTGTGTGTGTGTGTGTGTGTGTGTGTGTGTGTGTGTGTGTGTGTGTGTGTGTGTGTGTGTGTGTGTGTGTGTGTGTGTGTGTGTGTGTGTGTGTGTGTGTGTGTGTGTGTGTGTGTGTGTGTGTGTGTGTGTGTGTGTGTGTGTGTGTGTGTGTGTGTGTTAATTAGATTAAATATGATAAAATAAAATAAAATATATACAAAAATAAAAATATATTTAGAATAATATTTTCAGTGTGAATAAAAATAAAAGTATAATTTATATATTATTTTCAATTTTTTTAATAAATAAGATAAAAGTGATTAAATTGTTTTTATGTTAGAAAGAAATAAAATAAAATGTAAAATAAATGTAAAAAATTATAAAAATATTTTTTTGGGTATTTTTAAATTTAGAAAATAAGAAAACAAAATCAGAAATGAAAATAAAATGAAAAAATACAAAAGTATGAAGAAATGGGCCAGGGGGTGCAAAAAGTAAAAGGGGGTGTCAATAGTGAGCCAGGACAAAGCCCAGCCCACCACACTTCATCTTCAACATCTGACTTTCAAAATGCGCGCGCCTGTACCAAACACGAATATCCTGCATACGAGCTCTATTGTAAAAATACATAACATCAAAGTTGTAGAGCTTTTCAAGACGAATCTAACCATATAAAAAACTAATCCTAACTCTCAAAGACCAGAGAGAATTTCTCTGGCCCTAAAATATAACCTAATTTTTTCAGTATGTTCATGGACCAAATTCTCTTAGCATGCTTAATAAAAATGAAAATTGAGCATATGTACAGCTTCATGGCTATGAATACTACATTTCTTATTCACAAACCTAAGTCTAAATGTTCCTAAATAGAGAGATAGGAAGTTGATAAAAACCTGTTTCAGCTGACATCGTGTATGGCAATGTGGAGCTTTTCAACAAGGCTTAAGATGTCTGGGACCTTTCTTGAACTTCACTTGACCTTCTCCAATACCCTGCTTGCCTTGAATATGCTTGAAAAAGCCTACAGAACTCAACCTGCACAAGCTCAAAATGAAAATGGCAAATCCTTTAAATGGAGTTACAGTTGGTGTTTAAGGTTTGGGATAGCTTGGATGAGTTATATGGAAGATGTTTGAACCAACTTGGGGCAAAACGCACGAGCAAAAAGTGAGATAGAACTCAAGTTGTAGATGTTGCCCTGTTTTGCCAATGGAAGATGATTTTGAGCTATGGGATGTTTGAGGGCTCAAAGGGTCGTGTTTCTGGCTCAAAGGGGTGTGAGAAAGATGTCTCAAATGCTTGCACAAGTTGGTTTTGGCTGATGTTCAAGTTCTAGTGTTTTGGACAAATTTATTGGTTATGAAGCAAAGTGTGTGAAGTGATTGAAACAGGCATGTATAGGCTATCCATATGCTTGCACCCTTTTCCTTTTGGCCCCTCTAATTTGTGGATTTCATTTGCTGCATAATATCTAGACCAATGCTCAAAGAAATCAGTTTTGACATAAAGCAAGATTTGGCAAAAATGGAAATGTTGCTTTTTCTACTTAGTGATTAATTTTGTGTGCAATGTTCTAATGACCAAAACAATACCTTATACCAATGTATTTGCATTAAATTATTGAGTGTGGAATGGTTTAGAGGCCTGTAATCTAGTGCAAAGCATGCTGACTTGAAATTGCAATTTGTATCAACATGAATATGCCATGGATGAAAAGTGAGTTTTTGCCAACTTCAAGCCTTCGATTCTCCCTAACCACAAATGAGTTTGGAGAGTTCTATGACATTTTGGAAAGCTTGCAACATTCTCTACAATTCATATTTGAAATGCAATTTGATAATCCAAGTGGAACTATGTGAAAAATGGCCATGAAGATAGGTCAAAATCCTGCCTAAACTAGGGCAAAATTTCACTAAGTTAAAAGTTTTAGGGACCCTTGTTCCAAAAATCATAACTTGAGATCCAAACTTCTTTTAGGAAAACTTTGTGAATAAAAGTTGTATACTTTGTGGAGAACTACAACTTTTATGTTGGAAGTTTTGTTTGAATCCAAATGCATCATGGTGAAATTGTTGGACAAAGTTAGGAAAAATAAAGAAAATTCCATAACTTAGAAAAATTCTAAGTTATGAAATTTTTCAAATTTAAACCCTAATTTGCAAAATGGGTTTCTTGATGAACAAGTTTCATGTTTTGACACATCTTTATGAAAAAAGACCTTTGGAACTTGATTTTGATCAAAAAGTCAAAGTTTGACTTTTCAGTGTACAGTCAAATTTTGATCAGTTGACTGAGAAATTCATCTGTCAATCCAATGCAATTGAGATCTTTTGAACCTTGTGAATAGGTCAAGATGATGACATTGAGTCATTGAATCCATGCTTGAACCTAATTTGCCATTGGCTAGGTCAAAAATCAGAAATTGCCCTTGTGCACTCAAAACCCTAAAAATGACCATTTTGCCCTTCTGGTGATCTGATCAAATTTCTTGTGGAGTTGTGGTCCAAACTTGATCAAATGGTTCATATGAGTTCATAATGTTGATGTGGGTCAAAAGTCATGAGGTTTGACTGTAAATTGGCCACAGTTGACTTTTTCCCCAATAAAGCTGATTTCTAAGTCAACTAATCAATTGACTGGGTAAAAATTTGATTCAAGGCTTGAAACTTGGTAGAGGCAATCTTATAAGTCCAACATGAAGTATGAAAGTAACTCTGGGCATTAAAAGTCCAAAAATCCTTGTGCAAACTCAAACCCTAATTTAGGTCAACAGTGCAAGGAGATGTCTTGAGCAGAGCAAACCCTAGCTTGATCTTGAGTTCAAAGAGCCTTGTGATGAGAAATGTTGATAAAATGAGAGGGAAAATTTTGGGGTACAACACAAAGCATGCCAAGAAACATAAGAGCTTGATATAATGACCCGATTAATCCCTTTTTGGATAGCTTGGAACACGTGCAGTGTGCATTTAGAATCCGAAAACTCTGAGTTTGCTTCACAATGCTGCTTGACAGAATAGTCATCTTTCGGAATTATTTCTTGTGGGGAAAAGACGTGATCCCATGAGTGTAGACCCTATGATATATATGAATACATATGATGATTAAGTATAAGCCAATTAGGGTTAAAATGAAGAGGGAAAAGTTTGGGGTACAACAACTGCCCCTATTCAATCTTCCTTAACCAAAGGGTGAGATTGGCGGTAGCCTTTCAAACAATAAAGGTAGAAGAGGAATTAATACTTAATAGAATCGTAAAATTTGCACTCTGAAGACTGACGGGTATTATTTATTTTTGTTTTTCCTGTATTTTTCTATTTTTTGCTTTTGTGAATAGTCATTATCAGGGAATAGAAATCTTGCATATCAGGTCAGGGTTAGATTCACACGAAAAAGATCAAATACACTTGTCTGGTAAGGATATTAGACACATATAAGAAAGAGACAGGTCAAAACAAACTCTAACAAGGAAAGGAGATGATTAAAACATAACCTAACCAGAAATGTTACCTTGGTTAACAGAAGGTGAACCCGATCAAAACGGATAAACCAGAGAAAAGGAACTGATCAAAATGAAACCTAAACAAGGGAAAAAGATGATCAAAACTAACCTAACGGGAAATGTTAGCTAGGCTAATGGAAGGTGAACCCAATCCAAACAGATAAACCAGAGAAAACAAATTGATCAAAACAAAACCTAAACCAGGGAAGGAGATGATCGAAACATAGCCTAACCAGAAATGTTAGCTAAGCTAACAGAAGGAGAACCCGACCAAAATGGATAAACCAGAGAAAAGGAACTGATCAAAACAGAACATAAACAAGGGAATGAGATGATCAAAACATAACCTAACCAAAAATGTTAGCTAGACTAATGGAAGGTAAACCCAATCCAAACGAATAAACCAGGAGAAAAGGAATTGATCAAAACAGAACCTAAACAAGGAAATGAAGTGATCAAAACATAACCTAACCAAAAATGTTAGCTAGGATAACGGAAGGTGAACCCAATAAAAATAGATAAACCAAAGAAAAAGAACTGACCAAAACATAATCTAAACTAGGGAAGTTAAACATATGAAAAAGAGACTGACTAAAGCAGACTCACATCAAGATATAACGACCAAAGGTGAACTCACTAATGAAAATAAGACTAGACGAAGATAGATTCTTAGGGAAAGAACGCCAATCAAAGGCAGACTTACCAGGGATACATACGTGACAGACTCTGCTGGGGAAACTGGATGATGATTCTGACCAAAGCAAATTCAAACAAAACACCCATTAAAAGTGAACTTCACAGGAGAAAGAGACTAGCTGAGGGGAACTCTAACAATGATTTCCAAAATGTATTAGACTTTTAAGAGGTTGCAAGTACCCAAGAATTACAATATCCCTCGATCCAAAGGCGGGGTATAATTCTCCAAGAGTGACAATGATCTGAATTACCACACACCAAATATAGATACTCAAATACTTGAGAAGTAAGAAAAGGTTATACACCGACTCTTACTCGTTCTCTAACAGCAAAGTAGATACGAGTAAAATGACCGAAGACTTGTATGGGCAAGGGAAATTCACGATTCACTAGGGAAAGAGAAACACAAAAAGACCTGATTAGTGGTAAACCAAAACAGACTTCGCTAGGGAAACAAGGTAGAATCACCCTAGGGACAAGCTGTGGAGGTAATTCAAGTCTGAGCACATAACAACTATGGTTATTTCAGGTGGACACCATAATCGGCTTATACCTCAATGCATGTTTGAAATTCCTTTTTATAGCGTAATGCTCCATACAATGGATATGCTATGAGTTTTGAAGATGCAATGTAATAATGCAGATTTAATTGTTTCACTGGGGAAAAACGATAATAAAAACTGTCGGGGAGCCAAGGAACATATGAATAATCATTCTTGCACATCTAATCTTTCATAAAAGACTCTGAACTTCAGTAGAGAATTGAGATTATGAATTATCAACTTCCAAAGAAAGGTATCACGGGGGAAGTAAACTCTTGATAGGAAAACTTACAAAAATAAATTGCAATCCAGAGATAATCTTGAACTATAATTAACTTCTCAACTTCCTGGGGATTAGATCCCTCGTCTCCTATCAGGAAGAGAAGAACCTCGCTGGGAATGGAAACTTTCTCGTGTAGAGTTTCTTGACGAAGATAAATTCTACTGGGGATAATGATAATTCTTGAACCAAAAGAAAACTAATATCAGGCCACATTGGGTACTTTAACACTGGGGGTATAAATCATCATTTTGGGAAGAGAAAATAACCTTTGAACTGGAAACCTGAGGTTCCAAAACTCCACTGGGGAATATCTCAACAATCTTCTATCGCTGAGGATAAAAAGAGTCATGACCAGCACTCCCATGTATACACCATGCTGGGGAAACAAGATTTTGTACGATTTTCATCACCATCAAGCCTTACTGGGGAAAAGAAAACTTGCTCCACTGGGATAAGAGGAAAGTTGATAAAAAATCCTCAAAACTGGGCTCTGACCGAGGAAAATGCCACATTTTTCACTAGGGAACCAAAAGCTCTTAATAGCAATATCACTGGTACCAACTGCACTGGCGAAGCCATCTTGGCAGGCTTCATGCCAACAAGGACTTTTACTAGGGAGAAGAAATGGCTCCATTGGGAACAATAGCTGTTTTCATGGGAATACAAACCAGAATCTCCCACAGGTGAACAAAAATTTCGTCAAGAAACCTTGACATAAGCATATTGCACTGGGAAGAAAGATGCAAACTTCATGGGAAAGACGAGTGTCCTCCCTTACTAGGGAAAAGGACATTGACTTCACGGGGATATACCAAGAATCTCCGATCAGTAAAAAAAATGATTCTGCCAAATTTTTTAAAAGGAGCAGATCGCGCTGGGGAGAAAGATTACACAACATCCAGCTTCACTAGGGGATAAGGAATTGTGCATGCAGAAAGCCTCAACCTTTAAGACCCTTATGTTGGTAAGGAGCCAATCTTGCCTTATTCTCATGCCAAAGCTGGACAAAGGTACCTGCAACAATATAACCACAGTAACATGTTCCAGGTATGGAATGGAAACCCTATCCATCATCCCAGATACCCAAAACTTCAAGAAATTTTTAGATATTTATATCATGTACTGTAAAGCTTTAATGTTTTAAAATGTAAATTTTATCAAAAATGTTGGACGTCTTTTGTAAACAAAACAGTAAAAGTAAAAACCAAGAGGCACAATTTGGATAAAAATAATTTTATTGATTGATTGGCATGTAAATAGGCATTTACATCAGGAAGCAATTTCAAAAAAGAGGTAATTATGTACAAAACGTGAAGGAGGATTCATCAGGTTCTAACTCTGATATGACTCTTATAACATCAAAGCTCCTTAGTATCTTGCTTTTTGAAAAAGATAATTGGACTGATTCCTTATCCTTTTAAGTTAACCAACAGCAGTAAAAGACTGATAGCACAGATGTAATGCAGACTGTAGTCATTCGCTTTAAATCCCTACCTTTTGCCTGGATCGCCCTTTCGGGTTTTTAATCCACCAGGATACCCTTTTTTGCCTAAGTTGCCTTTTTCAGGTTTTCAACTTAGCGGGTGTACACAATTTTTCTTATTCTTTTAACTTCTTCTTTTTTGTCCCTAATTTTTGCTCGAACCTCTTTATTCATTTTTTAATTGTTTGACAGGACACCCTTTTTTGCCTAAGTCGTCGACTTAGTGGGTCATTTCATGCAAAGTATTTTTTAACTACGTCTGCATTGACAAGGTGGGGGAAATCCTCTTCGTCCATATTTGTAAGCATCATGGATCCTCCTGAGAAGACTTTCCTTACAACATATGGTCCTTCATAATTTGGAGCCTATTTTCCCTTAGCATTTGTACTATCTGGAGGCCGGATCCTCTTCAGCACGAGGTCACCAGCTTGGAAATTCCGAGGACGCACCTTCTTATCAAAAGCTTTCTTCATCCTTTTCTGGTATAACAGCCCATGGCAAATAACTGTCACTTTCTTCTCGTCAATGAGATTCAGCTGATCAAATCTATTTTGGAGCCACTTGGATTCATCAAGTTGTACATCTGTCATGATCCTTAAAGAAGGAATTTCCATTTCCACGGGAAGTGTTGCTTCCATATCGTATACTAGAGAGAAGGGGGTTGCCCCACTCGAAGTGTGCATCAAAGTGCGATAACCCTGTAATGCGAATGACAACATCTCATTCCAATCCTTATAGGTGACAACCATTTTCTGTATAATCTTCTTAATATTATTATTTGTTGCCTCAACAAAACCATTCATCTTTGGACGATATGGAGAAGAATTATGATGCTTTATATTGAAACTGTCACACAGCTTTTTCATCATCTTATTAATGAGATTCGACCCATTATCAATAATGATCTTCTCGGGAATCTCATAACAACAAATAATATTCTGTTTGATGAAACGAGTAACCACTTGCTTGGTGACATTGGCATAAGATGCAGCTTTGACCCATTTGATGAAGTAATCAATGGCAACCAGAATAAAGCTATGTTTTTTGGAAGCAGTCGGCTAAATGCATGCAATCATATTAATGCCCCACATTGCAAAAGGCGAAGGATAAGTGAAAACATTCAGCGGATTGAGCGACACATGTATTTCGTCAACATAAATCTGACACTTGTAATAGATTTTGGAGTGATTGTAACAATCGTTTTCCATTGTAGACCAATAATAACCCACTCTCAAGATTTTCTTGGCCATGGTATGCCCACTGAAATTCATCCCGAAGGAACCTTCATGAATTTCTTTTATGATCTTATTTGCTTTGTGTCTATCCACGCATCTGAGCAAAATAGTGTCATAGTTTCTCTTGTACAAAACCCCATCATTGAGGAAAAACTTAGTTGAGTACTTCTGCAAAGTCTTCTTATCTATGATAGATGCACCCTCTGGGTATTCTTGTTTTTCAAGATATCTTTTGATATCATAAAACCAAGGTTTCTTATAAGCTTATTCTTCTATCTCATAACAGAAAGTTGGCTCATCCAACCTCAAGATAATGATAGAGGGGGCTTCATTTTCCCATCTGACTTTAAACATATATGACAGAGTAGCCAAAGCATCCTCTAAGTTATTCTCCTCCATCAGGATGTGCTTGAAAGTGATTTCATTGAAGTATGAGATTAATTTCATAACATGCTCTCGATATAGAATCAAATTTGGGTGACGAGTCTCCCAATCTCCGTTGATCTAACTGATTACAAGAGAAAAATCCCTATAGACTTATAAGATCTTGATTTGCAAATTAATATCAACTTCTATCCCGAAAATACAAGCTTCATACTCAGCCATATCATTGGTACAATCAAAGCAGATTCTGGTAGTAAAAGGAGTATGGAAACCTTTAGGAGAATTAATAACAACACCAATAGCATTACCCAATACATTCGAGAATTTCAGGGGAATCTTTACTTCGGGGACTATTCCTAAATCAGACATATCAAGGCCCATGGCCCTGATTCTCAAAAGCCCGCATATGCTCCTCGAGCATACGCAACTTCT
The DNA here is from genome assembly GCA_948472305.1 of Vicia faba. Lineage (NCBI taxonomy): Eukaryota > Viridiplantae > Streptophyta > Magnoliopsida > Fabales > Fabaceae > Vicia > Vicia faba. The sequence goes on from OX451736.1 coordinate 595,910,900, forward strand.
TATCAGCTTTGATAGGTTCATCAACATTAGAAAACCAGTCTTCATAGTTATCCTTCTTAGGCTGTCGAGTAGGTATATGAACAAGTTTTGGCTGAATAAAAGGTTGTTCATTGTTCTGACGAGTAGGAGTAGGTGGAGGCAGATTTCCCATAACTTGAATCACAGGGGTACCTTGATTATTACCAGCAGGATTACCAAGGTTAACAATAGGACTAATATGAAAATTAACACCAACATTTACATTCAGATTCTAACCACTTGGATTACCATTCAGATTCTAACCACTTAGATTACCAGCATCTCCTAGAGGAGGATTCATGGTTTCATTCCCATTGTCTTTAGTTACATCATGCCTCACAAGTAAGGCTCTCAACTCTTCCTGCTGATGGTCCATATTATGGATGATCTCCATTAGTTGTTCAACCCAAGTGTCCATCTTGATACCCATAGTAGCAACATTGGATTGAATTCGTTCCATTTGTCTTCTTGAGTTCCTCTGGTGTTGTATCGGTAAGAGTTTGAAGTAGCAATCTCTGAAAAAGAACCAGATCAGAAGCAATAAAACCTGCTGGAACCATTTATTATGCATGATATGAATGAGTGCATGCAATGACATGTTTAAATATTTCCATGGTCCTAGAGCTTTGATTCAAGTTCTTAGGCGAGAGCGAAAGACAAGATAGTGACCACCAATAATCCAGATTCTCATTAAACCATAACAAGAAGGAATACAAATAGTTCAGAGATCAATATCAAAAGTATTACAACATCAAATTAGAGATCCCACCAACAAGCTTGATGATGACCTTTTGAAAATAGAAAATTACAACAGCTAAACATCCGACATCAGATAGCTCGCAGATCCTTGGCCTCTCATTTGAATTTTGAGACTTGCAATTTCTTTTATGGCATGTGCTAGTTAAATATTTCTCCCTTTGAGAAGATTTTCTATCGTAAGCCTCTGGGTGTTTTCTTCCTTAAGCTGGGCGTCTTTCACAATGCATATTTTTCTAGCTTATTTTGTATGTTGTGCACGAACAAACCACACGCTCATGACTTTCGGTGCAGAATCCTGACGTGTGACCTGAAACAAAATTGTCGCCGACGAAATTTGTGATGTTGTACCGAAATAATCACCCCAATACGATAAAAATTGAGCGAGTTATTATTTTTTTAATGGAGAGAAACAGTGGACTTATTTTTCTATCTAGAAATTTTCAGCTTATTTTCATGCGCACTTTAGGAAGCAAACCACAAATCGAAGCCTTCGGAGCGTGATCCGAACTTGGGACCTGAAGCAAAGTTGTAGCTCATAAAATTTGTGATCTCACGCTTCAAGAATCATCCCGATATGATAAGAATCGAGAGTGTTACAATTTTTACAATATCAAGAAATAGTCCGGTAGAAAACCATTTCAGACTGCAATTTTCTCTGGTAATTTGCACTTTCAGAGATCTTCTGCAAAGAATTAACTTCTGACCCGAATATACGAATCTAAGATAAAATCAAGACAGATTTTTTACCCAAAAAACCATCCAAAAACGTTGAACTGGGAAAAGTAATGAATTTTTGAACATCAGATAAACAGCGGTTGAACACACTATTTTCATGGTATTTTCACTGTATTTCTTCAAAGTATTCCCATATTCAGAGATCTTCCTTATTGATTGGCTTCCGAGCCAACATGAAGATTGAAGGGAATAACAATATGGCTTAAATGCTCTAAGAACCAATCAAATATGATTTTCCAGTCAAAAGTTATGAATTTTTAAGCATTTGAAAACCAGTGAACCAACAAATCCACTATATAACGCGATTTCAGGTATTTGGCGCTTTTAAAAATCTTCCTCACAAAATTAGTGTAGTTGTTTAGTTATTGGCTTGCATTTTTGGTAAAACCCAAGTGTGTATGTGTGAATGTCATGACTGATGTCATAACATTCTAGTTTAGTTGTACTGATTCATTAGGTACCTTTGCAGAAAAATATTGTCATTCAGGTACTGATGTTTATAAGTGTGTATCTGAGCATTTTGCAAAATGATCACATTTTCCTAAATCAGTAGACAGGTTTTCTCAGATGTCATAACAGATGTTAAAACATCCTGTTCTGAACTAACCGGTTTTCAGTTTGGTTAATTCTGAGTTTTTTCAGGAAAATAACTCAGTCTTTCCAGAACAGAATCCTGCGTTTTCTTTGGGTTAACCTAGCTCAACCCTAACCTGGTTAATAGAGTCCTGTGACCTAGTCTTAAGGTCAAACGGAATTAACCCTAGGTTTTTGTGGAAACCCTAACTAAAGTTGCAGCTGCTATATATTCAACAGAGCTGCTGTTTTGCAAGAAACCCTTTTTTGGTCAGAAGATCATTTGTAAACTGTATAGGTTTAATTATTGTACTCCAAGCAATTATCATTGTGATAAGTGACTTGGAATAGGTTTTTAATTGTAAGGGTTGTGTAGCACTCAAAGCTTTGAAGCAAGAGTGTTTGAATGTTTCTTGACTAAAGCTGTGAAGCAGAGTCAAGTTAGTTGTGTGTATCACTCAAAGCTGTGAAGCAAGAGTGGTTGTGTTGCTTGATTAAAAAGCTGTGAAGCTTAATCAAGTGTATGTTTTTGAAGAGTGTCTTCATCAATTCATTAGTCAAATTGTTTTATGTATCACTGCTGTGATTGAGGGGGAGTGAGTAGGAACTCAGGTTTAAGTTGTACTTAGATTGAAATTGCATTGGGTAGGTCTTAAGTGAAGGAGATAAACTGGTTGGTTTATTCCTGAATTAACATCTCTTATAGTGGATTTCCTCCCTGGCTTGGTAGCCCCCAGAGTAGGTGTTGTTGCACACTGAACTGGGTAAACAATTGACTGTGTTCTTTACTGTTTTTGTATTTACTGTCTTATAGAAAGTCAGATACGGTGTCATAACATTAAACGTGACATTGAGTATCTGCAGCCAGAATTTCAATTGGCATCAGAGCAGGCACCCTGCCTGTATTAATGGGTGAGATCTAGGGATATCACTTTCTGGCACTATGGACAAAGAAAGAGTTTTTGGAAATAGACCACCCATTCTGGATGGAACTAATTATGACTACTGGAAACCTCGTATGATTGCCTTCTTAAAATCTCTGGATAAAAAGGCTTGGAGAGCTGCTGACAAAGGATGGATCCATCCCACCATAACTGAGAAAGATGGGACAATCAGTCTGAAGCCTGAGGAAGATTGGAGTAAAGAAGAAGATGAGTTAGCCCTGGGAAATTCCAAAGCTTTAAATGCCTTGTTCAATGGAATTGATAGAAACATTTTCAGACTAGTACATCAATATGAACTGGCCAAGGAAGTTTGGGACACTCTCAAAACTACTCATGAGGGCACTTCCAAAGTAAAAATGTCAAGGCTTCAGATGTTGACTACCAAGTTTGAGAATCTAAAAATGATGGAAGATGAAACCATTCATGAGTTTCACATGAACATCTTGGAGATTGGCAACACCTCAGGAGCACTGGGAGAAAAGATGTCAGAAGAAAAACTGGTGAGAAAGATTCTCAGATCCTTGCCTAAAAGATTTGCAATGAAGGTAACTGCCATAGAGGAAGCCCAGGACATCAGCAAGTTGAAAGTGGATGAACTTATTGGGTCTCTTCAGACTTTTGAGATGGGGATCACTGATAATGGTGACAAGAAGAACAAGAGCATAGCACTTGTGTCCAACACTGAGGTTGAAGAAAATATTTCAGAAGCTATAGCCATGCTTGGAAGGCAGTTCAACAAACTCATCAAAAGAATAGATCCAAAGTCAAGGTCTAATGTCCATAACATTCCCTCTGACATTGACAGTTCCAGCAGAAGACCAAGGTCAAAAGAGAAGGGAAATCAAGGCAGAGGAATTCAATGCCATGGTTGTGAAGGATATGGGCATATTCGAGCTGAATGTCCTACCTTTCTTAAGAAACAAAAGAAAGGAATGACTGTTACTTGGTCTGACTGTGATTCAGAAAGTAATTCTGAAGAAGAATCTGCCAAACTAGTTACTGCTTTAACTGGTGTTTGTACCTCTGAAAGTGACATCAGTGATGAAGAGGTGACTTTTGAAGAACTGGCTGATACTTACAAGAAATTGTGTATCAGAAGTACTGAAGTCTGTGTGCAGAATGAGAAACAATCAAAACTCATCATAAAGCTGGAGGCTGAAAAAAGGGCAAACCTTGAAACTATAAGTCATCTAGAAGGAGAAGTTCAATTACTGAACTCACAACTGAACCAAATGACAAAATCTGTCAAGATGTTGACCAATGGATCAGATAAATTGGAAGAGATTCTTCAAGTTGGACAAAATGTGGGAAACAAATCTGGTCTAGGATTTGTGGAAGCTAAGAAATCTGGTGCAGACAAGAAGATCAGGCATGTTAAACAATTGTCAAAGCAGATGTCTCAACATCAGAAATACATGAAGAAAAAATACCAAAGATGGAGATGTCATCATTGTGGGAGGTATGGACACATAAAGCCCTTCTGCTTCAAATTGCATGGATACCCTAATCAAAACTCAGGTGCTAAACCTAAGCCAAAAAGGGTACCACATACTCCTCATTGGAAGAAAAAGCCTACTGCCCTGATAGCCCATACTTCCCTGAGAGTGTCTGCAAAGGAAGGCTGGTACTTTGACAGTGGATGTTCCAGACACATGACTGGAATCAAAAACCTCCTCAACAATGTTAAGCCTCACACCAGCAGTTTTGTGACCTTTGGAGATGGTGCTAAAGGTGAAATCAAAGGAGTTGGTGATTTGGACTGCCCTGGAGTTCCAAGTCTGAATGAAGTACTGCTGGTAAAAGGGCTGACTGCTAATCTCATTAGTATCAGTCAATTATGTGATCTAGGATTCAAGGTCAACTTCTCAAAATCTGAATGTCTAGTAATTAATGAAAAACTAGAAGTTGTAATGAAAGGAATCAGATCCAAAGATAACTGCTACTTGTGGCAGCCTGAGAACACTGATAACTCCACTATGTGTCCAATTACCAAAGAAGAAAAAGAGATGAAACTGTGGCAGCATAAGCTTGGTCATCTTCATCTAAGAAGAATGAAAAGAGCTATCTCTATGGAAGCAGTCAGAAGGACTCCAGAACTACAGGTTGATAATGTCTATGATGTGGCAAATAAACTTGAAGAAGGATGTGTTGTCAGAACCATAAGTTATCATGACAAGGATGTTGGAAATAACAAGTCTAATAAATTCTGTTTCCCTGAAGAAATGAGGCGTGAAGTCTCCTCTCCTATAACTCTCCATCAAAATGGAGTGGACAAAAAGAAAATCATTCAAGAATCAACCAGAACTATGATTCATATCAAAAGAATGCCTTCCCAACTCTGTGCGGAAATAGTTGTTGCTAGGAAAAACTGTTCTCAAAATATCTGGTCAAAACAGATGCTCACTGAGTATAATGTCTCACAAGATGTTGTGACAATCTGAATACAATCAATATTTCCATGAACCCTATTCAGCATAACAGGACCAAGCACATTGACTTTGTAGAGAAGAAGTCATTTAAACTGAAACATGGTATCTTTAAGCTTCAGCTGACTGATTCTTCTACCAAGGCTCTTGTTGGAAATAAACTTGAAAACTTGAGGGGCAGGTTGGGTATTTACCAACATGGGAAATTATAGCAATTAATTTTGCTTAAAACAAGGGTTGAAGGAGTTAATTTTATTAAGTCTATTTTTAGTGGGTTAATCATATGTTTTCCCAATTCTTTCAAAATCCTTAAGAAGTTGAAAAGACTCTCGTGTGCCTCCTACCTCCCTCGTCTTTGCAACCTGTTCCCTCCTCTCAATCAAAGTTTTTTCTCAAACTGCTACTGGTGCTCAAAGTCAATCAAAATGTCTCAGACATCATCTTCAACCAAGGCGACTTCATCATCCTCATCATCCTCATCATCTGACCAAGACTCTAGAGCAATCACCACATGCATAGAATCTGAAGTTCTTGAGGTCACTCCTCTCAGAGAGATGGCAACTGACCCAGCCAAAGTCAAAAAGCTAAGAACTAGACATGCAGGAAGAGCTCAAGCTGCAGCCTCTGGTAATCCTTCTCATCCTTCTTCTTCTGTACCAAATAGAGAAGGATCAGTTTAAGTTCATCAAGCTATTGCTAGGCTTGTTACTAGTATACTAAGCGGAAACCAACCTGTACCGGGGATTTCTGTCCCTTTAAATCAATCAGGAAGCCCAAATATAGATGTCTCTGAGAATGTTGTGACACAACATGACAACATTCAGAACCCTTCAGAAAAGACTGCTGATCCACCTATCATTGATGTGGATGAGGACTACTCAGATAATTATCTGATTGCCAATGTAAACCCTAGCATAGCTAGGAGATTGATGAAAAGAAAGGGTAATCAGAATGATGAAAAATGTGTGTCCAAAGATAAACCTGCTGTTAAGAAATCCAAGGCTGAAGGCATGGCTGAGAAAAGTATTCAGACAAAAGGGAAGAAGGCCCAGGTGCATACTGCTAGACAACCAATTTCAAAGAAGAGAAAAGAACCTGAATCTTCTGATTCTGATGAGGAATCAGAATTTGAGATTGATGCTGAAGAAATTCCTATCAGAAGGAAGCTCCCCTCCAGCAAAATTGCTAGAGTGCCTGAAGTCCCAACAGACAACATCTCTTTTCATCATCCTGACAATGCAAACAGATGGAAGTATGTTTGCTTAAAGAGAATAGCTTTAGAAAGAGAACTCAACAATGATGCCTTGGAGTGCAAAGACATCATGGACCTGATCAAGAATGCTGGACTGATGAAGACAGTGATAAAATTTAACAAGTGTTATGAAAATCTGGTCAAGGAGTTTGTAGTGAACTTGTCTAATGATTGTGCTGATGGAAGGTCAGCTGACTTTGAAAGTGTTTTTGTTAGAGGAAGAAGGGTCAAGTTTTCTCCATCAGAAATTAACAAATTTCTTGGAAGAACAAATGAGGATTGTCCTGATCTGGAGGTCACTGACAATGAAGTTTGTCAAACCATCACAGCAAGGCAAGTGAAGTGCTGGCCCTTGAAAGGCAAGCTGAATGCCAGCAAACTCAGCATGAAATTTGCCATCCTGCACAAGATTGGTGCAGCCAACTGGGTGCCTACAAATCATAAATCAACTATCTCCACAGGATTGGGGAGATTTATTTATGTTGTGGGAACCAAGACTGCTTTTGACTATGGCAGGTACATCTTTGAACAAACTTTAAAGCATGCTGGTAGTTATGCTGTCAAAGGACCAATCGCCTTTCCCTCCCTCCTTTGTGGAATTATCCTTGCACAATACCCTTATATCCCGGTGGCAAGAGATACAGCCTGCAAAAGAGCTCCTGCCCTTGGGTTGCACTACAAACTGTTTCAGGGATCTCATGCTCCAGATATTGTCATAACATCAGCTGAGACATCGTCTGTGAAGACCCAGTCCAAGACATCTGATGTCATAGCTGTTTTAAAAGAGACCTGCAAAGAGCTGGAAGCTAGGAAAAAGACCCTAGAAATCCTAATTACCAGGTTAAAAAGGAGGAAGCTGAAGGAAACAGAAGGGAAGAAGGTGTAGAAGCTGAAGGTCATCTCAACATTGAAGAAACTAGCTCCTCTGAGTCTGATGACAGTGCTTAAAGGTTGGTTGCTGTTTGGTGGTGTTGCTGGTTGGTGCTGATATCTGGTGGAGTTTGGAAGTGTGTTCAGTTTTTAGCTGCTGCTCTTATTACTTTTTTCTGGATGACTGTATAATTTTTATGAACATGTATCTTTGGCCCATTTGTGGCTAAAGAGGGGGAGAATATTTTGGTACTTACTTAATTAGTACCTGCTTAATTAGAAATTCTATTTTTCTGCAGTCACTTATTTCTGCTGCTATCTATCTCTGATTGCTTAGGGTCTTTAGCCAAAAATCTGCCAAAGGGGGAGTTTGTAGTTGTTTAGTTATTGGCTTGCATTTTTGGTAAAACCCAAGTGTGTATGTGTGAATGTCATGACTGATGTCATAACATTCTAGTTTAGTTGTACTGATTCATTAGGTACCTTTGCAGAAAAATATTGTCATTCAGGTACTGATGTTTATAAGTGTGTATCTGAGCATTTTGCAAAATGATCACATTTTCCTAAATCAGTAGACAGGTTTTCTCAGATGTCATAACAGATGTTAAGACATCCTGTTCTGAACTAACCGATTTTCAGTTTGGTTAATTCTGAGTTTTTTCAGGAAAATAACTCAGTCTTTCCAGAACAGAATCCTGCGTTTTCTTTGGGTTAACCTAGCTCAACCCTAACCTGGTTAATAGAGTCTTGTGACCTAGTCTTAAGGTCAAACGGAATTAACCCTAGGTTTTTGTGGAAACCCTAACTAAAGTTGCAGCTGCTATATATTCAACAGAGCTGCTGTTTTGCAAGAAACCCTTTTTTGGTCAGAAGATCATTTGTAAACTGTATAGGTTTAATTATTGTACTCCAAGCAATTATCATTGTGATAAGTGACTTGGAATAGGTTTTTAATTGTAAGGGTTGTGTAGCACTCAAAGCTTTGAAGCAAGAGTGTTTGAATGTTTCTTGACTAAAGCTGTGAAGCAGAGTCAAGTTAGTTGTGTGTATCACTCAAAGCTGTGAAGCAAGAGTAGTTGTGTTGCTTGATTAAAAAGCTGTGAAGCTTAATCAAGTGTATGTTTTTGAAGAGTGTCTTCATCAATTCATTAGTCAAATTGTTTTATGTATCACTGCTGTGATTGAGGGGGAGTGAGTAGGAACTCAGGTTTAAGTTGTACTTAGATTGAAATTGCATTGGGTAGGTCTTAAGTGAAGGAGATAAACTGGTTGGTTTATTCCTGAATTAACATCTCTTATAGTGGATTTCCTCCCTGGCTTGGTAGCCCCCAGAGTAGGTGTTGTTGCACACTGAACTGGGTAAACAATTGACTGTGTTCTTTACTGTTTTTGTATTTACTGTCTTATAGAAAGTCAGATACGGTGTCATAACATTAAACGTGACATTGAGTATCTGCAGCCAGAATTTCAATTAGACTTCGACCTGAACAAATGAACTGGAGAAGATCTCAAGATAGTTCTAAAGATTGAAGAACCATTCACAAACCATTTTTCAATCTCAACTTATGAATTTCTGAGCTCGCTCTGCAAGATATTAAATTTCTGTCTGCACTGTCTCAAATCAATCGAAGTGCTTGACTTTCTGTGAAATTCAAAGCATGCCATAACACATAAGAGCTTGATATTATAATTACTTTATTGTTTGTTGGTTGAATAACTTAAAACATATGCGGAGTGCATTTAAAATTTGAAAACCCTGAGTTTGCTTCACAATGCTGCTTGACAGAATAGTCATCTTTCACAATTCTTTCTTGCGGAGAAAAGCCTTGATCCTATGAGTATAGACCCTATGACATGTATGTATGCATATGATGGTGAAGTATAATCCAATTAGGGTTAAAATTAAGAGGCGAAATTTTGGGGTACAACAATAAGGCCAGAAGGTCTAATGTTTTTTCAAAGTTGAATCAAATGACATACAAACTCAAATAATGCCTATTTTCACAGGACTTTAGATCGCACCGATCATATGAACATGGATGTATCAAGAAATGAGTGTCAATGGTAGTTTAAACTATGAGTTTAATTATGCAAATTCTGGTAAGTGTTTCTTTGAGACTTGGTTCCCTATTTATAGAGTTTTCAAATGGTCTATGTAACTTGCTAAATTTGATCTTAGTTCTCATGGAATGGTAGTTTGCTCACTTGGTTTCACTTTTCACAAAAATGCATGTTTGGTCATGATGAAAAGGTGGAGTGAATCAAGGAGTTTGTCATGATTTTTCTAGCTTAAGGGGTTGTTTCTTGGCATAAGATATTTCTTGTGATCTGATTAGAAGCAAAGTGCATGCTTGAATGAAGAGTTGTTGGCAAAATGCTTTCTTTATCATAAAAGGAAATGTAACTTTTGCAAAATGCTCCAAAAATGGTATGTGAATTGGGTAATGCTTCAAGATATTGTGTAATGCACCAAGGGTTTGTGTAAATTTCTGATTATAGAGAGATTTAGAGGTAAAGGGACCTACAAAGTAAGATCACAAGGTATGGCTTGGAGATTTGTCAAGAATTTGTCACAAAATGGACCTTGTAAAACATCTTCACCATGGTTACTTCATAAATTTGAAACTCTTTGCTCAAGTATCATAAATTCATGCTCATGGACTTGTTGGAAAGATTGAAACATTATCTACAACTTTCATGTTGAACACTTTCCATGAATAAATTTGGATCTTGGAGAAAAATGGCTATAAAGTCAGCTACTTAATAATGCAGAATGCTGGAAAAGTTTCTCTAAGTGTTTGAGATTTTGACAATCTTGAGATGCTAACTTCATTAATTCATATCTCCAAATCTATGCATTTTTTGGAGATCAACCATCATTGAAAAAGTTTTAGTATGATTCATGCTCGACCACTTTTATGTTTAAAGTTTTCCTTAAATCAGCTTGTACCTTGGTCAAAATTGGCCATAAAGTTAAGTCTTTTTAGGCATAAAACACTTGAAAACTTCTAAGTGTTTGAAATTCTTTCAACTTTGACTATTATTGAATTTTCTTGATTCTCTTGATTCTTGATGATCAAATTGAATTTTTTGATGATTCTTGATTTTTGAAGTTTAATGTTAACCAAAAAGTCAAAGTTTGACTTTTGTGTGACAATTTACTTTTCATCAGTTGATTCCAATTCTTCCATTATCAATCAATCATATCTTTGGAAATGTCTTGAGCCCTTAATTAGGTCAAGATACTGCATTTGAGTTCTTTGAATCATGCTTTAAGCCATTAGGTCATGCACTGAGCCAAAAGTCAATAATCCATTTTCTCCAACCAAAACCCTAATTTGATCAAGACTTACATTGATGAAGATCTCTTGATTCAAAATCATGTTTGACACAAGAAGCAAACACAGAAGTTGTTTTTGTATTTTGTTAGAGACACAATGATGCATATGAGGTGGTATCTTAGGTCAAAAGTTACGGTACAACATTAGTTAATCTGCAAAATGTCTTCAACAATTTGAGGAGTCAAAATAGATAAGCCATGAGGAATGTTCCAATTGATGTCTTGGATAATTGAATTGACTTTATCAGTTTTCATAAATTGAATATCCATTGACAATACTAGGTGTAAATATTTAATTTTGTATCCTAATTAATTGTCAGTCCATAAATCAATATTCTTTCCATTAACAACCTGCCATCTACTATGTTCCTCCAGAAAGGAAAATAAATGTTTAATGCCAGACCATATTGAAAAATAAATATGATGCATGATTGATTTTTATACCCAAAGTATATACTAATTAGCATAGAAGACCATTAATTATTGATACTCAACAAATTCCAAGAAAGGGATAACAACCATCTTTGTTTATTATCTTAATATCTCCCAGATCAATATCTTACTTAATCAAAGGTGAGCAATAATATTCCAAGATGTAGTAATCAACTTTCTATTGTCTATGCATATTGTCCATACAAAATTTCTAATACAAGAATCTAGTTTATTAAAAATATTGATGATTCGTTTATAAATCTTAAGACTATACATAAGCATGTCTTGTATGACTGACTGGACCAATTGAACACTACTCATCATATAAAGAATATGGTCATTCCAAGTAGCTAGCTTGACAAAAATATTTTATATTCTATGATATAAAGATGATGACTTCTAGGTTTGCCTTTGAATTAGGAACTCCAAGATAGTTAAATGGAATTTTTTTTCTATAGTGAATCCAAGCATATTTGCGTTGTACCTCAACCTAGATCCAGAAGCACCTCCACCATAAAGCTTACATTTAGTCAGACTAATGTATTGACCAGAATTCTGACTATATTGGGGAAAAACATGGTTAATAACTTGAGCATTTTTCATGGTAGCTTAACAGAATACCATAAGGTCATATGCAAAAAAAAGAGTGGCTAGGAATGTATGTATTCCAACTGATATGCACATTAACTTACCTTGATATACCAACATATGTAACTGCATACTAAGTTCCACTTCAACAATGCATAAGAGTAAGAGAGAAAAACGATATCCTTTCCTCACTCCTCTAGAGCGGGAAAAAATTATGTAGCTTTCTTATCTGTTATGATCGATAGGTTGACTGAGTGTAAAATGGTAAGTATCCAATCACAGAACTATTGATCAAAATCAAATTTAACAAGAACTCTAATAAGATATCGTTAATTTAACGTGACAAATATTTTTCTAAAGTCTATCTAAGTCATATTACTTCCAAATGATTTCTTTCCCGACATATTAATGACTTATAAGGTAATCCCAACACACTCAAAAATATGTTTGCCCCTAATGAAGCTTCTTTGGAATTCTAAAACAATTTTCAGAGCTAAGATGACCAACCCGTCTTGAAAATTTGAAAATGCAAGAGATCTTTACTACTCTACAGAATCTACTTTATGTTATTTAGGTATCAAAGTCACATTGATTGAATTAAGATTGAGAAGGATCCAAACTTATTAAAAGAATAGATTTACTGAATTGATCACATAAGTCCATGTTATATCCCAGTAGGCTTGGAAAAAACACCCCCCAAAGCCATCAAGGCATAGAGCAGAATTACCATTCATATTATACATTGCATTCTTAATTTCTTCCGATTGAGGAGCTGCGTTCCAATTTTTTCAATTTTTAGCCAATTTTGAATACACAGGACTCTATCAAGCCTAAGAGAAGAGTAAGCCCCAACTTTTCTCCAATTAGTCCAAATGTAATAGTTATCATTAGTGTCAAGATGCATCACCTTATTTTGATTTGTCCAACTAAAAAATTCATCAGGGAAAGTTTTTATTTGGATGACATTTACCAAATTTCTCATGGAATCCAATATCTATTTCACCAAAAGTCCATAAGTTTGAATTATAATTTTGTCTAAAATATAATACAAATATCTTTAGTCTTATTTATTTAAGACATTAAGCATGAAAATGAGCATAAAAAATTATTGGTTCCGCAATAAAAAACAAGTCATGCTTTTGTTTGTCACAAAGATGTTTAATAGCAAACCTAGTATCAAGGTTTTCTATTCCTTTACTATTCCAATAAATGACTTTTGTTAGGTGGTGTTGTGTTTATCCAACATGACTCAGGTGTTAATTTTTATTATACACTAAGTTTATTCCTCTCCTACCCTTTTCTTGACCACAATAAAATTTTCCTAATGTGGCTTATAACATCATAATATTTTATATACAATACATTTATCCTTTTAGTAAGTTTTATTATTCATTTAACAATTTGTCTTAGGTATTTTATATATATATATATATATATATATATATATATATATATATATATATATATATATATATATATATATATATATATATATATATATATATATATATATATATATATATATATATATATATATATATATATATATATATATATATATATATATATATATATATATATATATATATATATATATATATATATATATATATATATCTTGTTTTAATTATTTATTTTATAATTAATTATCTTAATTAACTAGTTGTGTATTCATTATGTTATGATAAATTTATGTATATTTATTAAATTTAATAATTAATATTAAGTGTTTATATAATATTGATCATTTTAATATTTTAATAATTTTATGAATATAACAATATTTTAACATGAGTATTTTAATAAATAGTCTTTAAATTATAATTGAGTAAAATAAATAAGTGAAATGTGTATTAACTTAAGTTTACAAATAGTTTAAAATAAAGGGTTGTGAGTTACTAAATAAAAGAGTTAAGTTAGTCAATTAACTAATAAACAAATAAAATAAGAAAAAAAGAAGAAGAGAAAAACCTAATTGAATGCTATAGTAAACATAAGAGAAAGAAACTATAGCAATCGGAGGAAATTGGTACGGCTCCTCTCAAGAAGTGAAGAAAACTCTTTTCTGATGTCAAATCAGTTGTGCATAAAAGTTTCTATGTTATTTCTATTAATTATTAGATTAAATATTTATATCAGTTATGCATAAAAGTTTCTATGTTATTTCTATTAGTTACTAGATTAAATATTTATATTTTATTTTTCAAACATTATTTTAACTTGTTTAAGTGATTGTTTTTTCATTAAAATAATATCATAATTTTGTTTGTATCTTCATCCTTGTAACTCTGATTTACGCAAAACCAACGCAAAAACCCTAGGTGAACATAGTTTATATTTTTTTTTTAAGTTTAGTTTATATTTTTGAGTAAGTTTCTTTTATCTAATTTCAAAATTGTCATTTTTAATATATTTTAATATTTTATTTTTAATTTGTATTCATAAATTATTGAAAACGAAATGGTTAGATGATAAGGAGTTAAGTGAGAGAAAATATTTTATGTTGACTCAAATTAATATGTGAAACTATGAGAAAGATAGAATATTTCTTGTGGTAATCTTTAAATGCGATTGAGAAGAAAAATGTCTAAGATAACGACACTTCCTCATTCTGATTATAACAAGATTAATAGTTAGATATTATAGAATAAAAAGATATAATGCATAATTGTTCTAAAAAGAAAAGAGAATTAAAATATAGTTTTATTCAATAAATTTCAATCCCGGTTAAATTTATGAATACTAGTTTTAGATATTGTATTTTTGGGTATCATGATGAGATATGGATGAAATTTTGTGTTGTTTGTGATTTTTAGAGTTAAATGTATTTTATTCCCAGCAATAGTAGCGAGTTTTGATTTATCCATTTTTTAAAAAAAATTATTTTCGCCCCTTAACAAATATAGATTTCAAAATAGAAAACCTTACAGTTCAAGATTTCCTTTGAGTTTCAGACGTGGCATATGGCACTCTTGTTGACTGTGTAATTAAATGTCACCTTGGTTTTTTTTAATATTTTATTTAATTGTATAAAATCTTTGCATTGCTAAAAAATATGTATGAATTTCAAACCTTTGTCCCTCCACTTGCAAGTCATCCACCCAACCACTAGACTATGTGTTTCAATTTGTATATTATTCACTTTAACATATCAAAATAACAATATTCAATAATCAAATAAATCCCTCAATTTACTTTACTATGAAAGAGTTACCTTATTAACTTCAATAATAGATAAGAAACTGGAAGAAACTTCAATAAAACAAAACTTGACTAGTAATTTACTTTAATTGTTCTACGTATGGTTTAGTAAATAACTTGTTGCCACTGGATATTGATTAAGCATCAGTTAGGCACTTAGCATTCAAATATTTTAATCTTAAGTAGTTTCATCTAATTTAGAAAAGAGAGATTTGAAAAAAGACTATATGATTAGTAAGTTATAAGTATCGTCTAAAAAAGTTTGGAGTGATTCATTCTTAGATATCATCATAGAGGGTCATTGTTGGCAAGCTGAAATTTTTCTAATAGTTTTTTGTTTGGACTACCTCCATAACCTGTATTTTACATATAGGTATTGAAGAATATATGATGGAAAATTATTAATTGATTTCATGTGCAAATAACACAAAGCAAAGGATGAAACTATTTGTGGGATTGATATCCACTTCTGGATTGAAAATATACGAGACAAAATTGAATAAGATAAGAGTAATATTTGAATGTCGGAAGCTACGAGAATGCTTGAAGCTGCATAAACTTTGTAGTAGTAGTTTCATAAACTTTGTAAAGTTTAATTTCATTAGCATCATCTTAACCTTCTAGTTATAAATTTTTTCTTACTGTGAATGTTACATACAGGTATAGATTGCACGGGAAATTGTTATTGGAAAAAGTTATGCTTGCATTGGAGATCTACCAAGAACAATTACTCTTCTGATTTTGATTCTACTAACTGTACAATAGCCATGAAAATTTTGTAACATTGTTGTGTGCCTGTATCACTAGTTTAGGCAATGATTCTATTATGTTATATTCATTTTTATTGTATTCTAAAAGAAGTTCAGTAAAATTATTTGATAACCATAAACCGAGAAAAGGACATTATTTCATGTTCATTGGTTTAAAAATACAAATGGAGAAAACAATTTGAGATTTTGTTTCTTTAAAAAATGGAAATAGTTTTGAGTAGATTAAGGATCAAAGAATAAATACAATTTGAGGGAACTCATTTACAAATAAAAGTTGACGGTCTAGTGGTTGGGCGTTGGGACTTTGTGGGGATGTTCCTGGATTCAGAATCTTGGACAAAAATATGCATCAAGGTTTTTTCAGATGGAATCTTGATTTTGTAAGGGAGGAATCACAAATTTTTTTAAGGGGGATAAATCAAAACACGCCTATACGGCAGGAGGTATAATGCATTTAATCCTGATTTTTGTTAATATGTGTGGTCTGTGATGTCAATCAAATGAATTGTTCTAATTAAATGTTTATTAAAAAGATTGAAATTGATTACGGTTAGACATGAATGATTTTGTGAAACAAATTTTAAAATGATCTACTTTAATGAGAGTTTGCGGAATGCATATTAGTACATTTCATGGCATATGCATCTTTTGTTTGTGTGATGGCACTACTACGGAAAAGGGCTTTTAAAGCGCTTATTTTGGCCTTTAAAAGCGCTTAAAAGCGCTTTAATAGCTGGCGCTGGCGTAGGTAACAAAAGCGCTTCTAAAAGCGCTCTGGTAGACCCCCCCTTTAAGAGCGCTTTCCTGGAAAAAGCGCTCTGGTAGGACCCCCTATAAGAGCGCTTTCCTGGAAAAAGCGCTCTGGTAGCCCCCCCTTTAAGAGCGCTTTTCCCAGAAAGCGCTGCCAAAGACCAGTAAAAAAGCATAAAAAATTAAAAAAAACGCAGCATACAAAAGCGCTTTTGTAAAAGCGCTCTGGTAGGCCCCCCTATGAGAGCGCTTTTTATGGAAAAAGCGCTCTGATAGGCCTCCCTATAAGAGCGCTTTTCCAAAAGCGCTTTTGTATGCTGCGTTTTTTTTTAATTTTTTATGCTTTTTTACTGGTCTTTGGCAGCGCTTTTACTAAGAAGCGCTTTAGTAGGTAGACCTTTAAGAGCGCTTTTTAAAAGCGCTGTCGTTTCTAAATGAGGTATTTTTATGTACAGCCTATAATTTAATCCTCCCAGTCGACCTGTAATGTTTTCGACCTGTAATATTTTCGACCTGTAATATATTTTCGACGCTATTATTTCAGCCATCAGTAAGACAATATATATACTAATATAATACCATTATAATATCCAAAATTATATATATACATCATTACATCAATAATATTATAGTTCAAATCGACACAAATCCTACATGAAAAATTGCTTAATATAATATTGACACAAATCTTCTTTAATTTCTTCCAACTTAAGCTTCGGGTACCCAGCAGCACGGAATTCGTCAAGGTACTACAAAACAAAAACATAATATAAATGATATATTTAGTTAAATGTAATAAATTATATGAAATTATCTTAAGTTATAAATTCATACCGTGAGCGGAATCTCTAATTGATTCGCCTGAAGGATTTCTTTCATGAACCTCAAAACAAAGTATCCGCAATCATAACTGTTTCGCTGTTGCGGACACTACATAATAAAACAAATAAGATTCTATAGTTGTCTTGTTTTACCAAGTAGCATAAATATTATAAGCAAAATTGTGAAAAGTAATGTACCTGCACTTGGATCCAAGTGATGTTGTTTGATTTAGTCCGGGATACATGTGCGTCCCGTTGACTACGGAACACTTGTATTGATCTAATTATTAAATATATAAAAGCATATGTTTAGATCAATCCCACAAATAAGAAAATATATAAATATACACGAATATATATTTAGAACGATCCCACTTACAAATCAACGATTTCCTTCATAGCCGGATAATTGGTCCATTCACCATTTACCGAATTCAGATAATACACGACTTCTCTTATCGGGTTGATAGCAAGCAGCAACCAGTGTGCTCTATAAATTAAAACAATAGGTTATATGAAAATTTTGCTATACACAAAAGAAACAGAGATTAGATGAACCAAGAATGAGAAACTAACCCTACTGGTCGGGTATTATACGCCCAAAGATGCAGACTTTCTGTATTGCCGGTGGACATGAATCTATCTACTAAGCGCTGTCTAACTGATTCCGGTTCCGAAGCAATTGTCATTCCGCTGCAATGGGCGGAAGACACGAAACGGAATCTGTTAGACAATGCAGTCCCGCGCAACACTCTGTCATACAACAACCTTAAATAAAAACATAATAAACATTAGATTATTTTCATTGAAATGTGTAAATAAATTATATTGTGGGACTAATTAAATAATATATCGGATGAGTGAATATTACCGGATGTATGAGTGCATATTACTGACGCCTAGTTGATCATGCCTAAAAATCTCTTCCAAGTCATCAAATGTAATATGTGACGGGAATTCAATACCGAAGACACTTTCATCCATGTTGATTTCACGTAAACCACCATCCTTCAAATCGGACATATCAACCATTGTTGCGAGTGTCGAACGGTATCGAGGCACAAAAGCACCGCCTTTTTTTGCCGCTTGCTTCGGAGGACCAGTGGGTGGTAAGCTACGAACCTGCTGCGTCACTTGTTGTGACTCCCGAGCGGATGCCTAAAAATCATATAAGTTAGGTAAAATATAAAATCATGCAGATTTAGATTCAGACTATATATTAACACTTTAAATGTACCTCTTTTAGTGATGCAACAGACTCCTCCTCCTGTAAAATCCCTTTACCCTTAATTGCGGGTTTTATAGGAGCAGTCTAAAATTAAAATGTAAAAAATAATTAATAAACGGTTTAGAATTGACATTCGAAAACTAAATGATTCATAATCGTTTTCAGTATACCTCATCACTAATGGTAATGAGCTCCGAGGGCCATGCAACAAATGATCCTATTGCATCTCGCAGCAATGTCGTCTCTGAGACCATGTCAGGTACCGGTAGAATCGCATCACGATCTAATACAACATCCACCGATACTTTCAGGTGTCCATCCGGGAGGGGTCTGTGGTGAAGTAAATCTCCCGAAGTGTTGTGCACTTTTCCCTTGCCAACTAGTCGATAATTCGGTGATGATAAGTATAGTTGGCAAGATGAAATGCCCTAAACAAATAGAAAATATAAAGTCATTATCATTAATAAAATAGAACAGTTTGTAAGGAAAAAAACTTATAATTACCTCGGGAAATTTCTTTTGATAGTTGATACTAGCCTTATCACTAGTTTCTCTCACCGATGAAGTGTTGCATTTTTCTCTCATATACATATCTTTATCTCTTTGCAATTCAGAGACCTGTGCTTGCAATTCCTGCAACTTTTGCAACACTTCTTCATTGGTAAGATTTGATCTTCTCCTAGAACTCTTATAAA
This sequence comes from Vicia faba, assembly GCA_948472305.1. NCBI lineage: Eukaryota > Viridiplantae > Streptophyta > Magnoliopsida > Fabales > Fabaceae > Vicia > Vicia faba. The sequence goes on from OX451736.1 coordinate 595,930,302, forward strand.
AAGAGGTTGGAGTCACACCATGACCCTTACCCCTCACCCGACCGGGATACTCGGGAGCATCTAGTACTCTACTAAGTACGCTCTCCTCACCGGTGGATGCCGATTGCGACAAGGTCTCCTGTAATTCATTTACATTTAAATAATTATTAGTGGAGATAAAAAATCATTTATATATTAAAAAACATTTGATTTAATTAAAGACACAGTATTATACTTACACATTCAGTATAAACTCTCTGAACATCGGGATCGACAGCTTGATTCTTGCCCACACGAGCTTCCTTCCACAACACATGTACAGGAAGTGAAGCTTCCTCACTTTTAGTCTCCTCTAACTATGCATTGACACAAACGATAAAATCGTCAATTAAAACATGCACATGTAGACAATTAATTAAAACGCATTTCTATTTACTTACAATTTTATCCTCTAAGCGTGCATATCCCAAACGCCCTTTCTTGTATGGATACGCGGGTTTGGATGCTCTCTTACTATTCGTGGCACTCTTTTTCTGAAAAGCTTCATCTCTTTGCTTTAAAAACTCAGCCCAATCTGCTTCATCAATGAAGGTCGCATACTTTGTTGGTCGTCCCGGTGCCTCTTCAAGAAATTTTCCATCTTTATCCTTAAGATAGGTGTTTGTCAAAAAACTTTTCCACCCTCTATATCTTTTGCCGGCCAAACTAAGTATGTAGCTTTTACGTTCATCTGGTATCTCAAAAGTCCTCTGCAAAAAAACGTACGCATAGTGTGTTAGTATAAGTAATTTAAACAATTTATCGTCAAGATAATAACAACAATTAACCATATATGATATATACCTGAAGCTCTTCCCAAATCGCTTGTTTTTTCTCCTCCAATTCTAAATTTTTCGTTTTCGATTTCCAGGTAGCTACGGAGACCGGAATATGCATACGGACAAGTGTACCAATATAACTTGTCAACTTTGCAGAATTAGGACCAATTGGTTGTTTATCAGAATTCCATTCCAATCGGTATACTAATCCTTGGTCTCTATGTCGAATGATTCCCTTCATAATAGTGATGCCTCGTGCAACCTCTTTTGCTTCAGTATCAGGTGGAGCATTTGTATCCGAAGCAACTCTTTCTTGTGAGTTTTCTTGTGAGTTTTCAGGTGGGTTTTCAGGTGGAGCATCTCTATCTGGAGCCATTGAACCTGTATCAAACAAACTAAAGCACATTAGTACACTATTAACACTAACTTTATATGAGAAACATTTCAAAAAATTACAACATAGAAGTTATTATAAGAAGAAAAAAAATCAATCCATTATTAATTGTTCAACGTGAAGATATTAATAAAATAAAAGCATGTGATACAATCAATATTACTTTTTCATGATATTTCTTTTAGGCAAAGATGAGGGGATGCATACTCTATCAATATTAAAAGCATGTTCATGATATTTCTTTTAGGCAAAGATGAGGGGATTCATACTCTAACAAAGTGACACAAAACCTTACACAATTCTAACCTCAAAACTCAACCCCTTTTACTAAAAATAATAAAGTATTTAACAACAAAAGAAACTAAACCCATAGATAATAAATAAGCAGTCCAGTAATATTTTTCTTGCTTTGAAGAGATACCTAAAACATAAAAAAAATGTTAGAAAAAACATCTTAATATTAAAATAAAAACAAAACACTGTTGGAGGATATACTAAAAACAAAAATGAAAACTTTAAAACAAAATAAAAAGATAATACCTTTAATTCGAATTACCCCTTAACTCTTGAACAACTAGATAATATGTAGATGGTATATGAACCAGTAACCAATAAAAACCATTAGTGAAGATATTAAGGAAAATGAAGGAGACAAAAATGACAAAAATAATATTAGATGATACTCATATTAAGATTGAAATAGAGAGAACATGTATATATTTGAACATGTACACCATTAAACTAACATTACAGTACCATCATCAATATCGACCTCATAGCGACATATAACAACAACAATCAAGTTTCATCATTGCAACAAGTCATCATAGCATACAAAATATATACTAATCCAATTCCAAGAAACATTGACACAGAAAAAATGCTTCAAATTTTGAACCTGTATCAAACAAACTAAAACATTGACACTATTAACACTAACTTTATCACTAACGTCTCTTTCTTTTCTTGGTAGGATTGTGTACTACGCGTCTCTTAACAATGCGGACGGTTGGATTGATCCAAATACCCTCATTATGATCATTTCTAATACAAGATTCATTCTCATTTTGATCGTTTCTTGTACAAGATTCAATGCCAACACCAATATCACCTTGATCTTCAATTTTTTCATCAACTATTTTGTTAGATAAAAGCACTATAGACCATTTCGTACTTGTCGGATCATTGACATAGAACACTTGTTTAGCTTGAGAGGCTAGAATGAAAGGCTCATCTTTGTACCCTACCCTATTGAGATCCACTTGCAAAAATCCTGACTTATCCATTCGTACGCCACTATTATTTTCAACCCACTTGCAACCAAATACAGGAATCTGAAACTTCGCGTAATCAAACACCAAAATGCGCTCGATAACCCCAAAATATGACAAATTTGCAAATTTCGGATTTAAGTCATTCGCACTTGATATGTGCATAGCTTCAGCTACCAAGGTAACACCACTATTTTGCATAGTACTTTTATCATCCTGTTCTTTGGTATAAAATGTGTATCCATTAATTGCGTATGCGCTATAAGAAAGCACAATTACAGATGGACCACAGGCTAAACATCTCAACATTTCTGTTACTGAAGCAGGATCTGAACGATACTTTGAATAAATATGATCTCTAAACCACGGTATGAAACTTCGATTGTGCTCTCGTACTATCCAGTTCTCATTTCTATTTGGATTTAAATCTCGGAGAACAACTTTGTGCATTTCAACAAACGGCTCAACCTCAATCTCATTGTGCAGAACATACAAGTGCACTTGATCCTGTTCGACCATTGATACTGTCACAACTTTATTTCCAATTAGCCTTTTTCCTTCTTTTTTTTCGACAATATGAGATTTGGGGAGTCCAATTGATTGAACGTTTGACAGATATTCAGTACAAAACTCAACCGCTTCTTCAGCAACGTATCGCTCGGCAATACAACCCTCTGGTTGACTTCTGTTTTTCACGTACCCTTTTAATATTTTCATATAACGTTCAGCAGGGTACATCCATCTCATATAAGCTGGTCCGCACAGTTGTGTCTCTTTCACAAGATGAACGACTAGATGAACCATTATGTCAAAAAACGAGGGAGGAAAATACATTTCAAGATCACATAAAGTAACAACTATCTCATTTTGCAATGTTGGTAAGATCGCGGGATCGACCACCTTACTGCAAATAGACCTGAAGAAGAAACACAGCTTAGTTATTGCGCTTCTTACTTTTTCTGGCAGAATAGAACGTATACCTATTGGTAAAAAATGTTCCATTATAACATGGCAATCATGCGTCTTCAAACTCTTTAACTTGAGGTCTTTCATGGACACAAGTCTTCTAATATCTGAAGAGTAGCCTTCTGGAACTTTTACTTCACTGAGGAACTTACACAATGTTTTCTTCTCCTTTCTAGATAGAGTGTAAACAGCAGGTGGCAGATATGTTCGTCTTCCTTTCGTCACGGGCCCCAATTCAGTTCTCATCCCCATGTTTACCATGTCATTCCTTATGTTAACGCCATCCTTAGACTTTCCTTGTATATTGAGTAGCGTACCTATAACGCTGTCAAATACATTTTTTTCAATATGCATAACATCCAGGAAATGTCTTACGTACAACGACTTCCAATATGGAAGTTCAAAGAAAATTGACTTCTTCTTCCACCCACCCTTGACAATTGAATGTGCAAAAGGCTTGCCAAACTGAGTGCTCACATCTTTCACCTTTTCAAAAATTTGATCACCTGACAAAAAAGGCGGGGCTGTACGATGTTCGGCCTCTCCATTGAATGCTTTTCTCCACCCACGGTAGTGATGATTAGAATTTAAGAATCTACGATGGCCGAGAAAGACATTCTTCTGACAAAGCGCCAATCGTGTCGTATCGGTTTCATCTTCACAAACAGGACACGCCTTTTGACCCTTGTTGCTGTACCCGGATAGATTTCCGTATGCTGGAAAATCATTAATTGTTCCAAACAACATCGCCCTCAAGTTGAAACTTTCTTTCCTATACCCATCGTAAACCTCCACACCTCTCTCCCACAAAAACTTTAAATCTTCGATTAAGGGTGCCAAGTATACGTCTATGTCATTCCCTGGTTGTTTAGGCCCAGAAATTAGCATAGATAACATCATGTACTTACGCTTCATACATAGCCACGGAGGTAAGTTATAAATCATAAGAATCACAGGCCATGTGCTATGCGAGATACTTTGAATACCATGCGGGTTCATTCCATCAGTAGACAATGACAACCGAAGGTTTCTTGCTTCTTTTCCAAATTCAGGATATTCAGTATCAACTTTACTCCATTGTGGTGAGTCTGCCGGATGTCGCAACTTTCCATCAATAATTCTTTCATCTGCATGCCAAGTCAAGTGTCTTGAATCGGTCTCACTACGATACATGCGTCTAAATCTCGGAATTATAGGAAAATACCATAAGACTTTAGCAGGAGACAACTTTTTCTTATATCGAGGGGCACCACATTTAGGACACTCATTCAACGCTGCATACTCGTTTCGAAACAAAACGCAATCGTTTGGACATGCATGTATCTTATCATAGCTCATTCCAATAGAAGACAACATCTTTTTGGCTTCATACGTTCGATTGGGAAGAACATTATCCTCTGGTAGCATATCTTTCATAAGGGCTAATAACTCTGTGAAACTTTTATCCGACCATCCATTGTCCGCCTTTAAGTTGTACAACTTTAACACCGCAGACAATCTTGTGAATTTTGAACAACCAACATACAACGGTTTCTCTGCATCGCTTACCAACCTCTCAAACATTTTGGGACAATCCGCAAGATCTTCTTCAAGCGCTTCTGCAATCTCTTCGACTCGATCACAATCGTATGTGTCTGTGCAATCGTCGTTTGAAGCATACTTCCTATTACAACTCGACTCAGCATTCCCGGTACTTTTCTCACCATGCATTGTCCAACATGTATAACTTCTATCAATTCCAAACCGTAGTAAATGAGATCCCAACTGATTCCCGTCAACCTTACCCCCGGCATAACAGCAACCCAAGCAAGGACACGGCATTCGAAGCGGGTCTTTGGAGTGCGCAACCGCAAACTCAACAAATTCCCATACCCCTTTCTCGTACTCTTTCGACAATCGGTTTGAATTCATCCATGTCTTATCCATGTCTTAATTAAGCTAAACAAAAACGGTCAAACTTTCACTCTTCACAAGTAACCCCTATGGCGAATTCAATTCACAAAGTTAGTAAGTACCTCACTTAACGATAGATAAATATATGAAATTAAAATTGTAAGAAATCTCTTTTAAATAAAAAGATGTTTTAAGTTTGAACTTAATTTTTGATAGTCTTGTTTAAAATTTTTATTGTATGTATAGTAGATGTGTCAACAAATATCAAAATACAATGACTAAAATTTATGATTACAGTTATATCAATATCAATTATACACATTTTATCCCTTAATCCATATTTTCACTTCACTATACAAACTCAGCATTTAATTTCAGCAGATTCACACTCTTAACTATACAAACTCAGCATCTAAGCTTACTACTACTAAGCCATATGCTAGATGTTAAACAATATCTAAAGAGCAATATTAGAGACATTGATTGATCTATCTATTTCAAGCATATTGAAAAGAAATTCAAAAAAAGATATATAATATAATGATATTCACCAAAAAAGCTACACTGTAAGGCATAATAATTTTAAACCACTGTTGCAAGACATTATGATATAGACCTCTAGTTATATTTATTAGGATTAGTTCAGTTCATTAAGATTTATTATTTTATTTATTTTTAGTTAGTATTTTTTGAATTTTTAAATTTGAATGTCCTATTTTTAAGAAAAGATTTAAGTTAAAACATAAGCTACCTATTAACTAGTAATTTTAGGAGAAACCAATCACAAACTCCGCCACTGCCGCCTGCATAGGTCTTAAGAACATATTTTCAGTTGGTTACAATACTTCCTTCCTACCACTTCATCAACAAAGGTCATGGCTACGGAATATCCTGAGCATGTTCAGGATATTCCGTAGCCATGACCTTTGTTGATGAAGTGGTAGGAAGGAAGTATTGTAACCAACTGAAAATATGTTCTTAAGACCTATGCAGGCGGCAGTGGCGGAGTTTGTGATTGGTTTCTCCTAAAATTACTAGTTAATAGGTAGCTTATGTTTTAACCTAAATCTTTTCTTAAAAATAGGACATTCAAATTTAAAAATTCAAAAAATACTAACTAAAAATAAATAAAATAATAAATCTTAATGAACTGAACTAATCCTAATAAATATAACTAGAGGTCTATATCATATGTGTAAGAGAAAATTATATATTTTTCATATTTTCATTGAAAAATAAAATCACAAATCTTACTGATGAATAGTTACCAGGTATACTGAGTTTTACATTGATTGATAAATAAGTCATAGCCTTACTTATACAGTTGTTTACACAAAATTGGACCCTACCCACTTTTAACTTTAACAATATTATTTTGGATATCCAAATTTCATGGAACATTTACAATAGAAAACTTTAAACTTATTGCAAGATCATAACTGTTAAGCTTATTAGATTGGCTCCAAAAATAGTCTTAGAGAATCGGAGAGGATTCATATGAGACATAGTACAAGAAATCTTTTGAAAGAAACATGGCTATGAAAATTGATATAAAAAAAAAAAAGCATTTGATACTCAAAATGGAGTTATTTATTCTATATGCTTAAGAACTTTGGCTTTAATATTATATTTTGCAATTGAATTACAACAATACTTCATTCAACCAAATTATCAATTTAGTTAATGACAAGGCAACAAGCTTTTTCAACTGTTCTAGAGGAATAAGACAAGGAAATTCCATTTCTATTTTACTATTTTGCATTGTTGAAGATGCTTAAGAAGACAATTTGCAAACATGATTGAACAAAGACATATTACATGTATCGCTCATGACAAAACTATTACAAGTTTGCTAGTTTCTATAAGAATATAGCATAAAGTATTTCATTCAAATTCTTCAAAATTTGTATAAGTAATATATTTTACCACATTGTCATGCTTAGATATTACATCAATGACAGCATGCAAACAACACTCCTTAGAATCAAAACATCAGTTTTGCTAACCACAAACATATGTTCTTTTCATTCACTTTATTCGGAAAAATCCAAATAAAACATATCTGATGTTAGCTTTTATTATAAAGACAAAATAAGAAATAAATTAACATATAGAAGGCTTAAGCATAGTCCTTCTTTGGCACTAGAATAGTTAGTAATAGTAAGTATATATATGTAATAATTAAGCAATCATGATTAAGTTTTATAGATCAGTAAATATATTTGAAGTGAAGGAATATTTAGATTGTAACATGCTAGTCAGGAGAGAATTTGACAAGAACAAGCATGTGAAGAAAATTTGACACTACATTTTTATCTATAACCTTTAGATATTAGTCTTCTCATTTATATTTCGGTCAAAATTAATTTTCCTATCTAACACTTGAGAGACAAAAGAGAACGTAATTAATATAAGCTTCACATTAAAGGATGTTGATAACTAATTTAAACCTTAGTTAGTTATTCTTAATTGGCAAGTGCTTTTAACATCTCAAAGGCCAAATCCAATATCACTAATATCTCTCCAATCAAGCTCCAGCCCCATTTCAAATATAAGAGATAAATCACCTACATAATTGCATTCCATTCAGTTTCAGCCTTGCTTTTAGTTCACTTTTCATTCAGTTTTTGTTGGAGCCAATCCTTGATTCCACACTTTTCAAAACTCCTATGTTGAAAGGAACTACAGTATATTTTTGTTCATAATATTGCATGTAAAACTGTAATACGTTTTCATGTCACAAGACATGTTGTCCCTGTTTATGGCATAGGAGTATATATAAGCAATATAACAAGTGGTGTATTGCTGCTGTTGTGAATTCAATGCCAATAACAAAGTATCGAATAAGGGAAGAATAAAGAACAAGGAAAAAAGAAGAACACAAGAATTGGTTATAACTGCTATTCTTTACTTTCACTTAGAAAACAAGATTACAAGTTTACAAGAATAACAAATAACCCTCTCACCCTAAATTAGGATTTGCTGTGATGCAATGATGAGAGACTAGTATGCTATTTATAATAAAACCTAACATACTAACTAATGGGTTTTTTCACAAGGCCCATTATACAAGCTAACTTAATAAACAAGCTAACTTAACAAATTAGGGTTTAAACACTAAAACCTAATTTAATAAGCATCTTCGACAAATACATGCTTCGACTACAGCATGTACTTCGATCATGCTAGAGTTCGATCCAAAATCCCACAAATCTCCACCTTGGACCTAACTCTACAGCATCAAGAGACACTAACTAGCTTTCTTCATGCAGCTTTATCAACTGCATACAGTGGAAAAACTTGCAGCTTGGCAATGTTTTGGTGATCATATCAGCGGCATTGTGTTCTGTCGAGACCTTCAGCACTTGGACTTCTCCACGCTCGATTACCCCTCTGACGAAATGCAGCCTCACATCTATGTGCTTGGTTCGCTCATGATAGGCTGAGTTCTTCGACAGGTGTATTGCACTTTGACTATCACATTTAACAGTGATACCTTGACCTTGAAGTTTCAGTTCCTTTGCAAAACCTTCAAGCCACAATGCTTCTTTCACAGCTTCAGTTAGGGCAATATATTCTGCTTCAGTAGTTGATAAGGCAACAACCTTTTGAAGAGTTGCTTTCCAACTAATTGCTGTACCAAACATGGTGAAAACATATCCAGAAATAGATTTTCTGGAATCCATACAACCTGCATAATCAGAGTCAACATAGCCTTCGACAGCTGCTTTACTATCTTCACCCAAGGCTCCACCATAAATTAAGACTCTGTTCAGAGACCCATTTATGTACCTTAGAATCCACTTTAACGCTTGCCAGTGAGCCTTTCCAGGATTCGCCATGTACCTGCTTACAAGACTTACTGCATATGCTATGTCGGGTCTAGTACAGACCATAGCATACATTAAAGAACCAACTATATTAGCATATGGGATGTTGTTCATATAGGTTCTTTCGACATCAGTACTGGGACATTGATCAATGCTCAGCTTGAATTGAGGGTTTGTTGGAGTCACAACAGGCTTTGAATTCGACATACCAAACTTGTCAAGAATCTTTCGTAGGTATGCCTCTTGAGATAAGCATAATTTCGACTGCTTTCTATCTCTTCGAATGTCAATTCCAAGAATCCTAGATGCAGCTCCCAGATCCTTCATGTCGAACTCCTTATTGAGTTCAGCCTTCACCCTCATTACATCTTCGACATTGTTGCTTGCTATCAGAATATCATCAACATAGAGCAACAAAATAACAAATGAATTTTCAGGTCGAAATCTGGAGTAAACACAATGGTCGAACTGACTTCTAATGAAACCTATGTGTTCCATGAACTTGTCGAATCTCTTATTCCACTGTCGAGGAGATTGTTTAAGTCCATATAAAGATTTCTTCAGTTTGCACACATAATCTTCTTTCCCCTTTTCGACATACCCTTCAGGTTGCCTCATCAGGATTGTTTCGTCTAAGTCACCATACAAGAACGCAGTCTTCACATCCATTTGTTCCAGTTCAAGGTCGAACTGAGCCACCATGGCAAGTAACATTCGAATGGATCTGTGCTTCACAACAGGGGAAAATACATCATTGAAGTCGACACCTTCTTTCTGAGTGAAACCCCTTGCGACTAATCTTGCCTTGTACCTCTTCGACATTACTCCTTCAATTCCTTCCTTAACTTTGAAAATCCACTTACAGCTGACTAACCTTGCCCCAACAGGTTTCTTGATCAGTTCCCAAGTGTGATTATCATGAAGAGATTTCATCTCATCATGCATGGCCTTTAGCCATTCAGTCTTCATTCGACTCCTTATAGCTTCCTTATAATCTCTAGGTTCTTCGTCTAGAACTTCACTTGCAGAGATTAAGGCATAAGCTACAAGATCTGCATATCCAAGTCTCTGAGGTGGTTTTATGACTCTTCTTTGCCTATCTCTCGACAATAGGTAGTCATCAACAGTTTCCTCAACATCATCAGAATCTTCTGTTTCTTCTTCGACTTCATCTGGGATACGCATTTCAGCATCAACATGCTCCACCTCAACAGGAATCTCTACCTGTTCCAGCTCTTCGTCAACATCATCAGTTTTCTTGAAAGCCATTTCAGTTTCATTGAAAACTACATCTCGACTGGTGATACACCTCCTGTGACCTGGCTCTAGGCACCATAGCCTATAGGCTTTCACTCCTTCAGGGTATCCCATAAACATGCATTTCAGAGCTCTAGGTTCGACCTTGTCTTGCCTAATGTGAGCATAGGCTACACAGCCAAATACTCTTAGTTTGTCGAGATCTGGTGGATGTCCCGACCAAACTTCTTCAGGTGTCTTCATATCTAACGCTGTCGAAGGACATCTGTTTATCAAATATGCTGCTGTCGAAACAGCCTCAGCCCAAAACACCTTCTTTAATCCCGCACTAGTCAACATGCATCTAACTCTCTCCAAAATAGTTCGATTAAACCTTTCAGCCAAACCATTTTGTTGTGGAGTACCTGCGGTAGTTCTGTGCCTTGCAATACCAGAGGCAACACAAAAACTGTCGAACGCCTCATTGCAAAACTCAAGGCCATTGTCGGTTCTCAACCTCTTTACCTTTCTGCCAGTTTGATTTTCGACAAGAGTCTTCCAACTTTTGAAATTCTCAAAAGTTTCATCCTTAGTCTTCTGGATGAATACCCATAACTTTCTGGAATAGTCATCTACTATGGATAGAAAATACCTTGCTCCTGAATGTGATGGACACCTTGCAGGCCCCCAAAGATCAGCATGGATGTAATCAAGGGATCCATGTGTTCTTTGTTTGCCTTTGTTGAACTTCATTCTACAGGACTTTCCAAGTACACAGGGTTCACAAAACTTCAGCTTTTCGACTTTATCTCCACCAAGCAGATTTTGTTTCCCTAATTCGACCAGACCCCTTTCACTGACATGGCCCAATCTCATGTGCCAAATTTCTGTCTTCGACAAAGGTTTCGTGGATGCAACATTTGTCGAACCACTTACAACTTCAGCCTCAAGGGTATACAAGCCTTGTTTCTTCACGCCTCTCAAGACTTCCTTCGACCCTTTCATGACTCTCAGGATACTTTTCTCTCCTTGAAAAACATATCCTTTCTTGTCGAATTCACCAAGAGAAATCAAATTTCTCTTCAAATCAGGTACATACCTGACTTCAGTCAACAGTCTTATTGACTCATCATGGAGCTTGAATCTCACAGATCCAACGCCTGCAATCTTGCAAGCTTTGTTGTTTCCCAGCAATACAGACCCACCATCTTGATCACATAATTCCTCGAACAAGTCTTTGTTTGGAGTCATGTGCCAAGTGCATCCAGAATCCATAATCCACTCCTTCGACGAGTTGTTGCTTGAAACCACAAGAACATCAGATGATTCGAAATCATCTTGGACAATAGCTGCATTGCCATTATCCTTACCTCCATGATCTTTCAGGCGTTCAGGGCACACCTTTCTTGTGTGACCTACTTTCTTACAGTGATAGCATCTAATACCAGATGTGTCACCACTATAAGACTTCGACTGATTTTTACCTTTCTTCTTGTCAAATTTTCCTTTAACAGCCAAACCTTCACCAACCGTCGAAGGTTTATGCTCCTTACGTTCGTTCAAGTCCTTAGAGTACAAGGCTGATTGAACTTCTTCAAAGGTCAGGGACTCTCTTCCATACAAGAGGGTTTCTTTGAAGTGAGCATGTGATCTGGGCAAAGCGCACAACAATAACAACGCTTGATCTTCATCATCAATCTTTACATCAATATTTTCAAGATCAAGAATCAGCTTGTTGAACATATCCAACTGCTCAGCCAACACTTTGTCTTCGATCATCTTGAATGAATACAAAGCTTGCTTCAGGTAGAGTCGATTTACCAAAGATTTGGTCATATACAAACTTTCAAGTTTCACCCATAACCCTGATGCCGTCGTCTCCTTTGATACCTGTCGAAGAACCTTATCACCAAGGCTCAACAAAATTGCGCTGTGTGCTTTCTCGATCATGGCCGTCTTCTCTCTTTCTGTTAGCGCAGCGTCCATCGCCGTCGCTCCCTTCAACGCTTCCAAACAACCCTGTTGAACCAGTAGGGCTTTCATCTTCAAGCGCCATAGACCGAAATCATTCACTCCGGTGAACTTTTCAATCTCATACTTTGTTGAAGGCATCTTCTCCACGCTCACCGCACCAATTTGTTGTGAATTCAATGCCAATAACAAAGTATCGAATAAGGGAAGAATAAAGAACAAGGAAAAAAGAAGAACACAAGAATTGGTTATAACTGCTATTCTTTACTTTCACTTAGAAAACAAGATTACAAGTTTACAAGAATAACAAATAACCCTCTCACCCTAAATTAGGATTTGCTGTGATGCAATGATGAGAGACTAGTATGCTATTTATAATAAAACCTAACATACTAACTAATGGGTTTTTTCACAAGGCCCATTATACAAGCTAACTTAATAAACAAGCTAACTTAACAAATTAGGGTTTAAACACTAAAACCTAATTTAATAAGCATCTTCGACAAATACATGCTTCGACTACAGCATGTACTTCGATCATGCTAGAGTTCGATCCAAAATCCCACAGCTGCAATATGACATGTTGTCTGAATTTTTTATAAACTTGTGATTGTCAATTTAACTAGGATATAATTATTTACAATTTAAAAATTATCAGTCCTCAAAACAAGTAAGCATGTATCGTCATCAAGTTTCATGTTCATAACAACAACAACACAAACCCTAACTTCCCAACCATGGATTTTTCTCTCAAAGCTAAAATTTAACTATGAACTCACCTCTAGGAAGAAGATGATGATGAAATATTCGAGACGACTTGATGAAGCAAGCTCTTGATCCTTAAGTATTCCAAGCTTTTTTTCTTTCGAAGAAGACGATTGAGAACGGAGAAGACGATTCCAAGCTTAGGGATTTGGAAACGATTGAAGACGATTCCAAGCTTAGGGATTTGGAAACGATTTTGTGAGTTTTCTGAGAATGCAAGATTTTGAAACGATTTTGTGAGTTTTCTGAGAATGCAAGAGTTTTCTGAGAATGCAAGATTTTGTGAGAATGAACGATTTCTTGTTTTAAAAAATTTTAATTGTAAAGAGGGTATGACAGCGCTTTTGAAAAGCGCTTTCGTAACTAAGGCTATACCAGCGCTTTTGAGGATAAAAGCGCTCTTGTACCCCACCCCCTATATCAGCGCTTTTGAAAGCGCTTTCATAAGCCCCCTATAAGAGCGCTTTCAGAAAGCGCTTTCATACCCCCCCACTATAAGAGCGCTTTTCAAAAGCGCCTTCGTACCCCAGCCTCTAAGAGCGCTTTCTGAAAGCGCTTTTGTAACCCCCCCCTTTAAGAGCGCTTTTTTAGCGTGTTTTTTTATTTTGTTTTTAGCGCAACCTATACCAGCGCTTTTACAAAAAGCGCTTTAGTAGGGGTGCTGCTAAAAGACAAATTTGGTGTAGTGTGGATTACATGTGTGGTAGATTGCATGTGTGGTAGGTCGTCTGTGTCGCGAATTTCCTGTATGCCATATATTTTCTCATTGATATGAGTGTATTTTATGTGGAAGTTGTTTGTGTGACAGTTTTATATCTGGGCCATTTAGATTTAAGAGCATGCATATTCACATGTATAGTTATTTGTAAGATAATAATTTTTGTGTGGATTTTATTTTTCTTAAGCTTTTATGTTTTATATGATTTATTTTATAATATTATATTGTGTGTTTTATTTAATTTGATACTAAAGATGAAAGATTGACCCATTACAACCAACATTTTAGGTCTATTAAATTTGAAGATATGAAATGAGTTTAATGAAGATACATTGCCACAAGAATAAAAGTAGGATTTTATTGAATTTGTAATTTAATTTAAATTAAAATACAATATTTAATTTAGAAAATGACATTAGAAGTTTTATTTGCAATTAATATTATAATGTTTAGATCTTTCAATAAAAAAAATAGTAGCATTTTCAAAAATAAATGCAAATTTGTAAGTAATGTATGGGATCAAAATCTAGGACGTACATGACTCGGGAGGAATATATTCATCAACTCAAATGTTATTATTATTCTCCAAATGAAAATCTTCACATAGATCTCTCACCAAATTTTTGTCACTATTTTCCATAACCACAAGATCAGAATCATGTTGCTCCCCTCTCTTATCAACTATCTCTTTCTTGATCATTAAGTTCTCATTCAAATCATTAGTAATATCTATTACTATTTATTATTTATTCAAAGAACTTATTTTTGAAAAATGATCCTCATTGGCATTAACCTCATTCTCATATTGAATGACCACTACAATGTCTTCCTTCTTCATGTCATTTCTCGAGATTATGATTTCCTGCCTCATTCAAATCTACAGAGTCGTCATTCACAAAGACATCACTCTTTATGCCCTTCAAATCTACAGAGTCATCATTCACTAAGACATGTATCTTATAGATTCTTTAATCATTGGTTTCTCAATATTCTTGTTGTTTAAATTTCAACATTTGTCAATATGATGACCAACACATACAATGATCATTAAAAATAAGTAAACTCTCGTATTTCAATTCAACAAAGAATGCATGACCCACTCGTTCCACCAAAATACTATCATAAAGAGTATCTGACATGTTAAGATCTATCTGGATGCGCACAAAATGACCCAAAGTTATTTTTATTGTAAGCTCGTCAATTGATAAATGAGTGTCAATACCTAAAGAAATTGTAAATAAAGTAGTTGGTTTCCAATACTCTAATGGCAAACCATATGCATCTTCGTTCACACTTAAGCACGTGTAATTTTCAAATTTTTGGGTCTAAAATTTGGCGTCCATGCAAATAAACACATGAGCAAGGGCTTAACATTTCATGTCCCTACACTTCAAATTTTATTGAGATCCTCCCTAAATTTGTTTGAAAATTCAAAATAGTCAGGCCCTGGAGGAATTAAATCCTAATTAGTAATTGGATTCCCCATAGCAAATCTTACTTTGTTGATTATATTGATATGTCTCTAAACTCTATCATTGTGTGTGTTTGTTCTATGTATTCATTGGTTTGCTTACTATTTCTCTACTTTAATCGTTTATTTCTCCAATATGTATTTGATTATTCTTCTTTGCATTTAAGTATTTTAAATGTGTATTGCTAATTATATGCATTTGAGCATTTGCATAATTGTTCATGAATTATTTATCTTCCTAATGCATTCCTTTACATTGTCTTTTGATCACTATTATCTTGTTGAACATTGTAGTTGCGTGCTATGTTGCATTTTGATGCATGTAGCATGTGTATCTTCACATTTGTATCTGATCTTAGTTATTGTATATTCTTTTTAGTTTGTTTGAGCTCATTTATTCTTTTGGAATCTTCATTTTAGCTAATGTGGCATGTCCACGTGACTTTTCTTTGGATTTAAAATTTAAAATATATATATATATATATATATATATATATATATATATATATATATATATATATATATATATATATATATATATATATATATATATATATATATATATATATATATATATATATATATATATATATATATATATATATATATATATATATATATATATATATAAACTTAAAAGTTTTTTTTACATTTTTTATCATTATATATTTTTAAATAGTAGGTTGCTTTTTTATATTTTTTAATTTTATTTTTATTTTTTTTCCAGGTTGATTTCCTATTTTTCTTATTATAAAATTTGAAAATTTAAAAGCTACAATAATTCAAAATTTTGGCGAATGACAGGATTCAAACTCAGATCCATATCTAATAGAGTACACGCATCGCCACTGGACTACTCTAATTACTTTTTTTAATAATCCTATAAAATAGTACTATTACATCATTCTTCTCCCTTCATGGTTTTGAAGCACCGAACAAAGCTACAGTTTCCATTCGAATGTTTTCTGCAAGGCTGAAAGTTCATCTACATTCAATAGTAATACTATATAGGCAATATTTTGGACAGAAATGCATTGTTTTGCAAAGAACATTATCATTATAACCAACGTGGTGCCACATTGAATACAGACCAAAACTGTTAATTTTAGAATAAACTCATAGTTTTCATTTTTGATTTGGAATGTACAAAACAGCATTATATATACTGTTAAAGTAACAAACTGTTTATTAACAAACTAAACAGAGTTGTAACAAACTATAACAAACTAAAACTAACTGTTTAGTAATAAACTAAACAGTATTATTTTCATCATGTAATAGCCCCCCACAAGCTGGACTATGGATGTCTAATAGACCAAGCTTGGAAACAAGAGAATCGAAAGAGGGAGCTGCCAAAGGCTTGGTGAGAACATCTGCCAGTTGAGCAACAGAAGAAACTGGTAAAAGATGGATGAGACCAGTTTGGATTTTCTCACGAATGACGTGGCAGTCAATTTCGATATGTTGTGTCCGTTCATGAAAGGTGGGGTTGTGAGCAAGGTAGATAGCACTTTTGTTGTCACAATAGACTGAGCTAGGTTGATCGAAGGAGATGTGGAGATCCTTGAACAAATACTGCAGCCATTGCAATTCACAAGTCAAGCTTGCCAAGGCCCTGTATTCTGCTTCTGAACTGGATTTGGATACTCTAGACTGCTTTTTGGATTTCCAGGATATGAGGGAATTGCCAAGGAACACAGAATATCCAGTTACGGATCTGCGGGTAGTAGGGCAACTTGCCCAATTTGAGTCTGCGAAGCCAGAGAGTTTGAGTGGAGAGGAAGATGAATAGAACAAACCCTTGGCAGGAGCACCTTTGAGATACTTGAGTACTCGAATTGCTGCAGAATGATGAACTTACATAGGATGTGAGATGAATTGGCTGAGCTGTTGAACGATGAATGCAAGGTCAGGTCTGGTGGTAGTCAGACATAGAAGTTTTCCAACAAGCCTTCTATAAGTTGTGACGTCTTCGAAAGGTGGTGAGTTATCATCATGAAGCTTCAAGGAGGAATCGAAGGGAGTAGAGCAAGGTTTAGTAGCCAATAAGCCACTGTCTTCGAGCAATTCCAAAGCGTACTTTCTCTGATTGAGAAAAATTCCGTGAGTGGATCTGGAAACTTCTAGACCAAGAAAATATTTTAGCCTACCAAGGTCCTTGATTTTGAAAGTGGAATCAAGGAAGCATTTGACATATTTGATTTCCTGCAAATCATTACCGGCTAAGACAATATCATCAACATAGACTAATAAAACAGTAAAAGAAGAGTCATGTGATTTTGTGAAAAAAGAATGATCAGCAGAAGAATATGAGTAGCCAAGAGAGATAAGGGCAGTGGACAATTTCGAAAACCACTGTCTGCTAGCCTGCTTCAGGCCATATAGTGACTTATGCAATTTGCAAACTTTGTTGGTCGAGGTGCAAACTTCGTTGGTCGAAGGAGTGCAAACTTCGTTGGTCGAAGGAGTGCAAATTTTGTTGGTCGAAGAAGTGAAAACTTCATTGGTCGAAGGAGTGCAAGCTTTGTTGGTCGAATGAGTGCAAACTTTGTTGGTCGAAGGAATGTAAACTTTGTTGGTCGAAGAAGTGCAGACTTCATTGCTCGAAGTGCAAACTTTGTTGGTCGAAGAATTGCAGACTTCGTTGGTCGAAGAAGCAGGAAGCATGAATCCAGGAGGCAGATCCATATACACTTCCTCATGTAGATCACCATGAAGGAAGGAATTGTTGACGTCAAGTTGTTCCAAGTGCCAATTCTTAATGGCAGCCACTGAGAGAAGGGTTCGAATAGAAGTAAGCTTCACAACAGGTGAGAAAGTGTCGAAATAATCCACCCCCTCCAGCTGAGTATATCCTTTCGCTACTAAACGTGCCTTGTATCGTTCGATGGATCCATCAACATGATGCTTGATTTTGTAGACCCATTTGCAACCAATCGACTGTTTGCCTGCAGGAAAATCAACAACAGACCAAGTATTTGTAGATTCAAGAGCATCTAACTCAGATTTCATAGCATTGTTCCAACAATCAAATTTGCAGGCTTGTTTATAGGTTTTTGGTTCTGTGAAAGAACTTATGGATAGACAAAATAATTTGTGATCAGGACTACATTGGCTATAAGATAATACAGAAGAGAAAGGGTAGTTAGAGGAACCTGAGTCAGATGCTGGCAGCATGGGGGATAGCAAATTGCAGTGATAATCGGATGGATAAGCTGGAGGTTTACTATTTCAATTGGATTTTCTGGTTGGCACAGGAGGGGAGGGGCAAGGGGAGTTGTTAGTGTCATTCGAGGAAGAAGAGAGGTTAGTGGGAGACTCTGGCTGGGGAAGAGAGGTAGGAGAGGAAGGTTCATTTGATGGTGGAGGTAAGTTGGGTGGAATGTTGGTAAAAATATCAGGTGAATCAATCGAAGGAGGGCCAGGAGTAGGAATTATAGGATTAGGTGTAGGTGGGATGGATACAAAAGGGAACACAGTTTCATAAAAGAATACATTCTTTGAAATGTAAAATTCATGTGTGATAGGATCATAGAGAAGGTAGCCTTTTGTGCCTTCCCTGTAGCCAAGAAAAATAGATTTCCTTGCTCTTGGTTCGAATTTAGTGTGATGGTTAAGCAAGGTCGAAGAATAGGCAAGACAACCAAAGACTCTCATATGGCTAAGGCTGGGAGGAATAGAATGGAGTTTTTGGTATGGAGAGTGGTTGTTTAAAAGAGGAGTGGGAAGACGGTTTATAATATGAATGGCATGTTGTATGGAAAGGTGCCAAAGGTTGTGAGGGAGGTGAGAGTGGAAAGAGAGGGCACGGGCAACATTCAAAATGTGTTGATGTTTTCTTTCCACGATACCATTCTGTTGAGGCGTTTCCACACAAGACCTTTGATGAATGATTCCTTTAGAAAGGTAGAAAGTGGTCATGAGAAACTCAGGACCATTATCACTTTGAATGCACTTGAGTTTCTTATTAAATTTGGTTTCGATAAAGGATATGAAGTGAATTAAATGGTTTCTGGTTTCACTTTTGTTGGCCATAAAAAGTGTCCAAGTAAACTTGTTGTAATCGTCTACGAGGGTTAAAAAATACTTGTGGCCACATATCGAAGGTGTGGAAAGAGGGCCCAAAATATCAACATGAAGTAAATCGAAGATGGCAACAGACTTAGTATTATTGTGAGTAAAGGGCAAATGTTTTTGCTTAGCCAAATGGAAAGTGTTACAAGGCTTATGATTGTCATTGTAGGTGACAAAAGGAAATTGAGAGGAAATACATTTGTGTATGTAGGGACTTAAGTGTCCAAGCCTAAGATGCCAAATAGTAGCAGGATCGAATTTGGGAGAAGAGGAGGTGTTGACAGATCCAGATGTGGGAGAGATGGTCTTAGGTGGGGTGGCATCAAGAACATACAATTTGCCAATCCTCCTAGCTGTAAATCCAGTCATCTTGGATTGGGGCAACTGCATAATTTGACAGCAATTAGGAGAAAATTTCACATCATATAAAGTGGAGTCAAAAAGAGTGGTGACAGAAATAATATTGACATGAAATGAAGGAAAGTAATAAACATTGTGAAGGACAAGTGAACCACATAGTAAAACTGAACCATCAATAGTTGTAGTGACAGAGTCACCATTAGGCATTGTCATAGATTTAGGTGCAATGTGGTATGTGGAAACGAAACTGGCAAAGGTATGGGTGATGTGATCAGTGGCACCTGTGTCAATGATCCACCAGTTATGACAAGGAAGATTTGAGGAATTCTTACCAGAGGAAGTATGAGGAGAGGTATTGGACACATAATTAACAGTATAAACTGAATTAATCGAGGGAAGTGAAGGAGATTGCAAATTAGATTGTTGGAGGAGCTGCAGAATCTGAGTGTATTGTTCTTGAATTGTAGACAAAGCACTTAGACTGGTGTTTGATGTGGATGCAGCATTTTGAATCGAATTCACTGTAGAATCAGCATAATTCCCCACAGATGTAGTAGGCTTGCGTTGTTGAAATCCAGGGGGATAGCCATGTTTCAAGAAGCAAGTCTCAATGGTGTGATTGGTGCGGTTGCAATGGGTACAGAGTCTGTTTCCACGGCCACCACGGCCACGACCACAACAGTGTTGTGAGAAGAACGAGAAGGTGTTTAAGAAAGGTGATTCACAGATGATTGAGACTCAATCGAAGAAGCAGAAGGTGAAAGAAGGTTGAATTGACGTTCTTGCTGAAGAACCAGATTAAACACATTATCAAGAGTTAGTAGTGGTTTCATCAGCATAATCTGGGATCGAACATTAGCGTATTGGTCACCAAGGCCCTTCAAGAACTTGATAACTTTATCTTGTTCTTTGAATTTGCGTAAGTCTGAAGCAGCACCACAGGAGCACGGTATAGCACAAGTACAATCACGAATTGGCCGGAAGTTCTCAATTTCTTCCCAAAGCGTCATCAATTTTGTAAAGAACGAAGAGACATCAAGAGTTCCTTGTTGAAGACGAGCAACACTTTCTTGAATGTTAGCAATGCGAAGAATATCTCCCTGAGAAAAACGATTTTCCAAACTTTTCCATACAAGAGAAGCACGATCATACCAGAGAAGAGATTTGGCAATTTCCTCAGAAATCGAGCGTTGAAGCCATGAGAGGACGAGATTGTTGCATCGCAGCCAAGGTTCGTATAGAGAGTCGGAGGTAGGGGAGGAGAAAGAGTGCCATCAATGAATTTGATCTTGTTCTTGGAGATAAGAGCTACTTTCATTGATCTAGACCAGATCTGGTAGTTCTTGGTATCAAGAACAGGTTGAACAAGAACAAGAGAGGTATTTTCATTAGGGTGCATGTAGTAAGGATTGGAAGGATTGGTAGCAAAATCAGAGTAAGGAAGCGCCATAACAAATGCTGAAACAGCAAGGGAAGAAGGGGGCGTGAAGGCGCGAAGAAGAAGAAGGCGCGAAGAAGAAAGGCTCCGAAAAGAGAATTCAAACTGATACCATGTTAATTTTGGAATAAACTCATAGTTTTCATTTTAGATTTGGAATGTACAAAACAACATTATATATACTGTTAAAGTAACAAACTGTTTAGTAACAAACTAAACAGAATAGTAACAAACTATAACAAACTAAAACTAACTGTTTAGTAATAAACTAAACAGTATTATTTTCATCATGTAATAAAAACACTACAAGAGCATACTATAATTTACAACTTGCTCCTAATAAATGGCAGTGAACAAAATAATTTTCGTCGATCATGTGTCATTTTAGATTAAATATTTTAGTGAGAATAAAATATAACACATGATTTTCATTTCCAGGAAACAACACAATACCGAAGCCAACTGACAAAAACCACCAACCTCTCCATATTGTACGTGATGAATGATTGTTGATTTGTGTGATGTGGTCTTTTTCTTCAGTTTATTTAGGTGAGTGTAAATAACGTAAGTTGCTACGACGTAAAAAACATTAATAGTTCTCTTCCCATATGTGGTTTATCGAATAAAAAATGGGGAGGGTATACCCTCATCGTGCTTTATACATGGAGATATGCTCCTGGGAGATTGTTATAAGCATGTCCCTATAAAAGAACATGTCTGACCGGTACCATATAAAAGAACATGTCCCTATAAATATATAATGACACAATAATCACATGTATTATCATAGTTGAGTTGGTAAAATATAGGTTTTTTTTATTATTTTAATCTTGAATTCAATTATTATCGACCATAAAATTATTATTTTAAAGACCTCATTTTAAAATTTGTTTTAGGCCTCAAGCTGTTGCATTTGGAGACGACGTGCCCATACCACCCTCTAGAGTCCCCTCGGGAGCAGCTTGGGCTTATCATAATTATTGATTAAAGCGTTTGCTCGAGCCATACCTACATCTGTCATGAGTTACTTTCATCTTCCTGAAGGATAATGCAAAGAGATTGAAGTTATGTTGGATAGGTTATGGTGGGGTTCTCCCAAAGAGGAAAAGAAGATACACTGGATGAGCTCGACAAAATTGTCGATGGCTAAGGGATCATGAGGCACGGGATTCAGAGGGATTAGTGATTTCAACCTCAGTCTATTAGGTAAGCATTAATGAATACTTTTTAATAGATGGCCCTTCGTTGTTGCAATAAGGTTTTAAGAGCAGATACCACCCTAAAACACCCATTAGAGAAACTAAGCTTAGCTACACACCTAGCTACGCTTAGATAAGTATAATGGGATCAAAGGAGCTTGTTGAGGAAGTGAAGGTAGAGAAAATACAAGAAAAGAGGGGGGGTTGAATTGGGTTTATAGAAAATATTCTCCTTTAGAAATCCAGATCACTCAAATGATGAAAGCAATAAGGACATTGAAGAGTAAAGGACACAAAAGATTTATTCATATTCACCTTAACAAGGTTAATCCTGTCCACCCCCTCAAGGATGATTTTTCCTTTAACAAAGACTTAATCCACTATAACCAAACTGATTACAATTACACGGGCAACTGTCGGTGACTACCAAACGATGACACGTTCAATGATCTCGACGAATATAACATTCATTGATCTAAAAGAATCTTATCACTTAAGATCTCCTATCAGGATTTTTCACAATGACCGCAACCACTATCTTATTGAGATCAGACCTTCACTCAGTCACTCAAGACACCTTTAAATGATATGTTCAGTGATCCGATTTAACAAATAGAATAACCATTGACCCAAAAGAATCTGATCACTTAAGATCTCCTATCAGGATTTCCCATAATGACCGCAACCATTATCTTCTTGAGATCAGACCTTCACAGAGTCACTCAAGGAACCTTTCAATGATATGTTTAGTGATCTGATTTAACGAATATAACAACCATTGATCCAACAGAATATAATCACTTAAGATTTTCTATCAGGATTTCCCATAATGATCATAATCATTATCTTCTTGAGATCAGACCTTCACAAAGTCACTCAAGGAACCTTTCAATGTTCTGTTCAATGATCCGATTTAACGGATATAGTAACCATTGACCCAACAGAATCGGATCACTTAAGATCTCCTATTAGAATTTCTCACAATGACCACAGCCATTGTCTTTTTGATATCATACCTTCACTTGGTCACTCAAGGAATCAATCAACAACAGTTGATGAGGTTTTTTTGTTTACATAATTGCTTCTTCTAAGCATATTACACAAATGATTTAAGCATATATTGTTTAACACAATTCCGAGAAACAACTCTTGTGTTAAAACAATTTACATAAAGAGATTATAACTAGCACAATACGAGCAACAACTCTTGTGTACATTACAATGTTCTATTAAGATGCATTTGATCAAAAGTTGAGTAACATCTTGTAGTGTTCTTCTTTTTTATCTTCTTATTGAGTAAGTTACGAGCAACAACTCCTTACTTCTTCTGAGATCTACTAAGATGTATGTGATGATAAATTGTATAGCATATTATAGTCTTCTTCTTCTTTCTTTCTTTTCTCACATTTTTGTGTAGTGGTCTTCAGCATGTTTATCATTGCAGCTTTGATAGCTTCAACATCCACGACTTTTCAGCTTGATGACCAAAGGCGTTTTTCTTCAAATCTTTGATCTTCTTTTATAGGCTTAAGAGAGAGAGAGACGTTATGAGGATAGAAAAGTCTTTACCTACATCAACAATTAGTTCTCAATAGATAAAATAAGGTGTAAGAGTTTAGACAGTATAAAATAATATTTTACGTAGCCTGTCCTTTTTCAATGTTAGCTTTCCACCTTTCCTCTAAATAATATTTTTCTAATAAGCTTGTAAATAGAGATCCATTAGGGAAAGAAAGTAATTGTAAATCCATCTGTTTATTCTCAACGATCACAATGAGAGTGGTTGATAATACAGTACGAAAGGACTATTCTTACACCACCCTAGAGGATAGAGGTCACAAAACACTTTTTATACCTTTTGTATACCATCACACGTTAACCATTTATAACTTCTTCTTATCTTCAGAGGTTTCAGATAATTTGAATATTTGAAGCTTGTTGTAGAAGAATCACTCTTAAGTCTTAGAACCTAAGTCTTGGAGTCTTTAAAACTTGTCCTATCAGAACCTCGTCTTCAGAGTCTTCAGTACTTGGTTGTAAGAACTTGCTTTTATTCAAATTATTAGAACTTGTTCAGCAAAACCTCGTCTTCATAATCTTCAGAACTTGTAACACACAAAGCAAAGCTTTAGAAGGCCTCCAAATCTTAACCATAAAGTCACGATCAGAACTTATTGTACTAACGTTCCTAAGACCCGTTGCATAAGATAAATTTCATAATCTTGACTTCAACTGTAACACGTAATCATATGTTTTCATCCAATAGTGTTTATGTTCAGAATCTAATGATGTCACATGCATTGATACCAGATCTAGAATATTACAACAACAACTACACACTAGAATGAAACCATTAGAGTATACAATTGTTCTTTATAATATCATGTAAAGTTATCATCAAAATCTTAAGGCCAAATGTAGAAATACTTCGTGTTCTTACAATCTCCCATTTTTTGATGATGACAAAACCATGTATTTTGATAGAATAATTTATATAGGGTAATCACCGTAACCGAAAAATTCAGAGTTAAGCTCACAACTCCCCTTAAATTTGTTAATCCCAAAATTTCATTTATGCTTGTTCAGAGTCTCCCCCTGAGCCCAAGACTCACAAAATAAATTTGAGTTTTCAGAATATAGAAATAGAGAAGGAACACTTCCATACACTACAACAAATAACACTTTTCATGACGAAGATTACACCTCGGACAATGAAAAAACGAGGGTATAGGTCCTGGGAGCACTATGTTGTATTAATTTTTTCTAAATAAAAACATTAGACCTCGGTTATTTATTATAACCGAGGTAAGATATCAATAAGGGAGCTTGCTTCGATACCCAGTTGTTGCATTTTATGTTTTTTTTTTCAATTGATCGTAGGCATTTCTCACTTGGCGCCTTTACAATTTCCATTTTTTTCTTCTATTTGTTCCATTAATATTTACCTCGGCTACAGGATCCAACTGAGACGTAATATATTTTGCATTAACATTTTCATAATACTAATTTCAAAATATTATTTTAATACTTTATTTGATAAATTTTAACCCCTCATTTTTCTTAAATATCTGACGTGATATATCTTTTAAATGAATTCCCAGAATATGACGTTATGAAGTTATTTTTATAATTTTATATTTTTAATAATACTACCACGTCCATTTTTGTGTAAAACCAAAATGACACTTATTTTATATGAATTAATTCATAGAACTATCTATCTAGTTTCTAACTTTTCATTTACCCTATCAACACTCAAACGTCAGTTCGTCGCTCTCATTTCAAAAAAAAACCTAGGCGATATTCATCAAAACTCTTCCAAAAGATATTCATCAAACGTCATTTTTGCAACAGGTTTGTTCTTCACTGTATCATTAGTTTGTATATTCATTATTGTACCCCAAAACTTTCCTTCCCATTTTTCATTCAAGATATTCTCCTAGGGTTTCTCAGATACTCAAGATGGCTCAAGAACTGATCAGGCGAATTCTCCTCCTAAGCAGTGGGTCCACAACTAGGGTTTTTTATTTCTCAAAGAAAATTGAGTTTCCAAGGTTTCAAGTGGTCTTCATGGTTCTTCATGTATTCTCAAGGATTATCATATCAAGTTTCAAGCCTTGCATCGCAAGTTTGCTCAGTCAACGGTTCAAATGACTGAAAATCGACTGTATTGACCAAAAAGTCAAGATTTTCAAGATCAAGTTCAAACGATTGTAACTTCTTCATTATTCAATATTTTTGAGTGGATATTATTGCATATTACTCTCCTTGATGTCATCTCCAACTTCTCTTTACAAGTCAATAGCCGATTATGTGCGAAAGATCATAAAAAATTCGAATACTTTAGAGGTCACTTTCTGGACTTTGACCTAATCTCAAGTAATTGTTGCCTGACTTCCAAGAATCATAATTTCCTCAATCTTCAAGATCTTGAGACGGTTATTT
Source organism: Vicia faba (assembly GCA_948472305.1). Taxonomy (NCBI): domain Eukaryota; kingdom Viridiplantae; phylum Streptophyta; class Magnoliopsida; order Fabales; family Fabaceae; genus Vicia; species Vicia faba. Next base: position 595,956,630 of record OX451736.1, read on the forward strand.
TTGAACATTGTCATAAGTGATGTCATCTACAAGTTTTCTTCAAGGATCGAAGGAAAATTGTATTTAGAATACCTTGAAAGCATATGTGAGATGGTGCTGACTGCTAAGATAAACTATTCAAGAGCTGTTAGAGAATGAGAATTCAAGGCTATGTTATAATAATTATTCAAACTAATTTCCATATGCGGGAGACTTACGGTGTTAAGACAATACCGATCTTGCAAACTTTTCCCAAGTATCCACAACTAACCTCAGATTAATCTATAACCTAAAACTTTCAAAAATATGCTTTTTTTTTAATAATAACTGAAAACAAAACAAAACAACGGATAAAAGCAAAGAAAACAAAGAAAATAAATGATTCCCTCCCCCACACTTTAAACATGCATTATCCTCAATGAAAGGACATAACTATTAAATAAGAGTGAGAGAAAGGAAAGAACACACTCGAATAGTCAAGGAGGATAAGTGATCACAGAAGCAGTCTTTTCCAAAGAGAGATCTTCTACATTCTCTTCTTCCAAAGTGGGGCTCTCATGGAGTAGCTTTGGGTAATGTCCATTGAACTTGAAATTTTTATTAGTGCATTTGCCTTTTATTCCAGGATCAAAGAAGAATCTTTGATAAGTAAAATTTTTGAATGGGCACGTGATCTTCTTTTCCACAACACCAAAGATCAAAAGATTTAGGGGCTGCCTCACTATTTTTGCTACATCTTCAAGCGAGATCCTATGCATACACATGGACGGACTAATATCATAAATATCATCCAATATCCATCCAATTCCTTTCTTATGCTTCTTCAAAACCTGCAAAAATTTACTTTCTTTATCAAAATAAAGTTTAGAAGAAATTATAATCGGAAGTTTTTCATTCATCTCTAAATAAGCATAATTAAGATTTTCAGGAACTGGTTTCAGCTCTCGGGAAGGTGGTTGTTTGATGGATGGTTTGTTTCAGGCAGCTGGGGTGTCGAGAGCTTCATCTACATGAACAACTTCATTTGCAACCTCATGTGTAGTAAGAATATCAACTTGCAAGGCAATCTCAATTTCAGCACAAACAGAGTTAATTTTAGTGTCACTACAAACATCACAAGAGTAAACATCATCAAAATCAGACAATGATGGAAAATCAGCTGCAAATAAATCAGTACAAGTATCATCAACAATATCAAAAAGCAACTCTATTGGAAAAACAAAATTCTCTTCTAAGGGTTGATGGTTAGATCATTGAGCTTGTTGCATGGCATTCATCAAAGAGGCAAGTTGTTCAATCTGTGTTTGCAAAGTCTGGAGAGTAGAATCTATTTGTTGTTAAAAATGGAGATTATTTACAGCAATTTATTTGATAATATCCTCTAGTAAAGGCCCGGAAGGTGCAGAGCACATAACTTGAAATTCCTTCAGATTCTTATGCGGATCCTCACCTGTAAGACCATTAAACTTTGACAACAAGTATATGAAATCATATTTCAATTTAGTAGGTGCATCAATTGCAGGATAGTCAATACGTTCACCATTATAGTTCACATCAGGGGCAGCCAACTGCCTCAAAGTTCTTTGTTCAGCCATGTTATCAACAAACACAAAAATATCAATTATGTCTCAAATAGGCAGAAACAAATAGAAAGAAGGAAAATGATTAAAATAAGTTCAGAAAATATAAAAACACAAAAATTAATCTAATGAAGCAAAATGAGAATTTTGAACTTTTTTTGGATTTTTTTGTAAGTGTGAAAACAATAAAAAATTAATTAAAAATAGAAAAAAGAGTATTTTGCGATTTTTGTAACTGTTCTTTGATTTTTTTTCTGAACTTCTGGAAAATATTTGGAGAAAATCAAAATAGTAGCTTTCAAACTTACTTGGTAGGCTGGAATACTTACCACTTTACTGCAACTTGTATTACAACTCTGGAAACCAACAAACTCAACAAAAAAATAGCAAGAATACTAAATCTATGACTATAATATCAGTTAATAAAAACAAGAATCTCCGACAACAATGCCAATTTGATCTGCTGTGGCACAAAGATAAAAAACGAGTAAATTTTAAATATAGTTACGGTAACGATAACTCGAGTGTCATATCGCGAAGATTCTTGTATTGTTATTAACCAACAGGAACGAATATGGGGGGTTTATGTTTAGGATTCAATTAAGAAAATAATGCAATAAAAAACTGATTATCAAATAAGCTAAAACGGCTAATCCTACTGATTCGGGTTCTGACTTATCACCGGTTATGATAACACCAATCCCTAAACGATTTCGATCATATTCGATTATGAGATCAATTAGACAAGCACGTATCAAAATCATACGAATTATGTTTCTATTAGCGGATTAAAAAAACGATTAAGAATATGACGAGTTAGCAAATTAAGCAAACGATAACACGCAATTAAATTTAGGAACATGCATACAATCGAATTTAATCAATTATATCCTATGAACAACAATTGAATTAAGCAAACAATTGCAATCAAATTAATCAAATGATTTCATAGAGAATGATCGAACAGAAATCAAATTTAAATTGGTATTAGAATAACCTCAAAGTAATAGAACCCGTAAGCAGCAGGATTTGCCTTCGGGAATTAGTTCTCCATAGCAAGCGTACAAAGTAAAATATTTTTCGTGAATAATATGTTTGTGTTGTACCCCAAAAGTTGCCCTCCCATTTTTCATAGAAGACACAACCCTAGGGTTTCTCGGATATTCAAGTTGGATCAGAAATTGACCAGACAAATTCTCTTCTGTGGCAGTAAACTAGCAATTAGGGCTATTTGCAAATTCTCAAAAAAGAAAGTGATTTTTCAAAGATCCAATTGGCCTTCATAGGTCTTCATGCTTCCTCAAGGTTGTATTTATGTTTTCTTCAAGCTACAAGATTTTGAGACGTTTTTGTCTGTTCATGGTCACATGTGATGTCGCTCACGGGTTTATCTTCAAAGAATCGGAAGAAATTTGAGTTTGGAAAACTTTAAAATTATCAAATTATCACAAGACATTTGATTGATTTTGAATTTTCTTAAAACGCAGTTTACTGAAAGGATAATGTTTGTTCTTAGAGAATGATTTGTTTGGGACAAGAGATGGAGGTTAAGACTGTCATTTAGGACAATCATGATTTTGATCCAGGTTGATCAGATGATTTACGTCCTTAAAACATTTTCTTGGTCAGGAAATGGAATATACAGTGCGTGTTTGTTTGAAATGCAGTTACAAAGTTATTGGGATTACTTGGAATTTAAGGTACCTGACTGGAGCATTATATTTCAAATATCCTGATTGGGAATTGCAAAAGTCAATTAGGATGCGAAGAGAAATTACAAATTGTTGTTGATAAAGGATTTCAAGTTACAAAATGGAACCAAAATACTTCATGCTACAACTCAAGATTTTCTCCAAATTCAAACATTGTTACAAAACAATTTATTCTTTTAAATACTTTATGTTTTACAACTTATTGTATTTAAAGATGAATTGGTACAACTATTGGATATAATACAAGAATAATTTTTTTCTTCTAAATTACAATGAAAATCCAAATGGATGTTTGGCCTAGGAGAATTAATCTATGCCTAAGTTTGTTTGAAGATTGAAGTCGTATCAAATTCCTTTGCTTATCTCCAAGACTTCCATGCTTGCCGCAGATTTCTTGCGTTCTTTGCTTTGCCATCTCCAATTTTCCTCACATGAAAACAAGAAATTTTTCCAAAAGGCATTCATCATTAAGGTTTGCAATATGGAATCAGAATGTTGTTTAATTCATCACAATTTATTTCCCCTATTTGCAAATCACAAGAAGGTTATCCTTCTTGGCTCACAAAAATAAAGAAGAAGAATTCGCGAGCATGCTACAAACAGCATTACAAATTGAACCAAACAAAATGCTACAAACTGAACCAAACAAAATGCTACAAACTGAACCAAACAAAATGCTACAAACTGAACCAAACAAAATGCTACAAACTGAACCAAACAACAAACAGCATTACAAACTGTCCGAACAACAAACAGCATCACAAACAGCATCACAAGTGGACAAACAACAAACAACATCAACAAAAACGAGGCAGCAGTATGACAAATATCTAAGATGCTAAGTCAAACAAAAACACTTGCTCAAGAAATCATCATTTTCCAACTGCAAACCTTTCAGAATTAGAAAAAAGGCAAAAGAGCAAATTGCTTTTTTCATTGTCATTGAGAGATAAGAGAGGAAAGAAGTCACCTATTCTATAGAATTGCCCAAAATGCACATTCTGCAAAAGCCTTGCTACAAAAGAGGAGCTGCTGCAAACCCAAGAATCAAGAAAATTGCTAAAAAAACAAAACCTGCTGTAAGCAAAACCTGTTGTAGAGACCAAAGGCCAAGAGGCCACAACATTTTTTTAAAGAGTCAATATAACAGAAACAGGACAATAGAAAAAAAGGGCAACAAGTCTCAAACTGAAAAGATAGTTAACAAGCTTCAAACGCAAAAACCTGTCAACCATCCAAGAAAAATCTCAAATACAAAACCATCAGTAAGCCTCAAACAACCCATCACTGAACCAAGCTTCAAGCTCACAAAACCAAAAAACAAAGCCTCAAAAATCAAAAACCTGCAACAAGCTTCACAAACTCAAAACCAGAAAACATCATCAAATCAAAAAAACCTGTTAACTCCCAAAACCTGAACCGAGCCTCAAACACAAAAACCAGAAACATCATCAAATCAAAAACCTGTAAACCATCCAAGAAAAATCTCAAACGAGTTAACAAAACAAAGCCTCAAGATCCCAACAACCAGCAATTATCATCAAAGCAAAAACCTGTTAACCATCAACAAATCCAAAACCAAAACACAGTAACCAAGTCTCAAACATCCCAAAAACCAGTAAACCTCAAACACCCAAAACCTGAACAAAAATCCCAAAACCAGTAACCATCATAAAACCAAAAAACTGTAACAAGCTTCAAGATCTCAAACACAGTAACCATCATTCAAACAAAGGAAACAGAAGAGGTAACGACAAATTAGAAAAAGCCACGCCTTCATCCTCATCTCTTTCCCTCGTGCAACTCCTGCCACCACTGAACACAGTCCTTGTTCTCGTCTCTCTCTTCCTATTTCGCAAGAGGAAAATTGTAAAGCTCCAACATGTATGAATGCTTCCTCCTAAATCTTCCATAAGCACATATTTCTTACATTTAAAAGAGCAATTTCTTAATTAACAGAACACAAAGATGGAATGATCAACAAAATCCTTAAGCTTTAAAAATGACAGAAATCTTACCTTTGTTTTTCAAAAAAATCGTAGAACTTGTTTAGGGAGGCGAGAGGGTTGTGTTCCGACAACAGAGAGTTTTAGGGAGGTTAAGATTGAACCAGTCTCGAGTCTTTTGGGGTTTGATTCCGAATTCAAAAATTAGGGTTTCAAAATTATGAATCGCTGTGAGGCAAAGAGACGGCATGTTACTGGAAAGAGCGATTTGTTCGCGAATTGAGACAGTGATGGGTTAGTCAGTAAGGATAAAAGGCTTAAGGGAGGAGATGAACAAGGATGAACGAAGATGAGCTAGCGGCGCCGCATGAGTGACAAGAGTTCCAAACCCTAATTTTTTCTTTATTATCTCTTAATTGTTGGGATAAGTTTGGTTTAAGAAATTGGGTTTTGCCTTGCTAGCATGAGTTTGGATAACCCAACGAAACCCCTTTAAGCCCATTTTCATTTTGATGGCCACACCTCCTTTGGCTTGTTTTTGTTACAGCAAGATAAACAAATCTGTCCCTTTTGGGCCTCCGCCCCAAATCCCCATTAAGCCCATTAGTTTATTTTCTTTTTTTTTTCTGTTATACAAAAAAACTATTAAAACTTAAAATATCCTTTTTTAAAATTAATTTGATTTAGGCTTTGTGAATAAATTTTTACTATTTTTTTTCTTAAATAAACTTTGTTAGATTTAATTTATATATAATAAAACACCAAAAATAATAATAGAATTTAGTTTTGCCCTTCTTTAATTTATTTTGTTATTCACATAATTAAAAAACATAAAAATATAATGCATATGATTTTAATTTTTCTTTTAGTCAATTATTTCATTTTTAGAATAGGTTTACTTTCCTCTTTTAAAGTAAAAATACTTAGATTTTTATTTTGTTGATTGAGTTTATTTCATAGACTATTATAGCTTTCATTAATCGCACAAAATTCGATTTGGTTGTATTATTTTCTATTTGGATTTTGCTATCGCATTTGATTCATCCCCATTTGTAAAAATTGTACCCCCATTCCCGAATACTTTGTAATAGCGTAGAATTCCAATTCCCGCAATTTACTGTTTTCCATATATTGTATAGTAATTAGGCGTGTATGGCAAGATTCAAAAATCAATCGCTAGATGACCTAATCAAAGAATAAAATAACTTGAAACCAACACACTTTTCCACACGCGCACCTCTAGGGTAACCTCGCTCGTTGCCTCGGAAATACAATCATGTCCCTCGAATATGGGACGCTTTAGCAATGACCCTTCGATAAAAAATATCGTAGTCCCTCGATGACCCTCGATGTTGGCTTCGATAAAACGATCTCGTACCTTACAAAAATTGCTAAAGCGTCTCATAAGTTGCTTTCGATGATTGTAAAATTGACCCGCGCATGTCCCTTCACATCCAATGGTGGGGCTTCTTACCAAATCAATGGTAAGATAGCACCATTAAAAGGAGGAAGAAAAGAACAATTTAAGACCTTTCGAGTAGATAGATTCGCTTTTAGTTACTCCCTTGCTCACGATAAAAACTTTTTATACCTACACTTTCATTTCAAAACATTTTCAAAAATACAAAACGTTTTGTATACATTCTTATAGAGACGAGAACCATTGCAAAACATCTTTTCAGAACAGTTTCCGAAACACGATTCACAAACACATCTTTGAACCACTTTTCGAAACAAAACTTTGTACGCGTTCTTATAGAGACGAGGACCATTACAAAGAGATTTTTCAAAATACTTTCAAAGCCCACTATTGTACCCCAAAATTTTCCCTCCCATATTTCTCAAGACATTGCAAGAAAGATCCTCAAGTTGCTCAAGGTAGTCCAAGAGTGGGCCAGACAAGCTCTCTCTTAAGGCAGTCTACCTCAAATTAGGGTTTCATGTTGCATCAAGATGCTTGAGTCAAAGTGATCCCAAATTCTCAACATTGTCCTAATATGTTCTCAAGATCATCCATGTCAAGTTTCAAGCCCTACAGAGGAAGTTTGCTCAGTCAATTGCTCAAAGGTCCAAAAATCGACTGTGCTAGGGCAAAAGTCAACTATGGCCCACATACAGTCAAACTTCAAGATTTTTGGTCAACATCCTCATTTTGAAGTATATTTCATCATTTGATCAAGGGTTTATCATGATTCATCAAGGATTTCTCATAATTCATCAAGACTCAAAATGCTAAATTAGGGTTTTGCAGGAAAAGTTAACTCAACTTTGACCAAGCATAACTTTCTCATACTTTATGAGAAATGACTCATACAAAGCTCATTTTGAATAGGATGCAATTCCATACAATCCATCTTCATCTCCCAAGTTCAAAATATGTACTCACAAGAAGTTATGAATTTGGACATTATAGGTCATTTTGAAAAGTCAATAAAAACACCTTTTTTGTCAAAGCTTAATACATGAACATGTAACATAAAAATGATATGATACCAAAAGAGTTGATTAGAGGACATCTCAAGATTTCTAAAAAGTCCAAGAACACCTCCAAAGAGTCAAAATTGAGGAAGTTATGCATTGTTGAAGTTGACCTTTTTTGGAAAAATTGCCAAAAGTCAACTATGCCCAAAACTTCAAATTTTGCCAAATGGGCCCTTTCTTTTTCACTTGTTTTGGGTTGGCAACATAGCCCACGTGCTCTAGCCTTTTCCACTTGTCCATATCTTATTTTTATTATTTATTTTTATTTTTATTTGAATTAATTTGATTTAAATCAAATAAAATCCAAAACATTGATAACAAGAGATTTTATGATTGTTTCAGGTCTTATTACACAGCTAGCATCATTCAAATTCGTGCAAGGCATTAGAGTGAACAAAAAGATTGAAAAAAATCCAAATTTGGAAGGTTTTAAAGGGTGAATCAAATTAAATCAAAAAGGATTAAAGGAGGAAGATTTGGATCAATTATCAACCCTGATTCATTCTTTGTTACATAAGGAGGCGAGGCAGACCTAAAAAGTGGCTAGAAACAGGCGTGAGAGGAAGAACAAAAATCTGAAAAAACCAAGAAAAAGTGTGAGATCGAAATCCCACTTAGAGGCATCCTCAAAGCTCGTTACCTATCCCAATCGGTTCCTGGCACTCTCAGCAAGTGAAAGCAATCGAAACCAAGCATTTTCAAGCCCTCCAACGCAGTGTAAGTCCGTCACGGTATCACTATATTCTTGAATTCGATTAGCATCATTCTTGCACTTATAGCGTAAAATAATTGTACATTCTTGATCACCAAATTGTTTGTAAACTTTCTACAATAGCCAATTGCATTTTAATGGACTGAATCGTGAATCACCATTGTTAGGGTTTTGGAGTTTGTTTTAGGGTTTTTGATTGCAGGAATAATTGGTCTTCGTAAGTGGTACCATTGTGATCAGGAGGATAAAACGACCTCAACCATTGCTTTAGATATTATTTCTATGGCCTGTGGAATATTTTGAGGAAGAACAGGCCTGTAGCAACGGACGTTGTCCGTGGGTATAGGTCCTCAAGCTTTTAGCCACGGAGAGAGGAAGGAGACAATGAGTTGTCATTCAATCATTGGCCCATTCAAAACTTTTTGCGCGCATTTTTTTTATCCTCCACTAACGCTTGATTTTTATATATTATTATTGTTATATATTATATGTACAACAAGGAACAGGTGGTCCAGTGGTAAGCGTAGCAAGGAATTTGCCTTGGGGCCTGGGTTCGAATCCCAGGTCCCCCACTTTTCTCTTTGCTATTTTCTTTCAGGCAATTCAGTGTGTGCGCCAACCAGAAGACCACCATAGGTCCTCATCATCAGTCATGCCAAGTGGCTGGATGTCCAAATCTGATGGCCATCCAGGGAGGAACACCATGAGCCAGGGTCAACGCATACGCACTGGAACCAAAGTCAAACGGATCTCATAACTCATGGGCCCAGGAAATTGCAATTGACACCCTTAAATCAGGCCCATCTCTCATCTTTTATATTTCTATTTATTTCATTTAATTCTATTTATTTAATTACTAACCAATAATTAATTTTCTTTTTTATCCAAAAATCACCAAAAATATTTTTATGTCCAAATAAATTTAGAATATTATGTTTTTCCTCAATAAATTAATTAATTTAATTAGGTTTTATTAATTTAGACAACTTTAATTTATTTTTTTGTAAATAATTAAAATAAATTAGAATTAATAGGTTTTTATTACTAACTTAATCATTTTATTTTTTCCTAAAATAACCAAAAATATGTCATTTAATTATTTTCATCAATTAATTTAATAACTAATTAATTTTCACATTTAATTTAGAAAAAAACTTATTTCTTATTAAAAACAAAAAAAAAACAATTTTCTTTTTAATTAGGATAGAAGGGTCAAAACCCTAGTTTCGCATTCGATCTAATTTGCTCGCGCACTTTATTATTTTTATCCAATTATTGTATCTGCTCACGGTTTGTAATAATTTAATTAGGACATTTATTTATTTTTACCGCTTTTAATTGCAAAGGGTTTGTTTTTGGCTATGTAAATACCCGAAGCCTTGTAATAGCTTAGTTTTAATTTCCACATTTTAAAATTCCGCAAATTATTAACTGTTAGATGTTTGATAATAGGGTTTGCATGACAAGAATGTATGCCTAAATTTAAAACGGTTAGATCACCTTAAATATGCAAAGATAAATAAACTAAAATTGAATCATTCGCACATGCGCACTCCTAGGGTACACTCCCACTTGGTTGCATTCGGTAAATGGTCATTGAGTATAGGATGCTTTAGTGTTCGTCCTTTTGTCTAAACAAAGATCAAAGTCCCGATTCGGAAAAGTTGCCTCGGAATGGTTGCCTCGGAATTGTTGCCTCGAATAATTGATCTAAGACATTAGGGTTATTACTAAGACGTCCTAACATTGCTTTAGTGACCATACATCCCTTTCGAATTGACCCTCAAACTCCAACGACGGTGCTACCTACTCACTAATAGTGGGATAGCGTTGTCTAAAGGAAACGAATACAGAACGATTCTTTTTTCGAGTAGGTAGATTAGTTCTTAAGTACTTACTCATTCCAAACAAATTTTTCACACTTACACTCTTTTATAAATAAAAGTTTTCAAAAACACTTCATTACACTCTTAAAGACAGAAGCAAGAGTTAAATCAAAGTCAAAACAAAAACTTTTCAAAGCGCACAAACACAAAGAAAACAATTTTGAAAATGATGAGCAAGTACCTAAGAGCCCGTAGATAACTACGGATAGAAAGGGTGCTAATACCTTCCATTTCTATAAATCTACCCCCCGTACTCAAAAATATCTCGAAAAAGGAATTTTTCTGTGCTTTTTTCCTTTCCTAGTTGGATAAAATAAAAGACGGTGGTGACTCTTACTTACTGCGACATTTTGCAAAAACAAACGCAAACCAGCAATTCCTTAAACAAATAGGGAAACCATGTCCTGGTTCTGGCCACCGTATCACAGAACTGGCGACTCTGCTGGGGAGTAAATAAGTGGGGTGTACCTTAGGAATAGTTCATCATATTGTTTTCAATTGTTTGAATTGATTGCTTTATACTTGTGGGCTTTGTATCGGAGTTACTATAGATCCTAACCCGGATCTGGGGGACACCTTTTAGGTAAGTAGCAATAGACTGTGAGGGAATTGTACGACGTAGACCGATACGGTTGAAGCAGTAGCTACGTTGGTGTGACACATTAGTTGGTACCGATATCCCTTGTGGAGGAACAAGGAGAGTATGGGGCTGCTAATGGGTCATTAAGCATCAACTGACCTTAGAATCTATAATTAACCAACTTGGCCATAGAAAAGTAGTAGTATGCTACACTCATTGAGACCATACTCTCGCGATGATTCCGGCCGCAAGAAAAGGTTGCTAAACTGGAATTATGACTGATCGAGGATGGTCAGTGATATTGAGATCCTCTAAAACCCAGTTACTATTACTAGGACAGGTTGAACCAACTAAACTGAAAGAGGGTAGTACCTAAACTCCATGCCAGCCTGAAATTTAAGGGCTATTGTGTGACTTGTGTGCCCTTACCATGTTTGCTATCTGTGAATACTTGCGGTGTGTTCTTATCATGACATCATGTATCATGACATTGCATGCATATTTCATTAGACTAACCCATTTCAAAGACCAAGGGGATTCATCTTTGTTCTGTTTTGCAGATCATGGCATCTAAGCGCAGAAATACCATTCGAATCAACTTCGTACAAATCCTTGTTCAGCTTAGAGATTTGGTTTCCAAGGTTCCTGATACTTCTTCCTTTGTCAGAAGACATGGTCACCACCTTGGCTTGGTCACTTCTAAGTTGGATGAGAAAATGATGAGCATCTTGTTCCAGTTCTTTGACCCGTTGCATCACTGTTTCACCTTCCCGGACTATCAGCTGGTCCCTACTTTGGAGGAGTTCTCTGATTTACTTGGCATATCTATTCTAGAGCAGACACCCTTTACAGTTTGGGAGATAACTCTTAGGCCAGAGGATATTGCTACAGCCCTACATCTGACAAGGGCTTATGTAATGTCTAATTGGGAGATGTGGAGTGGGGTTAAAGGCTTCCTGGCTAAGTTCTCGATTGATCAAGCTCAACAGTTCTGGGACAGTTTGGACTTTCAAGCATTTGAAAACATCATGGATCTTCTCATCTATGGCCTAGTTCTATTCCCAAATTCAGATTTTTTTATCGACGTGAATGCAGTCAAGATTTTCATGTCCCGTAACCCAGTGCCCACTCTCTTAGGTGACACTCTACATGCCCTTTATGCCCGTTCTGCTCGGAAACGGGGAACCCTTATGTGTTGTGCACCGCTATTGGAGAGGTGGTTTATTTCTCACCTCCCTAAATATGTACTGAAGAATGAGGAAGGAATGGGTTGGGCCTACAGGATCATGTCCCTTGCTCACACGGACATCATTTGGAGTACTAAAGATATGGAAGAAGTAGCTGTCATTAACCGGTGCGGAGAATACCCCAATGTTCTATTGCTGGGAATTAGGGGAGGAATAATCTATAATCCTTGTTTGGCCTTACGACATTTGGACGAGCTCGAAGGGACGGTCCTCATGAGTTGCTGCTTCCGGAAATTGTCTTTGACTTCATGGGGGATGTTGAGGGACATCGCCGCAGATTCATACGAGCTTGGAACAGGGTGCACAGGTATGATCCACATGAGCTAGGAATGAAGACCTCTCTCCCGATGCAACCGTATCTCCGGTGGGTTCAAGCCCGTGCTCAAAAACTGGGGATGTCGTACGAAGCTGTCTTACCAATGATTATAGAACATGCTGACGAAGAAGGGGTTCCTTGTACAGTTCTCCATCATTATATGCCTACTGACATTGGGGAATTGAAGAGGTCTTGGATCCAACTAAGGGAATAACGGGACACTTACAGAGAGAAGTATCATGAACAGGAACATAAGATCCTAAAGCTTACAAGGAAACTGGAGAATGAGAGGGTCCTCAACGACTATGTCAGCACAGGAGGAAAACGAACATGGGAGCGCTGATGTCTTTTACTATTTCTAGTTTTGATTTACTTTCAGTATTTCTTTTTGTAAACGCCTTAAAGGAATTTGTTAAACATTATTTCAGTTTGGATCTAATAAAAGTGTGTTTCATTTTGGTTTACAAATTTGAATCTCCCTAAAGTCTTTGAAATCATATCATATGCATTCCATTCCCATGCACCTCATTGCAGGTACCCTTACAGGTTTCTCATCTTCTTCGCTGTTTATTTCAGCGCATCATATCTTCTGAAACATCCACTGATCAAGCCATCAAGGCTCTGCAAGCTCAGAATGCTCAGTTCCAGGAAATGTTCATGAACCTGGCCAAGGGTCAACAAGATCTGAAGACTCTTATCTTGAAGGACAAGAAGAAGAAGAAGAAGACGGTCCTACTGAACATGGGTCATAGATTTTGGAACCGGTTGAGACAAGAAGCTGATTTATCTCACTCATCTGGAGGGGGAGAGAATCAAGAAGAAAGGAAGGTTCCTATCCCTGTTGTTTCTGACAATGACACTGACTTTGACGAAGACCAGTATCCTCCTGCCGAGGATAGGTATAAAAAACTCGAAGACCGGTTAAGCGCAATGGAAATCCAGAAGATACCTGGGTTAGACTTTGGAGATTTGGGTCTGGCGTCTGGGGTGGTGACCCCCCACAAGTTTAAGGCTCCTATCTTTGCTAAATACGATGGGGTTTCCTGCCCAAAGCTACACCTCCGCTCGTATGTCAGGAAGATTCAACCATATACAGCTGATAGGAACCTGTGGGTTCATTTCTTTCAAGATAGTCTGTCAGGGACTCAACTTGAATGGTTCTATCAACTAGAAGGAGCTAATGTCCAGAACTGGGAGGGCCTTGCTGCTGCTTTTTACAAGCAATACCAGTACAATGCCGACCTTGCTCCCACGCGTACCCAGCTTCAGGGTATGCCCGTGGGTGCGAGCGAAGGTTTTAAGGACTATGCTCAGAAATGGAGGGATCTTGCTGGAAGAGTACAACCCCCACTGGCTGATAGGGAGTTAGTGGATATGTTTTTGGGAACTTTGTTTGGCCCATACTTCAATCATTTGATCGGAAGTTCATCATCTGGGTTCACTGATTTGATTATGACTGGGGAGAGGGTTGAAGCCGGTATCAAAAGCGGCAAGATACAGAAAGGTGCTTCATCAAGTACAGAGAAGAAGCCTTTCAAGAAGGAATCTAGTGTCGTCTATAGCTCGAGGAACCAGAACCGACCTGAGCGCCGCCAAGCAGTTAACACGGTGGTAATATCAAGACCTGTTGTTGCTCCACAATGCAACACTCAGCAAAGAGCAGAGAGACCACAAAGACAGTTTACTCGGCTCAGTATGACTCTATCTCAAATTCTGCCGCAACTATTGAAAACCAACTTGGTGATTCCGAAGGAGGATCCAAAGAATCCAACACTACATCACCGCTGTATAATCCGAACGCCCGCTGTGCTTATCACTCCGATAGCCCGGGCATGATACCAATAACTGCTAGGCCTTAAAGAATAAAGTGCAGGATTTGATTGATGCTAAGGAGATCGAGTTTGAAGCGCCAGAAAAGCCTAATGTCATGACTGCTCCTATGCCCAAGCATGGAGTGAATGCTGTGGATGATGATGTGTTTGTAACCTCTGTGGAAGATGTTTCTACTCTGTTGTTGACCGTTAAGAAGAACTTATTGTTGGCCGGTTTATTTCTGGGCTGTGGCAAAGGTTGCCACCTATGTTCCATCCTGCCTACTGGTTGTCATCTATTGAAGTCAGGTGTCCAACGCCTGATGGATAACAAAGAAATCTTGTTCGAGAAAACTTTGGTTCCGTTGATTCCTGTTGAAGATGTTTCTATAATCACCATTTCCGCAAATTCTTCCAAGGCTTCCTCGAGAAAGCCTATTAGAATTACATTTGTTCCGAGAGTTGCTCCATTGATCATTACTATTCCTGGACCAATCACATATACTTCAGATAAGGCCATCCCATGGCACTATGGGGCCGACGTATATTATCTTGGTATTAAACAAGACTTGAAGGATGGAGAGGCTGATACTGATGTCAACAATATTGTTGGGTCTAGTAAAGTCACCTGAAGCGGAAGACTTTTCTCTCCTGAGATCTCACCACCAATTGTTCAGAAGCCTATTGTTATTACACCTACCAGTACGTCTACTACTGTTCCTGTTCATGTTCCAATCCTTACCCCTGTCGCCGAGTCACCTGACGCTCGGGGAAAAGAGATCACCGATGAGCCTGCCCGGACGGAGGCACCGAAGAAGATTACTGTTGAAACCTCTAGGCAGGAGATAGAGGAAATTTTGAAGATCATCAAAAAGAGCGACTACAACATAGTCGAACAGCTGGGGCAAACCCCGTCCAAGATCTCCATGCTATCTTTGTTGCTTTGCTCAGAAGCCCATGCTAAGGCTCTGATTGCTTTCCTGAAAACTATGCATGTGCCGCAGGAGACATCTGCTGACCAGTTCAAAGATTGTGTGGCCAGTTTGATAGCAGATAACGGGTTGGGTTTCTCCGACGCAGATTTGACCGCCAAGGGGAAGAATCACAATGACGCTCTGCATGTTTCAATCGAGTGCAGGGGCACTACCCTAGCTCACGTATTGGTGGATAATGGGTCCTCGTTAAATGTTTTACCCAAGAAAGCGTTAGACCGGTTAGACTGTGAAGGGTTGGTGCTGAAGCCAAGTAATATTATGGTTAGGGCCTTTGACGGGTCCAAAAGAATGGTACATGGAGAGGTGGATGTCCCTATTAAGGTTGGTTCCAAGACTTTTGCGTCTACATTCTATATGATGGACATTCGACCATCTTATTCTTGTTTGCTGGGTCGCCCGTGGATCCATAAAGTTGGGGCAGTAACTTCTACATTCCATCAGATGTTAAAATATCCAGTGAAAGGGAAAATTGTTACAGTACGAGGAGAAGAGGAGTACATGGTAAGCCACCTAAACTCATTCCGGTATGTGGAGATGGACGGGGAGTTCATTGAGACCCCATGTCAAAACTTTGAAGAAGTCCCCCAGACTCTGGCGTCGACTGAAACTGTTGCTGAAGATCCTCCAATGAAGATGGCTTCCCTCAAGGATGCTCGGGCTGTTATCAAGAAAGGTGGGTGTGCGAATTGGGGCCAACTCCCTGACTTTGCACACAAGACTGACAAGTTTGGTTTGGGTTTTACTGCAGAAGCTCAAAGGGCTGTTCAGCGTGCGCAGATTGGAAGACCTCCCCTGCGTATCACAAATCCTGAAGTGAATGCGATTGAAGACGATGATGAAGAGTCTGAGTTTGACAGCTGGATTTACCCGACTACCGACGGAGGATTAAGCAATTGGACGGCAAAGGACTTCATGCCCATTTCTTTTATTACACAGTAATAGACTTTTGTTTCAGATTTGTAACAGACAATTTTAAACTTTACGGCCCGATGCCTTACCCGAGACACCGTGGCTTTATTTGAGGGCTTATTATGTGTCATTTCCATATATCATCAATAAAAGAATTGGACGTTTTCTTGCATTACAAATTTTGCGCTCCTTGTTTTTCTTTTCTATCTTGCAAAACAGCTATTTTACACACACTCACATATACAGGTCTACATCCACTCTGGATCCCACTGATAACGACTTTGCTACTGCCAATTATGACTTCGAAAGTCCGATCAACCAAGCCGAGGACGAAGGTGAGGATGATTGCGAAGTGCCTGGGGAACTTGCTAGACTGTTACTTCATGAAGAGGGGGCCATACAGCCGCACGAAGAGCCAGTGGAAACAGTAAATCTGGGTACAGAGGTAGACAAGAAAGAGGTCAAGATCGGTGCAAATCTGGAGCCTAGTGTTAAGCAACGGTTGATTCAGATGTTGCGTGACTATGTTGAGATCTTTGCCTGGTCTTATGAAGATATGCCTGGGTTGGATACTGATATCGTGGTTCACCGCTTGCCTACCAAGGAAGATTGTCCTCCAGTGAAACAAAAAGTTCGCCAAATGCGCCCGGAAATGTCTGAGAAAATCAAGGTCGAGGTTATGAAATAGTTTGATTCCGGTTTTCTAGCAGTCACTTCTTACCCGTAATGGGTTGCCAACGTGGTTCCAGTGCCGAAGAAAGATGGTAAGGTTCGAATGTGTATTGACTATAGGGATCTGAACAGGGCAAGCCCCGAGGATGATTTCCTTCTACCTCATATCGACATTCTGGTTGACAACACCGTGCAGCATAAGGTCTTCTCCTTTATGGATGGTTTCTTCGGTTATAATCAGATTAAGATGGCTCCCGAGGATATGGAGAAGACAACCTTTGTTACTCAATGGGGTACCTTTTGCTACAAGGTTATGCCTTTGGATTGAAGAATGTTAGGGCAACGTATCAGCGTGCCATGGTCGCTCTGTTCCACGACATAATCCATCATGAGATTGAGGTATACGTTGATGACATGATTGTAAGGTCCCAGACTGAAGAAGAACATCTTGACCATCTTCAGAAGCTATTTGACAGGTTGAAGTTGTACAAGCTGAGGTTAAACCCGAACAAGTGCACCTTCAGAGTGAGGTCTGGTAAGCTGCTGGGTTTTGTCGTTAGTGATAAAGGTATTCAAGTGGATCCTGCAAAAGTGAAGGCTATACAGGAAATGCCAGCTCCCTGAACAGAAAAAGAAGTCAGAGGATTTTTGGGACGTCTAAACTATATTGCCCGATTCATCTCACACCTGACTGCTACTTGTGATCCAATCTTCAAGTTACTGCAGAAAGATCAAGTATTAAGATGGAACGATGAATATCAAGTCGCTTTCGAAAGGATCAAGGAATATCTCCAAGAGCCACCTATTCTGATGCCTCCAGTTGAAGGGATACATTTGATCTTATACTTGACACTACTCGACAATTCAATGGGGTGTGTGTTGGGGAAGCATGACGAGTCTGGCCGAAAAGAGCATGCTATTTACTACCTTAGCAAAAAGTTTACCGACTGCGAGACCCGATACTCGTTGCTTGAGAAAACTTGATGCGCTTTGGCATGGGCTGCTCGCCGGCTGAGACAGTATATGCTGACTCACACTACTCTGTTAATATCAAAGATGGATCCAATCAAGTATATCTTCGAAAAGCCTGCCTTGTCCGGAAGAATAGCAAGATGGCAGATGATTTTGACCGAGTATGACATTCAATACACGACCCAGAAAGCAATCAATGGAAGTGTGTTGGCAGATCATTTGGCACATCAGGCAGTGGATGACTACCAGTCTATGAACTTCGAATTCCCGGATGAAAACATCATGTTGGTAACTGATTGTGAAACACGTGGACCGGATGAAGGACCTGAGGAGGGATCCCGATGGTCTATGTATTTCGATGGAGCTTCAAACGCTTTGGGTAATGGCATTGGCGCCGTAATCATATCTCCTGAAGGCTCTCATACTCCATTCACCGCCCGATTATATTTTAACTGCACCAACAACATGGCAGAGTATGAAGCGTGTATCATGGGTCTTCGAGCAGCTATTGACCTAAGGATTAAGTTCTTAAGTGTATTCGGAGATTCAGCTCTCGTGATCAGACAGATCAAAGGCGAGTGGGATACGAAGCACCTAAATCTTATTCCTTACAAAGAGTATGTGTTAACATTGCTTCCACACTTTGAGGAGATAACCTTTAAACACTTCCCCAGAGAGGAGAATCAGTTGGCGGACGCGTTAGCTATGATGTCTTCTATGTTCAAGGTCATATGGGACAATGAGGCTCCCCATATTACCATTGAAAGGTTGGACGAACCTACACATTGCTGTGACATTGAGACTGAAGAGGTAGCATATAAGCCCTGGTTTCACGAGGTGAAGAGGTATCTTGAGGCTCAGGAATACCCCGAGGGTGCATCTGTTAATGATAAGAAGTTTCTAAGGAGGTTCGCGGCGAAGTTCTTCATCAGTAATGGCATCCTTTACAAGCGTAACCATGATTCAACCTTACTGCGGTGTGTAGACAAGAACGAGGCAGAAAGGATTATGGTAGAGTTACATGAAGGTACTTTCGGGACTCATTCCAGTGGACATACCATGGCAAAGAAAATCCTTCGGGCGGGATATTATTGGTCCACTATGGAAGCCGACTGTTATCAGCATTCTGGGACCTGTCATAAGTGCCAAGTTTATGCTGATAAGGTGCACATACCTCCAGTACCTCTGAATGTTTTGACAGCTCCTTGGCCTTTTGCAATGTGGGGTATCGACATGATCGGCGAGATCAGACCTACTGCGTCCAACGGGCATCATTTCATCCTGGTAGCAATTGATTACTTTACGAAGTGGGTTGAAGCAGCTTCCTTTGCTACGGTAACCAAAAACGTTGTCGCACAGTTCATTCGGCATAATCTGATTTGTCGATATGGTGTACCAGAGAGGATCATTACGAATAATGGTACAAATATCAACAATAAGATGATCACGGTTGCATCCCAAAATTTGCCCTCTCATGTTTTCCAAAGTCTTCCCCCTGCATGGTTGATCACAAACTCTTGCCTAAAGAAAAAGAAAATTTTTTAGTGATGCTTTAAGTACCTTTTGATTGGCATTCTGAAAGACCCTTCGATTGGTATTCTGAAAGACCCTTCGATTGGTATTCTGAAGGAGCACTTCGATTGGCATTCTGAAAGACCCTTCGATTGGTATTCTGAAGGAGCATTTCGATTGGCATGGACAAGCACTTCGATTGGCATTCTGAAAGACCCTTAGATTGGTATTCTGAATGAGCCTTTCTATTGGCATTATGGATAAGCACTTCGATTAGCATTGTGTCAAGGCAGCTTCGACAGGCATGTGAACCATGTCCTTCGATTAGCATGAACAACACCTTTCGATTGGCCTGTTAACAAAGCCATCAAGAGGGCGCTTAAAAAACATGTCTAGGTACATTGAACATGAGAAAATGGCATGTTTCCCTTGCAAATATAGAAATAATTAAATGCTGATTGTGGATTTAATTCCTGAGTTAAAGGCCAGATTCTTGCCTTTTCTGTTCCTAAAGAGCTGATTCGACCAGAGTGATTTTGTGCAACTCAAGACCATTCGAAGAAGCATTCAGAAGGCCCATTCGAAGGGTACATAAGAAGTCCATTCGAAGGAGGCAAATCAAGACCAATCGAAGAGCAGGGCCTGAAGGCATTCGAAATTCAAAAGTGTCCAGGTTCATTCAAGAGACATGAATATTTCAAAAAAGGAAATTATTTAATGTGCCTGATTCTTGTCTCATGGACTTAAAGGCTTGTTTAATGGGTTGTCCCTTGTAGTTACTAGACCCCCACACTCCTATAAATACAGGGGCAAGCATGCAGTGCAGAACACACGAAAATATACAGAAAAAATAGAGAAAAGAAACAGGGAGAACTTGGAGATACGCTGCCAAAAATCATCAGCACTTTCAGGAAGCCATACCCAATCCTTGCACCAGCCATTCCACACTCAGAATCATAGATCAAAGCACTTCTGTTTGGTAAAAAGAAATCTAATCTCAAACTCATTTCGATCTCTGATTGCATATTCACGTTATTACTGTTGTTTGTGAATGATTTAATGTGCTACATATAAGCTACAGTGCAGAGATGAGACTGTGCCATTGCTTGGGCATAATCTGAGTTTCTCCTTCGAATCCCAGGATAAAATAAACCCAGATTCACCAGGTGCGAATAGGGAGGAGATTCGAATCAGGGGGGTAAAGTCCCCCCTGGACCTTTAACATGTGTTTCGTTTTTGCAGGAAATATATTCTCAGGATCCTATTCAGAGTTTCGAAGCTCAGCAGCTTAGCTTCGAACTAGACCCAGGACTTCCAGATCGAAGGATGACATATCCAGATCGAACAGCCTCAGAGTGCAGCCCCTCATGCACCTTCAATCCAGCCTCTTCACTGGGTCGAAAGACAACCCACACTTCTTTCGACCCAGACCTCCAGAATTATTTTGTTTTTCTTGATTTACTGCCTGATTTCATTTTCGTTTGGACCATTTTATTTGTTTTTTTTAATCAACATAAAAATCATAAAAATAAGTAACTTAGAATTAGGATTTAATTTAGTTAATTATTTTAATTTATTTTCTCCAATTTTAAAATCAGTAGACTTAGGATTTATTTAAATTCAATCCTTTTCATAAACAAAAAAATGCAAAAAATATTAAGTATGTTTTGGAGTTAATTTTAATCAGTTTTTTTTAATTAATTAAATTTGACTTAATTGAACATTTAGCATTTTCCCAAAAAATAAAATAAAACAACAAAAGTTCTTATTCTTAGGATTTTTCAGATTCACGCGCGTTTATTTTATTGTAATTGCTTACTGGTTTGTGGTAGCTTAAATTAAGACTTTTACTTTACTGTTTTTATTCCCCCAATTTTTGGACATGTAATCCCCCTCCCCGAAGCCTTGTAATAGCGTAGGATTTACAATTCCCGCACTTTAAATTCCTGTACATATATTAACTGTTTAGATGTATGCTAACTAGGATTGCATGATAAGATCTATCTTGACTTAAAATCAACAATAGTTCACCATAACATGTACAAAGATAATATAAACTGAAAAAACAACACACTCGCACATGCCACTCTTAGGGTACACCTCACTTGGTTGCCTCAAACGTGGTCATTGAGTATAGGATGTTTTAGAGGTCGTCCTTTTGTCCCAAAGATTATAAGTTGCCTCGAAACGGTTGCCTCGGATAAAATGATCTAAGACATTAGGATTCTCGCTAAGGCGTCCTAACGTTGCTTTAGTGACCACACGTCCCTTTAATCGAATAGACCCGAAAACTCCAACGACGGTGCTACCTACTCCTCAATAGTGGGATAGCACTATCTAAAGGACATTTGCACAGTTTAATTCCTTTTTGAGTAGGTAGATGTTCTTAAGTACTTGCTCCTTTTAAAAACAAAACAAAACTTTTCACACTTACACTTCTTTCAAACAAAAACTCTTTTCAAACCCACAATCACAAAGAAAAGCAAACTTTTGAAAACATAGTGAGCAAGTACCTAAGAGCCTGTGGATAACCACGGATAGAAAGGGTGCTAACACCTTCCCTTTCTATAATCTACCTCCCGAACCCGAGAAACATCTCGAAAAGGAATTTTTCTGTGCTTTTGTCCTTTCCTTGTTGGATAAAATAAAAGACGGTGGCGACCCTTGCTTACCACGACATTTTGCGAAAACAAACGCAAAACGCAAACCAGCATTCCAAAACAGTCAGTTCTCATTCCCACCGATCACAGAACTGGCGACTCTGCTGGGGAATAATAAGTGAGGTATACCTTAGGATTAGATCACTTGTGTTTTCAATTGTATTGCTTTGTATACTTTTAATTTTGTGGGCTTGTATCAGAGTTCTATAAATCCTCCACCCGGATTTGGGAAACATTCATAGATAGCAATACGTTGTGGAAACTGTGCGGGGTATACCGACACGGTTGAAGCAATAGCTATATTAGTGCGACATATTTGTGAGTACCGGTAGCCTTTGAGTCAATCAAAGAGAATACGGGGCCGCTGAGTGATGTCACTAAGCACTAATGACCTAGAACCTTACTTGACCATCTTGGCCTTTTTTAGGGGTAGTGAGATGACCGACTTTGGTGCAGTCCGAAGTTGGTAGATACTCGATACTACACTCATTGAGGATTGTTTTCTTAGAATATTTTGGTCGCTAGTTCAGTGGCTAAACCAAAACGATGAACATAGAAAACAATCCAATGATATTGAGCTCCTTAGAACCCGGTTACTATTTATAGGACAGGTTTTGAGCCAACTACACTCAAGAGGGTACTTACCTATGAAACTCCATGCCAGCCTAAACTTAAGGCTATTTGTGTGACTTGTGTGCTTTCAAACTTGAACTACTTGTACATTCTTCTTATCTGACAACATGAGTTCCTTGCAGGTTTTGTTTATAGTCCTTATCCAATAATTTGGACTTATTGCAGGGTTTACTTACATCACCTCACATTTTTAAATGCATAACATATACATCATAACATCATGCCTTAACATTTCTTTAACCATTTCAAGGATCTCAAGGGTCTATGATACAGGTTATGGTAAATCAAATGGCTGGCAAGGGGCAAAAGGGATTTATTTTCCTCTAGCCAAGGTTGTCTAGAAATCCAAGCACGATAACTTGAGTCAGGGGCTATGACCCACTCGATATGGTGAGCTTGACTCTTGAAGAAGGACTCTCAGCAATATGAAGTTCCTTCAATCAAGCTACCAGATTCAGATTCTAACAGTTTCTTGTTTATCCCGTGAGATCCTTGAAAACATTGCATACATATATCATACATATCATTGCATAACATATCTCCCAGTACAGGTCTCTTATCTTCTTCTCTATTTATTTCAGCAATCATCATGTCTACTGAACCTTCAACCGAGCAAGCTATCAAGGCCCTCCAGGCCCAGAATGCCCAATTTCAAGAGTTGGTCATGAGCCTAGCTAAGGGTCAGCAAGACTTGAAGACCTTGATTCTGAAAGAGAGGAAGAAGAAGAAGAAGAAGAAGAGGACCATCCTGTTCAACACTGGATGCAGGTTTAGAAACGGGCTGCAGAATGAAATTGATCTGACCACCCCATATGGAGGGAAAGATAGTCCACAAGAAAGGAGGGCTCCTAGCCCTATGGTCTCCGACAACGAGACAGACTATGATGAAGAACAGTATCCTCCTGCCGAGGATAAGTACAAACAGCTGGAAGACCGTTTGAGCGCTATGGAAATATAGAAGGTGCCCGGTCTGGACTTCGGAGATCTGGGTCTATCATCTGGGGTGGTGATTCCCCATAAGTTCAAGGCACCTTCCTTTGCCAAGTATGACGGAGCTTCCTGTCCCAAGCTGCACCTTCGGTCATATGTGAGGAAGATCTAACCTTACACTGCTGATAAGAACTTGTGGATCCATTTCTTTCAAGACAGTCTCTCAGGGACTCAGCTTGAGTGGTTCTATCAGTTGGATGGAGCCAGTATCCGCAACTGGGAGGACCTTGCTGCTGCTTTTTACAAGCAATACCAGTATAATGCCGACCTTGCTCCCACGCGTACTCAGCTTCAGGGTATGTCTATGGGTACAGGCGAAGGCTTTAAGGACTATGCTCAAAAATGGAGAGACCTTGCCGGAAGGGTGCAACCATCTTTAGCTGATCGTGAACTTGTTGATATGTTTTTGCGGACCCTGTATGGTCCATTCTTTAACCACTTGATTGGAAGCTCTTCAGTCGGGTTCACCGAGCTAATACTGACCACGAAAGGGTCGAAGCTGGCATCAAAAGTGGGAAGATTCAAGAAGCTACACCTTCTGATGCTCATAAAAAGCCCTACAACGGAAAGAAAGAGTCCAATGCTGTGAGCAGTCAAAAAGGTCACCGTCACCAACACGTAGGGGTAGTCCTGGTCTCTGATTTTGCGTCACACCGACAACAGTAAAAGGGAAATCAACGAAAGCCAGATGAGCCTAAAAGGAAGTTCACCCAAATCAACATGCCATTGTCACAAGCATTGCAGCAGATGTTGAAGATGAATTTAATTACGGTGATAAACCCTCATCCGAACCCTAAGACTTCTTCCCCTAACTACAACCCAGATGCAAGGTGTGCTTATCATTCTGGTAGCCCGGGGCACGATACTAACGATTGTTGGGCATTGAAGTACAAGATTCCGAATTTGATTGATGCCAGGGAGATTGAGTTTGGTCCTCCGGAGACTCTAGCATAATCACTGCTCCTACGCCAAATCATTGAGAATGCCTTTGTTTCATTTGAATTTTCAAGTTGTAATCTCTTTGTTATTCAAACAATTATCTATTAATGCCAAACTTTATTTCATTAATGCATTGCATATGTTTGTCTTGATTTGATCTGATCATTTTAATTACATTTAAACTATGCTTTTTACTCACTTTATGACATTCAACTCTTGCTAAAAGTTACAAGCCTTTAGAGGGAGGATGACGAAATAATGCCATGATCTCATACAATATGCTTTTGGACAGACCTTGCTGACGATGTACATGCATTTCTTTCAAATCCTAAACACTGGAGTTATAAGGAAGATAATCCCTAGTCAACCCCTTCGAGCCAAAGAAGTATGAGTTTTCTGTTTTAAACACAAATTGAAACCTTTAATTTAAACCTGGGGCAGGGTAGTCTCTCAGTTAATTCAAAAGATGTGCATTGAAGTCGCAAAACTCTCAGTTCATAATACAACGAACGATATCAAAAGCATTCCTCTGGAATCAAAAGACAGTGGTGGTTCCTTATCTCATAGGCAGTCAATCCCTCAAAAGAGAAAAGCCCACTGAGCCAAAACCTATAAAGGAGGCTTAAGAAAGCTGGGGCATCCCGCTGACTGTAATCTCGAAAACAGGAACAGTCAGGCAAAAGTTAGGGATAACAAACCAAAAGAACGAGGTCACTAAAAATCCTCAACAACATGAAAAATGTTGCAAAAATGACTGCCTTCCAACAAATTCAACTTGTGTGAACCATCACCAAAACGTCGTTCCAAATTCGAATAGAGTTCGACGCACAATTAACTGAGTTTAGGATTGAAGAACATCACGAAGAGCGGGTGGGTACAAATATACTTTGAGCCTTTATCCTTTGTTTATTAAACCGTGAACCAAGCCACGTTACAACCCTTCAAAAGTCCTAACTGAAGCATGGGTTAGTTCGAAAGCATATTGTTACAAAAGGTATCCTGACTCTTGTAAGGCTTTGCCCTAAATCTTGTGTTGAAATTGTCTTATAAAGAGTTTTCTGCTAAAAAACGCATTTTTCAAAACTTCGAGACAAGCATAAACTTTGCATTATTTGAATATCACTGTTTGCATTTGGCTATTTGTTTAACAGCGGAGAAATTCACACAACAAATATTCGATGAACGAAAGCCCTCTCAGTGAACAAAATCACTTCAAAAAGGATGACACTTCCATTGACAAATCTCCTATCAACAAGGGGACTTGACATGTCACTATCCAGCACACATGGGGCAGTCCAGTCAAGATTCCAGGAAATCTCTCAAAGAAGTGCAGAGTAACCAGGGGCAAGTCTCCATCTCCGTCACTTGGGGCATTGAACATCAATCTCAGTGAAGGGTTACGTACAATTAAACATTTTCTGGCAATGTCACAAACACTTGCTACTAGGGGCAATGACAAATCCCCCCAAAATCCTTCTCATAGGATGATTCCCCAGCAAGAGTATAATCTCTGACCCCTTTCCCCAGCTGAATCAACCTCAAGAATCCTCGAGGACTTCCCCCAACGAAGATGTCACCTCTCTATCGGACTGACGACAGGGTTTATTTCCCCAACAACACCAGAATTCCCCAACTTGAGTTTGCCTCTCCGACTACTACAAATCAAAGGACCACAACTCTTCTTCCCCAGTAGACTTTGTAAGCTTGTCCCCTACGAAGCACAAATAAGTCTCCTCAGCCAAATTCATAGGTTATCCTCACAAGAGTCTAACTGGGTTATCCTCAGCAAGTGGCAACTGAAAGATCATCCCCAACGAAGTTCTTTCCATCCCCAACAGGGTTCACTGTCACCAGCAACAGTAATCCATCCCCAACTGAGTTTTATTTCTCCAAATCAGCAGATCTTCTAGCAGAGTATATACTCCCTACAGAGTAATTTCCTCGTCAGTCAATTCCCCAGCGGAGTTATTCTCTCCTGCAGGATTATTCTCCCAATCATCTTCGGTCGTTATCTCCAGCGAGTGAAACTCTTTATTCTCCAACAACAGTCAGGGATTTATTTTCCCAAACTCGGATGTACCACAATAGCATTTCATGTTCATACATCATGACGTGCACATACATATTGCATACAGCATAATCTCATTTATTTTGAGAACATCATCATACAATGCATGTCATGCATCATATACGATTAATCATGTACCTTTTTAGGAAAGATGGTTATCATCAACAACTTCCAGCAAGTTCAAGATTAACTCCGGAAACTAAACAGAGTAATTATCTGCACGATCAAATTCAGCTTTACACGGGTTTCGTCATGAAGAAATCTTACACGGGTTTCTCCTAAATGCAGCTTCACACGGGTCTATCCTGAAAAATCCTACACGGGTCCTTTATCATATATTTCTGAATGAAGTTTTACACGAACTCATCCCAAAGTAACCTTACCCAGGTTCCTCCAGAAGTTTCACACGAACTTATCACAAAGTAACCTTACCCAGGTTCCTCCAGAAGTTTCACACGAACTTATCACAAAGTAACCTTACCCAGGTTCCTCCTGAATTTTTACACGAACTTATATCGAAGTAACCCTACACAGGTTCCCTCTTTCCAAGATGAAGTTTTACACGGACTCATCATCAGGCAACCCTACACCGATTCCCTCTCTTTCCAAGATGCAGTTTTACACGGACTCATCATCAGGCAACCCTACACAGGTTCCTTCTAAGGAAATCAAAGATGAAGTTTTACACGGACTAATCATCAGGCAACCCTATGCTGGTTCCCTCTCTTTCCAAGATGAAGTTTTACACGGACTCATCATCAGGCAACCCTACACCGGTTCCCTCTCTTTCCAAGATGCAGTTTTACATGGACTCATCATCAGGCAACCCTACACAGGTTCCTTCTCAGGAAATTTCAGATGCAGTTTTACACAGACTCATCATCAGGCAACCCTACACAGGTTCCTCCTTTCCAGATGAAGTTTTACACAGACTCGTCATCAGGCAACCCTACACCGGTTCCCTCTCTTTCCAAGATGAAGTTTTACACGGACTCAT
The DNA here is from genome assembly GCA_948472305.1 of Vicia faba. NCBI lineage: Eukaryota > Viridiplantae > Streptophyta > Magnoliopsida > Fabales > Fabaceae > Vicia > Vicia faba. The sequence continues at coordinate 595,984,227 of OX451736.1, forward strand.
CATCAGACAACCCTACACCGGTTCCCTCTCTTTCCAAGATGCAGTTTTACATGGACTCATCATCAGACAACCCTACACAGGTTCCTTCTCAGGAAATTTCAGATGCAGTTTTACACAGACTCATCGTCAGGAAACCTTACACAGGTTCTCTCTTTCCAAAGATAAAGTTTTACACAGACTTATCATCAGGCAACCCTACACAGGTTCCTCCATTCCAGATGCAGTTTTACATGGACTCATCATCAGGCAACCCTACACCGGTTCTCTCTCTTTCCAAGATGCAGTTTTACACGGACTCATCATCAGGAAACCTTACACAGGTTCTCTCTTTCCAAAGATAAAGTTTTACACGGACTCATCATCAGGCAACCCTACACAGGTTCCTCCTTTCCAGATGAAGTTTTACATGGACTCATCATGAAGTAACCCTACCCAGGTTCCTTCTCAGCCCATATATGCAGTTCACCTCCAGAGTTAATTCCCCAGTAGAGTAACGGACAACTGAAGCTCCTAAAATTCTATTTCTCTCAAGACAGCTACCAACAATCTCCAAATGGAATCTATAAGCCCATCCTCCTACCAATAATCTCCAAATGGCATCTGTAAGCCCATTCCCGAAGTCACAATGCTGATACTGCACCATGCGAGTGCAAATTTCTGGGTACTCTAGTGTTCAATTATCTTCCACCTTCGGATCACGAAAGGCACGCAAGCCAATCTACATCCTTAGGTTTAAGAAAATTGAACAGGGGCAACTGTTACACCCCAAAATTTTCCCTCTCATGTTTTCCAAAGTCTTCCCCTGCATGGTTGATCACAAACTCTTGCCTAAAGAAAAAGAAAATTTTTCAGTGATGCTTTAAGTACCTTTCGATTGGCATTCTGAAAGACCCTTCGATTGGTATTCTGAAAGACCCTTCGATTGGTATTCTGAAGGAGCACTTCGATTGGCATTCTGAAAGACCCTTCGATTGGTATTCTGAAGGAGCATTTCGATTGGCATGGACAAGCACTTCGATTGACATTCTGAAAGACCCTTCGATTGGTATTCTGAATGAGCCTTTCGATTGGCATTATGGACAAGCACTTCGATTAGCATTGTGTCAAGGCAGCTTCGACAGGCATGTGAACCATGTCCTTCGATTAGCATGAACAACACCTTTTGATTGGCCTGTTAACAAAGCCATCAAGAGGGCGCTCAAAAAACATGTCCACGTACATTGAACATGAGAAAATGGCATGTTTCCCTTGCAAATATAGAAATAATTAAATACTGATTGTGGATTTAATTCCTGAGTTAAAGGCCAGGTTCTTGCCTTTTCTATTCCTAAAGAGCTGATTCGACCAGAGTGATTCTGTGCAACTCAAGACCATTCGAAGAAGCATTCAGAAGGCCCATTCGAAGGGTACATAAGAAGTCCATTCGAAGGAGGCAAATCAAGACCAATCGAAGAGCAGGGCCTGAAGGCATTCGAAATTCAAAAGTCTCCAGGTTCATTCAAGAGACATGAATATTTCATAAAAGGAAATTATTTAATGTGCCTGATTCTTGTCTCATGGATTTAAAGGCATGTTTAATGGGTTGTCCCTTACCGTTACTAGACCCCCACACTCCTATAAATACAGGGGCAAGCATGCAGTGCAGAACACACGAAAATATACAGAAAAAATAGAGAAAAGAAACAGGGAGAACTTGGAGATACGCTGCCAAAAATCATCAGCACTTCCAGGAAGCCATACCCAATCCTTGCACCAGCCATTCCACACTCAGAATCATAGATCAAAGCACTTCTGTTTGGTAAAAAGAAATCTAATCTCAAACTCATTTTGATCTCTGATTGCATATTCACGTTATTACTGTTGTTTGTGAATGATTTAATGTGCTACATATAAGCTACAGTGCAGAGATGAGATTATGCCATTGCTTGGGCATAATCTGAGTTTCTCCTTTGAATCCCAGGATAAAATAAACCCAGACCCAGATTCAGCAGGTGCGAATAGGGAGGAGATTCGAATTAGGGGGTAAAGTCCCCCCTGGACCTTTAACATGTGTTTCGTTTTTGCAGGAAATATATTCTCAAGATCCTGTTCAGAGTTTCGAAGCTCAGCAGCTTAGCTTCGAACTGGACCCAGGACTTCCAGATTGAAGGATGACATATCCAGATTGAACACCCTCAGAGTGCAGCCCCTCATGCACCTTCGATCCAGCCTCTTCACTGGGTCGAAAGACAGCCCACACTTCTTTCGACCCAGGCCTCTAGAATTATTTTGTTTTTCTTGATTTACTGCCTGATTTCATTTTCGTTTGGACCATTTTATTTGTTTTTTTTAATCAACATAAAAATCATAAAAATAAGTAACTTAGAATTAGGATTTAATTTAGTTAATTATTTTAATTTATTTTCTCCAATTTTAAAATCAGTAGACTTAGGATTTATTTAAATTCAATCCTTTTCATAAACAAAAAAATGCAAAAAATATTAAGTATGTTTTGGAGTTAATTTTAATCAGTTTTTTTTAATTAATTAAATTTGACTTAATTGAACATTTAGCATTTTCCCAAAAAATAAAATAAAACAACAAAAGTTCTTATTCTTATGATTTTTCAGATTCACGCGCGTTTATTTTATTGTAACTGCTTACTGGTTTGTGGTAGCTTAAATTAAGACTTTTACTTTACTGTTTTTATTCTCCCAATTTTTGGACATGTAATCCCCCTCCCCGAAGCCTTGTAATAGCGTAGGATTTACAATTCCCGCACTTTAAATTCCTATACATATATTAACTGTTTAGATGTATGCTAACTAGGATTGCATGACAAGATCTATCTTGACTTAAAATCAACAATAGCTCACCATAACATGTACAAAGATAATATAAACTGAAAAAACAACACACTCGCACATGCCACTCTTAGGGTACACCTCACTTGGTTGCCTCAAACGTGGTCATTGACTATAAGATGTTTTAGAGGTCGTCCTTTTGTCCCAAAGATCATAAGTTGCCTCGAAACGGTTGCCTCGGATAAAATGATCTAAGACATTAGGATTCCCGCTAAGGCGTCCTAACGTTGCTTTAGTGACCACACATCCCTTTAATCGAATTGACCCGAAAACTCCAACGACGGTGCTACCTACTCCTCAATAGTGGGATAGCACTGTCTAAAGGACATTTGCACAGTTTAATTCCTTTTTGAGTAGGTAGATGTTCTTAAGTACTTGCTCCTTTTAAAAACAAAACAAAACTTTTCGCACTTACACTTCTTTCAAACGAAAACTCTTTTCAAACCCACAATCACAAAGAAAAGCAAACTTTTGAAAACATAGTGAGAAAGTACCTAAGAGCCCGTGGATAACCACGGATAGAAAGGGTGTTAACACCTTCCCTTTCTATAATCTACCTCCCGAACCCGAGAAACATCTCGAAAAGGAATTTTTATGTGCTTTTGTCCTTTCCTTGTTGGATAAAATAAAAGACGGTGGTGACTCTTGCTTACCGCGACATTTTGCGAAAACAAACGCAAAACGCGAACCAGCATTCCAAAACAGTCAGTTCTCATTCCCACCGATCACAATCACCGAACTCTGCAAACAGTTCAAGATACATCATCACAACTCTTCTCCCTACTGGCCGAAGATGAATGGCGCTGTAGAAGCGGCTAATAAGAATATCAAGAAGATTGTGCAGAAAATGACGGTGACCTACAAAGACTGGCATGAGATATTACTGTTTGCTCTTCATGGGTACCGTACCTCAGCACGAACGTCAACAGGGGAAACACCCTATTCCTTGGTATATGGCATGGACGTCGTCTTGCCCATTGAAGTTCAGATAGCCTCTCTTCGGATTATGAAGGATGCAGGTTTGAACGAAGACGACTGGATTCAGACCCGACTTGATCAGCTGAACTTAATCGACGAAAAGAGACTTACTGCTATTTTTCATGGTCAGACGTATCAAAAGCGGATGATCAAGGCATTTAACAAGAAAGTTAGACGATAAGAGTATCAAGTCGGGGATCTGGTGATCAATCGCATCATATTACCTCAAGGTGATCCCAGGGGCAAATGGACCCCCACGTACGAAGGGCCATTTGTGGTTAAGAACGTTTTCTCAAGAGGAGCTATGATCCTCACCACCATGGATGGTGACGACCTTCCTCACCCCGTCAATGCAGACATATTGAAGAAATACTACGCATAATCAAAGACCCGCTAGGTCGACTGGCCTAGGCAAAAATAAGGGCTTCCCGGCGAACCAAAAGGGTTCTGGCAAAAATAAGGGATGAAAATGAAAAAAACTGTACACCCGGCAAGTCAAAAACCTGAAAAGGCAGCTTGGGCAAAAAAGGGTATCCCGATGGACTGAAAACCCGAAAGGGCGGTCCAGGAAAAAATTAGGGATTAAAGCGTAACACTATGTCTCATTGGATCACCTTGCAATCAGACTTCGGTATCGACTATCAAGCTCGGACGACACCAATCAGTCTGATCCACCTTCAACCAAGTAGCAAAGTGATGAGATGCTCGAGGACATAAAGGCAATAGCAGAGTTGGAGCCCAGTGGGATTGTTCACATAGCTGTTTTTCTTTATTTTTCACAAATTGTATAAACTCTATTGTGCGGCGGTGTTCTCTTACTAGGACGTCAGCCTCTTGTACAAAAACGCCTATTTACAGGCTAACTTCAAAATCAATACAAGTCATTTCAAACTGTTTTCCTTTTTCTGTTTTGTTTTGCGAGAACGTCTAATGTTCATTTTTTATATATGCATTTGACATTAATTGCTGCTCATGAATATTTATATGCGAAACAAAAGACGATTACTTGTAATATCAGAAACAGGGGCAAACAAGAAATGTCCAAACCGTACAGTTGCTCTGTCCACTAGGTATAAGGATAGATCTAGATGGAGGAAACAGTTGAAAGTACATTCATTCCCCGCAGAGTAAGGAGAAGGGTAGTGGTGTTAGCTCTCCCCAGATGAGGCTTGCAACCGTGAATGAATTGGCGATATTCTCCCTAAAGCAGAGTTTATCTACCATCAACATTATAAAATATATCCCCAGTGGAGTATAAAAATTTATCCCCAGTGGAGTTTGAAGAATCATCCCCAGAAGACTCTGGAAGATTGTCCCCAGTAGAGTCTAAAAGGTTATTCCTCGTGAAGTTGCAACTGGAAGATCATCCCCAGCGGAGTTCATTCCTTTCATAAACAGAAATTCAATCCCCGACAAGTTTCATCATCACCAGCAACGGTAATTCATCCCCAGCTGAATTTATCAGCGAAATCCTCAGCAGGGCATCTCTTCCCCAGAGTCATTCTCTCGTCAGTTTATTCCCTAGCGGAATCATCCTCTCCTGCAGGTTTATTCTCACAATCATCTTCATTCACTATCCCCAGCGGAAACGAATAATTCAACTCTTTTCTCCAGCAGTGATCCATGATTTATTTTCCCCAGATAAAAACATCACATTTCCATACACCATGATACATGCATATACGCATCATACAACACAATCTCATTTATTTTGAGAACATCATCGCTTGATATATATCATGCATTACATACAGCTAACCTTTACCTTTCAGGAAAGATTCTCACAAAATTCAAGCTATGAAGCTGTTTCCTCAGTTGAATTACGGATAAGTTCCTAAATCTCAGCAGAGATGTTACCTCAATTGAATTACGGACGAGTTCCTAAATCTCAGCAAAGATGTTCCCTCAGTTGAATTACGGACAAGTTTCTAAATCTCGACAGAGATGTTTCCTCAATTGAATTACGGACGAGTTCCTAAATCTCAGCATAGATGTTTCCTCAGTTGAATTACGGGCGAGTTCCTAAATCTCAGCAGAGATGTTTCCTCAGTTGAATTACGGACGAGTTCCTAAATCTCAGCAGAGATGTTTCCTCAGTTGAATTACGGACGAGTTCCTAAATCTCAGCAAAGATGTTTTCTCAGTTGAATTACGGACGAGTTCCTAAATCTCAGCAGAGATGTTTTCTCAGTTGAATTACGGACGAGTTCCTAAATCTCAGCAAAGATGTTACCTTAGTTGAATTACGGACGAGTTCCTAAATCTCAGCAGAGATGTTACCTCAGTTGAATTACGGACGAGTTCCTAAATCTCAGCAAAGATGTTCCCTCAGTTGAATTACGGACGAGTTCCTAAATCTCAGCAGAGATGTTCTCTCAGTTGAATTACAGACGAGTTCCTAAATCTCAGCAGAGATGTTACCTTAGTTGAATTACGGACGAGTTCCTAAATCTCAGCAGAGATGTTCCCTCAATTGAATTATGGACGAGTTCCTAAATCTCGACAGAGATGTTTCCTCAGTTGAATTACAAACGAGTTCCTAAATCTCGACAGAGATGTTTCCTCAGTTGAATTACGGACGAGTTCCTAAATCTCGACAGAGATGTTTCCTTAGTTGAATTACGGACGAGTTCCTAAATCTCGACAGAGATGATTCCTCAGTTGAACAACGGGTGACTGAAGTTCCTAAATGTCAGCAGAGATGATTCCTCAGTTGAACAATGGATGACTGAAGTTCCTAAATGTCAACAGAGATGTTTCCTCGATAGAATATGGATAATCGAAGTTCCTGAATTTCGACAGAGATGTTTCCTCAGTAGAATACGGATGACCGAAGCTCATAAAATTCTACTTCTCTCAACAAAGATCAGCCTTCCCCAGCGGAATCTTCCTCAACAACAGGTATACAAGCTCTCGCTAAGGAATCTCTTATGCGATTGACACTCCTTCAGATGGAATCTTTAAGCCCATCCCCTCGTCAGCAGTTTCCAAATGGCATCTGTAAGCCCATTCCCGACATCACAAGACAATTACCACTTCATGCGAGTGCAAATTTATGGGCACTCTAGTGTTCAATCCTCTTCCACCTTCGGATCACGAAAGGCACGAAAGCCAATCTATATCCTCAGGTTTAAGAAGATTAAATAGGGGCAGCTGTTGTACCCCAAAATTTTCCCTCCCATATTTCTCAAAACATTGCAAGAAAGATCCTCAAGTTGCTCAAGGTAGTCCAAGAGTGGGCCAGACAAGCTCTCTCTTAAGGCAGTCTACCTAAAATTAGGGTTTCATGTTGCGTCAAGATGCTTGAGTCCAAGTGATCCCAAATTCTCAACATTGTCCTAATATGTTCTCAAGGTCATCCACGTCAAGTTTCAAGCCCTACAGAGGAAGTTTGCTCAGTCAATTGCTCAAAGGTTTAAAAATCGATTGTGCTAGGTCAAAAGTCAACTATGGCCCACATACAGTCAAACTTCAAGATTTTTGGTCAACATCCTCATTTTGAAGTATATTTCATCATTTTATCAAGGGGTAATCATGATTCATCAAATATTGCTCATAATTCATCAAGACTCAAAAGTTGCTAAATTAGGGTTGTGTAGGAAAAGTCAACTCAACTTTGACCAAGCATAACTTTCTCATACTTTATGAGAAATGACCCATCCAAAGCTCATTTTTAAGATGATACAATTACCTACAATCCATCTTCATCTCCCAAGTTCAAAATATGCACTCACAAGAAGTTATGAATTTGGACATTATAAGTCATTTTGAAAAGTCAACAAAAACACCTTTTTTGTCAAAGCTTCATACATGAACATGGAACATCAAAATGAGATGAGACCAAAAGGGTTGATTAGAAGACATCTCAAGCTTTCTAAAAAGTCCAATAACACCTACAAAGAGTCAAAATTGAGGATGTTATGCATTGTTGAAGTTGACCTTTTTTGGAAAAATTGCCAAAAGTCAACTATGCCCAAAACTTCAAATTTTGTCAAATGGGCCCTTTCTTTTTCACTTGTTTTGAGTTGGCAACATAGCCCACGTGATTTAGCCTTTGCCACTTGTCCATATCTTATTTTTATTATTTATTTTGATTTTTATTTGAATTAATTTGATTTAAATCAAATAAAATCAAATAAAATCCAATACATTGATAACAAGATATTTTATGATTGTTTCAGGTCTTATTACACAACTAGCATCATTCAAATTCGTGCAAGGCATTAGAGTGAACAAAAAGATTGAAAAAAAGCCAAATTTGGAAGGTTTTAAAGGGTGAATCAAATCAAATCAAAAAGGATTAAAGGAGGAAGATTTGGATCAATTATCAACCCTGATTCATTCTTTGTTACATAAGGAGGCGAGGCAGACCTAAAAAGTGGCTAGAAACAGGCGTGAGAGGAAGAACAAAAATCTGAAAAAACCAAGAAAAAGTGTGAGATTGAAATCCCACTTAGAGGCATCCTCAAAGCTTGTTACCTATCCCAATCGGTTCCTGGCACTCTCAGCAAGTGAAAGCAATCGAAACCAAGCATTTTCAAGCCCTCCAACGCAGTGTAAGTCTGTCACGGTATCACTATATTCTTGAATTCGATTAGCATCATTCTTGCACTTACAGCGTAAAATAATTGTACATTCTTGATCACCATATTGTTTACAAACTTTCTACAATAGCCAATTGCATTTTAATGGACTGAATCGTGAATCACCATTGTTAGGGTTTTGGAGTTTGTTTTAGGGTTTTTGATTGCAGGATTAATTGGTCTTCGTAAGTGGTACCATTGTGATTAGGAGGATGAAACGACCTCAACCATGGCTTTAGATATTATTTCTATGGCCTGTGGAAGATTTTGAGGAAGAACAGGCCTGTAGCAACGAACGTTGTCCGTGGGTATAGGTCCTCAAGCTTTTAGCCACAGAGAGAGGAAGGAGACAATGAGTTGTCATTCAATCATTGGCCCATTCAAAACTTTTTGCGCGCATTTTTTTATCCTCCACTAACGCTTGATTTTTATATATTATTATTGTTATATATTATATGTACAACAAGGAACAGGTGGTCCAGTGGTAAGCGTAGCAAGGAATTTGCCTTGGGGCCTGGGTTCGAATCCCAGGTCCCCCACTTTTCTCTTTGCTATTTTCTTTCAGGCAATTCAGTGTGTGCGCCAACCAGAAGACCACCATAGGTCCTCATCATCAGTCATGCCAAGTGGCTAGATGGCCAAATCTGATGGCCATCCAGGGAGGAACACCATGAGCCAGGGTCAACGCATACGCACTGGAACCAAAGTCAAACGGATCTCATAACTCATGGGCCCAGGAAATTGCTATTGACACCCTTAAATCAGGCTCATCTCTCATCTTTTATATTTCTATTTATTTCATTTAATTCTATTTATTTAATTACTAACCAATAATTAATTTTCTTTTTTATCCAAAAATCACCAAAAATATTTTTATGTCCAAATAAATTTAGAATATTATTTTTTTCATCAATAAATTAATTAATTTAATTAGGTTTTATTAATTTAGACAACTTTAAATTTATTTTTTTGTAAATAATTAAAATCAATTAGAATCAATAGGTTTTTATTACTAACTTAATCATTTTATTTTTTCCTAAAATAACCAAAAAACCAAAAATATGTCATTTAATTATTTTCATCAATTAATTTAATAACTAATTAATTTTCACATTTAATTTAGAAAAAAACTTATTTCTTATTAAAAACAAAAAAAAAACAATTTTCTTTATACTTAGGATAGAAGGGTCAAAACCCTAGTTTCGTATTCGATCTAATTTGCTCGCACGCTTTATTATTTTTATCCAATTATTGTATCTGCTCACGGTTTGTAATAATTTAATTAGGACATTTGTTTATTTTTACCGCTTTTAATTTCAAAGGGTTTGTTTTTGGCTATGTAAATACCTGAAGCCTTGTAATAGCTTAGTTTTAATTTCCGCATTTTAATTATTCCGCAAATTATTAACTGTTAGATGTTTGATAATAGGGTTTGTATGACAAGAATGTATGCCTAAATTTAAAACGGTTAGATCACCTTAAATGTGCACAGATAAATAAACTAAAATTGAATCATTCGCACATGTGCACTCCTAGGGTACACTCCCACTTGGTTGCCTTCGGTAAATGGTCATTGAGTATAGGATGCTTTAGTGTTCGTCCTTTTGTCTAAACAAAGATCAAAGTCCCGATTCGGAAAAGTTGCCTCGGAATGGTTGCCTCGGAATTGTTGCCTCGAATAATTGATCTAAGACATTAGGGTTATTACTAAGAGGTCCTAACATTGCTTTAGTGACCGTACGTCCCTTTCGAATTGACCCTCAAACTCCAACGACGGTGCTACCTACTCACTAATAGTGGGATAGCGTTGTCTAAAGGAAACGAATACAAATCGATTCTTTTTTCGAGTAGGTAGATTAGTTCTTAAGTACTTGCTCATTCCAAACAAAATTTTCACACTTACACTCTTTTATAAACAAAGTTTTCAAAAACACTTCATTACACTCTTGAAGACAGAAGCAAGAGTTAAATCGAAGTCAAAACAAAAACTTTTCAAAGCGCACAAACACAAAGAAAACAATTTTGAAAATGATGAGCAAGTACCTAAGATCCCGTAGATAACTACGGATAGAAAGGGTGCTAATACCTTCCCTTTCTATAAATCTACCCCCCGTACTCAGAAATATCTCGAAAAAGGAATTTTTCTGTGCTTTTTTCCTTTCCTAGTTGGATAAAATAAAAGACGGTGGCGACTCTTGCTTACCGCGACATTTTGCAAAAACAAACGCAAAATGCAAACCAGCAATTCCTTAAACAAATAGGGAAACCACGTCCCGGTTCTGGCCACCGTATCACACCCATACCACAAGCACACTGTCAAATGAAAGCAAGTGATCTAAACGAGTAACTAAGAGCCCATGGAAAACCATGGATGAAAAGGGTGCTAATACCTTCCCTTTTCATAATCTACCCCCCGAACCCGAGAAATAATCTCGAAAGGTCTTTCCTGTGCTTTTTTACCTTTCCTTTTGGATAAAAGAAAAGTCAGTGGTGACTCTTGCTATCCGCACAAATGCGATCGAAACGCAAAACATCAAGTCAGTTCTCCCACCGTATCACAAAACTGGCGACTCTACCAAGACCAATACCATACTCCTCAAATAAAGTTGTTCCCTGGAGTTATGGGGCTGACGTTTATTACTACGGCGTCAAGCAAGATGAGTTGGCTGTCACAAATGAAGTTGCAAGAGATATTGATCCTGATATCGGTAACATCACTGGAACCAGCAAAATAACAAGAAGTGGAAGGGTCTTCTCACCTGAGATTTCTCCAAAGACCGTTGCTACTCCTGTGATCATCACTACTGCCACTCCTACCGACACCGCCAGTGATACTCCCGTTGTTGTCCCTACATCCGATACCAGGGGCAAAGAGGCTTTGGTTGAGCCTGACCAAGCAAGAGAACGTCCCGAAGTCATCCTTGAAGCTTCTAGAAAAGAAATAGAAGAAATCCTGAAGATAATCAAAAAAAGTGACTACAACATTGTAAAACAATTGGGGCAGACCCCCTCGAAGGTATCATTGTTGTCCTTACTTTTGTGCTCTGAAATTCACGCCAAAGCCTTGGTAAAGTTTCTTAAGACTGCTCACGTGCCCCAGGAGACCTCCATCGACCAATTTGAAGACTGTGTGGCCAGTCTAACTGCTGATAACGAATTGGGCTTTTCCGATGTTGATTTAACCTCTAAGGGAAGGAAGCACAACGATGCCTTGCATATTTCCATTGAATGCGGGGGCACCACACTTGCCCATGTTTTGGTGGATACCGGTTCATCATTAAATGTCTTGCCCAAAAATGCCCTCGATCAGCTGGATTGCGAGGGACTCATCTTGAAACCTAGCAACATCATAGTGAGGGCCTTTGATGGTTCCAAGAGGACAGTGCACGGAGAAGTTAGTATCCCCATAAAAATTGGGACTCAGAACTTTGACTCAATTTTCTATGTGATGGACATCTGCCCTTCGTACTCTTGTTTGTTGGGTCGACCCTGGATCCATGGTGCTGGCGCCGTCACCTCCACCCTACATCAAATGCTAAAATACCCGATCAGAGGGAAGATTGTTACAGATCACGGAGAAGAGGAATACATGGTTAGCCATTTGAACTCTTTCAAGTATGTTGAAATGGATGGTGAATTCATAGAGACTCCCTGTCAGAACTTTGAGGAGGTTCCAGCAACAGTCACAGCAACCAAGTCTACTCCAAAGGTTCTGGAGATTACCAGACCTCCGCTAAAGATGGCTTCATTGAAAGACGCTCGAGCAGCAGTTGAAGAGGGAGGATGTACTATCTGGGGTCAACTTCCGGATATTCCCTACAAGTCCGACAAATTTGGGTTGGGGTTCACTTCAGAGGCTCAGAAAACTATCCGACGTTCTCGCACAGGGGAACCACCTCTACGTATCAGCAATCAAGGAGTCAACGCATTAGAAGATAGTGATGGAAGCTGTGACATGGATGAATGGATTTTTCCAACTATCGGCGGAGGGCTTAATAATTGGGAGGCGAAAGATTTCATTCCTATTACTTTTATTCAAGAGTAATTGTCTTTTAATATTTCCAGGCTTGTAATATTTAAACAATTCAGACTCTTTTTTAAACCTTGTGTCTTACCCGAGGCACAATGGTCCATCTGTAAGGGTTGTCACTTCATTCTCATATGTCATTAATGAATCATGGACGTTTTTTACATCAAATTTTGTTTTCTTTGTCTTTTCTTTCTTGCATTTTATTTCTTTCAAAGGTAGTTGTGTTCTTACACACACTCGCACATTGAAAATGTAAATCTACGTCCACTCAGGATCTCAGAGGTAACAGTTCTGCTATGGCCAATTGTGACTTTGAAAATCCGATCTACCAAGCTGACGACGAAGGTGAGGAAGATTATGAAGTGCCAGGAGAGTTGGCCAGGTTGTTGCAACAGGAAGACAGAGCTATTCAGCCTCATGAGGAACCGTTGGATACAATCAACTTAGGTACCGAGGAAGATAAAAAGGAAATCAAGGTGGGTGCCAATCTAGAGCCGCGTGTCAAGGAATGTCTGATTCAGCTGTTGCAGGATTATGTTGAGATCTTCGCCTGGTCTTACGAGGACATGCCAGGACTGGATGCAGACATTATGGTACATCGTCTGCCTACAAAGGAAGATTGTCCCCCAGTAAAACAGAAGGTTCGTCGTATGAGGCCCGACATGTCAGAAAAGATCAAAGCAGAAGTTATGAAGCAGTTCAATGCTGGATTTTTAGTTGTCACCTCTTATCCCCAATGGGTGGCCAATGTTGTCCCTGTACCCAAGAAAGACGGTAAAGTGCGGATGTGTGTGGACTACAGAGACTTAAATAGGGCAAGCCCCAAAGATGATTTCCCACTTCCCCACATCGACATCCTGATAGAAAATACGGTGCAACACAAAGTGTTTTCCTTCATGGATGGCTTCTCGGGTTACAACCAAATCAAAATGGCGCCTGAGGATATGGAGAAAACGACTTTTGTTACACAGTGGGGCACTTTCTGTTATAAGGTCATGCCATTCGGACTGAAGAATGTTGGGGCAACCTATTAACGCGCTATGGTAGCTTTATTTCATGACATGATACACCATGAGATAGAAGTCTACGTAGACGATATGATAGCCAGATCACAGACGGAAGAAGAGCACCTTGATCACCTACAGAAGCTGTTTGAAAGGTTGAAGAAGTACAAGTTGAGATTGAATCCAAACAAGTGCACATTCAGAGTACAGTCTGGTAAACTCTTGGGTTTTGTCGTCCGCAACAAGGGTATTGAAGTTGATCCTGCCAAGGTTAAAGCGATACAAGAAATGCCGTCTCCTCGTACTGAGAAAGAAGTCAGAGGATTCTTGGGACGTCTGAATTACATAGCCATGTTTATTTCTCACCTGACAGCTACTTGTGAACCAATCTTCAAACTCCTGAAGAAAGATCAAGTAGTCAGATGGAACGACGAATGCCAAGTTTCTTTTGACAAAATCAAGGAATACCTGCAAGAACCTCCTGTGTTGTTGCCACCTGTAGAAGGAAGGCCTTTGATCTTATATCTAACTGTTTTAGAAAACTCAATGGGGTATGTGCTGGGGCAGCATGACGACTCCGGCCGAAAAGAGCATGCTATTTATTACCTAAGCAAAAAGTTTACCGACTGTGAAACAAGATATTCACTGCTCGAGAAAACTTGTTGCGCTCTGGCATGGGCTGCTCGCTGGCTGAGACAGTATATGCTGACCCACACTACTTTGTTGATATCTAAAATGGATCCGATAAAGTACATCTTTGAGAAGCCTCCTCTTTCTGGGAGAATAGCAAGATGGCAGATGATCCTGACAGAATATGACATACAGTATACTACCCAGAAAGCTATAAAGGGCAGTGTATTGGCTGATCATCTTGCTCACCAAGCTGTAGAAGACTATCAGTCCATGAAGTTTGAATTCCCGGATGAAGACATCATGATGTTAGACAACTGTGAAGAGATCAGGCCATATGACGAACCTGAACAAGGATCCCGATGGGCCCTGTTCTTTGATGGGGCATCCAATGCACTTGGAAATGGTATCGGCGTCGTACTCATATCTCTTGAAGGATGTCATACTCCTTTTACTGCCAGACTTTGCTTCAATTGTACAAACAACATGGCAGAATACGAAGCGTGCATCTTTGGTCTCAAGGCTGCCATAGACTTGGGGATCAAACACTTGGATGTATTTGGAGATTCAACCTTGGTCATCAGTCAAGTCAAAGGGGAATGGGACACCAAACACCCCATCCTTATCCCTTATAAAGAACATGTGTTGACATTGTTGTCGCATTTCGAGAAGATTACCTTCGAGCATTTCCCGCGAGAAGAAAATCAGCTAGCAGACGCATTAGCTACAATGTCATCTATGTTTAAACTTATTTGGGATAACGAGGCTCCTCAAATCTCCATTGAGCGGATGAATGAACCAGCCTACTGTCACGAGATTAATACCGAAGAAGTAGTGGACCAGCCTTGGTTTCATGAAGTCAAGAGGTATCTCGAGTCTCAGAAATATCCAGAAGGAGCTTCGGTGAATGACAAGAAATTCCTGAGAAGGTTCTCGACTAAGTTCTTCCTTAGTAACGGCATTCTGTACAAAGGCAGTCATGACTCGGTATTGCTTCGGTGCGTAGACAAGGCTGAGGCTGAAAGGATCATGGGTGAACTACATGAAGGCACTTTTGGTACACATTCCAGTGGGCATACAATGGCAAAGAAAATCCTACGGGCAGGCTATTATTGGTCTACCATGGAGGCAGATTACTATCAACACTCTCGGACTTGCCATAAGTGCCAAATCTATGCTGACAAAGTGCACGTACCTATGGTTCCTTTGAACGTCTTGACGGCTCCTTGGCCCTTTGCTATGTGGGGAATCGATATGATTTGGGAAATCAAGCTAACAGCCTCCAATGGACATTGCTTTATCTTGGTGGCCATTGACTATTTTACAAAATGGGTTGAGGCAGCTTCCTTTGCTTCTGTTACTAAGAATGTGGTCGCCCGGTTCATCAAGCAGAATCTCATCTGTCGGTACGGTATCCCAGAGAGAATCCTCACTGATAATGGTACAAATCTGAATAATACTATGATCACCGCCTTGTGTGAGCAATTTAAGATTCAACATCACAATTCTTCCCCTTATCGGCCAAAGATGAATGGTGTTGTAGAAGCTGCTAACAAAAACATTAAGAAGATCATACAAAAAATGACAGTCACATACAAAGACTGGCATGAGATGCTACCGTTCTCTCTCCACAGGTATCTTACCACAACTCGCACATCAACTGGGGAAACACCTTATTCTCTCGTGTACGGCATGGAAGTTGTCTTGCCTATTGAGGTTCAGATCCCCTCTCTAAGAATCATGAAGGATGCTGGTTTAAATGAAGAAGATTGGATTCAGACTCGGTTTGACTAACTAAACTTGATTGATGAGAAGAGGCTTACAGCTATCTGTCATGGTCAGATGTATCAAAAACGCATGATCAAAGCTTTTAATAAAAAGGTCAAACGTTAGGAATATCGGATCGGTGACTTGGTAATCAAGCGTATCATTTTGCCACAAGGTGATCCCAGGGGCAAATGGACCCCTACATATGAAGGGCCATTTGTAATCAAAAGCATTTTCTCTGGTGGAGCAATGATCTTGACTACTATGGACGGAGACGACCTCCCGCACCCTGTAAATACGGACATAGTTAAAAGATACTACGCATGATCAAAGACCCGCTAGGTTGACTGGCCTAGGCAAAAATAAGGGCTTCCCGGCGAACCAAAAGGGTTCGGGCAAAAATAAGGGATGAAAATAAAAAAAATTTATACACCCGGCAAGTAGAAAACCCGAAAGGGCGGCTTGGGAAAAAAAGGGTATCCCGGTGGACTGAAAACCCGAGAGTGCGGTCCAGGCAAAAGTTAGGGATTAAAGCGTATGACTATGTCCCGTTGGATCATCTGGAAAATAATATTCAGCATCAACCAATCAACTAAATTGGCTCTAAATCAATCCAATCAACTTCGTTGAGGCGACCAGCGGACAAGACATTTAGAGACATGAAGGCTATAGCAGAATGGGAATCCCATGAGATTATTTCACATAGCTACATTTTCTTTGTATAAATTTTCATTTTTTTTACGACGACATTCTCTTTCCAGAATGCTTTGTCTCATTGTACAAAAAACACTTGTTCAAGTTAATACAAAGATATCCCTTTTTGAAAGTGCAAAACCATCTGTTTTTCTTTATTTTATTTACAAAAACGTCCAATGATTTATTTTGAACATATGCATTTGAACGTGATTACTGCTACAAATAAATAAATAAAAAAACGGAAAGGCAATTACTAATGACTTTAAGAAATAGAATAACATCTGTAAGACATTCTATAAAACCCCCTGCAGGTACTTTCTCCAACCAGAGCAAAATTTCCAACCACTGGTCCAAAGTGTCTCCAGCAAGTTGCCCAACTTCTCAGATTTCCCCAGCAGAATATCATAAGCAATGTCTGGCTTTTCCCTTCTGCAACATAGTCTTTACTTGGAAACTCACCCATCAGTACTTCAAAAGGGATTTATTTCCCCCGCTTCCAGCAACGCTACGGCACAAACAATCTTTACTTTTCATACATTCGCATACATACGTCATAACATTGGTAACTCAAGTGCATACGGTGCAATCTCATTTATTTTGAGAGGCAAACATCACACCATGCATCACATACATCATATCATTGCATACAATTAACTCTTCGCCTTTTTACAGGAAAGAGACATTTGACAGTTATTATCAACAAACTTCTGACATACATAAATCTTTAACAAGTCAAATACATATCAGTTTCCGAGAAAAGCCAGATTCTTACTGGTTCAGATAAATCTCTCAACGGTTTATTCTGATTCGTCTCCAGATTTTTTACTGGTTCAGATAAATCTCTCAACGGTTTATTCTGATTCGTCTCCAGATTTTTGCTGGTTCAGATAAATCTCTCAACGGTTTATTCTGATTCGTCTCCAGATTTTTGCTGGTTCAAATAAATCTCTCAACGGTTTATTCTGATTCATCTCCAGATTTTACTGGTTCAGATAAATCTCTCAATGATTTATTCTAATTCATCTCCAGATTTTACTGGTTCAGATAAATCTCTCAACGGTTTATTCTGATTCGTCTCCAGATTTTTGCTGGTTCAGATAAATCTCTCAACGGTTTATTCTGATTCATCTCCAGATTTTACTTGTTCAGATAAATCTCTCAACGGTTTATTCTGATTCATCTCCAAATTTTAATGATTCAGATAAATCTCTCAATGGTTTATTCTGATTCATCTCCATATTTTTTACTGGTTCAGATAAATCTCTCAACGGTTTATTCTGATTTGTCTCTAGATTTTTGCTAGTTCAGATAAATCTCTCAACGGTTTATTCTGATTCATCTCCAGATTTTTACTAGTTCAGATAAATCTATCAACGATTTATTCTGATTCATCTCCAGATTTTTACTAGTTTAGATAAATCTCTCAACGGTTTATTCTAACTCATCTCCAGATTTTTACTGGTTCAGATAAATCTCTCAATGGTTTATTCTGATTCATTTCCAGGTTTTTACTAGTTCAGATAAATCTCTCAACGGTTTATTCTGATTCATCTCCAGATTATTTTACTGGTTCAGATAAATCTCTCAACGGTTTATTCTGATTCATTTCCAGATTTTACTGGTTCAGATAAATCTCTCAACGGTTTATTCTGATTCATCTCCATATTTTTACTGTTTTAGATAAATCTCTCAACGGTTTATTTTGATCCATTCTCTGTTCAGATCCAGTTCAAACTTTCCATCAATGATCACCTTTGGATGGCATCTATAAGCCCATCTCCGACAATTCTCCTATATTTCTCCAAATGGCATCTTTAAGCCCATTTCCATACACAATCAAACCAGCGCGTCATCAAGTGCAAATTTCCGGGCACTCTAGTGTTCAATTATCTTCTACTTTCAAGCCACAAACGACAAACATGTCGATCTCGCTTTTCAAGTTTAAGAAAATTGAACAGGGGCAGTTGTTGTACCCCAAAATTTTCCCTCCCATTTTTCATAGAAGACACAACCCTAGGGTTTCTCGGATATTCAAGTTGGCTCAGAAATCGACCAGACAGATTCTCTTCTGTGGCAGTAAACCAGCAATTAGGGCTTTTTGCAAATTCTCAAAAAAGAAAGTGAGTTTTCAAAGATCCAATTGGCCTTCATAGGTCTTCATGCTTCCTCAAGGTTGTATTTATGTTTTCTTCAAGCTACAAGATTTTGAGACGTTTTTGTCTGTTCATGGTCACATGTGATGTCGCTCACGGGTTTATCTTCAAAGAATTGGAAGAAATTTGAGTTTGGAAAACTTTAAAGTTATCAAATCATCGCAAGACATTTGATTGATTTTGAATTTTCTTAAAACGCAGTTTACTGAAAGGATAATGTTTTTTCTCAGAGCATGATTTATTTGGGACAAGAGATGGAGGTTAAGACTGTCATTTAGGACAATCATGATTTTGATCCAGGTTGATCAGATGATTTACGTCCTTAAAACATTTGCTTAGTCAGGAAATGGAATATACAGTGCGTGTTTGTTTGAAATGCAGTTACAGAGTTATTGGGATTACTTGGAATTTAAGTTACCTGACTGGAGCATATTATTTCAAATAACCTGATTGGGAATTGCAAAAGTCAATTGGGATGCGAAGAGAAATTACAA
Organism: Vicia faba; assembly: GCA_948472305.1. Taxonomy (NCBI): domain Eukaryota; kingdom Viridiplantae; phylum Streptophyta; class Magnoliopsida; order Fabales; family Fabaceae; genus Vicia; species Vicia faba. The sequence goes on from OX451736.1 coordinate 596,003,405, forward strand.
ATTGTTGTTGATAAAGGATTTCAAGTTACAAAATGGCACCAGAATACTTCATGCTACAACTCAAGATTTTCTCTAAATTCAAACATTGTTACAAAACAATTTATTCTTTTAAATACTTTATGTTTTACAACTTATTATATTTAAAGATGAATTGGTACAACTATTGGATATAATACAAGAATAATTTTTTTTCTAAATTACAAAGAAAATCCAAATGGATGTTTGGCCTAGGAGAATTAATCTATGCCTAAGTTTGTTTGAAGATTGAAGTCATATCAAATTCCTTTTCTTATCTCCAAGACTTCCATGCTTGCCGCAGATTTCTTGTGTTCTTTGCTTTGTCATCTCCAATTTTTCTCACATGAAAACAAGAAAAAGAAAACATGATTAGTACAAAATCATATGGGCATGAACAAGAAATTTTTCCAAAAGGCATTCATCATTAAGGTTTGCAATATGGAATTAGAATGTTGTTTAATTCATCATAATTTATTTCCCCTATTTGCAAATCACAAGAAGGTTATCCTTCTTGGTTCACAAAAAGAAAGAAGAAGAATTCGCGAGCATGCTATAAACAGCATTACAAACTGAACTAAACAAAATGCTACAAACTGAACCAAACAAAATGCTATAAACTAAACCAAACAAAATGCTACAAACTGAACCAAACAAAATGCTACAAACTGAACCAAACAACAAACAACATTACAAACTGTTCGAACAATAAACAGCGTCACAAACAGCATCACAAGTGGACAAACAACAAACAACATCAACAAAAACGAGGCAGCAGCATGACAAATAGCTAAGATGCTAAGTCAAACAAAAACACTTGCTCAAGAAATCATCATTTTCCAACTGCAAACCTTTCAGAATTAGAAAAAAGGCAAAAGAGCAAATTGCTTTTTTCATTGTCATTGAGAGATAAGAGAGGAAAGAAGTCACCTATTCTATAGAATTGCCCAAAATGCACATTTTGCAAATGCCTTGCTACAAAAGAGGAGCTGTTGCAAACCCAAGAATCAAGAAAATTTCTAAAAAAAACAAAACCTGCTGTAAGCAAAACCTGTTGAAGAGACCAAAGGCCAAGAGGCCACAACATTTTTTTAAAGAGTCAATATAACAGAAGCAGGACAATAGAAAAAAAGGGCAACAAGTCTTAAACTGAAAAGATAGTTAACAAGCTTCAAACGCAAAAACCTGTCAACCATCCAAGAAAAATCTCAAACACAAAACCATCAGTAAGCCTCAAACAGCCCATCATTGAACCAAGCTTCAAGCTCACAAAACCAAAAAACAAAGCCTCAAAAATCAAAAACCTGCAACAAGCTTCACAAACTCAAAACCAGAAAACATCATCAAATCAAAAAAACATGTTAACTCCCAAAACCTGAACCGAGCCTCAAACACAAAAACCAGAAACATCATCAAATTAAAAACCTGTAAACCATCCAAGAAAAATCTCAAACGAGTTAACAAAACAAAGCCTCAAGATCCCAACAACCAGCAATCATCATCAAAGCAAAAACCTGTTAACCATCAACAAATCTAAAACCAAAACACAGTAGCCAAGCCTCAAACATCCCAAAAACCAGTAAACCTCAAACACCCCAAACCTGAACAAAAATCCCAAAACTAGTAACCATCATAAAACCAAAAAACTATAACAAGCTTCAAGATCTCAAACACAGTAACCATCATTCAAACAAAGGAAACAGAAGAGGTTACCGACAAACTAGAAAAAGCCACGCCTTCATCCTCATTTCTTCCCCTCGTGCAACTCCTGCCACCACTGAACACAATCCTCGTTCTCGTCTCTCTCTTCCTATTTCGCAAGAGGAAAATTATAAAGCTCCAACAGGTATGAATGCTTCCTCCCAAATCTTCCATAAGCACATATTTCCTGCATTTAAAAGATCAATTTCTTAATTAACAGAACATAAAGATGGAATGATCAACAAAATCCTTAAGCTTTAAAAATGACAGAAATCTTACCCTTTTTTTTTCAAAAAAATCGTAGAACTTGTTTAGGGAGGCGAGAGGGTTGTGTTCCGACAACAGAGAGTTTTAGGGAGGTTAAGATTGAACCAGTCTCGGGTCTTTTGGGGTTTGATTCCGAATTCAGAAATTAGGGTTTCAAAATTGTGAATCACTGTGAGGCGAAGAGACGACATGTTACTGGAAAGAGCGATTTGTTCGCGAATTGAGACAGGGATGGGTTAGTCAGTAAGGATAGAAGGATTAAGGGAGGAGATGAACAAGGATGAACGAAGATGAGCTAGAGGCGCCGCATGAGTGATAAGAATTCCAAACCCTAATTTTTCTTTATTATCTCTTAATTGTTGGGATAAGTTTGGTATAAGAAATTGGGTTTTTCCTTGCTAGCATGAGTTTGGATAACCCAGCGAAACCCCTTTAAGCCCATTTTCATTTTGATGGCCACACCCCCTTTGGCTTGTTTTTGTTACAGCAAGATAAACAAATCTGTCCCTTTTGGGCCTCCGCCCCAAATCCCCCTTAAGCCCATTAGTTTTTTTTTCTGTTATACAAAAAAAACTATTAAAACTTAAAATATCCTTTTTTTTAATTAATTTGATTTAGGCTTTGTGAATAAATTTTTACTATTTTTTTTCTTAAATAAACTTTGTTAGATTTAATTTATATATAATAAAACACCAAAAATCATAATAGAATTTAGTTTTGCCCTTCTTTAATTTATTTTGTTATTCACATAATTAAAAAACATAAAAAGATAATGCATACGATTTTAATTTTTCTTTTAGTCAATTATTTCATTTTTAGAATAAGTTTACTTTCCTCTTTTCAAGTAAAAATACTTAGATTTTTATTTTGTTGATTGAGTTTATTTCATAGACTATTATAGCTTTCATTAATCGCACAAAATTTGATTTGGTTGTATTGTTTGCTATTTGGATTTTGCTATCGCATTTGATTCATCCCCATTTGTAAAAATTGTACCCCTATTCCCGAATACTTTGTAATAGCGTAGAATTTCAATTCCCGCAATTTACTGTTTTCCATATACTGTATAGTAATTAGGCGTCTATGGCAAGATTCAAAAATCAATCGCTAGATGACCTAATCAAAGAATAAAATAACTTGAAACCAACACACTTTTCCACACACGCACCTCTAGGGTAACCTCGCTCGTTGCCTCGGAAATACAATCATGTCCCTCGAATATGAGACGCTTTAGCAATGACCCTTCGATAAAAAAGATCGTAGTCCCACGATGACCCTCGATGTTGCCTTCGATAAAACGATCTCGCCCCTTACAAAAATTTCTAAAGCGTCTCATAAGTTGCTTTCGATGATTGTAAAATTGACCCGCGCTTGTCCCTTCACATCCAACGATGGGGCTTCTTACCAAATCAATGGTAAGATAGCACCATTAAAAGGAGGAAGAAAAGAACAATTTAAGACCTTTTGAGTAGATAGATTCGCTTTTAGTTACTCGCTTGCTCATGATAAAAACTTTTTACACCTACACTTTCATTTCAAAACATTTTCAAAAAGACAATGTTTTGTATACGTTCTTATAGAGACGAGAACCATTGCAAAACATCTTTTCAAAACAGTTTCTGAAACACGATTCACAAACACATCTTTGAACCACTTTTCGAAACAAAACTTTGTACGCGTTCTTATAGAGACGAGGACCATTACAAAGAGATTTTTCAAAATACTTTCAAAGCCCACACCACAAGCACACTGTCAAATGAAAGCAAGTGATCTAAACGAGTAACTAAGAGCCCATGGAAAACCATGGATGAAAAGGGTGCTAATACCTTCCCTTTTCATAATCTATCCCCTGAACCCGAGAAATAATCTCGAAAGGTCTTTCCTGTGCTTTTTTACCTTTCCTTTTGGATAAAAGAAAAGTCGGTGGTGACTCTTGCTATCCGCACAAATGTGCTCGAAATGCAAAACATCAAGTTAGTTCTCCCACCGTATCACAATTTGCATATATATATATAGCGGTTGCAAGCCTTATAAAATAAAATAAGAGTTTCCACTTACAAAATGAACCGGGTCAAAAACATAACCAGGCCCACTAAAAAGACCTGAAAACAAATTATTCTAATGCTGCAACTTCAACGAATTATTCAAGTCTGCTACAGTCCGAATTAGCTTCTAGCTCCAACATGAAAGTTTTTGCTATTTCTCTTATCTTTCCAACTCATGTTAGAACGTCTCAATCCAATTTTTGTAGCTTGAGTTATGAATTTTTCAATGAAAACTGCCAATGCTGAAAATAAAATACGAAAATAAAATTAAACTAAAAATAAACTAAAAATAAACTAAATTAGAAAAATATTATAAAACATAAAAATAAACAAAATAAAACATATAAATTCTTAGAATGTACATCAAAATGCACTGATCATTGGCCGTTTTGCATCAACAAACCATCAAGACCCATTTTTGACGCATCATAGTATACAAAAAAGGACTCACTCGGATTAGGGAAAATCATAACGAGAGCACTCGTCAATTTCTTCTTGAGTTCACTAAAACTATCTTCACATGCAACATCCCACACATAAGCTTGACCCTTTCGAGTTAACTCAGTCAAAGGTAATTCCAACTTTGAGAAGCCTCCAATAAACCTACGATAATAATCTGTTAAACCAAGAAAACTTTGTATCTTAGTAGCAGACTTCAGAGTCTCCCATTGCAACACAACATCAACCTTAGAAGAATCTATCTTCATTTCACTTCATGTTCCATCACCATAGGATACAAGATCTGCCAGTATCTAGTTCACTCTTGAACCGGAGTACAACAAAAATTGTTACCACGATCGTAGGCAACGCTTCACTAATTTCCTCATACAGGAATTAGTCACTCGCACTCGAACCACCACCATAGGATCGAGACTATAACATAAATAGAACTAAAGTTTCGACAACATGGATGCATGAATTCCAACATGCATCAACAACATCATCAACATACACATTTCAACATTCAAGCAACGTTTCCATCAATTCACCACACAACAACATCATTTGATACACAATAATTCAATCATCATTCCTCAATACATCAAAGTGGTACATAATTCAAATATAGTTTATCAATAGTATAAAATACAAGTTTATTACTTTATTCCTTTATTATTCATCATGAAAATACTTTAGGGAAATGTTTAAACACGATTAAAAGTGGATACATGTTAAAAGATAGCGTTTCTGGGAAATTTTTGGGTGCATGTGTCGCCACATACATGTTACAGGCCGACACATGTACTCTCGTTTTAAAGTGAGTAGCGTATGTTTGCATGTGTCGACTCATACAACTTCATGTGTCAGCACATACTGTTATATTTTCCAAAAATCACTTTTTCTAAATGCTATGTATATGCACATAGATCGTTCAAGTCGGTACATACTGTTGTTTAGCATTAAAACTCAGTTTTTAATAATTTAACACTAGTTTACATACCAACAACATATCCCACAAATTCATATCACAGTAAATCAATTTTCTACAGTTCTAACATCTTAAATCCATCTATCATGTCATGGGATCATAGTCTAACAATATATATCATAACTACAACACCAAATTAATCATCTTTAATAAAAAATTCATCCATTCATGTCAAATCTAATCATGGTTCATGAAGCACACAAATTAATAACTCAATTTACAGAAGTACATTATTGAAGATTTCACATCATAACATAATTATACAACAATCAAGATCAAGGATTCATCAATGATCATCACAAAACAATAATCAATCAAAAGAACTAAAACCTTACATTTACTCTTCCCTCATATCATTTATAATTCAGAATCATTACCCACAATTACCTTAGATTTTCTCTTGGAATTGTTTCTCTTTCCCTATGGATGGATGCTCTCTTGCCTTCTCCTTGCCCTAGCCTCTTTTCCCCTAACTTTCACGTATAATGCAAAATGAATCTTCTTCTCTTATTTTTCCCTTTTTCTCCCTCTATTATGTTTTTCCTCAACTTAACCTCATGAAATTACCTCAATGCCCTTAAAATCTCTACACATTATAATTTATTTTATTTTCCTTATTATTTTAATTATTAACAACATAAAACTATTATTTAATTAATCTAGATTATTTTCTATCTCAAGGACTTACACTCCCACCAATAATCTAACAAACACCATCAATCACCTAATATTTTTAAATAAATACATAAGCAAGATAATTCTTAAATTGGGGTGTTATATACCACACTCTGCAATTAGGTACATAACAAAAGTAAGAGTTAATCTAAAGAGAAAAATGAAGAAATAAATTAACACAATCTTACCCTTGATTTTCGACATTTCCAAAAATTTCTATTGGAGTTTTCAATGGTATTTGAGACTCACATCTTCATTGATTCATTACATCTACATCTGGTTAAACACAATCCACTTGAGTTACAAATTGATGAAGTTTTGCTTCCACCCATATTTTCAAAACCAAATTTCTTAATCGCCTAAAGCCTGTAACGAATGGAGAAGATGAATAACGAGAAAATTGGGAACAAAGAAGATGAAGAATTGCCTAAAGCATGTAACAAATGGAGAAGATGAATAACGAGAAAATTGGGAACAAAGAAGATGAAGAACGTCGAAGCTGAGAACGAAGAAGCTGAAGAACTTTGAAGCTGAGAACAGAGAAGACGAAGAAAGAATGCTTCATATGCCTCAAAAAATTTGGGTGTAATAGCAATTATTACCCTAGATTTTACACGATTAAATAAAATTAGATGAAAATTAAACTAAAAATGTCACGTAGAATAAAAGATTAATGTTATGTAGGAGTAAAAATGGAATCTGGGTTGGAATAGTCAATCCAGGGGCCATACACAATGAATCTTGATATTATAAGAGGGGAACAAAAAAAATATTTTTTTACAGGGGAATAAAGCGAAATTCACTTACATTACAGGGAGTGACATATATTTAACCCTAAAAAAACCATATGTCATTTTTCCATTATCATCCATTTTTGACATTTTTGCATACAAATGTTAAATACATGTAAGTACTATTTTCATTTACATGTTATGCTTTTAAAAAAATCATAAACTAATTTTCATCTTTTTTCTTTTCCTTTTGGGAAAGGCAACATCAAAGTCAACATTTTAACAAAAAAGACAAATTGTCAAAAGCTACCAAAAATCTCATTGTTTTCATTTGAATGTGCATCATCCTATATAATTTTTCTTCTCCATCAAGTTAATATAAATTTTTTCCTTTCCACTAAAGACAAATTTACCAAAAGTATATTATTCATGTTCATTATGTACATACAATTTACCATGTCATTGAATTATACCATTACATCATTACAAGTCAGCAAAAGTCAAAACAAGTTTGCATAAAAGACAAAATTTTCAAAAAGTTTCAATGTTCATTCATATATACATTATCACAAGCCATGGAATTTCGCAGCAAGTCTCACATAACAAACTTTGTGAAATTCCACTACTAATAACTTGGCACTTATCACTCACCTCACCATATTCACCCGGCTTTCATCACTCATTCACACAATCTATCACAAATCCTAACAAACTCACACATATCCTCGCATACTCACCATAATTCTAACCCTAATCTGATGCTATCAAAAGGAGATAGAAATCAGAATTGAGGGGAGGACACACACACACATTGATACCTACTGAAAATTTCTACCAAGAGCCATAAGATTGGATTTCTCTTTATCTTGAAGAAACTCTGAATCTTCAAACATCATCCTCTCTTAGTTTCACTAGCCTCCATCACTACTCTTCTCCTTCCACAAACCCTGCCATCTCCACCACCTTTAACTCTTCACCATTCCTCAACCAAGCCTTCAACCGTAATTCACCCTAGTTGAACCATCGTCATCCTTAAGCTTTACCTTCATTCTCACTTCATTTGAACATTTCCAAATACGCTTAAATGTAACAAAAAGAAGCAATTTAGGGTTTATGTTGTTTTTGATGTTCATAAATTTTTTCCAGGTTTGCTTGATTTGTTGTTTTTCGGGTTTGATTTGTGTGTTAGATCTGTTCATAGAAAAAGTGGAAGAGTGTGAGAGATTGAATGAGGTTTTATATGTTGATATATGAGAGTTCTCGTAGAGAGAGTTAAGAGTTGGAGAGAACCCGAGAGAGAGAAGAGAGTTGAGAAAAAGAGAGATTCATTTTTCAAAAAAAAAGGGCAAGCGATCATTCCGTCAGTCTCACCCTCTTCCTTTGGTCAACTAGGGTTTCAAACCCTTTTGGGCCTCTTTTATGCTCCCCCTCTTTTGCTCTCACACCTCTGCCACTCTTTTCTTGCAGACTGGACCTTAAACCTAATAAATCCATCTTAACGCCCCTTTCCACTCATGCACCCCCTGTTTGGGTTGAGTTATATTTGAGATTTGTGCCTCTCCTGACCCAAATGCTCGTACACCCCCTTATACTTGAACACTCTTATAATCCAACTTGAAAATATTAGTTGATATAAATATTATATATTATTTTTTTTATTATTTTTGAGCTTATTATTTGAAATATGTAAAATTTGAGATTTATTCACTATTTTAGAAAATATATTTTAAAAATTTGAATATGAATAAAGGTGGAATGCTGAATAAAGAATAATTTACATGAAAATAGTGTTGTAACTTATTTATAGTTGGTTCTTTAATAAATAATAATAATAATAATAATAATAATAATAATAATAATAATAATAATAATAATAATAATAATAATAATAATAATAATAGTTAAATTCAAATTATTTTTAATGAGACTTTGAAACAAACCGTCCAAAAAAGAAAACCATTTGTTTTCAAAATTGTAGAGGCTTATTTTCATTTGAAAATTAGTAAAATCGAATAATATTTAAGAAAAAATTTAGATATAATTTCTTAAGTGTGATTTATATTTTTTTTTAATAAAAATATGATAAATATATAATTTCGTCTTACATATATATAATTTTCTTCTATTTTTACTCTTTAAAAGATATTTAAATACATTTGTTATATTTATATCGGAGAAAAGTATAAATCACACTTATGAAATTGTATCTATTTTTTTTTTTTAATATTTATAAGCTGAAAATTATTAATTATTAATTTATTATGTTTTAGAATAGGAAAAGAGGAAGGTTGAATACTTGAATAAGATGATTAAAATTGCAAAATATTATATTTTTTATCTTACTCATATCTCATACTTAATACTATTTGGTTTAGTCGATATTTTTGGTTGGAATAAAAAATCATATCTATGTCCAAAAAATAAAATGAAATGAAACAAATCAATAATTTTCAAATTATAATTTAGCCAATCAATTAAGTCGAGACTCAATGAAAATATAACTTAATGCATGGATTATTCCTGACACTAAAACGACATTGTTTGCAACTAAATTAGTTCAACCGCCATTACGATTCCTCACCGCTTCAAACCTTTTTCTGCTCACACTAAAACGACGTCGGTTGGAACTCAATTCTTTAAATAAGCTGAAAACGCCAACATCACTCTCTAACCGTTTCAAGCCCTTTTTTTTTCTCTCTCTTTCTCTGGTTAGTTTTTTTTTTCTGCATTTTTATCTCTCCGTGTTCTTCTTACTTTTCGTCGCTTTGCGTTCTTGTTTTGAATCGATTAGTTACTATTTGATTTTAGGAATTTTCACTATTTGATTCTATGATTTTCTGTCATTGTTGTTTGATTAATCACATTTTGGAAAATAGAATGCTTCTTAGGGTTTAAGCTTGTGTGAATCAAAAATGGTAGATTTGTGAGGACATAAAGTAATCTTTATTTTGTAGAAAAATTCAATGCATTATAAGTCATTGGTTTTCTATGATGCAGAGAAGATTACGTAGAATCCAATAATAAGTATCTACTTATAATAGTATATGAAACTATTATATATAGAGTTATTATATTGTAATTCATAATCATCCTAATCATCCAAGAGTTTGCTACAATTGTGTTTCTTCTTATTCCTACACTCAACTCTCAAGATTATGGTAAGTGTTTTTATCTCTCTTGTATCATTGTGTTTTCGTCACTTTGTGCTCTTACTTTATGTGTTCTTGTTTTGAATAGGTTAGTCACTATTTAATTTTACGATTTTTTCACTATTTGATTCTATGATTTTATGCATCATTAGCTTGATTAGTTACATTTTTAGAAATATAATGAGTTTTAGGGTTTAAGCTTTTGTGAATCTTAGTGATGATGTAGATTTGTAGTCTTAGGGTTTAAGTTTGTGTGAATCTTAGTGAGGATTGTTAATTTGTTTAGTTGATTTCTGTATTGCTAATTTAAACAGTTTAATCACCGGTTATTTGTTTGATTAATTTATAGTTTTCAAAAAAATTTAGGATCAAGATCAAAAGATGGATCAGATGGCGTGTAGTGCTTACGTAATTATGAGAGTGAAACATCTTCACCACTACAAGAAAATGTTTATCCAGCCACGTGATTTTGCCACGTGATTTTCATGTGGCTAAATAAAGCCAGTTGCGACGTGAAAATCACGTGGCAACGTGTTTTACTAATATAATAAAGAAGCATTAAGTGTGTCAGTTTTTTTTTGTGTTAAAAAAAGTTGCGACGTGGGATTCACGTCGCTAATTAAAATATCATAAAAAATAAATTAATCACAACTTCCAACACTGGCGTGTTCAGGTTTTGAAGAAAGGGAAAACAATTGTATGATTGTTGCGACGTGAAAATCATGTGGCAACGTTGCGGCGTGATTTTCACATCGCTACTTGCTTTATCTGCTTTATTAAAACGCTCCACAACACACAACAACGTTTCAGATTTTATTAAACTTCTTCTTCAACCTTCCATATTCCTCCATACCCATTTTCTTCTCCAAATTTTTTTCTTCTCTACACTTAAATTCTTACAATCTCCATACATTGGTTGTAAGGTAATTTCAATTCAATGTTATTTATACTTTGTTAACAGCTTTTGATGTGTTATTTGAATATAATTTTTTTTCAATTTTTCTTTGAATAGAGAAGAAGAATATATTGATAGAAGTATAGATTGCAAAAAGGGACAAGAAGATTGAAGGAGTTACAAGATAAAAGGTATGTCTTGAATTTTTTTTTTTGAAATTAGTATATTTTCTGAATTTGATTAATTTTTAGGTTATATATATTTTCTGAATTTCATGAATTTGCATTGGGTTAAAATTGTTGAATTTGGGTTATATATATTTTCTGTATTTGAGTTAAATTTTAGGTTTAATTATTTAGTTTATAATAATTATTAACTATTAATTTGTGATGAATGAGTTTAATTATTTTAGGAGTTTAAGTTTTTATATTTTTAGGAGTTTATAAATTTTTAGTGTTTAAATTAAATTTTTAGGAGTTTAATAAGTTTTTAAATTTTTAGGAGTTTATAAAATTTAGGTGTTTAAATTAAATTTTAAGTGTTTAAAAATAAATAAATATTTTTAGGAGTTTATAAATTTTAAGTGTTTAAATTAAATTTTTAGGAGTTTAAGTTTTTAAATTTTTAGGAGTTTATAAAATTTAGGTGTTTAAATTAAATTTTAAGTGTTTAAAAATAACTAAATATTTTTAGGAGTTTATAAATTTTAAGTGTTTAAATTAAATTTTTAGGAGTTTAATAAGTTTTTAAATTTTTAGGAGTTTATAAAATTTAGGTGTTTAAATTAAATTTTAATTGTTTAAAAATAAATAAATATTTTTAGGAGTTTATAAATATTTTTGAAAGCATATATTTATCTTTAATTGTATATGTTTATGATTATTATTAAGTTGATTAATTAATATTTCTAATTAAATAGGTTTTGATTATATAAATTTGCAGTAAATGGAATATTATATGTATTATCGTAGTTGGATGTACGAGATAGACTATATCCAGGAAGACGCGCACTTAAACCCAATTTTATAGACGGAGTTAATGGTTTTATCGTGTGGACGTTTGCCTAGGAACGTTGTCGAAGTGAAGGAGGAGTTAGGTGTCCTTGTCTTAAATGTGGATGTAGATATATAATTAGTGACCCAGAGGAAATAACACGTCATTTGCATAGGAAATGTTTCATTGAAAATTATTGGGTTTGGACGTATCATGGTGAAATACTGCCGAGTAATGTACTAGAGACTAGCAACACAGATGCTTCAAGTAGTCAACCGGTTATGCAACCACCTATGGAATTTGAAGAAAACTTTAATCTGATAGGTGACATGGTTGGTGATGCTTTTGGTGTTAACATGACCTATGATCAACCTGAAGACTTTGACGGGGAAGAGTTGCCGAATGAGGAAGCGCAGAGATTTTATCAGTTGTTGAATGAGATGAATACGCCATTGTTTGAGGGGTCGTCAGACTCAAAGCTATCAATGTGTGTTAGATTATTGGCCGCCAAGTCAAATTGGAATGTTCCTGATCAGTGTTTGGAGAACTTCGCAAAAATGATGTTGGACTCAACTGCAACGAAAGACAACTTGCCTGCGAGTTTCTATGATGCAAAGAAGTTGGTGTCGAAGTTGGGTTTAAGAGTAAGAAAGATTGATTGTTGCATTAATGGTTGTATGTTGTTTTATGACAACGAGTTTGGTACTCAAGATGGATCGTCAGAGGAATGTAAGTTTTGTCATAGTCCAAGATATAAAGTTTGCAATAGAGCCATTAACAGTAACCAAAAACGTGTAGCAGTAAAGTCCATGTTTTATCTTCCTATAATACCAACTTTAAAAGAATTTTTTCTTCAATGCACAGCGCAAGTCAAATGACATGACATCATACAAACAAAATAAGCCCAGGCAATATGCGACACCCATCTCACGACCATGCATGGAAGCACTTTGATGAGGTACATCCTGATTTTGCCGCCGAACCTAGAAATGTCAGGCTTGGATTATGCTCTGATGGTTTTGCTACATATGTCCAAGCGTCTGGAAGTGCGTATTCTTGTTGGCCATTTATTGTAACCCCTTACAATCTCCCTCCTGAGATGTGCATGACAAAACCATACATGTTTTTGACGTGCGTCATTCCAGGACCGTCGAGTCCAAAAACCGGAATTGATGTGTACTTACAACCTTTAATTGATGATTTGAAGAGGTTGTGAAATAATGGAGAATGGACTTATGATATATCCCGTAAACAAAACTTTTCTATGCCAGCTGCCTTGATGTGGACCATTAACGACTTTCCAGCATATGGCATGTTGTCTGGTTGGGGTACGCATGGCAGAATGGGTTGTTCGCATTGCATGGAATGCACTAAGGCGTTTACATTAGAAAAAGGGGGGAAAAGCTCGTGTTTTGATTGTCACCGCAGATTCCTACCATCAAATCATCCCTTTAGAAAAAACAAGACAAATTTCAAAAAGGACGAACGGGTAACAGATCTGCCTCCGCCTCGATTGGCACCAGTTGCTATATGGAACCAAGTTTGTGAACTTTCAAAGTTTACAGATACTGGCAAAGCATGTAGAATTGAAGGATATGGGGTCACACATAATTGGACAAAAAGAAGTATATTTTGGGACCTCCACTACAAGAAAATTGGCAGATTGCGACAGGTATTTTTGTAGATTACGACGGTTAAAACCGTCGCAATTTGCTTTCCACGACGGTTGCTTTACCGTCGCAGAAGTGTGTGTCCCCAACCTATTTCGCGACGGTTACAAAAACCGTCGTTCAAGTTTACGACGGGTTGATACCGTCGTGACTATCTTTTGAGTTTCTTTTAATTATTGGTGGCGACGGTTCGATACTGTCGTGAATATCTTTTGAAATTGATTAAATTGTTTATGGCGACGGTTCGATACTGTCATGACTTTTGTTGATTATTTTTAATTGTTGATTACGACGGTTCGGTACTGTCTCCATGACTTTTGTTTATGTCTTGATTTTTTTTTTCTATTATATATATTTTTTATTTAAATTATTATCTATGTAAAAAATTTTAAATATAGGTTTTTATTGTGTTATTTTTTTCTTTAAATTATTTCTTCTTTAATATATTTATTTATAGTATTATTTTTTGTTTTATTTTCTATCACTTTGTAATATAGTAAAAATAATTTCAATAAAAAATATTTAACATCAAATAAGCATTATAATATCCAAAAAAATGTGTGTTCCATAATCATGTAAAATGCGAGTTCCATAATCATGTCAAGTAGTACAAAAAACCCAAAATATATCAATTCCTAATCTTATAATAATAAGTATCATTATGCCAAAAATACATGAGAAAGTTCACAATCTAATTATCTCGATCATAGCAAAGTCTAATTTGTCCCCCCTGAAGTTCCATTATCTCCAATACGAAAGCTAGACTCAGATGAACGTCTACCATCAGTGGGTGATTCCAATCCCTAAAAAAAGGTATTAAAATAATTATTTTTAAAATAATACTCATAAAATTTAACTTTAAATGCGTCAAAATAATATACCTGTCTTCCACTAAAATTCTGCGTTTGCATTAAGAGTTCAATTTCCTTTGTCCTCGCCTTGTCCCTTTGCGTTAAGAATATGATTGCCTGTGTTAATTCATCAATTTTTGAATTCTTTTCTTTAAGTGCATTAATTTCTTCTTGCATTTCCTTTATTTGTTCACTTTCTGCAGAAGAAGATGTCGATCTCGTAGATCTATTAATTTGAGATGGTGTAACTCCAAGTCCCATACTACGAACATTCCATGCTTTTCTTTTCCAAATACTTTCTGAAATGCCTCATTTTCAGACACAGAATCCTTAATTGCAGCTTGTAAAAATAATTATCAGTAAAAATAATTAACAACTGAACCATGTGAATGCAAGTCAAGCCAAAGAGTGTAAACCTGTAGAGTTGCACACTGGAATTTCCTACTCAATGCATCAGATACACTGATATCTATCTTTGGTCCATAGAATGCACCATCCCCTTCATTCAACTGCAGAGTTTTATTTGGATTATAAGCACATAATTGAAGTTAACAAATGATGCATTACATTGAAAATAATAAAACAGATATACAAAAAATAAAAGAATGTATGAGAATATAAAAAATAGTATCAAGAAACATATAATTGAATTCAAAACATGAAAAGCATATACCTGCCATGGCTTGCCAAACTCATCCAAAGCCTCCTTGAGAGCACTTTCAGCCCTATCCCACGTTTCATCATCTCCAAGCTTATTCTCTGGCCTCTACTCAAGTATTTAACAGAGGCAAGGCAAAATAAATAACTGAGTCATTAAATAGATTAAACCAATTACTAACAGCAGAGTCTACCAAGCTTATCATGTACTACTATATCATGTATCAGAAGAAAAGAAAATAACAAGAAAGCTAGTTCTTTGTATTGAGGCCATATTCCCAATTATTAACTGTTCCTACTAATGTTATTTATTCACAAACTTCATCATATTTCAAACCATAGAGAAGTGTTCCTAGTAATGTTATTTATTAAACATATAAACAAAACATGTACCATAGGAAGAGAAAGACTGGTAAGATACGATCAAAATGATCTATATCAGATGACGCTCTTAGAAGGAATAATTGCAACAAAGAAACAAATAATGAAATTATCAAATCAGAATTAACTTACATTGCAGACAAAACATATAGCGGCAGTTGTTTCCAAACTATTAAACAGATTTATCAGCATCTCTTTTGGAAGCCTTTTTGCCATTTCAACAGAATCTTTTCCAACAGGATCAGAATTGTATTCTTTAACAAGAAATGGGTGATCACAAGCCTGACGGAGACGTAAAAGCATCAAAAGAATATTTGCATAGTTTTGATTCACTGTACGGCAGCTTGTATAGAGATCTCTGGAAGACTGATAAATCATCCATGTTCAATACCCCACTGTCAAAGCATAAAAAAAATGTAGTTCAGGCTACCTGTAGTACTGCAACCCGATTCTCCATGGAATGAGCATTGCTTCTCCAAACAACTTCTTGCTGACTTGTTGGCAAATGATGAACTCCCACTGGCATGAATTTCCTCATCAGAAAGTAATCCATGGTCATAGGTACAAGGCTCTCTCAAACTACAAGCTTTATCTAGCATTGCATGTCCCGGTTCAAGGTTGATCTTCTTCTGGCAGCCATCTTGTAGATCCAGAGACTGAAAGAGGAAAAAAGGGATTAAAAAGCCTGATTATAAGGAGGAAGTTACAATACATAAATACAATGGTGACACTAAATTGGAATTTATCTCTGACCTGTCTAGGAGTAGTAGGTGTATTTTGCAGAGTTCTACATTTATATGTTTCATCAGCATTAGTGTGAAAGCTCCAACCACGTAAATGTATAGAACGATGCAACTCATTCACAAATGAGGCCTCTAAAGAACTCAGATATAATTTATGCAGTTGATCTGTCCATCGTCTAGACTTGTCCTGGTACAAAATTTTGAATTAGGTATATCCTTGCCAACTAAATGAAATGAAAATAAAAGCTTCTAAATTCACAAGCAATCAAAAACAAGGTCCAAGGACGGACACAATTTATTAAGCAAAGACACGTGGAAGACAAGGTGTGTCTTTGCTGTGGCTGGTTGCTGCAGCTTGTAAGCCACCTCTCCAATTCTAGCTAGCCAGCAACATAAATGGACCATAATAACGTGGAGCGAACTTGGGACTGATGCGCACCTCTACTGACTGCTGAACACGCGGATGCAATTTCAGGAAAACCCAATCACGAACTTGAAACTACATCATTCCTGTGAGCATCAGCTAAAGGTTTCATTCTAACTTGAGCACGGTGCAAATGAAATTTCAACTGGCGTAAGCACTCATCAAGATCCATTAAATCCCTCCAATCAAAAATATGTAGGTTTTTTCAGTTCATACCGTTGAAAGTTTCAGTTCATATGTGAAACCAAATATTTGATAGACATAATCAATGAAGTCCAAGGCTTTTCTCACTTCATCTTTAACCTGCAAAATGAATTAATAGAATAATTTCAGCTTCAGCTTAAAAGATATCATAAAAATTATATTACATAAATTTACGTTAACACACCTGGGACTCCCTGCAGAAAATATGTGCATCATCCTGTCCAACACACAAAGTAAAGGGCATAAACAATACAGAACTAATAGTATAGAAAATAGAAGTTAAAGACAAGGTGATAATCAGTCAAAATAGCTTGCAATGTTCCTCCTATTGTAATTGTACCATACCTTTAGATAAATGAAGAATATCATCATGAGAAGAGAAAATTTGATAATTTATCTACACTAACTCACATCCACATAGGGAATATAAGAGTGGCTTCGCTTGGTGGTAGGGTGGAGGAGATAAGGACGGGAGTGAAAAGGAGGTTGGAGGTCCGATCCCCATCCAAACATAAAACTAACATTTTTTGTTTTAAAAAATACTACCATTCACACCATAAATACAACCCCACAATTGGGGTGCTCCAATATTTACAATAGAAGCAACTATAAATGTAATCAAGATAAAACAAAGAAAACTGGTCCCTTCCACAGTTCCAACAAAGATTTACCTGCTGAAATCTCCTAACACGTGTTAATCCACTTAGGGCACCACTGGCCTCATTTCGATGCAAAACCCCAAAATCAGCAAAATGAAGAGGAAGTTCTGCAAAACCATAACAGTGTTGTGAGATGATATTTTATACAAAAAACATCAGCTCTACCTAAAAATATCCAAACAAAAATGGAAACTAAATTATCTCTACCTCCCATCGCACCAAAATTATAATTTTAAGTCTATTTCCAGTTCAATTTTTGGACATGATTGAAAAATTCTTGCTCTTTATCCCAAAATGATTCTATATGGAAGAATACAGCTTATTAGTAAACCAATTCCTTGAGCTATATGTGAATATGTAAGTAAGAGGGAAGATGAGACCATGTAAAATAACACTGGACAGGTATTACTCAATTTAGGCATATTCAAATGAAAATGTTAATCCATTAACCAAGTAGCTCAAACAGATGCATTATCCTGATTTCAACAATATATTCTGGACTAGCTCAGCCACCATAAGTATAGAAATAAAAGATGTTATTTAAAAACATATGTTTATGCAAATGAAAATTACCTCTATATGAACGAACTCTGTGTTTAAACATCAAGCAGTGTCCTGGGCAATTCATTGGTTTCAATCCAAATTCTTGTTTGTCAACCTAAAACACACAATATTTATAATTTGGATAGATAAATTAATTGTGTTCAAAATAATCAACCTATTATGAAGGTTTTGTAGAAAAATTCTTCAAAAAAAATTATCATACTAATACTTCTCCATTTCGCTCTTAAAAACTATCTACAAACAGCGACATATTTAATCTAATAATCAAATCAAACCTTAAAACAACAAATTAGAAAACCTAAAAAATCATAAAAAGAAATAAAACCCTAAAACAACAAATTAGAAAACCTAACATCAATTCAATATATTCAAACTCAAAATCAATCATCACAAAGAGCTCAACCATAAAATTACCTGGAAAACACCCTTATCAACCTTGCATTTTAAAATGCCATTGACCTTTAAGGCATAGAACAAATCCTTGAGAGAGGACGACGACCCGAGATTTTCCACTACCTTCCGACAAGTGGTTATGCTCACATTAGGCTTATTCTCAAGCGCAAGAAACTCAAATACTCTTAGAGCATCACAGGCTTCTTCTAAACTGATAAGATAACAAGAACAAAAATGAATTTTCCTACTCAGCCATCTAACATATAATTTCAACATACTACTGCAAACCTAAAATATTAATTGACAACAAAACTTATCTAAATAACTAGTGTTTGATAACAATTGAACATGATATAATTAATTAATATTTGATTAATTAAGGGTTGAATCGACCTTGAAGAGGAACCATCGAAGAGTTGTAAAGCAGCGGAACAGTGAGAATCGGAAATCGGACTTGGATTCGTGACGGCGTTGCAGATCGAAATAGTGAAAAACAGTATGAGAAATTTGGCTAGGTTTATGGCCATTTCTGCAGCTATGAATCTATGAATGCAAATCGCATTTACGATAGGTTAGGGATTTGAGAAATGAGATCGAGAATTACGAGATACGCGAAGAAACGACTTGTGCGAGTGAGTCTGTGTGTTTTTGGTGCAACTGAACTAGTATCATCACTGGCTCTTGATCATCTAGCCATCTTTTCAAACAACGAATCGCCGCCAGTCGCTGCCGTCACGGTGCTTCCGGATTCTCTGAACGCAGGAGTAGAAAGTGAATTGATGTTTTAAGAGCTTTTTAACTTTATTACGGCGACGGGTGTTTTACCGTCGTGCCCATGAGAATTTTTAAAGGTTTTGGGTGCGACGGTTGTTTTACCGTCGTGAAATGAATTTTAGGACGGATAATTTTACCGTCGTGAAAGGTTTAAGGGTGCGACGGGTGCTTTACCGTCGTGATATGCCTTTTAGGACGGTTAATTTTACCGTCGTGACTAGTTGTTGGTGAAAAATCAATGTTAAAAGTGTTAAATGGGGGCCGACGGTTGTTTTACCGTCGTAATAATAATATTATGATGGTTAAATATACCGTCGCAAAATAAATATTAGGGACGGTTGGTGTCAACTGTCGTAAACACTGTCTCTATATGTCAATTACGACAGTTATCACATAACAGTCACAATTTTTGTGTCGTTAAACACTAATTTTCTTGTAGTGCTCCCGTATTGGAAAGATAATTTGTTGCGCCATAATCTTGATGTTATGCATATTGAGAAAAAAAATTTGATAACGTATTTAACACAATGATGGATGTTAAAGACAGAACAAAAGATAATGTGAAGGCTAGACAAGACATGGAAATTTGGTGTAATCGTAAAGAGTTGGAATTGAAGCCTCTCCCAAATGGAAAATTATTTAAACCCAAAGATTGTTTCAGTCTGACCCCCCAAGAAGCTAAAGCGGTTTATGGATGGCTAAAAGGTTTGAGAATGCCCGACGGGTATTCTTCAAATTTAGCAAGGTGTGCTGATGCTAACACTGGGAAGTTGCATGGTATGAAAAGTCATGATTGCCATGTTTTTATGGAACAATTGCTACCAATTGCGTTCGGTTCTCTACCCAAACATGTGCTTAATCCACTCACTGAAATTAGTCAATTTTTTAGAGATATTTGTGTGTCAGCTTTAAGAGTGGATGACATCATTAAGTTGGACCAAAATATTCCAGTCATTCTCTGTAAGTTGGAACAAGTATTTCCGCCTGGTTTTTTTGACTCCATGGAACATCTACCTGTGCATCTTGCATATGAGGCTTATCTAGGAGGACCTGTTCAATATAGGTGGATGTATCCGTTTGAAAGGTTCATGGGTGATTCAAAGCGATCAGTGAAAAATAAAGCTAGAGTTGAAGGATCAATATGTGCACATTACTTGCATCGAGAAACTTCACATTTTTGCAGTCACTATTTCAAGCACTTGATGTTAACTCCAAGAATCATAAGGAATCCTGTAAATGTTATCGAAAGAAGTCAGTACACCTTATCAGTCTTCGGGCTTCCAGGTCGTCCCTCTGGAAAGAAGGGTGAGCATTGGTTGACCCAACAAGAAATGCAATCTGCACATGTTCATATCTTGATCAACTGTATTGAAGTTAAACCATATCTTGAGTAAGTATAATCCAACTTCTTAATTTTCTTTACAGTGTGAATATAAAATTGATTACCTTGAAACTTATAGTGTGTTTCTTTTTAGGGAATTTAACAACGCCTATTTTGATAGTACCGGTGTACAATCAACATCTGGTGTCATTCATGCCCAATTTACAACATGGTTCAAGGAGAAATTGTATAGGGTTGTTGCACCGACTCCAGAAATACTCCATTTGAGAAACTTGTCTAATGGCCCTCGTCAAAGTGCAAACAAATGGCACACATACTTCGTGAACGGATATAAATTTCACACTCATGAATGGACTGAAGGGAAAAAACCACAAATAGTGGCGTATTTGTGAAAGGAGTTACAGATGGTGGTGAAGATGACTTCTATGGTTTTGTTAAACATATCTACGAGTTAGTATACAATTACTTGGACTCAGAAAATAAAGTTGTCTTGTTTTATTGTGAATGGTATGATCCAACTAGAGGCACAAAAATAGATAAGACATATGATACTGTTGAGATTCAAATAGACCGGAGGTACAAAGAGTACGACCCTTTCATAATGTCAAATATTGTTAGGCAAGTTTATTATGTTCCTTATCCTTCATTTGTGCCACGTAAACGACGGTGTTGTGTTGTAATAAAAACAAAACCATTGGGTCATATTGAAACTGACGGTCTAGTGGAGGATGTTGCTTACCAAGTTGATGAAGTTGAAGTTAATGATGTGATTCCAGATGAACACACTACAAGTTTGTCTGATACAATGGTTGGAGGGAATCAAGTTGATGAGGATGAAGATCATGAAGATTCTGGATTTGAGGATAGTATCACATCAGATGACGATGATGAAATGGATGACGAGCATGACGATTTAGAATAGTGAACCTATATTCATGATAATTGTGTCTTGTAATTTTACTTAACGAATCATTTATTGAATGATTTAATGAATATGTATTCATGAGAATTGTGTCTTGTAATTTTACTCAACGAACCATTTATTGAATGATTTAATGAATATGTATTCATGAGAATATGTATATGTTAACTTGTATTTTCTTTAATTAGGTAAAAATGCCACCCAAAGATAATAAGGGTAAAGGTCCTAGTGATAGTGGTAGGAAGCCCAGGCGTCCAAGGGTAGTAGTATGCCAGTCACCTCACTCAGCCACGTGTCCTCCCCCGCAGAGTCAGGTTCATCATATGTCCATGGAAAGTACTATGCCATTTACTCCATTACTATCATCTCAGAGTCCTCTTCAGTTCCCATCTGGGAGTACATGTTTTATTAGTCCATCTGGGGCCCCACCTGGTTTACCATTCCAGCAGACACAGGTGCCCTCATCCTTCCAGCAGACACAGGTGCCCTCATCCTTCCAGCAGACACAGGTGCCCTCATCCTTCCAGCACAGTTTTCCATCTCCCACACAGATGCCCTCATTCGTGCAGCAGTCTGGAGGATCCAGCACCCCACTTCCTACACAGATGCCCCCATCCGTCCAGCAGCCTGGAGGATCCACCTCTTCACGACCCACACAGACTGGTCGCACCCCCACATCCCACACAGAGTCGGATGATGACGATCTTGGTGTGGATGATGATCAGATAGATGGGAGAGATCTTCGAGGGGATGACGATCCGAGTGAATTGATGGGAGATTTTGGATATGGCCTGAAGGGAACTCGTAAGTTTCTTATTTATTGATTTTTATTTATAAGTACACATTTCCATTTTTAATATAACTTTATATAATTAATTATGCTAATTCAATTATTATTGTTTTAGTTTCGGGCCGAGTCAGACTGCTGCTAAGGTTATCAATTATATAATTCAGCAGAATTATACAATTTTTTTGAAGAGTTTTAGTGAAGTTTTCGATAAAGAAGAATGGTTCAAGCAATTTCAGGTATAATTAATTTATTTCTAAGTTATTTTTATTTAAATGACCTTTTCATTATTGTTATAATTTATCTAACTATTTATTTTAATGTCATACAACATTGCAGGCGAAATATGTTTGGGATCCCCTGAATCATAACAAAGTAAAAAAAAATTATTTTGGCAGGAGTTCAAGACGACTATCTGACATGCTACGACGTGTTAGAGAGAATTGGCACCTTTTGGACATTCGTCCCAAATGGATAGGCAAAGAAGTTTTTGAACAACTTCTTAAGTATTGGGAATCAGATGAATTTAAGGCTAAATCTGAAACTGCAAAGAAGATGAGGGCATCGGAAAAAGGGGGTTGCCTTAATGCTGTTGGAAGTATTAGTACTGCTGAGCATGCTCGACGCATGGTAATTATTACCACTTTTTAAGGTCATATTTGGATTTATAACATATTATTAATTTAAGTTAATTTTTTTATTTAGGCTAAGCGTTTGGGGAGACAACCATTGATGACTGAGCTGGTTAAGAAAACTCGGACAAAGAAATCGGGAGGATTTATTGACGAGCGCACAAAAAAGCCCTGGTAAGTAAATTTATGTTTATATGTTTTTTTAAGCAATTTTGTGACGTGATTTTCATGTAGCAAGTGACATGTTGTGGCGTGAAAATTGAGTGACAACTGATAAGTTGTGGCGTTACAATCACGTGGCTATTTGTTTTTTATTTTTATTTCATTTCATTTAATTTCATTAATGTTACTTATAAATTTAACTTGATTTTTTTATTGTATGTGTAGGAGGATTATCAGGCGTTGCTTGTAGAATTTCTGACCCATAATCCTCAGTATACGCCTCCTCCAGGAAAACCGGTTCATCCAGATGTGGATTTCTATATTTGGAGTCAAATTGTTGGGGGGAAAGGGGCCTAACGGGTGTTTTTTTGGTGGTGGAAATTTGGCGGGCACCTTGAGGAGTGGGGATATAAATCTGTATCAGAGAGCTGCAGACGGTGAAGAAGGGTCACGTCAAACAAATTTGACACCAGATCAGTTAGAACTGGTAAGACAATTGGCTAGACGCGAGTCCGAAGATCGTGAGGCGGAATTGAAGGCCCAAATGGATGCCCAAATGGAGGCAATGAGGGGTGAACATAATAGACAAATTGAGGCAATGGCGAAGAGGCAGACTGATATGGAGGAGCAAATGCGACAATTTATGCAAGCATTTGGTAGAAATCCCAACAGTGGTGGCCAAAATAATAACCACCAAAATAATGATGACTTTCTTCCCGACTTTTCCGACGACTCTAATGATTCTGCTTAGTTTTATTTTTATTTTGTATTTAGTTTTTTATTTGTGTAATATAAATTTATAATCATATTGTATATTTAAAAATATTATAAATTTAAATTTGAGTTTACTAAATTTATAATATTAAGTATATTTATTTATACATTTAGATATATTTAGTTTTGTTTTTGATAATTTGATTTATAATATTGTATTTAATAAATAAATTATAATATTTAATTTATAAATTTAATAAAACAAAAAATAATATTAATTATTAAAACAGAATTAATATATTTAAAACACAAAATATATTTTTTTTTTTAAAAACAAGTTGCGGCGTGTTTTTCATTAGTGACGTGAAAAATACGCCGCAACAGCAAACGTAAAAATAAATATGAACTGCCTGCTCTGCTCTGCACATTTTCATCCTATACAGTCTGTTGCGGCGTGAATTTCACGTGGCAACTTTGTGACATACTTTTCACGCCGCAACAAGATTGTCACGCGCTATATAGCGACGTGTTTCTTAAGGTGACAAAATTTGAATAGTGGCGTGATTTGGGTGTTAGCGACGTGGCTTTCACGTGGCAAAACACAAGTTATTTTGTAGTGCACGCACGTAGCACTATTGCCTTCTATGTTGCCAATTTTGGCGCCACTCTGG
Organism: Vicia faba; assembly: GCA_948472305.1. NCBI lineage: Eukaryota > Viridiplantae > Streptophyta > Magnoliopsida > Fabales > Fabaceae > Vicia > Vicia faba. The sequence continues at coordinate 596,027,855 of OX451736.1, forward strand.
TGAAGGAGGAGACTGGCTTGGTCTTCGTCCAACTTAGGGGACAAACTGTGCTGCTATCAGATTCAGCTGTTCTGTAAGTTCTTTTTTATTTTATATTATTATCATTTTATTTTGTTTTTTTTTTCTTTTACTTATTGAATACTGTTTTTCCAGTCATCACCCCGTTGGCTCGAATATGGTCATATATACTGAGAAGCCGATGGGTTGGATTCAACCTGCGTTAGCTGCTGGAGCTGTTATGCATTCCATCCCTTCTCCAGACTCTGCTAACGAAATCAGCATCAAGGATCCATTTGATGTTGTGTGGACCATTTCGAAGAACCCGTCTATTCTGCAGATGTTGAAGGCTTTAAGATGACTGTGCATTTGTGAATTTTGAGAGTTCTGTTCATAGTGATTGATATAAAAAGAAGTGATGTTGTTTTGGGATTTCATTATTATGCTATTTTTAAATTGCACATGTTAGTAATTGACATTGTTAATATTTTTGCTGAGACTACATACTGAATATTCAATCTTCTTAGTATCATTTAATTCCTTAATTTTGACACACCATTCACTAAATTATCCTTATATATGCCTTGATTATTAAACATACTCCATATTAACTAGTCTTGTTGCTTTTGTATTACAAGAAACTCTGAATTTAATTATGTAGTAATATTATTTCATAATAATTATTATAAAATCATTATTATTATACCTAGTATTTGTAATCATGCATGACTCATATTTTATATTTCAAATGCCGTAAATGTTGGAAATGTAATTTAGTTAATGTCTACAATTCTCAATGCTTATTCTTTATTAGGACTTTTTGGCATTTTCAATTTTAGTATAAATATGTTACCTAAGCTATCAATATTGTAACTCATTCATTCCTCTTTTGATATACAATAGTAGTCCTCTTTGTTATCATTCATAACTCATTCTTCTTCTCCCCTTTCATTACCTTGCACCAACAAATTGGTATCTAGAGCACTTGGTTCTGTTTTTCCTGGGAAACATGAGTGTTTGATTTTGGTTCATTGATTTTCTGTTGAAATCTTGAACAAAATCTAAACAGAATCTGATTATGTGGTTTGGGAAACAGTATTTTAAAAATCCGTGCAAGGTTTAAAACGAGTGGAGACAGTAGTTTGAACACCAAACTTCCAATTTTTAATGGCAAAAACTGGAACAGATGGATGATACAAATACGTGTTACAGATGGTTATGTACCAGCTGCAGCAGATGCAACTGAAGAACATAGAATTGCTGAGAGGATGATGAGGAAGAGGGACCAAAAAGCTCTATTCTATATCCATCAGTGTGTGGATGAAAGTGTGTTCGAGAAGATTGTTGATTCAACAACGTCAAAAGAGGCGTGAGATTTACTGGTGAGATGTTACGGTGGTGACGCATCAGTAAAGAAGGTGAAGCTTCAATCCCTACGAAAGCAATATGAGAACCTGAACATGAAGAGCAGTGAGAAAGTTTCTGAATATATCTCCAGAGTGATTCTGATCAGTAACGAGATGAAGGCGTATGGAGAAACTCTGTCTGAACAGGTAATCATAGAGAAGATTCTGAGGTCGCTTACTCCTCAGTTTGATTACATTGTTGTTTCTATTGAACATTCTAAAAATCTGGAAACTATGAGAATATAAGAATTGCAAAGCAACTTAGAAGCACAAGAGTTACGTCTGTCTGAGAGAACTTCTGAGAGGGAAGTTGAGCAAGCTCTGAAGGCTTCTTTTGTCAAGAAAGACCAGAAGTAGAATAAACGTGGTGATAGATTCCAGAAGTCAGAAGTCTCAACTTCTGATGACAAGAAATATCATAAAGGAAATGAGAGGTATGACAAAAGGAAGATTCAATGTTACTCTTGTAAACAATTTGGCCATTTTGCCAGAGATTGTAGGTCAAACAAGGAAAGGAAATCAGAAGAATCATATATGGCTAAGAGGAACTCTGATGATGAACCTGTACTACTAATGGCTTCTGATTCTGATGGAAAATGCTCAGAAGATTGGTGGTATATAGATACTGGTTGTTCAAATCATTTGACTGGAAACAAACAATGGTTGACAGACTTTAACTCCAGAAGGAGAACAAAGATCATATGTGCTGACGATAAGTATCTTAATGCAGAAGGTATGGGAGATGTCAGAGTTAGAGTGAAGAATGGGAAAGACATTCTGATCAAAGACGTTTGGTATGTTTCTGGTATTAGAAGCAATCTGATGAGAGTAGGTCAGCTGATTGAGAAAGGTTTCTCAGTTGTTATGAAAAAAAATCTTCTGACGTTGTATGATTTCAATCAGAAGTTAATTATGAAATATGAACAAGGAGGCAACATGACATTCAAGGTAAATGTAGAAACAACTGAAGCAATGTGTCTTAGTGCAGAAGTCGCTGAAGGTAACAGTAAGCTGTGGCATAAGAGGTTTGGGCATTTGAACTATAGAAGCTTAGGGAATCTATGTTCTAAGAAGCTTGTACATGGTATTTCGAAGATTGTGAAGCCTGAGAAGTTATGTGAGATATGCATGAAAGACAAGTAACCTAGATTGTCATTTACATCAGAAGTAACCCCCAGAGCGAAGCATGCTCTGGGAGTAGTACATTCTGATGTGTGTGGACCATTTCCAGTACCTTCACTTGGAGGAAACAATTATTTTGTGTCTTTTGTGGATGAGTTCACAAGAATGACATGGGTAACACTCATCAAGTTCAAGCATGAAGTGTTTACTGAGTTTCGGAAATTCAAAGTGAAGGCTGAGAAGCAGAGTGGTCAGAAGTTTAAAATTCTAAGAACAGATGGTGGAGGTGAGTATAACTCTACAGTGTTTCATAAGTTCTGTGAAGAGAGTGGAATAGAACATGGGGTTACTGCTCCATATACTCCTCAGCACAACGGTCTTGCTGAAAGAAGAAACAGAACTTTGCTTGATATGACCAGAAGCATGCTGAAAGAGAAAAAGCTACCTCACGTGCTATGGGGAGAAGCTGTTGCCACATCAGCATATATTCTAAACAGGTGTCCAACGAAGAAACTGAAGAAAGTTGTTCCTTTAGAGAAATGGACTGGAGATAAGTAGAGTGTCAGTCATCTGAAGGTGTTTGGCTTTGTCTGTTACAAACACGTTCCAGAAGTTAGAAGAGAAAAAATGGATGATAGAAGCAAAGTAATGTTGTTGGTGGGGTGCCACAGTACAGGTGCGTATAAGCTTTATTATCTAGAAACTAATAAAGTTGAAGTTAGCAAAGACGTTGTGGTGAGAGAGTCTGAAGCATGGGATTTGAACAAATCTCAAACAGATTCTAGTGTAATACCAACACCAGAGTTAGCCTCTGAAGATGTTTTAGAAAGTTCAGAAGATGAATCTGATCCTGAAGATTCTGAAGATGAGTTAGAAGAAGATTCAGGAAATGGATCTGATTCTGATCCAGATGCTGATGATGATCCAGAATCTGGTGGTGATCATAGTTCTGGAAGGGAAAACTCTGAAGGTGGTAACTCTGAAAGTAGTAGTTCTGGTGCAGTTTCAGAACAAGCTCAAAGACCACAGAGAATCAGACAAAAACCAAGAAGGTTTGCAGATTTTGACATGTTGTAGGATAATGAAGTTGACTCTGAAGGAGAAGTCGTTCAGTGTGCCATGTTAGTAGATTCTGAACCAGTGGGCATTGAAGAATCTCTCAAAAAGAAAGAATGGCTTAATGCCATGAAAGAATAACTTGAGGCAATAGAAAGAAAGAAAACTTGGAAATTGGCTAAACTTTCAGATAAGAAAAAACCCATCAGCGTCAAATGGGTTTTTAAGTTGAAACTTAAGCCAGATGGTTCCATTGGCAAGCACAAAGCTAGACTAGTAGCTAGAGGTTTTCTTCAGAAACCTGGGCTAGATTATTTTGAGGTGTTTGCGCCTGTAGATAGGCATGAAACAATAAGACTGGTGATTGCTTTAGCTGCAAACAAAAAACAGCCTTTAATACATCTGGATGTGAAGTCTGCATTTCCGAACGGTCCATTACAGGAAGAAGTTTATGTGTCACAACCTCCTGGATTTGTGAAAAAGAATCAGGAAGGGGTGATATACATGTTAAATAAAGCTCTGTATGGACTGAAGCAAGCGCCTAAAGCTTGGAATCTAAAAAGTGATTCGTTTTTCAAGAAGCAGAGGTTTCAGAAGTGTGAGATGGAATGTGGAGTTTATGTACAACACTCTGATAACAATATGATTCTAGTGTGTCTCTATGTTGATGACATTTTACTAACAGGTAGCTTCCCAGAAGATATAAAGAAGTTCAAGGAAGTTCTGATGAATGAGTTCAAGATGACAGATCTAGGAAAAATGACATATTTCCTAGGGATGGAGATTCTGTACTCGAAGAAGGGTATCATTCTGCATCAGTTAAAATATGAACAAGAACTTCTGAAGAGATTTAAGCTGCAGAATTACAAAGTTGTTGTGACACCATCAGAAACCAATCAAAAATTGGATTCTGACTCTGATGGTGGTTCTGTTGATTCAACAACCTTCAAACAGTTGGTTGGTTCTCTAAGGTATTTATGTAATACTAGACCTGACATTTGTTATGCAGTTGGATTGATTAGTAGATTCATGAGTAATCCAAAGTGGTCTCATTTCCAAGCTACTGTCAGAATTCTGAGATATATTAAGGGAACCCTGAGAAAGACATAATCAGAATTAGTAAGTTATTATGATTCTGACTGGTGTAGAGACAGAGTGGACATGAGAAGTACTTCTGGATACTTGTTTAAATTTTTGGGAGGTCCCATTTCCTAGAGTTCCAAGAAATAGCCTGTTGTGACTCTGTCAACATGTGAAGATGAGTATATCGCAGGTGCTGTAGCTGCTTGTCAAGCTGTTTGACTTCTGAATCTTCTGCATGATCTGAAGGTTGAAATTGAGGAACCTCTGAAACTGATGATTGATAATAAGTCTGCAATTGATCTTTCCAAGAACTCAGTGCTACATGGAAGAAGCAAGCACATTGAGACGAAGTATCACTTTCTCAAAAGTCAAGTGGAGAAAGGAGTGTTAGAAGTTCTGCACTGTAGCACTCAGAAACAACTTGCAGATCTTCTGACAAAGGCAGTTAAAACAGATCAATTTCTTCATTTGAGAGATGAAATTAGTGTTGTTAGTTTCTGATAGAATATCTAAATTAAGGGATGGTGTTGGAAATGTAATTTAGTTAATGTCTACAATTCTCAATGCTTATTCTTTATTAGGGTCTTTTGGCATTTTCAATTTTAGTATAAATATGCTACCTAAACTATCAATATTGTAACTCATTTATTCCTCTTTTGATATACAATAGTAGTCTTTTTTGTTATTATTCATTGCTCATTCTTCTTCTCCCCTTTCATTACCTTGCACCAACATTAAATACTAATAACTAATGTCGTTGTCTTTATTTGGTGTGAAGATGAAATTGAGTGATATAATTACTATTAAAATTATGGACTTTAATTCAAATCCCGAGTGAACTACAGTATAAGGTTCTAAATGTTATTTATCTAAGTCTCTTGCAATAGTTGAATAGATCTGATGTATACACACACATTAGTGGTTTATTTTTTGATGCAATAGTTTATAATGCAAGAAAAATAAAATAAAAACAAAGTCTGATTTGAGCCAAAGCTATTAGCGTCTCTCAAAAGATTATTATGAATATTAATTAGAGAGACATTCCAGTTTGTTACTATCATTATTAACAACTTCCATCTTGGCTAAAAATATTTGCATACGTGTTACTCTTACTCTTGTGGAACATATGATTAACTCCCACGTTTGAGTTCAATCTAAACAAATCTTAAACATTCGTAATGAAATAAACTAATAATGGATTAAATTAATTGGTTTGTGAATCATGTTGACAATGAATCTTAATAACAAATAACATTATGAGCTCCATGGTCCTTGGCCAATTTTAAACCAAGTATAAGGGTGTCCCTGATCAACCCCCTGCATAACTTCCCACTTCTTGCCAATTTCCATCAACATTCAATACAATTGCATCTTTTCTAGAATCATGCCAAGCCACTTGTCTCACCAAATCATTATTTATTCATTTGTTTGTGCATACCTTGATCATGAGGTACCTAATGTTATTGACAATCTTGTTCAAACTGATCATCTTCTTCTCAAAAAACACAATGTTCATTGCCTTCCACTTCCACCATAACCATGTTCTGAATGAGCTAGCATGCTGATTATACTGATCGTATTTGATCAGAAGGAATTGTCAAAGTCCACAAGTTTCAGGTCGATCAACAGTTGAATGTGAAGTTAAAGGTTCAAGTGCAAGCAAGTATGAGAGTATGAGTGAGTGAATGAATACCTGACTCTCTCAAGTGAGAGGGTATTTATAGCCTCCAACATTGGGCCAAGGTCTTCAGTGATGGCTCACTGTGAGGCCCAACAATGAAGACTGTCAGAGTTTACGGGTGTATAAAGTCCAGCACGTGGCCTCCTCCCTGGTCAACTGTCCCGAGAAATAAGGGGAGTTGGACCCGTTATTTTCGAAGGGCAAGATGATGATATGGACACGTAAATTATGTTCTTCTAGTGGACACATGGGGAAATTCCCAACGGTCATCAGTTTGGATTGCATGCTTTTGGACCTTGGTAAAGGCGCTGGATTGGGCCTCTCTAACGGTGGAGCAAGTGTCGGCCCAGTCAAGAATAGGAGTCCCAAATTATTGCCCTTAGGTGAAAGGGTGATGACATTGATTTCAGCTCAACTGTCGGGGAAGCGTCGCCCGAAAGGGGAAATTGTCAACTCCTACTGGGAATGGTTCGTTGACTCATGTCGAGGATTTAGAAAATATGTGTGTGCTATAGTCGACCAGCTCAGAGGGAAGTTCATTGGTCGACTTTGAGTTCTGATAACATCAGCGTGGTGCCCGTCAGGGATCTAGAATCATAAGGTGCGAGGAGTTTCCCCGAGTATTCGTCTTTAACGTGCCCATCTATAAGGCGTTGCAATTATGTCGCACGTTTACCTTTCATCAAGAGTGAAACGTCGTCAATGTGCCCATATATAGGGCTTTGTAATGATGTTGGACACATGTCCATCGTCAAGAGTGGTGGTGCAAGCACATGGTTTTGAGTGAGACCGCTGTGAGCAACGTGTTCTCTTGTCAACCTCGTATGACAGTTGTTTGGGGTCTCATCTTTTTATAGGGGAATCTAAAAGCCCTAAGTAGTGATGACTTTTCGTGTGCTGCCTCGTGAGGTGGGAACTATCTACAAAAAAGGGGAATCCAGAGGCTCATTTGTCATTTTCAAGCTCTCTTCTCCTCTCTCCTACATTCGCCCGTGGATCTGCTCTGCTCTAATGCCACCGTAGACGCCTTCAAAGATAATCTTCTTCCAAGTAAGTTATATCTTCTTGATAGCGCTTTTTCTTAGATTTTTTAGATTAAACACTTGGGTTTTGTCATGAACGGGTGAATCTCTGGATGGAGATTCATGGGTTCTGAAGTGAATCTCCATGGATGTTCATCAAAGTTCATGGTTGTGGATGAAGATTCATACATCTAATTTCATTGACTCGTGTCAGGGTCACCCCCTCCCCCCGAATAGTGGGAAGGATTTGGGAAACTTTTCCCGTTCGACCAAATGTCCCCGTGCAGGGCGTTGATCATTCTGATGTTGGTTGTCAAGGGCTTGGGTCGAGGTCTATACCTTAATGCATTCATCGCCCTTTCACTTGATTTGCGGTGGAAGGGTGAATTTGATGATATCGAATTCACTATTTTTCTCTGCTTTTTAGGTACGATGACACACCAAGTCGAGGAAGACATCGTGCTTGACACTCACGAGAATGATACTATTGTCGCGGATGACCCTTTGGCTTGGGTCACGCCCGAGCCTCGAAATAATAAGTCGTGTTTTTCATAGGACGCTTGTGACGTGTTCAATGTCCCTGAGATCTAAGCAGAGGGTGCTCCTGCCAATTGGGGTCTTCAAATCCCTCACCGAAACAGGAGGATATGCTCGGCATTCTCGGGAAAATGTTTTTCGATGTATGAGTTTGCTTTTAAAGAGGCAGAGATGTGTTTTCCATTCAACGACTTCCAAGTGGGGGTCTTTCAATGGCTACAACTGGCACCCTCCCAACTTCATCCAAATGCGCTTGCATTCATGCGTGTGTTGGAGCTTATATGTCAGTACCTCCAAATTGATGCTATCTTGCCCCTCTTTTTTCAAATCTTTCACTTATAACGACAGTCCATAAGAGAGCGACAAGCCTGGGTGTCATTCAAGCAGCTAGGAAAACTCTTATAGCGATATCTTAAATCCGTTCGCAACTTCAAAGAGAGGTACTTCGGTGTGAAACCTCTTACAAATGCGGCAGTGGCTTCTTTGTATGACCGCTCTGAAGAGAAAGAAGGGGTCGGGCAGTAGTCTGGCCGATGATGAGGTTTCCTCTTGAGTGGCAATTGAAACACTTTGAGCAGAAGCCCAAATATTACACGGTGAAGCTCGATGACTTGGACGCCCAGGATCAGCTCTCTTACGACAAGATGATTGCTTATGTGAAGAGCTTATCACTGACGAAGTGTGTGGATGGACAAAAACTTCCTTTTTTATGATCAAAAGGAGTATCTCCTAGTTCACAGACAGATTAATATGAAAGCGCTCCTTGAATGCTCTTCTGATGAGGAGGCTTTGAGACTCCTAGGTAGGGGATGTGCCAGTGGTTTTATTTTTGTATGTTTGTCTTGTGACTGACAGTTTCTTCTTAATTGCATATCAGAAGGCGACCCTATTTGAATGTTTACTCAAGTTGAGGCCCAAGAATGCATCTAACTTGGGGTCCAAGAATCAGGTTGCTCAACTCTAGGAGCAGCTCAAAACTTTTTCCATTCCGAGTGGTTCACCCTCCTCTTCAGGGACCCAGGATCCCCCTCCCGAACAACCGAAAAAAGGAAACGCGTGGAGGACCCCGAGCATGTAGCGCATTGTGATACGGTGGCAGAACCGACTGTTTAATACTGGTTTGTGTTTTACATTTTGTGTTTGCAAAATGTCGCGGTAAGCAAGAGTCGCCACCGACTTTTATTTCATCCAATCGGAAAGGAAAAAAGTATAGAAAAAATCCTTTTTCGAGATATTCTGAGTACGGGTGGTAGATTATAGAAAGGGAAGGTGTTAACACCCTTTCTATCCATGGTTTTCCATGGGCTCTTAGGTACTTGCTCATTTTTAAATTGCTTGTGTGTGTGCTTTATTTTGAAGAATGTTTTACTTCGTGATAAACCTTGTATCAGTCTTCAAGAGTGTGACGAAGTTTGTTTTGAAAGTTTGTTTGAAAAGTGTAAGTGTGAAAAGTTTTCATTGAGCAAGTACTTAAGATTCTACCTACTAAAAAAAATATCGTTTCTATTCTTGTTTCCCTTAGATAGCGCTATCCTACTATTGAGAAATAGGTAGCATCGTCGTTGGAATTTGTAAGGTTCAATTCGAAAGGGACGTACGATCAATAAAGCAATATTAGGACACCTTAGTAATAACCCTAGAGTCTTAAGATCATATTCGAGGCAACATTTCCGAGGCAACATTCGAATGGGACGCTTGATCCTTTTTTAGACAGGAGGGCAACCACTAAGACACCCTATGCTTAATGATCGTTTACCGAAGGCAACCGAAGTGAGAGTATACCCTAAGAGTGATATGTGCGAGTGATTTGTTTCAGTTATTTATCTTTGCACATTAGGGTTTTCTAACTGTATTAATTTGTCATGCATTCTTGCCATACAATCCTATTAACATACATCTAGACAGTTGAATATGTGCGGGAATTAAAAATGCGAGAAAATAAACCTACGTTATTACAAGGCTTTAGCAGTTACATCATTATTTTGACGGGAAACAAAAGTGCAGAATTAAAAACCCTAATTAAAACTATTACAACCTCGAAACAATTATAATAATGGTAGAATGTAATTAAAATACGCGCGACGAATTAAACGCCAGAAGAAATTGAAACCTGGAAAATCTAATTTGAGGAAAATGTATTTTTAGATTTTTATTGAAGAAAATATTTAATTGCAAATTAATTAAACGTGATTTCTAATTGTTTTTAAATTATGAAAGAAATTAAAGTTGCCCTAAATTAATTAAACTAATTAATTAAAAAACATTTATTAAGAAAATAAATCTTTTTTGTGGTTTTTGATTGGTTAATTTAATAAAATAGTTTTTGTGTTGATTTAAAAAAACAAAATAATTAAAGAAAAGGAATTAAAGAAAAATAGTAGAAATAACCAAATGGACCTGCTGTCAGCAGATCTGGGGGTGTTGAACTTCTGAAACTCAGCAGGATGCCCCAGAGTTTGGCGCCTGATCTAGTGAGACCATCTTCGGGAGACTCATGGTGGACCTGCGTATGCTAGCGTTGGATCTGGTTGGAGATGGATCCAGAGGATGATGATTCTCAGAAGGTGAGGTACACTGGATCTGGTTCTGGCTGATGGATCCAAAAGATGATGACCCTCATAAGGTGAGGTACGCTGGATCTAGTTCTGGCTGATGGATCTAGAAGATGATGACCCTCAGAAGGTGAGGCATGCTGGATCTGGTTCTGTCTGATGGATCCAGAAGATGATGACCCTTAGAAGGTGTATTTGCTGGATCTGGTGAAAACAATGGAGAAAATGCCAAAAGCTCAGGCTTGGGATCGAACCCAGGACATGAGCTCCTGACTTCCTTCCTCTGACCAACTGCGCTGGATGTTAACTTATTAATATAATAAAGAACAAATAATATACTGGAAAACAAATTAGTGGCCAGAATAACGCGCCAAAATTTAAACCATACAGTCAGGTTGTCACACGCTGTTGTCTTCTTCCCTGGAACCGTCGTTTTAGGCTCTGAACCTTTACCTACAGACACAGGTCTGTTGCTGAAAGCCTGTGTCATTCACAAATTCCATACAAACATGATAAATCAATTGTGAGGGTACCAATCAACTCGTCTTGGTCTCACGAGTGTCATGGTACCCATCATCAAGCCTAATTTTGCTTAAATCATAAAACCCCGAATTGGAACATGAAACCCTAACAATGGCAAAAACTTATTCCTGCACTGTAACTTAAATCAAACTATCCAGAAACATTGCAAACATGATGATAAACACAAATATGTAACTTAAACATGCTAAAGATGCAAGAATTAAAGTAATCGAATTTGGATAATTTGTCAAACTGTGAGAGTGATAGGGAGTGATTTTGGACGTGTAGGGGCGTGCAATCGATTGGATAAGCTTCCTGAGATGCCCAGGAATGTATTGCTAGCCATGAAACTCCTTGAGGATGACTCTAAGATGGATTTCAATATCACACTTTTTGTCCAAAGTTTTGAGTTTTCTTCTAATAGTTTCACGCCTTCTAACCCCTCTCTTTTGATCTGGGATCCTTCATTATATAACCTAGAGTGAATTAGGTTAACAAATTTAGATTGAATCTTTGCATTTATCTGAGATTTGATTTGGTTTTCAATTTGTATGATATCTTTCTATTTTCATGTCAATCATGCCTTTCTTTTACCAATTGCCATTGATTCGAATTGATCATGCAAGTTCAGCATATCTTGATTGCCAATCTGTAAAAAAACAAATCAAATCATATCCTTTGATAATTTTCATCATTTATTTGATTTAATTCACTTTTTAATTAATGAAAAATCAAAATAAATTGAAAAATGAAGCAAATAATGTGTGGATAAGTATTTGAGTCGTGGACCACATTATAATTGAAGTGCAAGCATAAAAAGTTGGGCCTATCTAGCAAAAAATGCAAATTTGAGCACATTTGACTTTTGGCAATTTTGCAAAAATGGCCAACTTGGCCAATGCATAACTCTCTCAATTTTGATCCTAGAGAGGTGTTTGTTAACTTTTTAGAAATCTTAGGATGTCCTCTAAGCAACCCTTTTTGTATCATCTAAATTGAGTCTTCCATGTTCATGTATGAAGCTTTGAACCAAAAGGTGTTTTTGTTGACTTTTCAAAAGGACCTATAATATCAAAATTCATATCTTTTTGTGAGTGCATATTCTGAACTTTGGAGATGAATATGAATTGTAGAGGATTTCATAATATTCAAAATGAGCTTTGGATGGGTCATTTCTGATAAAGTATGAGAAAGTTATGCTTGGTCAAAGTTGGGTTGACTTTTCTTGTTAAACCCTAATTTAGCAACTTTTGGGTTTTGATGAATTGTTAGCAATCCTTGAGGAATCATGATCAACCCTTGATCAAATGATGAATAATACTTTAAAATGAGGATGTTGACCAAAAATCTTGAAGTTTGATTGTATGTGGGCCCCGGTTGACTTTTGACCTAACATAGTTGATTTTCAGGCATTTGAGCAATTGATTGAGCAAGCTTTTTCTGCAAGGCTTGAAACTTGACATGGATGATATTGAGAACATATTAGGACAATGATGAGAATTTGAGTCCTTTGTGGTTCACACATCTTTATGAAAATAAAAACCCTAATTTGAGGTATACTGCCTTAGGAGAGAGTTTGTCTGGTCAACTCTTGAACTTCCTTGAGCAATTTGGGGACCTCACTTGCCATGTGTTGAGAAATATGGGAGGGAAAATTTTGGGGTACAACAACTGCCCATGTTCAATCTTCTTAAATATGAGGATGTAGATTGGCTCGTCTGCCTTTCGTGATCTGAAGGTGAAAGATGATTGAACACTAGAGTGCCCAAAAATTTGCACTCGCATGAAGTGATACTTGATTTGTGATATCGGGCATGGGCTTATAAATGCCATTTGGTAGTTGCTAGAGAATTGTCGGAGATGGGCTTAAAGATGCCATTCTAAGAAGTGTAATCTCATAAGAAATTCCTTTGCGAGAACCCGTATACTTGTTGTTGAGGAGGACTACGCTGGGGAATGCTGGTCTCTGTCTTGAGAGAAATAGAGTTTTAGGAACTTCAATTGTCCATTACTCTACTGGAGAATAATTCCGGTTTGGGAAGTGGAAGTTAACTGCGTGTCTGGTCGGGGTATATGCTGCACTGCAGATTTCTGGGGAAATGTGAAATTAATTGTGTTTGATCGGGTCCCGATCATACAATGTTGTGGACTGTTGTCTGGGGATAAGAGAGGAAGAACCCGGATAATAAGGTTATGAGAAGGAACCTGGATAGTAGGGTTACTTCAAGATGAAAGCCTGTGTTGTACCCCAAAATTTTCCCTCTCATTTTATCAAGATTCCCCTCACAAGACTCTTTGGACTCTAGACAGGATTAGAGTTTGCTCAGCTCAAGACATCTCCTTGCACTATTGACCTGAAATTAGGGTTTGAGTTTGCACATGGATTTTTGGACTTCCAATGCTCAATGTGACTTTCATACTTCATGTTGGACTTATAAGATTGCCCATACCAAGTTTCAAGCTTTGAATCAAATTTTTGCCCAGTCAATTGGACAGTTGACCTAAAAATCAACTGTATTGGGGAAAAAGTCAACTGTGGCCAATTTACATTCAAACCTCATAATTTTTTATCCAAATTAATATTATAGACTCATATGAACCATTTGATCAATTTTGGACCACAACTCCTCAAGAAATTTGATCAGATCATCAAAAGGGCAAAATGGTCATTTTTAGGGTTTTGATTGTAGAAGGGCAATTTCTGATTTTTGACCTAGCCAATGGCAAATTGGGTTCAAGCATGGTTTCAAGGACTAAATGGCATCATCTTGACCTAATCACAAGGTTCAAAAGATCTCAAATGCATTGCATTGACAGATGAATTTTCCAGTCAACTGATCAAAAATTAACTGTACACTGAAAAGTCAAACTTTGACTTTTTGGTCAAAATCAAGTGCCAAGGGTCATTTTTCATCAATATGTGTCAAAACATGAAACTTTTTCACCAAGAAACCTAATTTTGAAAATTAGGGTTTAAAATGGAAAATTTTCATAACTTAGAAATTTTCTAAGTTATGAAAATTTCTTATTTTTTCCTAACTTTCCCCAAGTTTTTCACCATGATGAAATTGGATTCAAAGAAAACTTCCAACATGAAAGTTGTAGTCCTACACAAAATATACAACTTTGATTCACAAAGTTTTCCCAAAAGATGCTTGGATCTCAAGTTATGATTTTGTGAATAGGGGTCCAAAAACTTTCTAACTTAGTGAAATTTTGCCCTAGTTTAGGCAGGATTTTGACCTATCTTCATGGCAACTTTTCACATAGTTACAAGTGGAATATCAAAATGAATTTCAAATATGGATTGTATAGAATTTTACAAGCTTTTCAAAATGTCCAAGAACTCTCTAAGATCATTTGTGGTTAGAGAGAATCGAAAGTTTGAAAATGGCAAATTATCACTTTTGGCCAAGGCATTTTGCACATTGATACAAGTTGCAAATCAATTTGGATCATGCTTGTACTTGGTTTACAGGTTCTAATCCTTTCTACAATCATAAATTAAATGCAAACACATTGGATTAAGGCTTTGTTCTGAGCTTTAGAGCATTGTACAAAGAACTATTCCAAAAATGGAAAAAAGATAACAATGTTACTTTGATAAAGGTCACTTTCAGAAACTTTGTTTATCTTGAGCCAAGGACCCAATCTTTTGTAGAAAATAAAGTACACAAAATTGAGGCAAAGTACACCAACTATGTGCAGCTAAAGAGCAGGCTTGTATAGGCCTTGGCATTGTCAACTCACCTTTTACTTCAAAAACAAGCAAGTGTGTAAAAACTCCACAACTTGGGAATCTGATAAGAGCAAGCTTTGTGTTCATTTCAAACAAGTTAAACACATTGTTTAAGGCCAGAAACACGAGCTCATAGCATCTCAAACACCCAAATACACAAAACACTCCATTTCTGCTCAAAACAAGGCAAGCCCTACAGAACTCAAGCCATCTTCCCATTGCCTCGTGCGTTTTGTCCCAAACCACTTCAAACACTTTCTAAACAATACACCTAAACTATCCAAGCACCTGTCCAGCCACTGTAACTCCATTTTCACACTTCACTATTTTCAAATTCTGAGTTTGCCGGTTGAGTTCTATAGGGAGATTCAAACCATTTCAAAGCAAGCTAAGCATTGAGAAAGGTCAAGGGAACATCATGCAAGCTCAAAAGTCCTTCAGGCCTCACTAAAAGTTGCTACATTGCCATACTCGAGCTTGACTGAAACAAGTAATTTTCAAACTTCTATCTCCTTATTTAGGAATCATTAGGCTTAGGTTTGTGAAGAAAAAATGTAGCCCTTAATGTCCTTGAACTGTACATATGCATAGAATTCATTTATGTTAGCTGAGCTAAGAGAATTTGGATGTTGAAGTTGCTGAATTTTTTAGGTCAGAAATTGGGGGTGATAAAATTCTCCGTGGTTTCTTAGAGTTAGATCAAGTTTTTTATATGGTTAGAATCGTGTGATGATGAGCTATAACTTTCATGTTGCAAGTTTTTGTTTTTAAGCAAGTATGCAGGAGTTACAAGTTTGAACAAGAAACACGCGTTTTTCTTCTGTCTCAAGGACAGGGATGAATGGCTTTGGGCTGGGCTTGGTTCTTTTGACTTTTGACACCCCCTACTTGCTTTTTGCACCCCCTTGGCCCATTTGTTATATTTTTTATATTTTCTCATTTTATTTATTTTTTATGACTTTATTTATTTTTTCAAAATATTAAAAATCACCAAAAATATTTTCTTAATTTTTGCACTTTTATTTTATTATTTTTTATTATTTTTTGGACATAAAAATAATTTATTAAATAACAATACTTTATTTTCTTAAATAAACTTATAAATAATATAAAAATATTATACATTTTTATTTTTATACTTAAAATATTATTTTCTCACAAATATTATTTTTTTAACATTTTTATATATTTTTATTTATTTTCTTTGTACATAAATGAAATAAATAATAATAGAAATATATTTTCTTTTAAAACAAAAATTAGGGTTTTCCACCCTTTCCAAAAAATAATCATTTTTATTTTCCCTTATTTTTAGGATATTAAATAAACTTATTTTTACATACATAAAAATAATACAAAAAAAAAAACATTTTTGCATATTCATATTTTATTGCACATTTAAATAATTGTCCATTTATTTATTTGTAAATTAAATTCAATATGGTTGTAATAGTTTTAGGGTTTTATTTTGTGCAAATATCCCCCTATTCAAACTTGTATCCCCCTCCCCATAATAATGTTGTAATAGTCTTAAATTTACTTTTACGCATTTTATCGCTTTGATATGCATGATAGTAAAATTAGGTTTTGTATGATAACCAAAAAAATCAAAACAAATAGCATGACTAATACAAGAACAAAAATGCATGAAAAATGACAACACAATACACACAAGCACCCCTAGGGTTTCATCCACTTGTTGCCTTAAAAATGGCCATGGTATGCATGCTAGGTATCTTGGCAAAATAAAACAAAAAGATCATAGTCCCTCGATGACGATATCTTGGTTGCCTAAACAAAGATGATCTAGTCCCTCAAAAAACTTGCTAAGATACTTGGCAACATTGTTATCATGGTCATACGATGACCCACGCCTGTCCCGTTTAACATCCAAACACAAGGTTGTTTACTAAATACAATGGTAAAATAAAAATGTCAAAGGTTTAAAAATGTATAGGAAAGATCTTTGAGTTAAGGTAAACAACTCCTAGTTACTTGATCAAACTTGCAAAACATCCTTGCTATTTTCAAAAACACACAACACATTTCAAAACAATTTCCCAAAACAAACATTCAAACATTGAAACATTTTTCAAAAGACAAACACCTTTGTATACATTCAAACAAGAATCATTACAAAGGTTGCCTAGACAAAGGCCTCTTTTCAAAATACTTTCAAAACCACACACAAAAGCACCATTTCAAACAATTGAAAAAGCAAAGCAAGTGATCTAAAACAAGTAACTAAGAGCCCATGGAAAACCATGGATGAAAAGGGTGCTAGCACCTTCCCTTTTCATAATCTACCCCCCGAACCCAAAAACAATCTCTAAGGTCTTTCCTGTGCTTTTTGACCTTTCCTTTGGATAAAATAAAAAGTCGGTGGCGACTCTTGCTAAACCGAAACATTTGCGAACAAAAAACGGAAAACCTCAAGTCAGTTCTCCCACCACATCACAGCCTGGATAGTAGGGCTGTGAGAAGGAACCTGGATGGTAGGGTTACTTCGATATGAAAGCCTAGATAGTAGGGCTGTGAGAAGGAACCTGGATGGTATGGTTACTTCGATATGAAATCCTGGATAGTAGGGTTGTGAGAAGGAACCTGGATGGTAGGGTTACTTCGAGATGAAAGCCTGGATAGTAGGGCTGCTGAGAAGGAACCTGGATAGTAGGGCTACTTCGATATGAAATTCGGGATAGTAGGGTTGTGAGAAGGAACCTGGATAGTAGGGTTACTTTGATATGAAAGCCTGGATAGTAGGGTTACTTCGATATGAAAGCCTGGATAGTAGGTGTTGTACCCCAAAATTTTCCCTCCCATTTCTTCAACATTTTCTCACCACAAGACCTTTGGAGATCAAGATCAAGTTAGGGTTTACTCTGCTCAAGACTCCTCCTTGCACTGTTGACCCAAATTAGGGTTTGTGTTTGCACAAATATGTTTTGACCTAAAAGGCCCAAAGTGACTTTCATGCTTCATGTTGGACTCACAAGTTTATCCATACCAAGTTTCAAGCCTTGATTCCAATCTTTGCCCAGTCAATTGGACAGTTGACCTAGAAATCAGCTGTATTGGGGAAAAAGTCAATTGTGGTCAATTGACAGTCAAACCTCATGATTTTTGACCCACATCAATATTATGAACTCATATGGACCATTTGATCAAGTTTGGATCACAATTCCACAAGAAATTTGATCAGATCACCAAAAGTGCAAAATGGTCATTTTTAGGGTTTTGACTGCACAAAGGCAATTTTTGACTGTTTGACCTAACCAATGGCAATTCAAGCTCACATATGGACTCAAGGACCCAATGGAATTGTCTTGACACATTCAACAAGTTTAAAAGATCCCAAATGCACAAGATTGACAGATGAATTTTCCAGTCAACTGAGCAAAATTTGACTGTATACTGAAAAGTCAAACTTTGACTTTTTGGTCAAAATCAAGTGTCAAGATTCATTTTTCATCAATACATGCCAAAGTATGAAACTTGTTCATCAAGAAATCAAAAATCACAAATTAGGGTTTGAAATGAAAAAATTTCATAACTTAGAAATTTTCTAAGTTATGAAAATTCCTAATTTTTTTCCTAACTTTGTCCCATCTTTTCATCAAGATACATTTGGATTCAAACAAAACTCAAAACATGAAAGTTATAGTCCATTTCAAAAACTACAACTTTTATTCACAAAGTTTCCTCAAAAGAAGCTTGTAGCTCAAGTTATGATTTTTGGAATAGGGGTGCAAAACATTTTTAACTTAGAAATATTTTGACCTATTCTAGGCAGGATTTTTGCCTAACTTCATGGCCATTTTTCACATGCTTCCACTTGGAATTTCAACTTGCATTACAAAGATGGATTGTAGTACACATTCCAAGCTTTCCAAATTTTCCAAGAACTTCTCAAACACCCTTGTGGTTAGGGAGAATCGAATTTGTCAATATGGGCAAAAGTCACTTTGATTCATGGCCAAATACATGTTCATAACTTGGGCATTTTTGAAATCAGCTTGCATAAGCTAGTTACAGGCCTCTAATCTCATTTACACTCAATAATTAAATGCCAATCCATTGTGTTCTAGCATTATTGTGTGCATTTGGACAATACACACAAAATCAAGCCATATTTGGAAAAAGTGACTTATCCATTCTTGTAAAGAGCAACTTTATGTCAAACATAAATCCAAGAAGTACAAAGCAAATCTCTGAGGCACAAAGGCATGGACATATCCCACTGATCAAGACTAACATTTGCAGCATACTTGAGGGGCCTATAGGAGCTTGTAACCTAACTTGGCATTTTTGACTTAAGATAGAAGAAACTTGGCATTTTGAATAACATCTCTCATTGCTGCAGGAACTAACCAAAAACAAACTTTGTGAGCACCTTCCAAACATCAAACCTGGCCTGAAACACGAGCCAACCACCTCGAATACCTCCCCAAACACAGAAACACCACTTTGCTGCACAAAACAGGGCATCCCTGCAGATTGAGTTGCACAACTCAGTTTGCTCATGCGTTTTGGCCAAATCTTGTTCATACACATTCTCTACCATCCATTGAAACTATCCCAAGCCCTAGCTACAGACTGTAACACCTCTAACCAAGTTCACCATTTTCATTTTTTCAGTTGTGCAGGTTAACTTCCATAGCTCGTTTCAGTTAGTTCCAAAGCAAGCTAAAGGTTGGAGAAGCATCCCTGGACATCAAGCAAGCTATACAAGTCCTCACATTGCATTGAAAGTACCTCCATTGTCATACACGATTCAAGCTGAACAGGTAATTTTTTGAACTTCTATCTCTCTATCCAAGCATATTTAGGTTTAAGTTTGTGAAGAAAGCATGTTTTAGTCATAGCCCTGAAGCCATCCATGTAGTTACTTTTCATTTATATTGTGTGTGCTAAGAGTATTTTGAACCTGAACATTGGAAAAAAGCTAGGTCAGGAATTGGGGGAGAAGAAATTCTCTCTCATTTCTGAGAGTTAGATTAACTTCTTTATATGTTTAGAATCGTGGCTTCAAGCTCTACAGGTTTCATGTTTTAAGATTTGTCAAAGGATCAAAGAATCAAGAGTTAGGGAGATGAACAAGAAGGCGCGCGTTTTTGTTTGAATCTGGCCAGAGGTTGAAGACAAAGTCCTTTGGGCTGGGCCTGTCTTGTTTTTTTTGTTTACACCACATTTTTCCACATACACCCCCCTGGCCCATTGCATGATATATTTGTTATTTTTGATTTTTTTCTTTTTGATTTTGATTTTATATTTTTATCCAAACATGAAAAAACATTAAAAATATTTTTCTCACATTTTTTGCATTTTATTTGGTATTTATTTTGTTTCATTTAGTTTATATGTAAATAAGTAGGTATTTACTTTTTTACTTAAAATACTTAAAATAAGACAAATACATTTTTATTTTCTGATTTTATTTTATTTTATCTTTTGAAAACATTTTCTAAAAAATATACTTTTTTTTTGTAAATATTAAATATTTTATTTTTGTATATATTTAATATATTTAATATATAATATAAATACTTATATATTTATTAGAATATTTAGGATAAAAACATAAAAATAATACATTTTTTATTTTTATTAATATTTAACCTCAAAAATACTTTTTTTACAATATACTTCCTCTTTATTTATTTTTTGTACATAATTAATAAATATTGTATATATTAAATAATAAATGCTTTTATTTAGCAAAATTAGGGTTTTGCCCTAAACATGAAAAATATCCAAAAATTGATCCTGTTTATTTTTGTTTATTTGTCACATGAAAAACACTTTTACATGCATATAAAAATCATTTTTTGCATCTTGCATATTTATTGTATTTTATTTAATTATTGTGTAATTAAATAATTTGAATATTCAATTTGGATGTAATAGTTTAGATTTAATTTTTCTTGCTAAATATCCCCCATTTGAACATTTGTACCCCCCATCCCATAATTGTGTTGTAATAATTTAGGATTTTATTTTTCGCATTTAAAAGCTTTCTAATTATGCCATGATAGACTTAGGGTTTTGTATGCAAAAACAAATAACAAATAGCTTGACCTAATTCAAAGATAACAAAGCATGAAAATGGACGACACCAATCACACTTGCACCCCTAGGGTTACCCCACTTGTTGCCTTCAAAAATGGGCCATGTTGCATGTTAGGTGTCTTTGGCAAAACAAAACAATTCAAATGATCATAGCCCCTCGATGACGCTTTCGAAAGTTGCCTAAAAATGATCAAGTCCCTTAAAGGAAAAATTGCCTAAAGACACTTGGCACCATTGCAATCATGGTCTAAACTATGACCCGTGCCCGTCCCATTAACATCCTAACACAAGATTGTCCACCAAATACAATGGTGGAACAAAATTGTTAAAAGGGTTAAAACATAGAAAAAGCCTTTGAGTAAATTTAGGGGTAGACAACTCTTAGTTACTTGATCAACTTGCAAAACACACTTGCCTACTTTTCAAAACACACATCACAATACACTTTCAAAACAACTTTCAAAAACATTGAAAACTTTTCAAAAGACATACACCTTTGTATACATTCAAACATGAATCATTACAAAGGTTGCCACAATAAATGGCCTCTTTTTAAAACATTTTCAAACCCCACAACACAAAGCACCATTTCAAACAATTGAAAATCAAAGGCAAGTGATCTAAGCAAGTAACTAAGAGCCCATGGATAACCATGGATAGAAAGGGTGCTAATACCTTCCCTTTCTATAATCTACTCCCCGAACCCAAGAAAACATCCCAAAGGTTTTTGCTGTGCTTTTTAACCTTTCCTTAGGATAAAATAAAAAGTCGGTGGCGACTCTTGCTCAACCAAAACATTTGCAAAAACAAACGCAAAACCCAAGTCAGTTCTCCCACCGTATCACAGAACTGGCGACTCTGCTGGGGAGAATTTTAAAGTGGAGTAACCTTAGGGCTTAGATCACCCTCTTGCATGACTAATTGTTTGCTTTGATTGCTTTATATCTTGGCTCTCTTGTTTGGGCTTGAAATCCTACACCCGGATTTGGGGAAACATTCATAGATATCAATACATTGTGGAAACTGTGCGGGGTATACCGACACGGTTGAAGCAATAGCTATATTAGTGTGACATATTTGTGAATACCGGTAACCCTTGAGTTCAATCAAGGAGAGTACGGGGCCGCTGAGTGATGTCACTAAGCACTAATGACCTAGAACCTTACTTGACCATCTTGGCCTTTCATTAGGGGTAGTGAGATGACCGGCTTTGGTGCAGTCCGAAGTCGGTAGATACTCGATACTACACTCATTGAGGGTTGTTTTCTTGGAATATTTTGGTCGCTAGTTAAGTGGCTAAACCAAAACAATGAACATGGAAAACAATCCAATGATATTGAGATCCTTAGAACCCGGTTACTATTTATAGGACAGGTTTTTAAGCCAACTTCACTCAAGAGGGTACTTACCTATGAAACCCCATGCAATCCTGAAACTAGGGTTTTGTGTGATTTGCTTGTACATATGTTTGTGCATACATCATGAACATCATAAAGCATCATATGCATTCACTAACCATTTCAAGGGTTTGGATCTTCATCTTTGTTCTTGTTTTGTAGGTCATGGAAATTCTTCGCAGGAAAACTATCCAAGTCAACCTTGTGAGAATCCCTCCTAACCTCAAGGAGCTCACATCCAGGATTCCGGAAAGCTCTCCCTTCAGTGAAAGACATGGTAGACTGCTCAGCCTAGTCAACACCAACATTGAAGAGGACATGGTAAAGGTGTTGTTCCAGTTCTTTGACCCCCTTCACCACTGTTTCACTTTCCCCGACTACCAATTGGTGCCCACTTTGGAGGAATTTTCTCAACTCCTGAGAATTCCTATTCTTAATCAACTACCCTACAACGGTACGGAGAAAGAACCAAAGCCTGAAGATGTTGCTCAAGCACTACACTTGCAACCATATGACATCAAGGGGCATTGGGAAACTAGAAGCGGTGTAAAAGGCTTATTGGAAAATTCTTGTTTGAGAAGGCACAAGAGTGTTGGAATTCATTGGATCTACAAGCCTTTGAAGAAATTGTGGCACTCCTCATTTATGGGTTGGTCCTGTTCCCAAATCCTGACCAGCTTATAGATGTCAACGCCGTCAAGATCTTCTTATCCAGAAATCCAATACCAACATTGCTTGGGGACATTCTTCACTCATTTTACACACGAACAATGAGAAAGAGGGGTGTTCTCATGTGCTGTACTCCTCTCCTTGCAAGGTGGTTTATTTCGCACCTTCCACAATCTGTTTTGAAGAATGACCAAGGCTTAAGGTGGTCACAACGGTTGATGGCCCTCACTCACTCTGATGTACATTGGTGCTCTCGGTCCAGAGAAAATGTCATCATCGTCGATCGTTGTGGAGAGTTCCCTAATGTTCCATTACTTGGCATTAGAGGAGGCATTACTTACAACCCTTGTCTAGCTTTGAGACAATTTGGATATGCACGGAGGGATGGCCCTCACGACATGTTGATTCCTGACCTAGTTTTTGACTTCGACAACGATGCGCAAGGACTTCGCCAAAGATTCATCAGAGCTTGGAGGATGCCTAACAAGGTAGACAGCAAGACACTGGGGCACAAGAACTCCATCCCTCTTGAGCCTTATCTCAAGTGGGTACGAACCCGAGCCCAGAGTCTAATGATGCCTTATCCTCATGTTCTCCCTGTGATTAAAGAGCCCGTTAAGGAAGGAGAGGTTCCCTACACCATCTTATATCCTGACATGCCAACATCATGGGAGGAGATGCAGAAGAGTTGGATCCAACTCAAGGAGGAACGAAATACTTTTGAAGCCAGCTTCTACGCCAGCGAGAAGAAGGTTTTGGAGCTTACCCGCCGACTCCACGAGGAAGAGACCCTCAACACCTACATCGCACCAAAGAGGATGCGCAACGTCTTTTTACCTTGAGAAGTTTTTTGTAAATATTTGGCCCATGGGGCATTTATGT
Source organism: Vicia faba (assembly GCA_948472305.1). Taxonomy (NCBI): domain Eukaryota; kingdom Viridiplantae; phylum Streptophyta; class Magnoliopsida; order Fabales; family Fabaceae; genus Vicia; species Vicia faba. The sequence continues at coordinate 596,051,589 of OX451736.1, forward strand.
ACTGACAAATTTCTTCTTATTAATATGACGTGTGTTCTTTTTGTTTGCAACAATTTTGAATTTTCTAAATCCTTGAATGCATTGCATAAACAAACATATCATTCATCATGTGCATAAGCAGGTCTCCACACCAGGTTTCCTTATCCTTCTGCTGTTTATTTCAGTAAGATGGACCTCGAACAGACGGTCAAGGACTTGCAGTCTCAAAACTAACAGTTTCAACATCTCCTGATGACCTTGGCAAAGGGTCAAGAGGATCTGAAGGCCCTGCTTGGGAACAAAGAGCAAGTGAAAAAGAAGAAGAAGAGAGTCGGGGTGGCTACCCTAGGAAGAAGGTTTGAGGGTGAAGCCAGAAGAGTTCTTGAATTTCCCCCTACGTCTGAAGAGGGAACCAGTAAAGGGAATGCGGCCGTGGTACCTTCCGAATCCGAAGCTGAAGAAGAAGAGGCTGAAGAAGACGAAGACTACTCTGAGCAACAATACCCGCCCGCCGATGACAAGTACAAGGGTTTGGAAGACAGGTTGGCAGCTATGGAGCTGCAGAGAGTTCCTGGATTAGATTTCGAAGATTTGGGATTAGTTGCTGGAATTGTGATCCCCCCGAAGTTCAAAGTGCCAATCTTTGCAAGATATGACGGGCTGTCTTGCCCAAAAATGCATCTCAGATCATATGTAAGGAAAATCCAACCTTACACTACAGACAAGAACCTTTGGATCCATTTCTTTCAGGATAGCCTTTCAGGGGCTCAACTCAAATGGTTCTATCAACTGGATGGAGCCAGTATTCGAAACTGGGAGGACTTGGCTACTGCCTTTTATAAACAATATCAGTACAATTCTGACCTCGCTCCCACGCGTACCCAACTCTAGGGTATGTCACTAGGGACGGGAGAAGGATTCAAGGAGTGTGCGCAAAAGTGGAGAGACCTGGCTGGCAGGGTGCAACCACCATTGACTGACCGTGAACTTGTTGACATGTTCCTGGGGACCCTGTCTGGTTCGTTCTTTAATCACCTGATTGGAAATTCTTCTGCTGGGTTTACAGATTTGATCTTGACTGGTGAGAGAATAGAAGTTGGTATCAAGTCGGGGAAGATACAGAAAGGTGCCTCCGCGAGTACTGAAAAGAAGCCCTTCAAGAAGGAAGCCAGTGTTGTTTATGGTCCCAGAAGACAAATTAAGCCGGAACGTCGCCAAGCTGTCAATGCGTTGGTAATTTCAAAGCCTGCTGCTGCTCCTCAGCAATACAAACAACAAAGGGGTGAGAGACCCAAAAGGCAGTACACTCGGCTCAGTATGACCCTGTCTCAAATTTTGCCGCAACTACTATCAACCAATCTGGTAACTGTCAAAGAAGCTCCAAAGGTAGTGAACACAGCTTCTCCAAAGTACAACCCCAACGCCCGTTGCGCTTATCACTCTGATAGCCCGGGGCATACTACGGATGATTGCTGGGCTCTGAGGAATAAGGTTCAGGACCTTATTGATGCTAAAGAAATACAGTTTGAGGCGCCCGAGAGGCCCAATGTTGTGACTGCTCCCATGCCCCAGCATGGAGTGAATGTTGTGGAAGAAGACCGGTATGTAGCCTCCGTGGAAGAGATTGTTACTCCGTTATTGACTGTCAAGAGGAACCTGTTGCTAGCCGGTTTATTTCCGGGATGTAGTAAAGGTTGCCATCTATGTGTTGTTTCACCTGCTGGTTGTCCTTTGCTGAAGTCAGGCGTCCAAAACCTGATGGATAGCAAGGAGATCTTGTTCGAGAAGATTGATGTTCCTGCTGTCCCTACTGAAGAAGTGTCCATTGTCACTATTTTCAACAACCCTCCTAAGGCTCCCTCAAAGAAGCCTGTCAAAATCATGTCCACTCAAAAGATTGCTCCTATCATCATCACTGTTCCGGGGCCTCTCCCCTATACATCCGACAAAGCTGTCCCGTGGCACTATGGGGCAGATGTTTATGTGCTTGGAGTTAAACAAGAGTTTGATACTAGTACCGGTGTCAGCAACATCACTGGGCCTGCCAAAGTTACTCGCAGTGGTAGGCTGTTCTCACCAGATATTGTGCCACCAGCTATTCAGAAACCTCTTATCATCACACCTGCAAGTGTGCCTGCTCCCCTTCCTGATCAAATTCCTGTTTCTACCCCTGCTGCCGAGTCATCTGACGCTCGGGGCAAAGGGATTGCTACTGATTTGCCTGCCCTGACGGAGGCACCAAAGATAACCAATGTTGAAGCTTCCCAGCAAGAGATGGAAGAGATTCTCAAGATTATCAAGAAAAGTGATTTCAATGTAGTTGAGCAGCTGGGGCACACCCCATCAAAGATTTCTATGCTATCACTGTTGTTGTGTTCAGAGGCCCATGCCAAGGCCCTGATTTCCTTCCTGAAGACGGCTCATGTGCCACAAGAAACATCTGCTGATCAATTTACCAATTGTGTGGCCAACTTGACTGCCGATAATGGTTTGGGCTTCTCTGACGCCGATCTGACTGCCAAAGGAAAGAACCATAACGACGCCCTGCATGTCTCCATTGAATGCAGGGGCACTACTCTTGCCCATGTGTTGGTAGACACCGGTTCTTCATTGAACGTATTACCCAAGAAGGCCCTAGACAGGTTGGATTGTGAGGGTTTGGAGCTCAAGCCTAGTAACATTGTTGTCCGGGCCTTTGACGGTTCGAAAAGGATGGTACATGGGGAAGTTGACATTCCAATCAGGGTTGGTTCTCAAGTCTTTGATTCTACTTTCTATGTGATGGACATCCGACCATCCTATTCTTGTTTGTTGGGTCGTCCATGGATCCACAAGGCTGGAGCGGTGACCTCCACACTACATCAGAAGCTTAAGTACCCGGTCAGAGGGAAGATTGTTACAGTTCAAGGGGAAGAAGAATATATGGTCAGCCACCTTAACTCGTTCCGGTACATAGAGATGGATGGGGAATTCATTGAGACCCCCTTTCAACACTTTGAAGAGGTGCCTCAGACACTGGCATCAGCTGAAACTGTGATTGAAGACCCTCCTTTGAAGATGGCTTCCTTAGTGGATGCTCGGGCTGTGATTGAGAAGGGTGAGTGCGCAAACTGGGGCCGACTTCCTGATTTCACTCCAAAGACCGACAAGTTTGGTTTGGGTTTCACTGCAGAGGCTCAGAGGGCTGTTCGTAAGGCAAGGATTGGAAGACCTCCTGTGTTCATCACCAACCCGGGAGTGAATGCTATTGAAGACGACGTGGAGGAATCTGAATTCGACAGCTGGATCTACCCAACAACCGACGGTGGACCAAGCAACTGGACTGCCAAAGACTTCACACCTATTACTTTTGTCACTCAGTAATGAACTCTTTTGTTTTGAATTTGTAACAGACAATGTTTTGAAACTTTTATGGCTCGATGTCTTACCCGGGGCACCGCGGCTTCATTTGTGAGGGCTTTTGTGTGTCATTTTCATATATCATTAATAAAAACATTGGACGTTTGTTGCATTTCAAAATCTTGCGCTCCTTTTCCTTCTTTATTATATATTGCAAAAACAGCTAAATTTACACACACTCACTTATACAGGTTCCAATCCACTCTGGATCTCATTGGTAACGACTCTGCTACTGCCAGTTATGACTTCGAAAATCCGATCAACTTAGCCGAAGACGAAGGTGAAGATGATTGCGAAGTGCCTGGTGAACTTGCAAGACTACTACTCCAGGAAGAGAGGGCCATTCAGCCACATGAAGAGCTAGTGGAAACGGTAAATCTGGGTACTGAGACAGACAGAAAGGAAGTCAAGATTGGTGCCAATTTAGAGCTCAGTGTGAAACAACAGTTGATTCAGATGCTGCATGACTATGTGGAAATCTTCGCCTGGTCTTACGAAGACATGCCTGGGTTGGATACCGACATTGTGGTTCATCACCTGCCTACCAAGGAAGAATGCCCTCCGGTAAAACAGAAGGTCCATCGTATGCGTCCATAGATGTCCGAGAAAATCAAAGCTGAGGTTATGAAACAGTTTGATGTCGGGTTTCTAGCAGTGACTTCTTACCCTCAGTGGGTTGCCGACGTGGTTCCAGTGCCGAAGAAGGATGGTAAGGTCCGAATGTGTGTTGATTACAGGGATTTGAACAGGGCGAGCCCTAAGGATGATTTCCCTCTGCCTCATATCGACGTTCTGGTTGACAACACTGCTCAGCATAAAGTATTCTCCTTCATGGACGGCTTCTCCGGTTATAATCAGATCAAGATGGCTCCTGAAGACATGGAGAAGACCACTTTCGTCACTCAGTGGGGCACCTTTTGCTACAAGGTCATGCCTTTCGGGTTGAAAAATGCTGGGGCAACCTACCAACGTGCCATGGTTTCTTTATTCCATGATATGATCCACCATGAGATCGAAGTGTATGTCGATGATATGTGTGATCGGTGGATCTGGAACTGACTGTTTAATGCTGGTTCGCGAAATGTCGCGGAAGCAAGAGTCGCCACCGTCTTTTATTTTCTCCAAATGGAAAGGACAAAAGCACAGAAAAATTCCTTATAGAGATTGCTCTCGGTTCGGGAGGTAAGTTATAGAAAGGGAAGGTATTAGCACCCTTTCTATCCATGGTTATCCATGGGCTCTTAGATACTTTCTCAATGTGTTTTCAAAATTGTTTGCTTGCTTTTCAATGTGGGTTTAAAAAAGTTTCTTTGAAAAATTTCAGTTCGACTCGTACGTCAGAGTGTTTGAAAAGTTTGCTTTGAAAGCTTTTGAAAAGTGTCAGTATGAAAAGTCTTTTTGATTTTGTTTTGAGATTAGAGCAAGTATCTACGAGAACCTACCTACCCTAAGGAATTCGTCTGTGTAAATGTCCTTTGAAGTAGTGCCATCCCACCATTGAGAGGTAGGTAGCACCACCGTTGGAGGTGTTCGGGTCAATTCGAGGTACGGGACATGGTGATCACCAGAGCAATAGGAAGACACCTTAGAAGCTACCCTCATGCCAGGTTCCCGGATCATGAGGACTTACTAAGACATCCTCTACTCGACGATCACCTTTCGAGGCAACAGTGAGGCGTACCCTAGGGGTGGTGTGTGCGATTCGTGTGTCATGTTTCAGTGATATTTGTCTTGTCATGTTTGTTGTGATCTACGCTTGATTTTAATTAGGGCCATTCATTCTTGCATGTATATTTAACAGTTATAAAGTTTGCGAAAAATAAATCTAAGGCTATTACAAATGGCGCGGGTCCACATCGCCAAAATTAAACCGGACCCGATTTAGCGGAAAATAAATAAAGCGAATAAAAGTGAGAGAAATTTAAATTACAATGCTTTGGGAGAGATACAAAATTATAATAAAGGACATAAAATAAATGCGCAAATTAAATAATTAAATTATAAACATGGGCGTTGAACCCTTTTGCAAAAAATTAAAGTTTAATGAAGAATTAGAAATAAAAAATGAAAAATTAAATGTTTTTTGGTATTTTATGTTTTTTTAGATTTAGAAGGAGAAATTAATTAAAATTAAAAAGGAAGCGTCAAACCCTAATTCTAATGTTTTTTAAATTTATTGTGAAAATATTATATTAACCTAAATTAAACCCTAATTTTTATTTATGTACATTTAATTATAAACATAAATAAATAAATAAATAATATTGTGATAAAAAAAGGAAAATTTAAAAAGGTATAAAAATTATCAATTAACCTAATTCTATATTTTTTTGGATTTTATTAAAAAAAAAGAATTAAAGTTAAAAACCTAATTAAACTAAATAATTACAAGCATTTATTTATGAAAATAACTATAATATAAATATTTATTATTTTTCATCTTTTCTGATTTTTTTGTGATGTTTTTTTTTGTATTTTTGTGGGGATAAATTAATTATGTTAAAACAAATAAAATAAATAAAATAGCAAAAATAAAATAAGAAGAAAAATAGAAGAAATGCAAACCAGGGTGGGGGTGTAGTCCCAAATGTGAGGTTCAGGCCTAGCAATTCAGGCCCAGTAAGCTGGAAATTTGTTGACCTTTCTGGATCTTATGTGATGCGCTTGACCAGGTGCAGCGTGTCCCTTGAATCTATGCCTTTGGTTTGATCGTCTAGGACGCGTGTAGGTTTGATCATTGAGGATGCGTGGTATGCCTACGTTACTGAAGCGCATAGGAATTGCTTTTGAAAAATGATATGGAAATTTGTAAGACCTGGGGCTCGAACCCAGGTCATGTATCATTCCAAACAACGCCTCTTGCCACTGAACCATCGCTTAATCATTTAACATATAATAACATATAAATAACAAAAAGAAAAATTGGTTAGTGGCCACTAAAAACAAAAAAAGCGCGCGCTGATTCGAATGAACCAACCAGCGTTTGACACGGTATCGTCTTCTCCACTATCCTGAAACTTCAAACGCATAGGCAACGGTTTCTGAGCGTGGCTTAACGCTGGTTTCAGGAAAATAGCGATTAGGTCCCTAACGCTCATAAATTGAGCGTGAGGGTTCCATTGCTTTCGTCCTCAAGCCTTGAGTCCATTGATGGTCATCTGGAGCTCTAATTTTTCCTTATTATGAAAGCCCTAAATTGAAAGACCTGCAAACCCTAGAAACTGGCCATGGCAGAATCTTATACATAGCACGATAATCAAATTAAATGTGATGGTTAGCTTTAAAACATTACAAAGAACAAGAATCCATGATTAGAATGTCATGATAATGCCTGGAATTGAAAATACGATTATGCTTTTTTATGGAAAAAGATGGACTTCTGTATACCGATTCCACACGTATTGATGGTTGTTCTTGATTGGTACACGTTCAGAATTAGTCAAGGAAGCTATTGGAATAAGACTTAGGGCTTCAATCCTCCTCCAAGGTTGATTTCAGATTTGAGTTTTTTTGGAAAAATTTCAATGTTCCAATGACTCTTGAGGCGCAGCTTCTAGTCTAAGGTCATTAGGTTTGTGATTCTGATCATATAGTGAACATATTAGGTCAACAAAACTTGACAAAATCCAAAGCATTCAATGATTTCAATCTTTGATTTTGTAAGATCTTTTTTGAATCTTTTTCATGTGTATTTGGTTCAATCATGCTCCAATCACACCAAAACTTTCCATAATCAAACAAGCACGAAATATTGAGAGTAGAATGTGCACAAAAAGATTTTTTTAGGTCAAATTTATATTTTCTACATATTTAAATAATTTAAATGAATTAATATTGATATAAATTCAAATAAATAATTAAAAATTGAGAAAATACTTCCCTTTGGGCCAAATGGTCGTGCATAGGCTTAGCATGAAGAAACTTGGAAGAAAAATGGGCCCATTTGCATTTTTGGATCATTTGCATCAATGTTGACTTTTCAAAATTCCCAAAAATTTCCCAAATTCCACAAGGCATAACTTGCTCAATTTTTAAGCTTTTCACATGTTCTTGGACATTTTGGAAAGGTCTTTGAGTCATTTAACCAATGCCTTTGGTCCCATGTCATTTTGATTTACCAATCTCAAGTTATGGCCTTTGACTTAAAGTCCCTTTTTGTTGACTTTTGAAAATGACCTATAATGTTGAAATTGATAACTTTTTGTGAGAGCATTTCTTGGACTTGGAATATGAAGATGAATTTTAGGAAATGTCTTTCTCTTCAAAATGAGCTTTGGATGGAATTTTTCTGATAATCCATGTGAAAGTTATGCCCTGGTCAATTTCAGTTGACTTTTTCAGCTGTCCAAATATAGCAACTTTTGCATCTTTGATGATTTCTGAGCCAAATTTTGAGAATCATGATCAAGCATTGATCAAATGATGTTTGTGGCTTCAAAATGATATATTGACCAAAAATTTGAACTTTTGACTGTCAAATGACCATTTTGCCCCTACAGTTGACTGTAGTGCAATTTAGGGTTTTGACTGTGCAATTTTGAGCTGAATGCCTTGAAACTTGACATGAGGATGTTTGACCACATTTGTAGGCATATGAGACTTGATTGGGCCTTTGAAAACTTTCAATTCTTGATCAGAACACAAACCCTAGTTTTGACTGTATAGGAGATAGTTGAGCTGCACAACCCTTGGGGAGTTTTGTGACTTGACTTGGCAATTTCTTGGAGAATATGGGAGGGAAAATTTTGGGGTACAACAGTTGCCCCTGTTCAATCTTCTTAGACCTGAGGATGCATATTGGTTGACGTGCCTTTCGTAATCCGATGGTAAAAGATGATTGGACACTAGAGTGCCCAGAAATTTGCGCTCACATAGTGGCAGTGTGATGGGGGAATGGGCTTATCGATGCCATTTGGAGATTGCTGGATAGGATGATGGGCTTATAGATGCCATCTGGGTGTTGATCGCGTAGGAGATTCCTTAGCGAGAACCTGCATACCTGCAAAAGAGAAAATAAGTACCTGACACGTTGCAGGAGCTGATTTTAGATGCTTGGTATAGATATGTCCTGACTGGTTACAGGAGCTGAGTCTGGAGCTTCAAACGCTGATGAATGAACCAGAGATGGTTACTGCCTTAGCATGAATGGTAAGAGAACCTTGGGTGATTTTAACTTCAACAACGCTCGTTGAGAAAATCTTGGTGGGAAATTACCATCTTTGCAGTATCGGGAAGAGAACCATAGAATTATAATCTGAAAGGAATGATCACCTCACACTCATCGTCGGAGAGGGAAACATCTGAAAAAGGGATTACTACCTCACACACCGTCGAAGAGGGAACCATAGGAGACTATCACCTCACTCACCGTCGGAGAGGGAAACATCTTGAAAAAGGGATTACTACCTCACACACCGTCGGAGAGGGAACCATAACTTCTGCTGAGTCTTTATCAGAAAAATCTGTTGGGAGTCGATTTAGCTGGACTAGAGAAGGCCTTGAAATATGTTTGAGAATGATGTGATGAAGGAATCTGAGACGATTGCTACTCCAAATCTCAGCCAGATGATGAAGGAATCTGAGACGATTGCTACTCCAAATATATGATGAAGGAATCTGGGACGATTGCTACTCCAAATATATGATGAAGGAATCTGGGACGATTACTACCTCAGCAAGATGATGAAGGAATCTGAGACGATTGCTACTCCAAATATATGATGAAGGAATCTGGGACGATTACTACCTCAGCAAGATGATGAAGGAATCTGAGACGATTGCTACTCCAAATATATGATGAAGGAATCTGGGACGATTACTACCTCAGCAAGATGATGAAGGAATCTGAGACGATTGCTACTCCAAATATATGATGAAGGAATCTGGGACGATTACTACCTCAGCAAGATGATGAAGGAATCTGGGACGATTGCTACCTCAACGGGATGATGAAGGAATCTGGGACGATTACTACCTCAGCGGGATGATGAAGGAATCTGGGACGATTGCTACCTCAACGGGTACAGATTTTTATCTGTTGATCGTTCTTTCCTGAAAAAGTAATGAATTAGTTGCATGCAATGTCATAATGCGTGAATTGCATGATTTTAAGATGTTCTCAAAAATAAATGAGATTGGGGTGATATGATGCGTCTATGCATGCTATAATGATGTATGTGACGTTTTATGAATGTGGTTTTCGTCTAGGAAAGTAAATCCTTGACGGGTGCCGGGAAGTCGTATCCTGGGCTGATGTTGAAGAATAGATTTTGCTTCCGCTGGGGATGATAACTGCAAGAATACCGGTAGGAGAAGATGACTCCGTTGCGGAATAAACTTGGCAAATGGAAGATTCTGCGGGGAGAAAAGATATTCTAGCGACCATGCTGAGAAGCAATACTCTGTGGGAAGAGGGATGCCTTGCTGAATGTTGACAGTAGTTTGCTGAGGATACCCTTGTTGTATAGGAAGTAGTTGATGAACTTCGCTGGGGTAAGAAGACTTCGGCGACGACGCTCTTTCCGTGGCTTTTGGCCGAGGATAACCCAGTTATATCCTGTTAAGGAAACAACTCTTTGAATAAAGCCGGGCGACGCATTCGTGCTTTGCGAGGATAAGCTTCCAGAATCTACTGGGGATAAGCTTACTGCTTGGGGATATGGCGTCCATCTTTCCTGGGAGAACCGGATTGGACTTTTCTTGGGGGAGTATTGAACTGTATTGGATAGAACAATCAGACTGCTTAGACCAACCTTTATTTCCCCTGTTTCTTGTGGGGTGCTGATGGTTGTTGGCGGACAAACCTTCTTCTGGTAGACAGATGACGGGACATAGTCGTACGCTTTTAATCCCTAACTTTTGCCTGGACCGCCCTTTCGGGTTTTCAGTCCATCGGGATACCCATTTTTGCCCAAGCCGCCTTTTCAGGTTTTCGACTTGCCGGGTGTACAGTTTTTTTTTTTTTTTTTATTTCATCCCTCATTTTGCTCGAACCCTTTTGGTTCGTCGGGAAGCCCTTATTTTTGCCTAGGTATGTCAACCTAGCGGGTCTTTGATTGTGCGTAGTATTTTTCGACTATGCCCACGCTTTTAGAATGCAGGGAAGTGCCCCTGGCTGCTTGTGTTGCCATATTACCAGAATGTGTCTGATCGTGCAAGATTCGTTATTGGAGTGCCCTAAGTGACTCAGGCAGGGATTTGCCCCAGGCTTTTTGGCCTTTTGAGAGATTCTCCGAGTCTTGATTGAATTGCCCCAGATGATGGACAATGATCTTGTCTGCCCCTTGATTGGAAGTACTTTTGTTCACTAGGTATTCATCGTGCGAATTTCCCTGCTGTTCAAACAAGAAGTCATATGCAAACAAAGTTATGTTAAAAATGCAAAGCTTATGTCTGTCTCGAAGATTTTTGAAAATGCATCTTTTTTCATAAAACAAGCGAATGTTTGTAAAACGTGATGTCAACTCTGTATTTACCATGAGCCTTAAGGAGTCAGGATACCTTCGTAACAGTATGCTTTCGAACTAACCCATGCTTCAGCTAGGACTTTTGAGGGTTATAACGTGGCCTGGTTCACGGTTTAAGAAACAAAGGATAAAGGCTCAAATTTTATTTGTACCCACCCGCTCTTCGTGATGTTCTCCAAACCTAAACTCAGTTGATCATGCATTAGACCTTGCTTGAGTCTTTGCTTTGATGTACCAGTAATGGTTCAGATGTTGACAATTTTGAATAGGCAGTCATTTTTTGACTTGGTTGAGGGTTTGTGAGACCTCTTTCTTGATTTTGTTATCCCTTTCTTTTTTTGCCTGAACTGTTTCCTTTTTTGGAATTACAGTCAGCAGGATGCCCCAGTTTCATAAGTCCCCTTTGTAGGTTTAGACTTTTTTGGGCTTTTCATTTATGAATTTTGATGATGACTGCCTGTCCTTTTGATCGTTCTGAACCATTACTGTCTTTGTTCGTTTCATAAAGATCTCTTCGGTGCCATTCATCATGCACTTGGATCAACTGAGAGAACTACCCTGCCCCAGGTTATGATTAAGGGTTTTGATTTTCGAAAATAAAAACTCCTACTTCTTTGGCTCTGATGGGTTGACGAGGGATTATCATCCTTATAACTCCAGTGTTTAGGAATTGAAACGATGCCTGTACCTCATCAGCGGGGTCTGTTCAAAAGCATACTGTAGATTATGGTATCGTTTTCGTCATCCTCCCTCAAGAGGCTTAGAATTAACGAGAGTTGTCATCAGAAAAAATATGAAACAATTTGCATATAGTAACTGCGAATATATTGATTCAAAATAGACATAAGCGATGCATTAATGTGATAACAATGTTTAACATGAATAAATGTTTGAACAATCAAAGAAAAATACAACTTGAATATTTGAATGAACAAAAGACATTCTCGATGATTCGGTGTAGGATCAGCGTTCAAACTCGACCTCCTTGGCGTCAATCAAATCCTGGATCTTGTTCTTCAAGGTCCAACAGTCGTCGGTGTCATGTCCAGGACTGTCAGAATGGTAGGCACATCTCACGCCCGGGTTGTACTTGGGAGAGGAAGTGTCAGGATTTTGAGGAGGATCCTTAAGTGTGATCATTTTCGCCTTCAGCAATTGTTGCAGTGCTTGATCCATCGACATGTTGAGTTTGGTATATTGTCGTTTCTCCTTGCGTTGCTGCCCCTGTCCTTGTTGAGCAGGTCCGGGATTAGAGATTTGGATTGCCCCTGCCTCATGACGGCTCTTTTTACCGTGCACGGCATTGGATTCTTTCTTTCCATGATGAGGCTTTTTATCAGCAGGTGCAGCCTCTTGAATTTTCCCAGACCGGATACCAGCTTCAATTCGCTCTCCAGTCAAGATAAGATCTGTGAATCCCGCAGATGAATTCCCGATTAGGTGGTTGTAGAACGGACCAGACAGAGTGCCCAAGAACATATCGACAAGTTCCCGATCAGTCAGAGGTGGTTGTACCCTTCCAGCAAGATCCCTCCATTTCTGCGCGTACTCTTTAAAACCTTCACTTGATCCTAACGACATACCCTGGAGTTGGGTACGCGTAGGGGCAAGGTCGGCATTATATTGATACTGCTTATAGAAAGCAGTAGCCAACTCCTCCCAGTTACGAACTTTGGTCCCATCCAGCTGATAGAACCATTCGAGATGAGTCCCTGAAAGACTCTCCTGGAAGAAGTGGATCCATAGATTCTTGTCCACAGAGTACGGCTGAATTTTCCGAACATAGGACCTCAAATGCAGCTTGGGACAAGATGCCCCGTCATACTTCGAGAAGGATGGTGCTTTGAACTTGCGGGGAATAACCACACCAGTTGACAAACCCAAATCTCCAAGATCCAGCCCAGGTACTTGTTGGGTCTCCATAGCATTCAGCCTATCCTCCAACTGTTTGTACTTGTCCTCAGCCGGGGGTACTGTTCGTCGTCAAAATCTGTTTCATTGTCAGAGACCTCTGGACTGGGCACCCTTTCCTCTTGATGACTGCTTTTTCCCACAGATGGGGTTGTCCTCTCAGTTTCAATTTGCGGTGTATTCCCAGATCTGCGTCTAGGGCTGAACAAAACAGTCCTCTTCTTTTTCTTGTCCTTCTTCAAAAGCAGAGCCTTCAGGTCTTGTTGCCCCTGGGTCAAATTCATGATCAGCTCTTGGAACTGGGCGTTCTGAGCCTGGAGGTCCTTGATAGTCTGCTCGGCTGATGATTCAGGATTCATGGCGATCGGCTGAAATAAACAGCGAGGAAGGGTAAGCAACCTGTCAAAGGGGTACCTGCAATGCAGTGAGATGTATGACATGCATGTAATGTTTTCAAGGACCTCGCAGGGTAAACAGAGAAACTTGTTAGAGTTGAAAACCGGTAACTTGATTGAAGGTACTTCCTGTTGTTGAGAGTCCTTCTTCAAGGGTCAAAGGCTCACCATATCTAGTGGGTCATAGCCCCTGACACCCTTGGCTAGAGGAAGATAAATCCTCTTTGCCCCTTGCTAGATGTTTGATTTATCATGACCTGCATCACAAGCCCTTGAGGTCCTTGAAATGGGTTAGGATGTATGCAATGGTATGCAATGGTATGATGTCATGCTATGCATGGGGTGATGTAGGTAAACCCTGTTATGAGTCCCAATTAAGGACTATAAACAAACCCTGCAAGAAATTCAATATACTTTGTTATGAGTCCCAATTAAGGACTATAAACAACCTGCAAGAGATCTAGTAAACCCTGTTACGAGTCCGTTAAGGACTATAAACAAAACCTGCAAGCAAATTGGTAAACCCTGTCATGAGTCCTAGTTAAGGACTATAAACAAGACCTGCAAGAAACTTAGTACCCTGTTATGAGTCCCAATTAAGGACTATAAACAAGACCTGCAAGGAACCTAAGTAAAACCTGTCATGAGTCCCAATTAAGGACTATAAACAGAACCTGCAAGTGGTTAGTACACCCTGTTATAAGTCCCAATTAAGGACTATGAACAAAACCTGCAAGAAACCTAAGTAAAACCTGTCATGAGTCCCAATTAAGGACTATAAACAGAACCTGCAAGTGGTTAGTACACCCTGTTATAAGTCCCAATTAAGGACTATGAACAAAACCTGCAAGAAACCTAAGTAAAACCTGTCATGAGTCCCAATTAAGGACTATAAACAGAACCTGCAAGTGGTTAGTACACCCTGTTATAAGTCCCAATTAAGGACTATGAACAAAACCTGCAAGGCATCAAGGGTCAGATAACAAGCATGCAAGTAGTCAAGTACGAAGGCACGCAAGTCACACAAGAGAAGCCCTTAGGGTTTAGGCCAGCATGGGGTCTAGGTATTACCCTCTTGAAGTTGGTGAGTTCAACCTGTCCTATTAGAAGTAACCGGGTTCTAAGGTTCCCAATATCACGGGATTGCTTTCATTGTTCATCGTTTCGATTTAGCCACTGAACTGGCGACCGAAATATTCTAGGAAAGCAACCCTCCATTGAGTGTAGTATCGAGTATCAACCAACCTCAAACTGCACCAAAGTCAGTTATCTCACTACCCTAAAGAGGCCAAGATAGTTCAATTAAGGTTCCTAAGGTCTGTTGATGCTTCATGACACCACGCGGAGGCCCCGTACTCTCCTTGACTGAACTCAAGGGTTACCGGTACACACCAAAGTGCCACATCAACGTAGCAGACTGTTTCAACCATGTCGGTATACCCCGCACAGTTCCCTCACAGCCTTGTTGCTACTTTCTAAGAAGGTATCCCCCAGATCCGGGTTAGGATCTATAGAACTCCCAAGACAGTACCCACAATAATAAAGCAAACAAGGAAAACAATTGAAAACACAGTTATGAACTAGCCCTAAGGTACACCTCACTTTAAAAGTATCCCCAACAGAGTCGCCAGTTCTGTGATCGGTGGATCTGGAACTGACTGTTTAACGCTGGTTCGCGAAATGTCGCGGAAGCAAGAGTCGCCACCGTCTTTTATTTTCTCCAAATGGAAAGGACAAAAGCACAGAAAAATTCCTTATAGAGATTGCTCTCGGTTCGGGAGGTAGGTTATAGAAAGGGAAGGTATTAGCACCCTTTCTATCCATGGTTATCCATGGGCTCTTAGATACTTGCTCAATGTGTTTTCAAAATTGTTTGCTTGCTTTTCAATGTGGGTTTAAAAAAGTTTCTTTGAAAAATTTCAGTTCGACTCGTACGTCAGAGTGTTTGAAAAGTTTGCTTTGAAAGCTTTTGAAAAGTGTCAGTATGAAAAGTCTTTTTGAGTTTGTTTTGAGATTAGAGAAAGTATCTACGAGAACCTACCTACCCTAAGGAATTCGTCTGTGTAAATGTCCTTTGAAGTAGTGCCATCCCACCATTGAGAGGTAGGTAGCACCACCGTTGGAGGTGTTCGGGTCAATTCGAGGTACGGGACATGGTGATCACCAGAGCAATAGGAAGACACCTTAGAAGCTACCCTCATGCCAGGTTCCCAGATCATGAGGACTTACTAAGACATCCTCTACTCGACGATCACCTTTCGAGGCAACAGTGAGGCGTACCCTAGGGGTGGTGTGTGCGATTCGTGTGTCATGTTTCAGTGATATTTGTCTTGTCATGTTTGTTGTGATCTACGCTTGATTTTAATTAGGGCCATTCATTCTTGCATGTATATTTAACAGTTATAAAGTTTGCGAAAAATAAATCTAAGGCTATTACAAATGGCGCGGGTCCACATCGCCAAAATTAAACCGGACCCGATTTAGCGGAAAATAAATAAAGCGAATAAAAGTGCGAGAAATTTAAATTACAATGCTTTGGGAGAGATACAAAATTATAATAAAGGACATAAAATAAATGCGCAAATTAAATAATTAAATTATAAACATGGGTGTTGAACCCTTTTGCAAAAAATTAAAGTTTAATGAAGAATTAGAAATAAAAAATGAAAAATTAAATGTTTTTTGGTATTTTATGTTTTTTTAGATTTAGAAGGAGAAATTAATTAAAATTAAAAAGGAAGCGTCAAACCCTAATTCTAATGTTTTTTAAATTTATTGTGAAAATATTATATTAACCTAAATTAAACCCTAATTTTTATTTATGTACATTTAATTATAAACATAAATAAATAAATAAATAATATTGTGATAAAAAAAGGAAAATTTAAAAAGGTATAAAAATTATCAATTAACCTAATTCTATATTTTTTTGGATTTTATTAAAAAAAAAGAATTAAAGTTAAAAACCTAATTAAACTAAATAATTACAAGCATTTATTTATGAAAATAACTATAATATAAATATTTATTATTTTTCATCTTTTCTGATTTTTTTGTGATGTTTTTTTTTTTGTATTTTTGTGGGGATAAATTAATTATGTTAAAACAAATAAAATAAATAAAATAGCAAAAATAAAATAAGAAGAAAAATAGAAGAAATGCAAACCAGGGTGGGGGTGTAGTCCCAAATGTGAGGTTCAGGCCTAGCAATTCAGGCCCAGTAAGCTGGAAATTTGTTGACCTTTCTGGATCTTATGTGATGCGCTTGACCAGGTGCAGCGTGTCCCTTGAATCTATGCCTTTGGTTTGATCGTCTAGGACGCGTGTAGGTTTGATCATTGAGGATGCGTGGTATGCCTACGTTACTGAAGCGCATAGGAATTGCTTTTGAAAAATGATATGGAAATTTGTAAGACCTGGGGCTCGAACCCAGGTCATGTATCATTCCAAACAACGCCTCTTGCCACTGAACCATCGCTTAATCATTTAACATATAATAACATATAAATAACAAAAAGAAAAATTGGTTAGTGGCCACTAAAAACAAAAAAAGCGCGCGCTGATTCGAATGAACCAACCAGCGTTTGACACGGTATCGTCTTCTCCACTATCCTGAAACTTCAAACGCATAGGCAACGGTTTCTGAGCGTGGCTTAACGCTGGTTTCAGGAAAATAGCGATTAGGTCCCTAACGCTCATAAATTGAGCGCGAGGGTTCCATTGCTTTCGTCCTCAAGCCTTGAGTCCATTGATGGTCATCTGGAGCTCTAATTTTTCCTTATTATGAAAGCCCTAAATTGAAAGACCTGCAAACCCTAGAAACTGGCCATGGCAGAATCTTATACATAGCACGATAATCAAATTAAATGTGATGGTTAGCTTTAAAACATTACAAAGAACAAGAATCCATGATTAGAATGTCATGATAATGCCTGGAATTGAAAATACGATTATGCTTTTTTATGGAAAAAGATGGACTTCTGTATACCGATTCCACACGTATTGATGGTTGTTCTTGATTGGTACACGTTCAGAATTAGTCAAGGAAGCTATTGGAATAAGACTTAGGGCTTCAATCCTCCTCCAAGGTTGATTTCAGATTTGAGTTTTTTTGGAAAAATTTCAATGTTCCAATGACTCTTGAGGCGCAGCTTCTAGTCTAAGGTCATTAGGTTTGTGATTCTGATCATATAGTGAACATATTAGGTCAACAAAACTTGACAAAATCCAAAGCATTCAATGATTTCAATCTTTGATTTTGTAAGATCTTTTTTGAATCTTTTTCATGTGTATTTGGTTCAATCATGCTCCAATCACACCAAAACTTTCCATAATCAAACAAGCACGAAATATTGAGAGTAGAATGTGCACAAAAAGATTTTTTTAGGTCAAATTTATATTTTCTACATATTTAAATAATTTAAATGAATTAATATTGATATAAATTCAAATAAATAATTAAAAATTGAGAAAATACTTCCCTTTGGGCCAAATGGTCGTGCATAGGCTTAGCATGAAGAAACTTGGAAGAAAAATGGGCCCATTTGCATTTTTGGATCATTTGCATCAATGTTGACTTTTCAAAATTCCCAAAAATTTCCCAAATTCCACAAGGCATAACTTGCTCAATTTTTAAGCTTTTCACATGTTCTTGGACATTTTGGAAAGGTCTTTGAGTCCTTTAACCAATGCCTTTGGTCCCATGTCATTTTTATTTACCAATCTCAAGTTATGGCCTTTGACTTAAAGTCCCTTTTTGTTGACTTTTGACAATGACCTATAATGTTGAAATTGATAACTTTTTGTGAGAGCATTTCTTGGACTTGGAATATGAAGATGAATTGTAGGAAATGTCTTTCTCTTCAAAATGAGCTTTGGATGGAATTTTTCTGATAATCCATGTGAAAGTTATGCCCTGGTCAATTTCAGTTGACTTTTTCAGCTGTCCAAATATAGCAACTTTTGCATCTTTGATGATTTCTGAGCCAAATTTTGAGAATCATGATCAAGCATTGATCAAATGATGTTTGTGGCTTCAAAATGATATATTGACCAAAAATTTGAACTTTTGACTGTCAAATGACCATTTTGCCCCTACAGTTGACTGTAGTGCAATTTAGGGTTTTGACTGTGCAATTTTGAGCTGAATGCCTTGAAACTTGACATGAGGATGTTTGACCACATTTGTAGGCATATGAGACTTGATTGGGCCTTTGAAAACTTTCAATTCTTGATCAGAACACAAACCCTAGTTTTGACTGTATAGGAGATAGTTGAGCTGCACAACCCTTGGGGAGTTTTGTGACTTGACTTGGCAATTTCTTGGAGAATATGGGAGGGCAAATTTTGGGGTACAACAATATGATTGCAAGGTCCCAAACTGAGGAGGAACACCTTGACCATCTACGGAAGCTGTTTGACCGTCTGAAGTTGTACAAGCTGAGGTTGAACCCAAACAAGTGCACCTTCGGGGTGAGATCTGGAAAATTGCTAGGCTTCGTCGTAAGCGACAAAGGTATTCAAGTGGACCCTGCCAAAGTGAAGGCCATACAAGATATGCCAACTCCCAAGACAGAGAAAGAAGTCAAAGGCTTTCTAGGACGTCTGAACTACATTGCCCGATTCATCTCACATCTAACTGCTACCTGTGAACCAATCTTCAAGCTGTTGAAGAAAGATCAAGTAGTACGTTGGAACGATGAATGTCAGGCCGCTTTCGAAAAGATCAAAGAGTATCTCCAAGAACCACCCATTCTTATGCCACCGGTTGAAGGGAGACCTCTAATACTATACTTGATAGTACTTGACAACTCAATGGGGTGTGTGTTGGGGCAGCATGACGAGTCTGGCCGAAAAGAACACGCCATTTATTACCTTAGCAAAAAGTTTACCGACTGTGAGACCCGGTACTCACTGCTCGAGAAAACTTGCTGCGCTTTGGTATGGGCTGCTCGCCGGCTGAGGCAGTATATGTTGACTCACACTACTCTGTTGATTTCAAAAATGGATCCAATCAAGTATATATTCGAAAAGCCTGCCTTGTCTGGAAGAATAGCAAGATGGCAGATGATCTTGACGGAATACGACATCCAGTATACGACTCAGAAAGCAATCAAGGGAAGTGTATTGGCAGACCATTTGGCGCACCAGGCAGTGGATGATTACCAGTCAATGAACTTTGAATTTCCAGACGAGGATATCATGGTAGTGACTGATTGTGAAGTACCTGGACTGGATGAAGGACCTGAGGAAGGATCCTGATGGTCTATGCACTTTGACGGAGCCTCGAACGCTTTGGGTAACGGTATCGGCGCTGTGATCATATCCCCTAAAGGCACTCATACTCCACTCACCGCCCGACTATGTTTCAACTGCACCAACAACATGACAGAGTATGAGGCATGTATCATGGGTCTTCAAGCTGCAATTGACTTAAGGACCAAGTTTCTGAGTGTCTTCGGAGATTCCGCTCTCGTGATCAATCAGGTCAAAGGCGAGTGGGATACGAAACACCTGAATCTTATTCCTTACAAGGAATATGTGCTGACATTGCTTCCCCACTTCGAGGAGATAACTTTTGAACACTTCCAAAGAGAGGAGAATCAGTTAGCGGACGCGTTGGCTACGATGTCTTCTATGTTCAAAGTCAAATGGGACAACGAGGCTCCCCAGATCATTATCTGGAAGTTGGATGAACCTGCACATTGCTGCGATATCGAGACTGAAGAGGTAACCGAAAAACCCTGGTATCATGAAGTGAAAAGGTACTTGGAAACTCAAGAATACCCCGAGGGCGCATCTGTTAATGACAAGAAGTTCCTGAGAAGGTTTGCGGCAAAATTCTTCCTCAGCAACGACATTCTGTACAAGCGAAACCATGATTCAACCTTACTGCGTTGTGTGGATAAGACTGAAGCAGAAAAGATCATGGCTGAGCTACATGAAGGAACCTTCGGAACACATTCCAGTGGACATACCATGGCAAAGAAAATCCTTCGGGTAGGATATTTCTGGTCCACAATGGAAGCCGATTGTTATCAGCATTCTCGAACTTGTTATAAATGCCAGATCTATGCTGATAAGGTGCACATTCCTCCGGTTCCTCTGAACGTCTTGACGGCACCTTGGCCTTTTGCAATGTGGGGCATTGATATGATCGGCGAAATCAGACCTACGGCATCTAACGGGCACCACTTCATCCTGGTAGCAATTGATTACTTCACAAAGTGGGTTGAAGCAGCTTCCTATGCTACCGTAACCAAGAACGTCGTGGCACGGTTCATTCGGAACAACTTGATCTGTCGATACGGTGTACCAGAAAGGATCATTACGGATAATGGTACCAATCTTAACAACAAGATAATCACTGAGCTCTGCGAGCAATTCAAGATACAGCACCACAACTCTTCTCCCTACTGGCCGAAGATGAACGGGGCTGTAGAAGCGGCGAATAAGAACATCAAGAAAATTAAGCAGAAGATGACAGTGACCTACAAAGATTGGCACGAAATGTTACCGTTTGCTCTTCATGGGTACCGTACCTCAGCACGGACGTTGTGATCGGTGGATCTGGAACTGACTGTTTAACGCTGGTTCGCGAAATGTCGCGGAAGCAAGAGTCGCCACCGTCTTTTATTTTCTCCAAATGGAAAGGACAAAAGCACAGAAAAATTCCTTAAAGAGATTGCTCTCGGTTCGGGAGGTAGGTTATAGAAAGGGAAGGTGTTAGCACCCTTTCTATCCATGGTTATCCATGGGCTCTTAGATACTTGCTCATTGTGTTTTCAAAAATGTTTGCTTGCTTTTCAATTGTGGGTTTAAAAAGTTTCTTTGAAAAATTTCAGTTCGACTCGTACGTCAGAGTGTTTGAAAAATTTGCTTTGAAAGCTTTTGAAAAGTGTTGGTGTGAAAAGATTTCAGTTTGTTTTGAAGAGAGCAAGTATCCATGAGTCGTCTACCTACCCTAAGGAATTCGTCTATGTAAATGTCCTTTAAAGTAGTGCCATCCCACCATTGAGAGGTAGGTAGCACCACCGTTGGAGGTGTTCGGGTCAATTCGAGTTTGTAGGGACATGGTGATCACCAGAGCAATAGGAAGACACCTTAGAAGCTACCCTCATGCCAGGTTCCCGGATCATGAGGACTTACTAAGACATCCTCTACTCGACGATCACCTTTCGAGGCAAGGCAACAGTGAGGCGTACCCTAGGGGTGGTGTGTGCGATTCGTGTGTCGTTTTCATTTGTATTTGTCTTGTCATGTCTGTTGTGATCTACGCTTGATTTTATTTAAGGCCATACATTCTTTCATGCTTTTTTTTGTTAACAGTTAAAAAATATTTGCGGGAAAGTAAATCTAAGGCTATTACAAATGGCGCGGGTCCACATCGCCAAAATTAAACCGGACCCGATTTGACGGAAAGTAAATAAAGCAAAAGAAATAAAAGTGCGAGAAGTTAAATTGTCCGAATTACATGGCTTTGGGAGAGATACATAATTATTTAAATGACATAAAATAAATATGCGCAATAAAAGAATTATCGAAGCGAGGGCGTTGGACCCTTTTGCAAAATATTAAAGTTAATGAGGAATTAAAATTAAAATTAAAAGAAAATGTTTTTTGATATTTTTGTGTTTTTTAAGTTTAATAGAAAAAGAGAATTAATTAAAATTAAAATAAAATGCAAACCCTAATTCTATTTATTTTTAAGTTATTAAGAAAAATATTGAATTTTTAACCTAATTTAAACCTAAGTTATTTATACAATTTAATTATAAAAATAAGTAAATAAATATATTATGGTAAAGGAAAAAAATTTAAAAGGAATAAAAATTATCAATTTAACCTAATTCTATATTTTTGGATTTTTTATGAAAAGAATTTAAATCAAACCTAATTTAAAACTAAATTCATTTATATGCATTATTTACAAGAAAATATCAAAATAAATATTATTTATTATATTTTTCATCTCCTCTGAATTTTTATGTATTTTCTGTATTTTTTTGTAAAAAAAACAATTAATTAAATCAAAGCAAAACAAATAATAAAACAATAATAAAAAAAATAAAATATGTGCAAACCAGGGAGGGGTTCAGTCCCAATATGGAGGTTTTAGTGTGAAATTCTGGCCCAATGACTCTGAGGCCTTTTTGACTTTCATAGCTTGCATGCATCAACGTTGACCTGGGCATAGCATGTTCTTCAATCCTGGCCTTTGATTTGGATGCTCTTGGATGCGTGTATGCTTGATTATTGAGGATGCATGGTGTGCCTTAAGGTTATGCCTGCATAGGAACTTGAATTGAAAAATAACATGAAATATTATACAGACCTGGGACTCGAACCCAGGTCTTGGACATTGCAAGGCAACACCTGTGCCACTAAGACATTACTGCGCGTTTATTATATTAATAACAACTAAATAATATAAAGAAAGCAACGCGTTTAGTGGATTGGAACGCGCGAAATTTGAATGCTCCAGTCGCTGTTTGCCACGAGTTCATCTTCTCTACTTTTCTAAAACGCAGAACTTTTAGGCCACGGTTTCACACGCGTTTCAGAATGGGTCCTTTGAGAAAATAACGATTAGCTCCTCGACGCTCATAAATTGAGCGCGAGGGTTCCATGTTCTTCGTCTTCAAGCGCTGAATTGAATGGTGGTCGTTTGGAGGATTAATTTTGCCTATTTTTAAAAGCCCCAATTTTGAGCTTCGTAAACCCTAGAAAAGCAACAATGGCGAAATTGCATACACAGCATAATAATCAAATTAAGGGCATGGGTTAGCTTCAGAACATCATGAGGAATAAGAATCTATGCACAAAATGTTATGAAAATGCTTAAAACATGAAACACGATAATCCTATTTTCTCTGTACAGGGAAGGTTCTCGTTACCAATTCTGGAGGTTTGAATGGATGTTAATGATTGGAATGTGTTCAGGGAGACTTGAGGAAGCCAATGGAATGAATATTAGGGCTTGAATCGTTCTGAAAAGTTGTTTTCAGTTTTGAGTTTATGGAGAAAATTTTCAATGTTGCAATGGTGTATTCTGAGCTGATGCGTCCGTATGGGCATTAGGGTTCTCTTCAGGCATTTGTAGTGAGGCAATTAGGTTAAGAAAATCAATCAAATCTCTTGTAATTCATTGTTTGAATATTTGATTTTTTTTCATTATGTTTCATATCTTTTTCATGTGCATTTGATTCAATTAGCATCCAATCAAGCCAAATCTTTCCATGTTGGGATGTGCACGAATTATTGAGCCTAAAATGTGTACAAAAAGATTGGTTAGGTCATGTTAGATATTTTTCACATATTTATATAATTTAAATGAATTAATATGAATAATAATTCAAATAAATAAATAAAAAATGAGAAAATACTTCCCTTTGGGCCAAGTGGTCGTGCACATGCTTAGAATGATGAATCATGGAAGAAAAATGGGCCCATTAGCAATTTTAGGTCATTTGGATCAAAGTTGACTTTTCAAAATATCCAAAAATTTCCCAACTTCCACAAGGCATAACTTGCTCAATTTTTAAGCTTTTCTCATGTTCTTGGACATTTGGGAAAGGTCTTTGAGTCCTCTAACCAATGCCTTTGGTCCCATGTCATTTTGATTTACCAATCTCAAGTTATGGCCTTTGACTTAAAGTCCCTTTTTGTTGACTTTTGAAAATGACCTATAATGTTGAAATTGATAACTTTTTGTGAGAGCATTTCTTGGATTTGAAGTATGAAGATGAGTTTTAGGAAATGTCCTTCTCTTCAAAATGAGCTTTGGATGGAATTTTTCTGATAATCCATGTGAAAGTTATGCCCTGGTCAATTTCAGTTGACTTTTTCAGCTGTCCAAATAAGGAAACTTTTGCATCTTGATGATTTTCTGAGCCAAATTTTGAGAATCATGATCAAGCATTGATCAAATGATGTTTGTGGCTTCAAAATGATATGTTGACCAAAAATTTGAACTTTTGACAGCCAAATGACCATTTTGCCCCTACAGTTGACTGTAGTGCAATCTAGGGTTTTGACTGTGCAATTTTGAGCTGAATGCCTTGAAACTTGATATGAGGATACTTGACCATATTTGTAAGCATGTGAGACTTGATTGGGCCTTTGAAAACTTCCTTCCATTGATCAGAACACAAACCCTAGTTTTGACTGTATAGGAGACAGTTGGACTGCACAACCCTTGGGGACTTTTGCAGCTTGTCTTGGCAATTTCTTGAAAAATATGGGAGGGAAAATTTTGGGGTGCAACAGTTGCCCCTGTTCAATCTTCTTAGACCTGAGGATGCAGATTGGCTGATGTGCCTTTCGTAATCCGAGGGTGGAAGATGATTGAACACTAGAGTGCCCAGAAATTTGCGCTCACATATTAGCAGTGTGGTGGGGGAATGGGCTTATAGATGCCATTTGGAGATTGCTGGATAGGGTGATGGGCTTATAGATGCCATCTGGATGTTGATCGCGTAGGAGATTCCTTAGCGAGTACCTGCGTACCTGCAAAATAGAAAATGAGTACCTGACACGCTGCAGGAGATGATTTTTAGATGCTTGGTATAGATGTGTCCTGACTGGTTACAGGAGCTGAGTCTGGAGCTTCAAACAGCGATGAATGAACCAGGGATGGTTACTGCCTTAGCATGAATTTTAAGAGAACCTTGGGTGATTTTAACTTCAACAACGCTCGTTGAGAAAATCTTGGTGGGAAATACCATCCTCGCAGTATCGGGAAGAGAACCATAGGCAATTATAATCTGAAAGGAATGATCACCTCACTCAACGTCGGAGAGGGAAACATCTGAAAAAGGAATTACCACCTCACACACCGTCGGAGAGGGAACCATAGAAGACTATCACCTCACACTCATCGTCAGAGTGGGAAACATCTAAAAAGGACTTACCACCTCACACACCGTCGGAGAGGGAACCATAGGAGACTATCACCTCACACTCATCGTCGGAGAGGGAAACATCTGAAAAAGGAATTACCACCTCACGCACTTGTCGGAGAGGGGACCATAGGAGACTATCACCTCACACTCATCGTCGGAGAGGGAAACATCTGAAGAAGGAATTACCACCTCACGCACTTGCCGGAGAGGGGACCATAGGAGACTATCACCTCACACTCATCGTCGGAGAGGGAAACATCTGAAGAAGGAATTACCACCTCACGCACTTGCCGGAGAGGGGACCATAGGAGACTATCACCTCACACTCATCGTCGGAGAGGGAAACATCTGAAAAAAGGAATTACCACCTCACGCACTTGCCGGAGAGGGGACCATAGAAGACTATCACCTCACACTCATCGTCGGAGAGGGAAACATCTGAAAAAGGAATTACCACCTCACGCACTTGCCGGAGAGGGGACCATAGGAGACTATCACCTCACACTCATCGTCGGAGAGGGAAACATCTGAAAAAAGGAATTACCACCTCACGCACTTGCCGGAGAGGGGACCATAGGAGACTATCACCTCACACTCATCGTCGGAGAGGGAAACATCTGAAGAAGGAATTACCACCTCACGCACTTGCCGGAGAGGGGACCATAGGAAAATATAACCTGATAACTTCTACTGAGTCTTCATCAGAAAAATCTGTTGGGAGTCGATTTGGCTGGACTAGAGAAGGCCTTGGACTGGATAAGAAATCTTTTGAGTCGATTAACTGAACCGATCTAGGTCTTGAAATATGATTGAGAATTTAACTGAATCTTTCCTGAAAGGTAAAAGTTAGTCATATGCAATGCATGCTATGGATCAAGCAATGATGTTCTCTACATAAATGAGATTTGCATGATGCAATGCGTTATGTATGCTATGATGATGTATGTGATGTTTCATGAATGTTTTCGTCTAGGAAAGTGAATCCTTGACGGGTGCCGGGAAGTCACTCCTGGGCTGCTGTTGGAAAATTAGATCTTTGTTTCCGCTGGGGATGATAACTGCAAGAATACCGGTAGGAGAAGATGACTCCGTTGCGGAATAAACTTGGCGAATGGAAGATTCTGCGGGGAGAAAAGATACTCTAGCGACCATGCTGGGAAGCAATACTCTGTGGGGATAGAGATGCTTTGCTGAATGTTGATAGTAACTTGCTGAGGATGTCTTGTTGTTGGAAGTGTGAATAGACTTCGCTGGGGATAGGAAAGAACTACGTTGACGACGACCTTTCCGTGGCTTTTGGCTGAGGATAACCCAGTTATATCCTGTTAAGGAAATAACTCTTTAAATAAAGTCGGGCGACGCGTTCGTGCTCTGCGAGGGATAAGCTTCCAGAATCTACTGGGGATAAGCTTACTGCTTGGGGGTATGAATTCCAACTTTCCTGGGGGAATTGGATTGGACTCTTCTGAGGAAGTTTTGAACTGCGGGGAAGTGATTCCTTTGAATGCTTGATATGCCGCCGGGGAACAATCTTTAGGTCAGGACTGTCGGGGATGCTTGTTAAGAATATATATGCTGCCGGGGAAGGTTGATATCTGCTGGAGGATACTCAACTTCCTTGAGATTTGATAACTCTGCTCGGAGAAGAGTGCACTGACTGCTGACTTACTCTCTGGGGAATTAGAGTATCTGGTTATGTTCTTTAGCTGAACCTACCTTGGTACCTTGGAGGACAGAACAATTAGGTTGCTTAGACCACCCATTATTGCCCCTGTTTCTGATGTGGGAGAGGAAGACCTGTGAGGTGCTGATAGTTGTTGATGGACAAACCTTCTTCTGACAGGCAGATGATAAGATGACAGGACATAGTCGTACGCTTTGATCCCTAACTTTTGCCTGGACCGCCCCTTCGGGTTTTCAGTCCACCGGGATACCCATTTTTGCCCAAGCCGCCTTTTCAGGTTTTCGACTTGCCGGGTGTACAGATTTTTCATTTCATCCCTTCATTTTGCCCGAACCCTTTTGGTTCGCCGGGAAGCCCTTATTTTTGCCTAGGTATGTCAACCTAGCGGGTCTTTGATTTTGCGTAGTATTTTTTCGACTATGTCCGTTCTCAGAAAGTAGGGAGTTGCCCCTGTTAGAAGTGTTTTGTCGTGCCACCAGAAGATTTTCGACCAGGCAAGATTTATTGTTGAAATGCCCCAAGTGACTCAGGCGGAGATTTGCCCCAGGCTGGTTGGCCTTTTGAGAGATTTTGAATCTTGACCTAATTGCCCCAGATGATGAACAATAGTCATGCCATGCCCCTTGATTGGAGATGCTTTTGTTCACTAGGTATTCATCGTGCGAATTTTCCTGTTGTTCAAACAAAAAGTCATATGCAAACAAAGTTATGTTAAAAATGCAAAGCTTATGTCTGTCTTGAAGATTTTGAAAATGTATTCTTTTTCATAAAACACGTGAATGTTTGTAAAACATGATGTCAACTCTGCATTTACTGTAGCCTTAAGGAGTCAGGATACCTTCGTAACAGTATGCTTGCGAACTAACCCATGCCTCAGCTAGGACTTTTGAGGGTTATAACGTGGCCTGGTTCACGGTTTAAGAAACAAAGGATAAAGGCTCAAATTATTTGTACCCACCCGCTCTTCGTGATGTTCTCCAAACCTAAACTCAGTTGATCATACGTTAGACCTTTATTTGAGTCTTTATCCTGATATACCAGTGATGATTCAGATGTTGATGATTTATTTTGAATAGGCAGTCATTTCCCTTTCTTTTTTTGTTGTTGAAGGTTTGTAAGACCTTTTTTTTTTAATTTTTGTTATCCCTTTCTTTTTGCCTGAACTGTTTCCTTTTTGGAATTACAGTCAGCGGGATGCCCCAGTTTTGTAAGTCTCTTTCATGGTTTTGACTTTTTGGGCTTTTCATTTATGATTTTTTTTTTGATAATGACTGCCTGTCCTTATGATTGTTCGGAACCATCACTGTCTTTTGTTATTTTATAAGGACCTCCTTGGTGCCATTCGTTATGCACTTGGATCAACTGAGAGACTACCCTGCCCCAGGTTTATGATAAAGGGTTTTGAATATCGAAAAGAAAAACTCCTACTGCTTTGGCTCAGAGGGGTTGACGAGGGATTATCTTCCTTATAACTCCAGTGTTTAGGGGTTGAAACAATGCCTGTACCTCATCAGCGGGGTCTGTTCAAAAGCATACTGTAAATTAGGTATCGTTTTCGTCATCCTCCCTCAAGAGGCTTAGAATTATTTAAGATCAAGAGTTGACATCAGAAAAAATATGAAAACAGTTTGCATATAGTGAATGCGAATATATTGATTCAAAATAGACATAAGCGATGCATTAATGGAATAACAAAGTTTTAACATGAATAAATGTTTGAACGGTCAAGAGAAAAACACAATTTGAACATTCGAATGAACAAAAGTTTCCTAGTCTCGGAGCTTGTCACTTCAACTGGTGAGCCTTGGAGGAATGGTAGAAAAATTCAGCCTGTCCATCTTGCGTGAACTCCAATGCCCCTTCATCGATCAGGTCCTGGATTTTGTTCCTCAGATCCCAACATTCATTGGTATCATGTCCTGGGCTAGCAGAGTGGTAGGCACACCTCTTATTGGAATCATAGGCAGGAGATGATGTGTTGGGGTTCCGGGGATGAGCCCTTAATGTGATCAGATTCAACCTCAATAGGCGTTGCAAAGCTTGAAACAGCGACATGTTGAGCTGGGTGAATTGCCTCCTGGGCTTGTCTGGCTGAAACTGGCGAGGTTGATGCTGAATTTGTGGCACTAGAGTCATTTGAGGAGCTTTCCCCTTATCCTCTTGTCTCGAGGATGATTGGATGATGAATGGCTTTTTACCTTTAGATGTCTGCCCCAGTTGGTTACCCTGAAGCAGTTGGTTGACGAGAAACCGGAGCTCATCTTGTCTTTGAGCTAAACCTTGAATGGCATTCCTCTGCCCCAGCATTTGGGCTTTCATAGCATCCATCTCAGCTTGTAGGTGTTCCAGCTTTTCGTCCTCAGCACTGCCCCTGACGAAGGTCTCCGTGAGAAGTATCCTTAGCTCCTCTTGCCCCTTGGATAGATTCAGGAGGATTTCCCCGAACCGAGTCTCTTGAGCAAGAAAGTCCTGGTTATCTTGTTGGGAGGCCATGGCTGAAATAAACAGCGAGAAGGGTAAGTGACCTGCAAAGAACGGGTACCTGTAATGCAATGATATGTATGATATGCATGCAATGTTTTCAAGGACCTCGCGGGGTAGACAAAAAATTTGTTAGCATTTGGATCCGGTAGCTTGACTGAAAGAACTTCATATTGTTGAGAGTCCTTCGTCAAGGGTCAAAGGCTCACCATATCCAGTGGGTCATAGCCCCTGACAACTTTGTCTAGAGGAAAATAAATCCTCTTTGCCCCTTGCTGGGATAATTGCTTCACCATGACCTGCATCACAAGCCCTTGAGATCCTTGAAATGGGTTAGGATGTATGCAATGGTATGGTGTCATGCTATGCATGGAGTGATGTAGGTAAACCATGTTATGAGTCCCAATTAAGGACTATAAACAAACCCTGCAAGAAATTCAGTATACTTTGTTATGAGTCCCAATTAAGGACTATAAACAAAACTTGCAAGAGATCTAGTAAACCCTGTTATGAGTCCCAGTTAAGGACTAAAACCTGCAAGAAATTTGGTTAACCCTGTTATGAGTCCCAGTTAAGGACTATAAACAAAACCTGCAAGAAATTTGGTTAACCCTGTTATGAGTCCCAGTTAAGGACTAAAACCTGCAAGAAATTTGGTTAACCCTGTTATGAGTCCCAGTTAAGGACTATAAACAAAACCTGCAAGAAATTTGGTTAACCCTGTTATGAGTCCCAGTTAAGGACTATAAACAAAACCTGCAAGTAGTTCATGTGTCAGCTAACAAGCATGCAAGTAGGCAAGTACAAAGGCACACAAGTCACACAAGAGAAACCCTTAGAGTTTAGGCCAGCATGAGGTCTGGGTATTACCCTCTTTCAGTTGGTTGGTTCATACCTGTACTATCAAAGTAACCGGGTTCTTAGAGGATCCCAATATCATTGACTACCCTCAATCGGTCATAACTCCAGCATCGCAATCTTTTCTTGCGGCCAGAACCATCACGAGAGTTTAGCCTCAATGGGCGTAGCATACTGCTACTGTTTTAATGGCCAAGTTGTGTCATTTAAGGTTCTAAGGTTGTTGGTGCTTAATGACTCCTCAGAAGACCCATATTCTCCTCGTTGCAACACAAGGGATATCGGTACAGACCAAGGTGCCACACCAACGTAGCCACTGTTTCACCCGTGTCGGTCTACGCCGGACAGGTCCCTCACAGCTTATGCTACCTAAACAGGGTATCCCCAGATCCGGGTTAGGATCTATGTAACTCCCATGCAACCCACAATAGTAAAGCAAACAAGGAAAGCAATTGAAAACACAGTTGTGAACTAGCCCTAAGGTACACCTCACTTTATAAAGTTATCCCCAGCAGAGTCGCCAGTTCTGTGATCGGTGGATCTAGAACTGACTGTTTAACGCTGGTTCGCGAAATGTCGCGGAAGCAAGAGTCGCCACCGTCTTTTATTTTCTCCAAATGGAAAGGACAAAAGCACAGAAAAATTCCTTAAAGAGATTGCTCTCGGTTCGGGAGGTAGGTTATAGAAAGGGAAGGTGTTAGCACCCTTTCTATCCATGGTTATCCATGGGCTCTTAGATACTTGCTCATTGTGTTTTCAAAAATGTTTGCTTGCTTTTCAATTGTGGGTTTAAAAAGTTTCTTTGAAAAATTTCAGTTCGACTCGTACGTCAGAGTGTTTGAAAAATTTGCTTTGAAAGCTTTTGAAAAGTGTTGGTGTGAAAAGATTTCAGTTTGTTTTGAAGAGAGCAAGTATCCATGAGTCGTCTACCTACCCTAAGGAATTCGTCTATGTAAATGTCCTTTAAAGTAGTGCCATCCCACCATTGAGAGGTAGGTAGCACCACCGTTGGAGGTGTTCGGGTCAATTCGAGTTTGTAGGGACATGGTGATCACCAGAGCAATAGGAAGACACCTTAGAAGCTACCCTCATGCCAGGTTCCCGGATCATGAGGACTTACTAAGACATCCTCTACTCGACGATCACCTTTCGAGGCAAGGCAACAGTGAGGCGTACCCTAGGGGTGGTGTGTGCGATTTGTGTGTCGTTTTCATTTGTATTTGTCTTGTCATGTCTGTTGTGATCTACGCTTGATTTTATTTAAGGCCATACATTCTTTCATGCTTTTTTTTGTTAACAGTTAAAAAATATTTGCGGGAAAGTAAATCTAAGGCTATTACAAATGGCGCGGGTCCACATCGCCAAAATTAAACCGGACCCGATTTGACGGAAAGTAAATAAAGCAAAAGAAATAAAAGTGCGAGAAGTTAAATTGTCCGAATTACATGGCTTTGGGAGAGATACATAATTATTTAAATGACATAAAATAAATATGCGCAATAAAAGAATTATCGAAGCGAGGGCGTTGGACCCTTTTGCAAAATATTAAAGTTAATGAGGAATTAAAATTAAAATTAAAAGAAAATGTTTTTTGATATTTTTGTGTTTTTTAAGTTTAATAGAAAAAGAGAATTAATTAAAATTAAAATAAAATGCAAACCCTAATTCTATTTATTTTTAAGTTATTAAGAAAAATATTGAATTTTTAACCTAATTTAAACCTAAGTTATTTATACAATTTAATTATAAAAATAAGTAAATAAATATATTATGGTAAAGGAAAAAAATTTAAAAGGAATAAAAATTATCAATTTAACCTAATTCTATATTTTTGGATTTTTTATGAAAAGAATTTAAATCAAACCTAATTTAAAACTAAATTCATTTATATGCATTATTTACAAGAAAATATCAAAATAAATATTATTTATTATATTTTTCATCTCCTCTGAATTTTTATGTATTTTCTGTATTTTTTTGTAAAAAAAACAATTAATTAAATCAAAGCAAAACAAATAATAAAACAATAATAAAAAAAAATAAAATATGTGCAAACCAGGGAGGGGTTCAGTCCCAATATGGAGGTTTTAGTGTGAAATTCTGGCCCAATGACTCTGAGGCCTTTTTGACTTTCATAGCTTGCATGCATCAACGTTGACCTGGGCATAGCATGTTCTTCAATCCTGGCCTTTGATTTGGATGCTCTTGGATGCGTGTATGCTTGATTATTGAGGATGCATGGTGTGCCTTAAGGTTATGCATGCATAGGAACTTGAATTGAAAAATAACATGAAATATTATACAGACCTGGGACTCGAACCCAGGTCTTGGACATTGCAAGGCAACACCTGTGCCACTAAGACATTACTGCGCGTTTATTATATAAATAACAACTAAATAATATAAAGAAAGCAACGCGTTTAGTGGATTGGAACGCGCGAAATTTGAATGCTCCAGTCGCTGTTTGCCACGAGTTCATCTTCTCTACTTTTCTAAAACGCAGAACTTTTAGGCCACGGTTTCACACGCGTTTCAGAATGGGTCCTTTGAGAAAATAACGATTAGCTCCTCGACGCTCATAAATTGAGCGCGAGGGTTCCATGTTCTTCGTCTTCAAGCGCTGAATTGAATGGTGGTCGTTTGGAGGATTAATTTTGCCTATTTTTAAAAGCCCCAATTTTGAGCTTCGTAAACCCTAGAAAAGCAACAATGGCGAAATTGCATACACAACATAATAATCAAATTAAGGGCATGGGTTAGCTTCAGAACATCGTGAGGAATAAGAATCTATGCACAAAATGTTATGAAAATGCTTAAAACATGAAACACGATAATCCAATTTTCTCTGTACAGGGAAGGTTCTCGTTACCAATTCTGGAGGTTTGAATGGATGTTAATGATTGGAATGTGTTCAGGGAGACTTGAGGAAGCCAATGGAATGAATATTAGGGCTTGAATCGTTCTGAAAAGTTGTTTTCAGTTTTGAGTTTATGGAGAAAATTTTCAATGTTGCAATGGTGTATTCTGAGCTGCTGCGTCCGTATGGGCATTAGGGTTCTCTTCAGGCATTTGTAGTGAGGCAATTAGGTTAAGAAAATCAATCAAATCTCTTGTAATTCATTGTTTGAATATTTGATTTTTTTTCATTATGTTTCATATCTTTTTCATGTGCATTTGATTCAATTAGCATCCAATCAAGCCAAATCTTTCCATGTTGGGATGTGCACGAATTATTGAGCCTAAAATGTGTACAAAAAGATTGGTTAGGTCATGTTAGATATTTTTCACATATTTATATAATTTAAATGAATTAATATGAATAATAATTCAAATAAATAAATAAAAAATGAGAAAATACTTCCCTTTGGGCCAAGTGGTCGTGCACATGCTTAGAATGATGAATCATGGAAGAAAAATGGGCCCATTAGCAATTTTAGGTCATTTGGATCAAAGTTGACTTTTCAAAATATCCAAAAATTTCCCAACTTCCACAAGGCATAACTTGCTCAATTTTTAAGCTTTTCTCATGTTCTTGGACATGTGGGAAAGGTCTTTGAGTCCTCTAACCAATGCCTTTGGTCCCATGTCATTTTGATTTACCAATCTCAAGTTATGGCCTTTGACTTAAAGTCCCTTTTTGTTGACTTTTGAAAATGACCTATAATGTTGAAATTGATAACTTTTTGTGAGAGCATTTCTTGGATTTGAAGTATGAAGATGAGTTGTAGGAAATGTCCTTCTCTTCAAAATGAGCTTTGGATGGAATTTTTCTGATAATCCATGTGAAAGTTATGCCCTGGTCAATTTCAGTTGACTTTTTCAGCTGTCCAAATAAGGAAACTTTTGCATCTTGATGATTTTCTGAGCCAAATTTTGAGAATCATGATCAAGCATTGATCAAATGATGTTTGTGGCTTCAAAATGATATGTTGACCAAAAATTTGAACTTTTGACTGCCAAATGACCATTTTGCCCCTACAGTTGACTGTAGTGCAATCTAGGGTTTTGACTGTGCAATTTTGAGCTGAATGCCTTGAAACTTGATATGAGGATACTTGACCATATTTGTAAGCATGTGAGACTTGATTGGGCCTTTGAAAACTTCCTTCCCTTGATCAGAACACAAACCCTAGTTTTGACTGTATAGGAGACAGTTGGACTGCACAACCCTTGAGGACTTTTGCAGCTTGTCTTGGCAATTTCTTGAAAAATATGGGAGGGCAAATTTTGGGGTGCAACAGACGTCAACAGGGGCAACTCCCTTTTCCTTGGTCTATGGCATGGAGGCAGTCTTGCCTGTTGAAGTCCAGATACCCTCTCTCCGGATAATGAAGGATGCAGGTTTGAGCAAAGACGACTGGATCCAGACTCGGCTTGATCAATTGAACCTAATTGACGAAAAGAGACTCACTGCTATTTGTCATGGTCAAACGTACCAAAAACGGATGATCAGGGCATTTAACAAGAAGGTCAGACGACAAGAGTATCAAGTCGGAGACCTGGTAATCAAGCGCATCATTCTTCCTCAAAGTGATCCCAGGGGCAAATGGACCCCTACGTACGAAGGGCCATTTGTGGTTAAACATATCTTCTCAGGAGGAGCTATGATTCTAACCACCATGGATGGTGACGACCTTCCTCACCCCGCCAAGGCAGACATAGTAAAAAGATACTACGCATGAATTAAAGACCCGCTAGGTTGACACACCTAGGCAAAAATAAGGGCTTCCCGACGAACCAAAAGGGTTAGGGCAAAAATAAGGGATGAAATAAAAAAATCTGTACACCCGGGAAGTCGAAAACCTGAAAAGGCGGCTTGGGCAAAAATGGGTATCCCGGTGGACTGAAAACCCGAAAGGGCGGTCCAGGCAAAAGTTAGGGATAAAGCGTAACACTATGTCTCATTGGATCACCTTGCATCCAGAATTCGGCATCAACTATCGGGCTTAGACGACGCCAACCAATCAGCTTCATCTTCAACTAAGCAGCAGAGTGATGAGACGCTTGAAGACATAAAGGCGATAGCAGAGTTGGAACCCAGTGGGATTATTTTTCACATAACTGTTTTGTTTCCTTTTCACAAAATTGTATAAACTCTATTTTGCTCGGCGGCGTTCTCTTACTAGGACGTCAGCCTCTTGTACAAAAATGCTTATTTACAGGCAAAATTCAAAATTAATACAAATCCACTTTTCCAGACAAATTGCCAAACTGTTTTTTCCTTTATCTGTTTTGCCTTGCGAAGAACGTCCAATGTTCATTTTTGATATATGCATTTGACATTTATTGCTAACTCATAAATATTTGCATGCGAAACAAAGGACTAATTACAGGTGACATCAGAAACAGGGGCAATAAAGAATTGTCTAAGCGATCTAGTTGTTTTGTCCACCAAGGCACCAAGGTAGGTTCGACTGAAGAGCGTAACCAAGTCACCTCAACTCCCCACAGAGTAAGACCAGATTTCAGCAATACTCTCCCCAGGAAGAGTTGGTCTCCCATCAGCCCCGAAAAGGCACATTGTTCCCCTAGCAAGTCAGCGATACTCTCCCCAAGCAGAGTTAGTCTATTGTCAGCCCTAAGGAAATTGGGTATCCCCAGAAGATCTCAACATTCCCCAGCGGAGTATAGACATTCCTCAACAAGCGTCCCCGGCAGTCTTAATATAAGATTGTTCCCCGGCGGAATACAGACACCCCAGTGGAACCATTCCCTAGTACAATCCAAAGTTTCCCCAGGAAAGTTGAATCATCCTCCCCAGTAGATTCTGAAGCTTATCCCCAGTAGATTCTGGAAGCTTATCCCCTGCAAAGTACGAATGTCTCTCCCCGATTTTATTCAAAGGTTATTTCCCCACCAGGATATAACTGGGTTATCCTCAGCTAATTACCACGGAAAGACCGTCCTCGGCGAAGTTCTTCCTATCCCCAGCGGAGTTCATCAAGTTCCCCAACATAACTTATCAGTGGAATCCCCAGCGGAGCTATCATCAAAACCTCAGCGAAGTGTCTCTTCCCACAGAGTAATTCCCCGCAGAGTAATCTCTCCAACAAGTTTATTCCCCAACGGAGTCATCTTCTCCTACCGGTTTATTCTTGCAACCATCATCCCCAGCGGAAGCGAAGAACTCTACTCTTCAGCATCAGCCCAGGATTCCACAAACTCCCGGCACTCGTCAAGGATTTATTTTCCTAGTCGAAAACACATTCATAGACATTCCACATTTTATACACCATGACACATGCATATACGCATCATATCACGCAATCTCACTTATTCTTGAGAACATCATGACATCATGCATCTCATACATCATGACATTGCATACAACTAATGTTTTGCCTTTTCAGGAAAAGGTCAATCCAAAGATGATTACTATCAATTATCGCAATTCCAGATTCGATTCCTGTATCTAGCCAGGGCATATCTGTGAGTGATTGATTGTAGATTCAACACCTGTATCCAGCCAGGGCATATCTGCATGAAGAGTTTGAAGATCAACCCCTGTAACAGGCCAGGAAATCATCTTTCATTCTCATGTCAGAGGTTTACACCTGTATCCAGCCAGGAAAGCTATCTCTACCAACCTTTTGCAATTTCCAGATTCGATTCCTGTATCTAGCCAGGGCATATCTGTAGACGACTGTGATATGGTGGGAGAACTGACTTGGGTTTTGCGTTTGTTTTCGCAAATGTTTCGGTTGAGCAAGAGTCGCCACCGACTTTTTATTTTATCCTAAGGAAAGGTTAAAAAGCACAGCAAAAACCTTTGAGATGTTTTCTTGGGTCCGGGGAGTAGATTATAGAAAGGGAAGGTATTAGCACCCTTTCTATCCATGGTTATCCATGGGCTCTTAGTTACTTGCTTAGATCACTTGCCTTTGATTTTCAATTGTTTGAAATGGTGCTTTCAATTGTTTGAAATGGTGCTTTGTGTGTGGATTTGAAAATGTTTTGAAAAGAGGCCATTTGTGGTGGCAACCTTTGTAGTGATCCATGTTGGGATGTGTTGTACCCCAAAATTTTCCCTCCCTTTTTCTCAACATTTCTCATCACAAAGCCCTTGGAGATCAAGATCCAGTTAGGGTTTCATCTGCTCAAAACTTCTCCTTGCACTGTTGACCCAAATTAGGGTTTGTGTTTGCACAAAGATGTTTTGACCTAAAATGCTTAAGATGACTTTCTTGCCTCATATTGGACTCCCAAGTTTATCCATATCAAGTTGCAAGCCTTGATTCCATGTTTTGCCCAGTCAATTGGACAGTTGGCCTAAAAATCAGCTGTATTGGGGAAAAAGTCAACTGTGGCCAATTGACAGTCAAATCTCATGAAAATTGACCCACATCAACATTATGAACTCACATGGACCATTTGATCAAGTTTGGATCACAATTCCACAAGAAATTTGAGCAGATCATCAAAAGGGCAAAATGGTCATTTTTAGGGTTTTGACTGCACAAAGGCAATTTTTGACTGTTTGACCTAGCCAATGGCAAACCAAGCTCACATATGGACTCAAGGACCCCATGGAATTATCTTGACATGCTCAACAAGTTCAAAAGATCCCAAGTACACAAGATTGACAGTTGAATTTCCCAATCAATTGATCAATTTTGACTGTATACTGAAAAGTCAAACTTTGACTTTTTGGTCAAAATCAAGAGTCAAGATTCATTTTTCATCAAAACATGCCAAATCATGAAACTTGTTCACCACGAAATCAAAAATTGCAAATTAGGGTTTGAAATGAGAATTTTTCATAACTTAGAATTTTTCTAAGTTATGAAAAACCCTAATTTTTTCCTAACTTTGCCCCACCTTCTCACCAAGATTTATTTGGATTCAAGCAAAAGTCAAAACATGAAAGTTGTATCCTATTGCATAATCTATAACTTTGATTCACAAAGTTTTCCCAAAAGAGGCTTGTATCTCAAGTTACAATTTTTGGAATAAGGGTACTAAACCATTCTTAACTTTGTGAAAATTTG
Source organism: Vicia faba (assembly GCA_948472305.1). Taxonomy (NCBI): domain Eukaryota; kingdom Viridiplantae; phylum Streptophyta; class Magnoliopsida; order Fabales; family Fabaceae; genus Vicia; species Vicia faba. Next base: position 596,089,653 of record OX451736.1, read on the forward strand.
ACCTATTTTGGCAAGGTTTTCTACCTAACTTCAAGACCATTTTCCATATACTTCCACTTGGAATTTCAATTTGCATTTCAAATATGGATTGTAGTATACATTCCAAGCTTTCCAAAATGTCCAAGAACTCATCAAACAACCTCATGACTTGAGAGAATCGAATTTTGCAATATGGCAAAAACTCACTTTTGAATTGGCCAATTTCCATGTTCATAACTTGTGCAAATTTCTCAAACCAGCATGCCACTTGATTACAGGCCCTTAAACCATCCAACACTCAATAATTTAATGCATGTTCATTGTTCTAAGGCCTTGTTTCATGAGTTTAAGCATTACATGTTAGATTAGGCCATAAATGGAAAAAGTGAAATAGCCATTTTTGCAAAAGCAAGCTTTATGTCAAAGTTGCAAATCCACAAGTACAGATCAAATCACTTTGGCACAAGATTATGAACAAAACACACTGATCAAGGAGAGATTTTGCAGCATGTTTAGGGGGCCTCTATCAGCCTAGAAACTCAAGTGGCCTTTGCTTGCTTAAGTGTTAAGAAACTTAGCATAACACAACATAACTTTGATCTCAGCATAAACAAGCCTAAACAAATATTTTATACACCTTCTAATCATCAAACCCAAGCTAGAACACGAGCAAACAAGGTCCCAAACACTCCCATTCCCAGAATCACTCTCAAACTGCAAAAACAGGGCAGGGTCTGCAGTTTGAGTGCCATCTCTCATTCCTTTCATGCTTCCTTGCTAAAAGCTCATCAAACACATTCCCTAGCATCATTTGAAGCTAACCAAAACACAAAACACGACTTGTAACTCCTCTAACCAGTTCCACCATTTTCACTTTCTTGTTTTGCAGTTGAAGGTCCATAGCTCGATTCAAGGGGTTTCAAAGCAAAGTAAGCATTGGAATAGCATCACCACACTTCAGGCAAGCTATACAGATCATCATCTTGCCCTGAAAGCTCCCCCATTGCCAGATAGAACTTCAACTGAACATGTATCTTTTTGAACTTCTAACTCTTAGTATAGGCATCATTAGCTCTAGGTTTGTGAATAAGAAGTGTTCTACTCATGCCCCTGAATCTGTACATGCTTTTACTTTTCATTTATTTTGCTTGAGCTGTGAGAATTTAAGGTTTGAATATGGGAGAAAAGTTAGGTCAGGATTTGGGAATGTCAAAATTCTCTCTCATTTCTGAGAGTTAGGTTGATTTCTTTACATATTTGGAATCGTGATTCAATGCCTAACATTTCTTATGTTGTGAGTTTGTGCAAAAGATCAAAGAATCCAAATGTTTGAACTTGAAAAATAGGCGGGCGTTTTTGACATCTTTTTGTCTGAAGGTTGAAGAAGAAGCTTCATGGGCTGGGCCTGTTGTGTTATTTCTTTTCACACCATATTTGTGATTTCATACCCCCTGAGCCCATTTTGTTTGATTTATTGATTTTTTGACTTTTCTTTTTTTATTCTGACTTATTTATTTTTCCTAATAATATTAAAAACATGAAAAATTATTTTTACACCATTTTTGCATTTTTTAGGTATTTATTTGTTTATATGGACCTTTATACATAAATATATATATATATATATATATATATATATATATATATATATATATATATATATATATATATATATATATATATATATATATATATATATATATATATATATATATATATATATATATATATATATATATATATATATATATATATATATATATATATATATATATATATATATATATATATATATATATATATATATATATATATATATATATATATATATATATATATATATATACACTATTATTTAGAAAAAAAACTAGAAAAATAATGTAAATATAATTTATTTCTGATTTTTATTTCATTTTTTCTTTTGAAAATATTTTATACAAAATTTACCTTTTTTATAAATATTAAATATTATTATTTTTGTATATATAATACTTATTTAGTAAATAATAAAGATATTTATGTATATTAATATATTTAGGGCAATAATACAAAAAATACATACATTTTTTTATTTTATTAATATTTGACATGAAAAATACTTTTTATGAATATACTCCATTTTATTTCATTTTTGTATATAATAAATAAATACTTGTATAAATTAAATAATATATATATATATTTATTTAATGAAATTAGGGTTTTACCCTTAAAACACAAAAAAACTCTAAAAATAATACTTTTTTATTTTATTTATTTGACATAAATAATACTTTTTTTCATACATATAAAAACCCTTTTTGCATTTTGTATCTTTATTTTATTTTCCATTTAATTTATGCAATCAATTATTTTGTAAATATTCCAAAATTGATGTAATAGCTAGGTTTAAATTCTTTGTCTAAATATCCCCCCATTTGAACATTTGTACCCCCCTTCCCATATTGTGTTGTAATAGTGTAGGAATTTTATTTTTCGCACTTTAAACGCTTTCTAAATATACCATGCTAGAATTAGGGTTTGTATGCAAATAAAAAGAACAAAATTAGTTTGACCTAATTTCAAGATAATCAAGCATGAAAATGGACAACACATCTCACACTTGCACCCCTAGGGTATTCCACTTGTTGCCTTCAAATAAATGGGCCATATTGCATGTTAGGTTTTCTTTGGGTAAAACAAACACAATTCAAATGATCATAGTCCCTCGACGACGCTTTCGGAAAGTTGCCTAAAATGATCAAGTCCCTTTCAAGGAAAAATTGCCCAAAGATACTTAGCACTATTGCAATTATGGTCTAAACGATGACCCGCACCCGTCCCTTTCACCTCCTAACAGAAGATTGTCCACCAAATGCAATGGTGGAACAAAATTGTTAAAAGGGTTAAAAACATAACAAAAATCTTTGAGAACTTTAGGGTAGATAGCTCTTAAGTACTTGTCAATTTGCAAAAGAAAACACTTGCCTATTTTTCAAACCACATTTCACAAACACTTTCAAAACAATTTTCAATAAAACCTTGAAACATCTTTTCAAAAAGACAAACACCTTTTGTAAAACATTCGAGTATAGAATTGTTACAAGGGTAGCCTATACAAGGCATCTTTTTCAAAACCTTTTCAAAACCACACACAAAGCACCATTTCAAACAATTGAAAACCAAGGCAAGTTGATCTAAGCAAGTACCTAAGAGCCCATGGATAACCATGGATAGAAAGGGTGCTAATACCTTCCCTTTCTATAATCTACTCCCCGAACCCAAGAAAAATCTCAAAGGTTTTTGCTGTGCTTTTTAAACCTTTCCTTAGGATAAAATAAAAAGTCGGTGGCGACTCTTGCTCAACCGAAACATTTGCGAAAACAAACGCAAAACCACAGTCAGTTCTCCCACCGTATCACAGAACTGGCGACTCTGCTGGGGAGAATTTTAAAAGTGGAGTAACCTTAGGGCTTAGATCACCCTCTTGCATGACTAATTGTTTGATTTGATTGCTTTATATTTTGGCTCTCTTGTTTGGGTTTACAATCCTACACCCGGATTTTGGGAAACATTTCATAGATAGCAATACGTTATGGAAACTGTGCGGGGTATACCGACACGGTCGAAGCAATAGCTATATTAGTGCGACATATTTGTGAGTACCGGTAACCCTTGAGTTCAATCAAGGAGAGTACGGGGCCGCTGAGTGATGTCACTAAGCACTAATGACCTAGAACCTTACTTGACCATCTTGGCCTTTTATTAGGGGTAGTGAGATGACCGGCTTTGGTGCAGTCCGAAGTTGGTAGATACTCGATACTACACTCATTGAGGGTTGTTTTCTTGGAATATTTTGGTCGCTAGTTAAGTGGCTAAACCGAAACAATGAACAATGAAAACAATCCAGTGATATTGAGCTCCTTAGAACCCGGTTACTATTTATAGGACAGGTTTTTAAGCCAACTACGCTCAAGAGGGTACTTACCTATGAAACCCCATGTAAGCCTGAAACTAGGGTTTGGTGTGATTTGCTTGTACATATGTTTTGTGCATACATCATAAACATCATAAAACATCATGTGCATTCACTAACCATTTCAAGGGTTTGGATCTTCATCTTTGTTCTTGTTTTACAGGTCATGGAAATTCCTCGCAGAAACACCATCCAAGTCAACCTTGTGAGAATCTCTCCTCAACTCAAGGAGCTCAACTCAAGAATTCCGGAAAACTCATCCTTCAGTGAAAGACATGGTAGACTGCTCAGTTTAGTCAACACCAACATTGAAGAAGACATGATGAAAGTGTTATTCCAGTTCTTTGACCCTCTTCACCACTGTTTCACTTTCCCTGATTACCAGTTGGTACCCACTTTGGAGGAGTTTTCTCAACTCCTGAGAATTCCTATCCTTAATCAACTACCATTCAACGGTACGGAAAAGGAACCAAAGCCGGAAGATGTTGCTCGAACATTACATCTACAACCATCCGACATCAAGGGGCATTGGGAAACCAGAAGCGGCGTCAAAGGATTCTTAGCAAAATTCTTGTTTGAGAAGGCACAAGAATGTTGGAACTCATTGGACCTTCAAGCCTTTGAAGAAATTATGGCACTCCTTATCTATGGGTTGGTCTTATTCCCAAATTCTGACCAATTGATAGATGTCAACTCCGTCAAAATCTTCTTGTCCAGAAACCCAATACCAACATTGCTTGGGGACATTCTTCACTCATTTTACACACGAACAATGAGAAAGAGGGGTGTTCTCATGTGCTGTACTCCTCTCCTTGCAAGGTGGTTTATTTCGCACCTTCCACAATCTGTCTTGAAAAATGACCAAGGTTCAAGGTGATCCCAACGGTTGATGGCTCTTACTCACTCTGATGTACATTGGTGTTCTCGGTCCAGAGAAAATGTCATCATCGTCGATCGTTGTGGAGAATTTCCTAATGTTCCTTTACTTGGAATCAGAGGAGGTATCACCTACAACCCTTGCCTAGCTTTGAGGCAGTTTGGATATGCACGGAGGGATGGCCCTCACGACATGTTGATTCCTGACCTAGTTTTTGACTTTGACAATGATGCACAAGGACTTCGCCAAAGATTCATCAGAGCTTAGGGAAGACCCAACAAGGTTGATAGCAAGACTCGGGGACACAAGAACTCCATCCCTCTTGAGCCTTATCTCAAGTGGGTACGAGCCCGAGCCCAAAGTCTGATGATGCCTTATCCTCATGTACTCCCTGTGATTAAAGAGCCCGTCAATAAAGGAGAGGTTCCCTACACCATCCTACATCCTGACATGCCTACATCGTGGGAAGAAATGCAGAAAAGTTGGATTCAGCTCAAGGAGGAACGGAATACTTTTGAAGCTAGCTTCTACGCCAGTGAGAAGAAGGTTCTAGAGCTTACCCGCCGACTCCATGAGCAAGAGGCCCTCAACACCTACATCGCACCAAAGTGGATGCGCAATGTCTTTTTGCCTTGAGAAGTTATTTTGTAATATTTGGCCCATGGGGCATTTATGTACTAACAAATTTCTTCTTATTAATATGACGTGCGTTCTTCTTTGTCTGCAACAATTTTGAATGTTCTAAATCCTTGAATGCATTGCATACATAAGCATACCATTCATCATGTGCACAAGCAGGTCTCACGCCAGGTTTCCTTATCTGTCTGCTGTTTATTTCCGTAGGATGGATCTCGAGCAAACAGTCAAAGACCTGCAAGCTCAGAATGCACAGTTTCAGCAACTCCTGACCACCTTGGCTAAAGGTCAGGAGGATCTCAAGACCTTGCTGGGGAATAAAGACCCAGTGAAAAAGAAGAAAAAGAGACTCGAAGTGGCTACTTTAGGGAGAAGATTTGACGGAGAAGCTCGGAGAGTGCTTGAATTTCCTCCTACTTCTGATGAAGGAACCAACAAAGGAGGTGGGGCCGCAGTACCTTCCGAGTCTGATGCGGAAGAAGAGGAGGTCGAAGAGGATGAAGACTATTCTGATCAACAATACCCTCCAGCTGATGATAAATACAAAGGGCTAGAAGACAGGTTGGCCGCCATGGAATTACAAAGAGTACCGGGTTTGGATTTTGAAGACTTGGGTTTGGTTGCCGGGATTGTGATTCCCCCAAAGTTCAAAGTGCCAGTGTTTGTGAGGTATGATGGGCTGTCCTGTCCAAAAATGCATCTCAGGTCCTTCGTGAGAAAGATTCAACCCTATACGGCAGATAAAAACCTTTGGATTCATTTCTTTCAAGACAGCCTTTCTGGGGCTCAATTGGAGTGGTTTTATCAACTAGAGGGAACCAGCGTCTGAAATTGGGAAGATTTGGCCACCGCTTTCTACAAGCAATATCAATACAATTCTGACCTTGCTCCTACTCGTACCCAACTTTAGGGTATGTCACTAGGAACAGGCGAGGGATTCAAAGAATATGCACAAAAATGGAGGGATTTGGCTGGCAGGGTGCAGCCTCCTTTAACCGATCGTGAGCTTGTTGATATGTTTCTAGGGACCCTATCTGGGCCATTTTTCAATCATCTAATTGGTAACTCTTCCGCAGGGTTTACCGACTTGATCTTAACAGGCGAAAGAATAGAAGCTGGCATCAAGTCAGGAAAGATTCAGAAGGGTGTTGCTGCAAGTGTTGAGAAGAAGACTTTTAAGAAGGAAACAACTGTGGTATATTCTCAGAGAAGAGCAGGAAAGACTGAGCGCCGGCCGACCGTGGGGGCCGTAATGATTCAAAACCCTTCAAGTGAGCAGCCTCGCTATAACCAATCCAGACCAAATCAACAACGAGTGGAACGGCCACAACGGCAGTTCACCCGTATTAATATGACTCCAGCGCAAGTGCTTCCCCATCTGTTGAAGTTGAATCTCGCCACTATCAAAGAGGCACCAAAGAACGTGAATACATCCTCCCCATATTATCATCCTAATGCTAAATGCGCCTACCATTCTGACAGTGTTGGGCACGACATCAATGATTGTTGGGCACTCAAGCATAAAATCCAAGACCTGATAGAGGCGAAGGAGGTGGAGTTTGACGCTCCGGAGAAGCCTAATGTGATATCTGCTCCCATGCCGAAGCACGGCCGAAATGTCAATGCCATTGAAGAAGATTTGTATGTTGCTGACGTCAATGATCTGGTAACTCCATTGTTAACCATCAAGTTGAATTTGTTAAGGGCCGGGATCTTCCCGGGATGTAAAGAAGACTACTATTATTGTTACTCTCTGCCGTTTGATTGTCCGTTACTGAAGAAAGGCATCCAAGGCCTTATGGATAGTCGACAAATTTTGTTTGAAAAAGTTTCTGCTGTCACAACTCATACTGAAGATGTCTCAATCATAACCATTCACGCCAATCTTTCCAAGGCCGTCAAAAAGCCTGTTAAGATTACACCAGCTACGAAATCTGTTCCTTTGAAGATAACAATGCCAGGGCCTGTCCCCTATGTTTCTGAGAAGTCAATACCATGGAACTATGGCAGTGACGTCTACTACCATGGTATCAAACAAATCGAAATAACTGAAGAAAGTTCGGATGATGAAGAAGCCAGCATTGGAAACATTGCAGGCACGAGCAAAATCACCAGGAGCGGGAGAACATTTTCTCCAGAGATTGCCCCTCCAAGAGCAATCTTTGGACCCTCATCTGCCGACAAGGTCATCCCTTCACCAATAAAACTCTCTGCTAGAACCCCTTTGATTAAGGATGTTGTTGTTCCTAGTACTGTCTCTCCTACCGCTGTTGATAAAGGCAAAGGAATCCAAGATGAGCTCGTCAGGACGAGGGCTCAACCCTTGGTCATCCCGGAAACCTCCAAGAAGGAAATGGATGAGATCTTGAGGATAATCAAAAGGAGTGATTACGATGTGGTGGAACAACTGGGGCAAACCCCCTCAAAGATCTCCATGCTGGCACTACTACTTTGCTCGGAAGTGCACGCTAAAGCTCTGATAAAATTCCTGAAGGCAGCCCATGTGCCCCAGGAAACCTCTGCAGATCAATTTCAAAATTGCGTGGCTAGCCTGACCGCGGACAATGGATTAGGTTTCTCTGATACCGACCTAACTCCTAAAGGTAGAAGCCACAATGATGCTTTGCACATTTCAGTCGAGTGTCGAGGAACCACTCTCGCACATGTCTTGGTTGACACTGGTTCGTCGCTGAATGTATTGCCTAAGAAGGCCTTGGACCAACTAGATTGTGAAGGGTTGGAGTTGAAGCCGAGTGATATTGTCGTCAGAGCTTTCGATGGTTCAAAGAGAATGGTCCATGGGGAGGTTGAAATTCCTATCAAGATAGGCACTGAGGTGTTTAAATCCACTTTCTATGTGATGGACATCCGTCCGTCATACTCTTGCTTGCTGGGTAGGCCTTGGATACACCATGCTGGGGCAGTCACCTCCTCCTTACATCAGATGTTGAAGTATCCTGTCAAGGGAAAGATCATTACTGTCCATGGTGAAGAGGAGTACATGATTAGCCACTTAAATTTTTTCCGGTATGTGGAGGTTGAAGGGGAGTTCATTGAAACGCCTTTTCAGCATTTCGAAGAAGTCCTTCCTGAAATAGCAGTAGCAAAGTTGGCAGCTGAGACACCGAGGCAGATGGCCAGGATGGCATCTCTGGAGGATGCAAGGGCCGCAATAAAGGAAGGGAAGAATTCAGCATGGGGGCAGTTACCCGACATTCCACATAAGACAGACAAATTTGGATTAGGGTTCACTACCGCAGGCCAGAAAGCTATGCGTCGTGCGAAGATTGAAAGAGCGCCAGTCAAAATTTCTCCCTACGGAATCAACGCTTTGGAGGACGAAGACAAAGAGAGCAACATCGAAGAGTGGATTTACCCAACTGTCAAAGGAGGATTGTGCAACTGGGAGGCAAAAGACTTTGTCCCCATCACTTTTATTCATCAGTAATTTATCTGTCAAACATTTTCTATTTGGTCTGTAATATTTATTTTCAAACAATCCGTACACTATCTTTTCACCTCATGCCTTGCCCGGGGCACGTAGGTCCATTTGTAAGGGTTTTGATTATTTTTCATATCCACATGCCATGTTTAATGATTCATTGGACGTTTTTCATTTGATAAACTGCTTGTGTTCATTTTCTTTCCTTTTGCATTTTTTGTTTAAGGATGGCTATCCCTTACACACATCCACACTCACCAATGCAGGTACCCATCCACTCCGGATTCCATGGGTGACTATTCTGCTATATCCTTTAATAACTCTGAAGATCTGGTTAATCAAGCCGAGTATGAAGATGACGAAGGTTGTGAAGTACCAGGGGAACTAGCCAGACTTCTACAACAAGAGGAAAGGGCCATCTTACCGCACGAAGAGTCATTGGAAACTGTCAACTTAGGGACCGAGGAAGACCGGAAGGAGGTGCAAGTGGGTGCCAATCTGGAACCAAGTGTCAAGGGGCGCTTGATACAGTTGTTGAATGAGTATGTTGAAATCTTCGCTTGGTCTTATGAAGACATGCCGGGTTTAGATACTGACATCGTGGTTCACCGTCTCCCTACAAGAGAGGATTGTCCACCGATCAAGCAAAAAGTCCGCCGAATGAGGCCTGACATGTCTGAAAAGATCAAAGCAGAAGTAATGAAGCAATTCGATGCTGGCTTTCTGGCTGTTACGTCCTATCCTCAATGGGTCGCTAACATCGTGCCAGTACCTAAGAAAGATGGCAAAGTCAGGATGTGTGTGGACTACCGGGATTTGAATAGGGCCAGCCCCAAAGATGATTTTCCGCTACCACACATTGACATTTTGATCGACAATACAGCTCAGCATAAAGTGTTTTCCTTCATGGATGGATTCTCGGGCTACAATCAAATCAAAATGGCCCCCGAGGATATGGAGAAAACAACTTTTGTCACACAATGGGGCACTTTCTGTTACAAGGTGATGCCATTCGGGCTGAAGAACGCGGGGGCAACTTATCAATGCGCCATGGTAGCTTTGTTTCATGATATGATACATCATGAGATTGAAGTTTACGTAGACGATATGATAGCTCGGTCACAAACAGGGGAAGAACACCTTGAACACCTAGAAAAGTTGTTTGCCAGGTTGAAAGAATACAAACTCAGGCTGAATCCAAGTAAGTGCACTTTTGGAGTTAGGTCTGGTAAAATTCTAGGATTTATTGTGAGCAACAAAGGCATTGAAGTCGATCCCACAAAAGTGAAAGCAATACAAGAGATGCCTGCTCCCCGTACTGAAAAGGAGGTTAGAGGATTCTTGGGGCGCTTGAACTATATTGCCAGATTCATCTCCCATCTGACTTCTACCTGTGAGCCAATTTTCAAACTCTTGAAGAAAGATCAGGTAGTCGAATGGAACGATGATTGCCAAGCTTCTTTTGATAAAATCAAGGAGTATTTGCTAGAACCTCCTATTCTGATGCCACCCGTTGAAGGAAGACCACTGATCATGTATTTGACCGTCTTGGATAACTCAATGGGTGTGTTTTGGGCCAGCATGACGAGTCTGGTCGAAAAGAGCATGCTATTTATTACCTTAGCAAAAAGTTTACCGACTGTGAGACTCGCTACTCACTGCTCGAGAAAACTTGTTGCGCTTTGGTATGGGCTGCTCGCCGACTAAGACAGTATATGTTGACTCATACTACCTTGTTGATTTCCAAAATGGATCCTATCAAGTATATCTTCGAAAAACCCGCTTTATCTGGAAGGATAGCTAGATGGCAAATGATCCTAACTGAATATGACATCCAGTACACCACCCAAAAAGCTATAAAAGGGAGTGTACTAGCTGACCATCTGGCTCATCAAGCTATCGAGGATTATCAACCCATGAGATTTGACTTCCCAGATGAGGACATCATGAATTTGGACAACATTGAAGGTGACGGACCGTATGACGGACCCGAAAAGGGATCCCGATGGACCCTGTACTTTGATGGTGCTTCAAATGCCCTTGGAAACGGTATCGGCGCAATACTCATTTCTCTGGAAGGTTGTCACACCCCTTTCACGGCCCGACTTTGCTTCAGCTGCACAAACAACATGGCTGAGTATGAAGCTTGCATCTTTGGTCTCAAGGCTGCTATAGACTTGGGGATCAAATCTTTGATCGTATTTGGGGACTCGACTTTGGTTATCAGTCAAATCAAAGGAGAGTTGGATACCAAACATCCTAATCTTATTCCATACAAAGAACATGTCCTGACATTGTTGCCTCATTTCGAGCAAATTACCTTAGAGCATTTCCCGCGAGAAGAGAATCAGCTAGCAGATGCTCTAGCAACGATGTCCTCCATGTTTAAACTCAACTGGGATAACGAGGCTCCCCAAATCACCATCGAGCGAATGGATGAACCTGCGCATTGTCACGAGATTAATACCGAAGAAGTAGTGGAACAACCTTGGTTCCATGAAATCAAAAGGTATCTCGAGACTAGAGATTATCCCGAAGGAGCTTCCGTAAATGACAAGAAGTTCTTAAGGAAATTCGCGGCTAAATTCTTCCTGAGCAACGGCATCCTTTACAAACGAAGCCCTGATTGTGTATTACTCCGATGCGTAGACAAAGCTGAGGCAGAGTTGATTATGACTGATATACACAGCGGCACATTTGGCACTCACTTGAGCGGGCATACAATGGCTAAGAAGATCCTAAGGGCAGGCTATTACTGGTCTACCATGGAAGCTGACTGCCATCAACATTCCCGTACTTGCCACAAATGCCAAGTCTACGCTGATAAAGTTCATATCCCTCCGGTCCCTCTCAACGTTTTGACTGCTCCTTGGCCATTTGCAATGTGGGGCATTGACATGATTGGAGAGATCAAGCCCACGGCTTCCAATGGACATCGCTTCATCCTGGTGGCCATTGACTATTTCACTAAATGGGTCGAAGCAGCTTCCTTCGCCTCTGTTACTAAAAATGTGGTTGCCCGCTTTATCAAGCAAAATCTCATATGCCGGTATGGTGTTCCAGACAGGATCATCACAGACAACGGTACAAATCTGAATAACACGATGATCACCATGTTGTGCGAACAGTTCAAGATTTATCATCACAATTCATCTCCCTATCGGCCGAAGATGAACGGTGCTGTTGAAGTTGCGAACAAAAACATTAAGAAGATCATTCAAAAAATGACAGTCACTTACAAAGACTGGCATGAGATGTTACCGTTTGCTCTACATAGATACCGTACGACGACACGTACTTCAACCGGGGAAACCCCATTTTCTTTGGTATACGGCATGGAAGATGTCTTGCCTATGGAAGTCCAGATTCCTTCTCTAAGGATTATGAAGGACGCAGGTTTGAATGAAGATGATTGGATGCAGACCCGACTTGATCAACTCAATCTGATCGATGAAAAACGACTCGCTGCTATCTGCCATGGTCAGGCGTATCAAAAACGGATGATCAAGGCCTTCAATAAGAAAGTCAGACGTCAAGTGTATCAAGTCGGAGATCTCGTAATCAAGCGGATTATCTTGCCGCAAAGTGATCCCAGGGGCAAATGGACTCCTACATATGAAGGACCATTTGTGATCAAGAGTATATTTTCTGGTGGTGCAATGATTCTGACCACCATAGACGACGACGATTTTCCGCACCCTGCGAACGCAGACATAGTCAAAAGATACTACGCATAAAATAACCCGACAAGTCGAAAACCCGAAAGGGCGGCTTGGGCAAAAATGGGCATCCCGGTGAACCGAAAACCCGAAAGGGCGGTTCAGGCAAAAGTTAGGGATAAAAATAAAAAAATTTGTACACCCGACAAGCTGAAAACCCGAAAGGGCGGCTTGGGCAAAAAGGGGTTTCCCGGTGGATCGAAAACCCGAAAGGGCGATTTAGGCAAAAGTTAGGGAATTAAAGCGTATGACTATGTCTCGTCGGATCACTTCAAAGACAATCTCTTCATCAACCAGTTCCAGGTCTCTGATCAACCCAGTCATCGGCAAACGAAGCATTGAATGGACAGATATTCAGAGTTGTGAAGGCTATAGCGGAATGGAATCCCATGGAATTATTTCACATAACCATATTTATTTTGTATAAATATTTCAAATACTTACGACAAAATCCTCTTACTAGGATGATTGTATCCTTTGTACAAATATACTCAGAGAAAGTTAATACAAATACTTTTCCCAGAAATTTGTGTCATTTCCTTTTCTTTTCTCTTGCACTATTTGTTTTATTTTGAGAAACGTCCAATGTTTTGTTAAATAGGCATATGCATTTGAACATAATCATTTCCTTATGAACCAAGAAAGAGGATTACTGATAGGTTGAAGGCGCAGTTGGATATCTTGATACCCTTTCAAAGGAAACCCCCAGGAGATTTGGAATCCATGTCCCCCAGCGAACCCTGAAGCTTATCCCCAGTAGATTCTGGAAGCTTATCCCCTGCAGAATACGGACGTCTCTCCCGAGCTTTATTTAAGGTTATTCCTCACAAGGGCTTATAATTGGGTTATCCTCAGCTAACAACCACGGAAGATCGCACTCGGCAAAATTCTTCCTATCCCCAGCGGAGTTCATCAGAGTTCCCCAGCATAACTTATCATTACAATCCCCAGAGGAGGTTGTCTTTGTACATCCCCAGCCAGAGGATCCTCCAGAACTCAATTTCCCTCATAACTAAGTTTCAGTATCCCCAGCAGAGCTAAAACTTCAAATTATCAATCCCCAGCGAAGCCAGACTAATGAACCTTTTCCCCACAGAGTTTTGGGAGGGAAAATCTTGAGTTCCCCAGTGAAGTCGCCAGAGGTACTTCCCACCAAGCTGAAGATTCTCAATCTTACCTCTCCAGCATGAGTCTATTAGATTGGAACTCCCCAGTAGAAGTCACCAGGAATTCCCCAGAAGATTGGTATGCAACCCAAGCTCTTTATTCTCCAGCAACAACCAGGAACTATTCTTCCCGACAGCAGTCAAGTTACTGTTATCTTCATCCATCTCGAATTCATCTATCCTTTGCAAGACGGCTCTCCAGCTTACATGCACATTCATTTACATTCATATCACATAACATACATTGTATCATGCATCATGACATTGCATATAACTAACTCTTTACCTTTTCAGGTAAGATCAGTCGAAAGACTAAAATCATTATCTTCCGAGATTTCTTTCCAGGAATAGTTCGGATGTGACCCAGACACGGCAACATTCTAATGCTTATTCCAGATTTATCCAGATGCAGTGTTACACGAGCTCATCATCAGGGAACCCTACACCGGTTCTTCCTCCAAATTCAAGGCTTCTGAAAACAGTTCACGGGTTCTCCAAGTAACGGATGTTAACCTATCGCTTGTTCAGTTTCTTCTCAAGACTTCTAAAAACAGTTTATGGATTCTTCCCAACAACGGATGTTAATCTATCACTTGTTCAGATGCAACCTTTGAAAACAGTTTACAGACGCTTCCCAACAACGGATGCTGCTCTATTGCTTATTCAACTTCAAGATTTCTGAAAACAGTTCACGGGTTCTCCAAGTAATGGATGTTAACCTATCACTTGTTCAGTTTCTTCTCAAGACTTCTGAAAACAGTTTATGGATTCTTCCCAACAACGGATGTTAATCTATCACTTGTTCAGACGCAACCTTTGAAAACAGTTTACGGACACTTCCCAACAACGGATGCTGCTCTATTGCTTATTCAACTTCAAGATTTCTGAAAACAGTTCACGGGTTCTCCAAGTAACGGATGTTAACCTATCGCTTGTTCAGATTCTTCTCCAGACTTCTGAAAACAGTTTATAGATTCTTCCCAACAACGGATGTTAATCTATCAACTTGTTCAGATGCAATTTTTTTTAAAACAGTTTACGGATTCCCCCCAACAACGGATGTCAATCTATTTCTTATTCAGACCCCCAGTTCAGAGATGGTCCCAAGCATGGACACCTTCCTGATACTCATTCCAGATGGCATCTTTAAGCCCATCCCCGACAAGTTTCTGTCACTCTTCCAGATGGCATCGTTAAGCCCATCTCCAAATGGCATCTCTAAGCCCATTCCCGCATCCATTGCTTTGACGAGTGCAAATTTAAGGGGCACTCTAGTGTCCAATCTCCTTTTACCCTCGAGTCACGAAAGGCAAACTTGCCAATCTAACTCTTTGGATTCAAGAAGATTGAACAGGGGCAACTGTTGTACCCCAAAATTTGCCCTCCCTTTTTCTCAACATTTCTCATCACAAAGCCCTTGGAGATCAAGATCCAGTTAGGGTTTCATCTGCTCAAAACTTCTCCTTGCACTGTTGACCCAAATTAGGGTTTGTGTTTGCACAAAGATGTTTTGACCTAAAATGCTTAAGATGACTTTCTTGCCTCATATTGGACTCCCAAGTTTATCCATATCAAGTTTCAAGCCTTGATTCCAAGTTTTGCCCAGTCAATTGGACAGTTGGCCTAAAAATCAGCTGTATTGGGGAAAAAGTCAACTGTGGCCAATTGACAGTCAAATCTCATGAAAATTGACCCACATCAACATTATGAACTCACATGGACCATTTGATCAAGTTTGGATCACAATTCCACAAGAAATTTGAGCAGATCATCAAAAGGGCAAAATGGTCATTTTTAGGGTTTTGACTGCACAAAGGCAATTTTTGACTGTTTGACCTAGCCAATGGCAAACCAAGCTCACATATGGACTCAAGGACCCCATGGAATTATCTTGACATGCTCAACAAGTTCAAAAGATCCCAAGTACACAAGATTGACAATTGAATTTCACAGTCAATTGATCAATTTTGACTGTATACTGAAAAGTCAAACTTTGACTTTTTGGTCAAAATCAAGAGTCAAGATTCATTTTTCATCAAAACATGCCAAATCATGAAACTTGTTCACCAAGAAATCAAAAATTGCAAATTAGGGTTTGAAATGAGAATTTTTCATAACTTAGAATTTTTCTAAGTTATGAGAAACCCTAATTTTTTCCTAACTTTGCCCCACCTTCTCACCAAGATTTATTTGGATTCAAGCAAAAGCCAAAACATAAAAGTTGTAGCCTATTGCATAATCTACAACTTTGATTCACAAAGTTTTCCCAAAAGAGGCTTGTATCTCAAGTTACAATATTTGGAATAAGGGTACTAAACAATTCTTAACTTAGTGAAAATTTGACCTATTTTGGCAAGGTTTTCTACCTAACTTCAAGACCATTTTCCATATACTTCCACTTGGAATTTCAATTTGCATTTCAAAGATGGATTGTAGTATACATTCCAAGCTTTCCAAAATGTCCAAGAACTCATCAAACAACCTCATGACTTGAGAGAATCGAATTTTGCAATATGACAAAAACTCACTTTTGAATTGGCCAATTTCCATGTTTATAACTTGTGCAAATTTCTCAAACCAGCATGCCACTTGATTACAGGCCCTTAAACCATCCAACACTCAATAATTTAATGCATGTTCATTGTGCTAAGGCCTTGTTTCATGAGTTTAATCATTACATGTTAGATTAGGCCATAAATGGAAAAAGTGAAATAGCCATTTTTGCAAAAACAAGCTTTATGTCAAAGTTGCAAATCCACAAGTACAGATCAAATCACTTTGGCACAAGATTATGAACAAAACACACTGATCAAGGAGAGGTTTTGCAGCATGTTTAGGGGGCCTCTATCAGCCTAGAAACTCAAGTGGCCTTTGCTTGCTTAAGTGTTAAGAAACTTAGCAAAACACAACATAACTTTGATCTCAGCATAAACAAGCCTAAACAAATATTTTATACACCTTCTAATCATCAAACCCAAGCTAGAACACGAGCAAACAAGGTCCCAAACACTCCCATTCCCAGAATCACTCTCAAACTGCAAAAACAGGGCAGGGTCTGCAGTTTGAGTGCCATCTCTCATTCCTTTCATGCTTCCTTGCTAAAAGCTCATCAAACACATTCCCTAGCATCATTTGAAGCTAACCAAAACACAAAACATGACCTGTAACTCCTCTAACCAGTTCCACCATTTTCACTTTCTTGTTTTGCAGTTGAAGGTCCATAGCTCGATTCAAGGGGTTTCAAAGCAAAGTAAGCATTGGAATAGCATCACCACACTTCAGGCAAGCTATACAGATCATCATCTTGCCCTGAAAGCTCCCCCATTGCCATATAGAACTTCAACTGAACAGGTATCTTTTTGAACTTCTAACTCTTAGTATAGGCATCATTAGCTCTAGGTTTGTGAATAAGAAGTGTTCTACTCATGCCCCTGAATCTGTACATGCTTTTACTTTTCATTTATTTTGCTTGAGCTGTGAGAATTTAAGGTTTGAATATGGGAGAAAAGTTAGGTCAGGATTTGGGAATGTCAAAATTCTCTCTCATTTCTGAGAGTTAGGTTGATTTCTTTACATATTTGGAATTGTGATTCAATGCCTAACATTTCTTATGTTGTGAGTTTGTGCAAAAGATCAAAGAATCCAGATGTTTGAACTTGAAAAACAGGCGCGCGTTTTTGACATCTTTTTGTCTGAAGGTTGAAGAAGAAGCTTCATGGGCTGGGCCTGTTGTGTTATTTCTTTTCACACCATATTTGTGATTTCATACCCCCTGAGCCCATTTTGTTTGATTTATTGATTTTTTGACTTTTCTTTTTTTATTCTGACTTATTTATTTTTCCTAATAATATTAAAAACATGAAAAATTATTTTTACACCATTTTTGCATTTTTTTTAGGTATTTATTTGTTTATATGGACCTTTATACATAAATATATATATACACTATTATTTAGAAAAAAAACTAGAAAAATAATGTAAATATAATTTATTTCTGATTTTTATTTCATTTTTTCTTTTGAAAATATTTTATATAAAATTTACCTTTTTTATAAATATTAAATATTATTATTTTTGTATATATAATACTTATTTAGTAAATAATAAAGATATTTATGTATATTAATATATTTAGGGCAATAATACAAAAAATACATACATTTTTTTATTTTATTAATATTTGACATGAAAAATAATTTTTATGAATATACTCCATTTTATTTCATTTTTGTACATAATAAATAAATACTTGTATAAATTAAATAATATATATATATATATATATTTATTTAATGAAATTAGGGTTTTACCCTTAAAACACAAAAAAACTCCAAAAATAATACTTTTTTTATTTTATTTATTTGACATAAATAATACTTTTTTTCATACATATAAAAACCCTTTTTGCATTTTGTATCTTTATTTTATTTTCCATTTAATTTATGCAATCAATTATTTTGTAAATATTCCAAAATTGATGTAATAACTAGGTTTAAATTCTTTGTCTAAATATCCCCCCATTTGAACATTTGTACCCCCTTCCCATATTGTGTTGTAATAGTGTAGGAATTTTACTTTTCGCACTTTAAACGCTTTCTAAATATACCATGCTAGAATTAGGGTTTGTATGCAAATAAAAAGAACAAAATTAGTTTGACCTAATTTCAAGATAATCAAGCATGAAAATGGACAACACATCTCACACTTGCACCCCTAGGGTATTCCACTTGTTGCCTTCAAATAAATGGGCCATATTGCATGTTAGGTTTTCTTTGGGTAAAAAAACACAATTCAAATGATCATAGTCCCTCGATGACGCCTTCGGAAAGTTGCCTAAAATGATCAAGTCCCTTTCAAGGAAAAATTGCCCAAAGATACTTAGCACTATTGCAATTATGGTCTAAACGATGACCCGCGCCCGTCCCTTTCACCTCCTAACACAAGATTGTCCACCAAATGCAATGGTGGAACAAAATTGTTAAAAGGGTTAAAAACATAACAAAAATCTTTGAGAACTTTAGGGTAGATAGCTCTTAAGTACTTGTCAATTTGCAAAAGAAAACACTTGCCTATTTTTCAAACCACATTTCACAAACACTTTCAAAACAATTTTCAATAAAACCTTGAAACATCTTTTCAAAAAGACAAACACCTTTTGTAAAACATTTGAGTAAAGAATTGTTATAAGGGTAGCCTATACAAGGCATCTTTTTCAAAACCTTTTCAAAACCATACACAAAGCACCATTTCAAACAATTGAAAACCAAGGCAAGTTGATCTAAGCAAGTACCTAAGAGCCCATGGATAACCATGGATAGAAAGGGTGCTAATACCTTCCCTTTCTATAATCTACTCCCCGAACCCAAGAAAAATCTCAAAGGTTTTTGCTGTGCTTTTTAAACCTTTCCTTAGGATAAAATAAAAAGTCGGTGGCGACTCTTGCTCAACCGAAACATTTGCGAAAACAAACGCAAAACCACAGTCAGTTCTCCCACCGTATCACAGGATGTATACAAAGGTGTACTATCTTTTGAAAAAGTTTTCAATGTTTTTTTGAAAGTTATTTTGAAAGTGTGTTGTGATGTGTGGTTTTGAAAAAATAGGCAAGTGTGTTTTGCAAGTTTATCAAGTAACTAAGAGTTTTGTCTACCCCTAAATTTACTCAAAGGTTTTCTCTATGTTTTAACCCTTTTGACAATTTTGTTCCACCATTGTATTTGGTGGACAATCTTGTGTTAGGATGTTAACGGGACGAGCGCGGGTCATCGTTTAGACCATGATTGCAATGATGCCAAGTGTCTTTGGGAAATTTTTCCTTTAAGGGACTTGATCATTTTTAGGCAACTTTCGAAAGCGTCATCGAGGGACTATGATCATTTGAATTGTTTTGTTTTAGCCAAAGACACCTAACATGCAACATGGCCCATTATTGAAGGCAACAAGTGGAGTAACCCTAAGGGGTGCAAGTGTGATTGGTGTTTGTTCATTTTCATGCTTTTATTTTGGAATTAGGTCAAGCTATTTGTTTGGTTGATTTTTGCATACAAAACCCTAAGTCTATCATGGCATATTTAGAAAGCTTTAAAATGCGGAATTTAAAGTCCTAAATTATTACAACACAATTATGGGATGGGGGGTACAAATGTTCAAATGGGGGTATTTAGCAAGAAATTAAAATCTAACTATTACATCCAAATTGAATATTCAAATTATTTAATTGCACAATAATAAAATACAATAAAATAAATATGCAAGATGCAAAAAATGATTTTTATATGTATGTAAAAGTATTTTTTCATGTGACAAATAAACAAAAATAAAAAGGATAATTTTTTTGGGTATTTTTATGTGTTTAGGGCAAAACCCTAATTTTGCAAGTAAATAGTATTAATTATTTATTATATACAATATTTAATAATTATATACAAAAAATAAATAAAAAGGAAGTATATTGTAAAAAAGTGATTTTTTGAGGTCAAAAATTAATGAAAATAAAAATGTATTATTTTTATGTTTTATCCTAAATATTCTAATAATTATATAAATATTTGTATTATTTACTAAATATATTAAATATGTACAAAAATAAAAATATTTATTATTTACAAAAAAAGTATATTTTTTTATAAAATGTTTTCAAAGGATAAAATAAAATAAAATCAGAAAATAAAATGTGTTTGTATTATTTTTTTTAGTATTTTTAAATAAAAAGGTATTATGTTTATTTATATGTATAAACTCAAATAAAACAAACAAAATTCAAATAAAATGCAAAAATGGTTGAAAAAATGTTTTTAATATTTTTTATGTTTTGTCAAAAAATAACAAGTCAGAATAAAAAAGAGAAAGTCAAAAAATGATAAAAATAAACACAATGGGCCAAGGGGGTGCAAGTGGAAAATGAGTGGTGCAAATAGAAAGAACAACACAGGCCCAGCCCAAAGAGGTTGTCTTTAACCTCCAGACAGTTTTGTTTGAAAATTTGCGCGCTTCCTTGCTTCAATAACAACTCCTGATTCTTTGATTTTTAGCACAAACTTATAACACAAAAAATGTCAAGCATCAAGTCACGTATCCATACATACCAAAAACTTGATCTAACTCTCAGAAATGAGAGAGAATTTCTTCTTCCCCAATTCCTGACCTAAGTTTTTTCTAATGTTCAGGTTCCAAATTCTCTCAGTACACACAACATAAATGCAAAGTGATTATATGTGTAGCTTCAGGGCCATGAGTAGAGCAATTTTCATTCATAAACCTAAGCCTAACTCTTCCTAGATTTAGAGATAGAAGTCCAAAGTTTTACCTGTTCAGCTGGAATCGTGTGCAACAATGAAGGTACTTTCAATGCAATGTGAGGACTTGTATAGCTTGCTTGAAGTTCAGGGATGCTTCTCCAATGCTTGGTGTGCTTTGAATCTTGCTGTATCAAGCTACAGAAGTCAACCTGCAAGAGAGAAAAGTGAAAATGGCAAAACTGGTTAGAGGTGTTACAGTTCGTATCCAATGCTTGGGATAGTTTGTATGGGTTGTAGGGAGTGTGTATGAAGTGGTTTGGATGAAAATGCACGATGGAAATGAGCTGGCCAAGTCAAAGTGCAGAATGCCCTGTTTTGTGCAGCAAGATGGTGATTTTCTGTATAAGGAGGGATCAAGGGTTCTTTGGTCGTGTTTTAGGTCTGTTAGGGAGTATGGAAAGTGTGGAGAAAGTTTGTTTTAGTTCTTGCTTGCAGGAATGAGAGATGTGTTCAGTTATGCAATGTTTCTTCCTTTGTAAGCAAAAGTTGCCAAGTTGGTTTACAAGCTTATGCAGGCCCCCTAAACATGCTGCACCAATCCCTCTTGATCAGTGTGATTAGTTCCTGAACTTGTGCCTAGAATTTATGCTTTGGTACTTCTTAGATTTGTGTTTGACATAAAGTTCACCTTTTCAAAAATGGCTAAGTTACTTTTTCTAATTATGGATTAAATTGGCATGTAATGGTTAAACACACAAGATAAGGCTTGAACACAAAGGGTTTGCATTAAATTATTGAGTGTAAATGATATTAGAGGTCTGTAACTAGCTTGAAACATGTTGAGTTCAAAAATGCAAAGTTATGAACATGGAAATGGCTCATGAACAAAGTGACTTTTGCCCATATTGACAAATTCGATTCTCCCTAACCACAAGGGTGTTTGAGAAGTTCTTGGACAATTTGGAAAGCTTGGAATGTGTACTACAATCCATCTTTGTAATTCAAGTTGAAATTCCAAGTGGAAGCATGTGAAAAGTGGCCATGAAGTTAGGCAAAAATCCTGCCTAGAATAGGTCAAAATTTTTCTAAGTTAAGAATGTTTTGCACCCCTATTCCAAAAATCATAACTTGGGCTAAAAGCTTCTTTTGAGGAAACTTTGTGAATCAAAGTTGTATATTTTGCAATGGACTACAACTTTCATGTTTTGAGTTTTGTTTGAATCCAAATATTTCTTGATGAAAAAATGGGACAAAGTTAGGAAAAAATTAGGAATTTTCATAACTTAGAAAAATTCTAAGTTATGAAATTTCTTCATTTCAAACCCTAATTTGTGATTTTTGATTTCTTGATGAACAAGTTTCACAATTTTGACATGTTTTGATAAAAAATGAATCTTGACACTTGATTTTGACCAAAAAGTCAAAGTTTGACTTTTCAGTATACAGTCAAATTTTGATCAGTTGACTGGAAAATTCATCTGTCAATCTTGTGCATTTGGGATCTTTTGAACTTGTTGAACATGTCAAGACCATGTCATTGATTCCTTGAGTCCATATATGAGCTTGAATTGCCATTGGCCAGGTCAAACAGTCAAAAATTGCCTTTGTGTAGTCAAAACCCTAAAAATGACCATTTTGCCCTTTTGGTGATCTGATCAAATTTCTTGTGGAATTGTGATCCAAACTTGACCAAATGGTTCATATGAGTTCATTATGTTGATGTGGATCAAAAATCATGAGGTTTGACTGTCAATTAACCACAATTGACTTTTTCCCCAATACAGCTGATTTCTAGGTCAACTATCCAATTGACTGGGCAAAGATTGGAATCAAGGCTTGAAACTTGGTATGGATAAACTTATGAGTCCAACATGAAGCATGAAAGTAACTTTGGGCCTTTTAGGTCAAAACATCTTTGTGCAAACTCAAACCCTAATTTGGGTCAACAGTGCAAGGAGAAGTCTTAAGCAGAGCAAACCCTAACTTGATCTTGAGCTCCAAGGGTCTTGTGATGAGAAAATGTTGAGGAAATGGGAGGGCAAATTTTGGGGTACAACAGTTGCCCCTGTTCAATCTTCTTAGACCTGAGGATGTAGATTGGCTTGCGTGCCTTTCGTGATCCGAAGGTGGAAGATGATTGAACACTAGTGTGCCCAGAAATTTGCACTCGCATAGTGGAGTATCAGCAATGTGATGGCAGGAATGGGCTTATAGATGCCATTTGGAGAGATGGTGGATAGGAGGATGGGCTTATAGATGCCATCTGGAGATGTGACAGAACCTTGTCGGGAATGGGCTTATAGATGCCATTTGGAAGTGTTGATCGCGTAAGAGATTCCTTAGCGAGAACTTGCGTACTTTGAGAAAGGAAGATGGTTTCCTGGTGTTGTACCCCAAAATTTTACCTCCCATAATCTTCAAAGTTTTGACAAGCATCACCTCAAATGGTTCAAAGTCTACTCAAGGGTTGCACAGTCAAACCATTCTCCTAAGCCAGTCAAATTAGGGTTTTGATTCTTGCAAGGAAGTTGAGGTTTTCAAGGGCTCAATCAAGTCACATATGCTCATACACATTGTCAAGCACCTACATGTCAAGTTTCAAGGCTCACAAGGTCAAGTTGCACAGTCAAAAACCCTAAATTGCTCCACAGTCAACTGTAGGGGCAAAATGGTCATTTGGCAGTCAAAAGTCAAAATTTTTGGTCAACATCTTATTTTGAAGCCACAATCATCATTTGTTCAAGTCTTGACCATGATTTCACAAGAATGGCTCAAAAAGTCTCAAGATGCAAAAGTTTCTATTTTTGGACAATTGAAAAGTCAACTGTAACTTGACCAAGACATAACTTCCTCATGGTTCATCAGAAAAATCCCATCCAATGCTCATCTTGAAGGGGAGGACATTTCCTACAACTCATCTTCACATTCCAAGTCCAAGAAATGCTCTCACAAAAAGTTATCAATTTCAACATTATAGGTCATTTTCAAAAGTCAACAAAAAGGGACTTTAAGTCAAAGACCATAACTTGAGATTGGTAAATCAAAATGACATGGGACCAAAGACATTGGTTAGAGGACTTCAAGACCTTTCCAAAATGTCCAAGAACATGTTCATAGCTTCAAAATTGAGCAAGATATGCATTGGAGAAGTTGGGGAATTTTTGTGAAATGGCCAAAATCAATTATCCTTGAAACTTCATTTTTGACAAAAGGGGCCCACTTTTTCCATTTGTTTCAGCTTGGCCATGCTTCCCACGTGTCCCACAAATTATTTCAAGATTTAAAATTAATTTTTCCATTTTTATTTAATTTTATTTGATTTAATTCATTTTAAATCTTTTAAAATCAAATAAAAATCAAGAAAATTAATGAAAGGGAATATTTTGTATTGAAATGCTTTGATACACCATCATGATCATTCCAATTTCGTGCAAAGGCCTAAATGAAGCAAGAATTCAAATTTTGGCTCAAAAATGGAAAGTGCTTCAATGGAGTTTATGGAAAATCCCAAGCATGAATGCATTGTGTTATTGGCCTTAATTCTGATTGAAACACATTACATAACTTATATGCAAGCTATCACAATGGATTTCACGACCTAAGAGAGCTCAAAAACGGCCATACACTTTTGAAAAATTTCAAAGAAAAAGGAGAAACTGAAAACCTAGTTGCAGCGCCTCTCAAGCCTCCATTCCAATCCAAACACATTCCTTACATTGCCAGGAATCTCTAGCAATCAAAATCAAGCCCAAACGCGCAAAGAATCATCCTCACGACACCCCACGGTTTGTCCAATATGTGAAAATCAAAACTCTATTTCCATGCCCTTTTAATTCATTTTAAATATTGCAATGCATTGCTGATGTTATTTCCAAGCTTTCTGTATGCTTTAATTTGACTGTAAGGCCATAAAATGCAAATCACCATGGGAGACATTTAGGTTTTCCGAAGCTTTCAATTTGGGGTTTCTCGCATACGCAAAAATTGGAACCTCAGACCACCATGGTTGAATTGAGAAGGATGAGACGAAGCAAACGGATCCCTCGCGCTCAATTTATGATCAAGCATGTGCTAATCGCTATTATTTGCAGGCTTGTGTTTTGGGGGGGTTTAAAACCCCTGCTATGTGTTTTTACTTTTGCAGGAAAGCTTGAAGAATACAGACGTGGCAAGCAGGCGTTGGATCATTCAAAATTCCGCGCGCGTTTTTCCAGGGTTCGCTTGCTTATCCATATAATATTAGTTGCTTATTGCTATGTCAATTGAAACAGCTGGCTCAGATGGCAACGCATTAGTGGATATTCCCAGAGGGCACGAGTTCAAGTCCTGGTTCTGGCATTTTCCCACCTTTTCCATAATTAACTTGTTTCCTTTGTTTTTTTCCTTTTTTTTATATTTTTATTCTAATTTAATTTATGTTCAAATAATTTTCTCATGCATTTAAAAACTCACAAAAATATTTTCCTTTTGCATTTTAATCATAAAAATGTTTATTTAATTTTTGATATTAAAAATAATATTTTTGCATGCATATTTTAATTAATGGTTAAATAATCATTAATTTGACTTTTATTTGCTTTTAATTATCAAAATTGATCCAAAAAACACAAAAAAATAATTACTCTATCATTAAATTAATTTAACTAACATTTTCATAAAAAACCAAAAAAAAATATAATTAACACTTTTATTATTATTATTTATTATTTTGTAAATAAACCATAATTGAACTAGTTTTTAATTAGGCCATTTTAACATTTTAATAATTAAAATAGATTTAGATTTAGGTTAACCTAGATTTTATTTCTTTTTCTATTTTATTTCATCAAAAAATATAAAAAAAACAAAAAAAACATTTTCTTGTAATTAAAATAATTAATTAGTTATTAATCAGTTTTTAATTTCATTTAATTACCAAAAAGACCAAAAAAGTTAATTTCTTTTCTTAAAAGGGTCAAAACCCTTAGAACATTCTCGATTAATTCACGCGTATTTAATTTGTTCGATTATTATGTAATTGCTCCGGATATGTAATAGTAAATAGGACCCTTTACTGTTTTCATTTACTTTCCGTATTCATTTACTAAAAAAACGGGTCTTTGTAATTTTTGGCGATGTATAGACCCGCGCCTTGTAATAGCGTAGGATTTTACGTTTCCGCAATTTACTTTCCGCACCCCCTTTAACTGTTAACTTGTATGAAAGAATGCATGCTAAATAAAATCAACCCGTAGCTCACTACAATGCATGATCAAGATAAAACATAACATGAAAACAAACACACAAATTCACACACCACTCTTAGGGTACGCCTCACTGTTGCCTTGCCTTCGAAACGTGGTCGTCGAGTATAGGACGTCTTAGTGAGTCCTTATGTCCATTGATCTAGTGGCCTCGAAACAAGTTGCCTCGAAACGGTTGCCTCGGAATAAAAAAGATCAATGGCATAAGGGTAGCTTCTAAGGTGTCCTACTGTTGCTCTGGTGACCATATTGTCCCTAAACTCGAATTGACCCGAACACCTCCAACGGTGGTGCTACCTACCTCTCAATGGTGGGATGGCACTACCTTAAGGACCTCTACACAGCCTAATTCCTTAGGGTAGGTAGATGACTCGTAGATACTTGCTCTAATTCAAAACAAATCAAAAAACTCTTTTCACACTGACACTTTCCAAAAGATTTCAAAACAAACGCTTCACAACACTCTTGAGGACTGATACAAGAGTCGAATTGAAGTTTTCAATGAAACTTTTTCAAATCCACTCACACTTTGAAAAGCAAACACTTTTGAAAACACAAATGAGCAAGTATCTAAGAGCCCATGGATAACCATGGATAGAAAGGGTGCTAACACCTTCTCTTTCTATAAATCTACCTCCCGAACCGAGAAACTATCTCATCAGGAATTTTGCTGTGCTTTTGTCCTGTCCATGTTGGAGAAAATAAAAGACGGTGGCGACTCTTGCTTCCGCGACATTTCGCGAACCAGCGTTAAACAGTCAGTTCCAGATCCACCGATAACAGAACTGGCGACTCTGCTGGGGACATCTTATAAAGTGAAGTGTACCTTAGGACTAAGATCACTTGTGTTTTCAATTGCCTGAATTGTTTGCTTTAAATTGTGGGTACTGTCTTGGGAGTTCTATAGATCCTAACCCGGATCTGGGGATACCTTCTTAGAAAGTAGCAACAATGCTGTGAGGGAACTGTGCGGGGTATACCGACATGGTTGAAGCAGTCTGCTACGTTGATGTGGCACTTTGGTGTGTACCAGTAACCCTTGAGTTCAGTCAAGGAGAGTACGGGGCCTCCGTGTGGTGTCGTGAAGCATCAACTGACCTTAGGAACCTTAATTGAACCATCTTGGCCTCTTTAGGGTAGTGAGATAACTGACTTTGGTGCAGTCCGAGGTTGGTTGATACTCGATACTACACTCAATTGAGGGTTGTTTTCTTGGAATATTTCGGTCGCCAGTTCAGTGGCTAAATCGAAACAATGAACAATGAAAGCAATCCAATGATATTGGGACCCTTAGAACCCGGTTACTTCTGATAGGACAGGTTGAACCCACCAACTTCAAGAGGGTAATACCCATACCCCATGCTGGCCTAAACTCTAAGGGCTTGTCTTGTGTGACTTGTGTGCCTTAAAACTTGACTACTTGCATGCTTGTTATCTGACACTTGAGTTTCTTGCAGATTTTGTTTACAGTCCTTAATCTGGACTCATAACAGGGTTTACCTACATTACTCCATGCATAGCATAACATCATACCATTGCATGCATCCTACATAAGGACTAACCCATTTCAAGGATCTCAAGGGCTTGTGATGCAGGGCATGATGAACCAACTATCTAGCAAGGGGCAAAGGGGATTTATTTTCCTCTAGCCAAGGTTGTCAGGGGGCTATGACCCACTCGATATGGTGAGCCTTGACCCTTGAAGAAGGACTCTCAACAACATGAAGTTCCTTCAACCAAGCTACCAGATTCAAATTCTAACAAGTTTCTGGTTTACTCCGTGGGATCCTTGAAAATATTGCATGCATATCATACGTGTCATTGCATAACAGGTACCCTTTCTCTACAGGTTGCTTACCTTCTTCGCTGTTTATTTCAGCAATCATCATGAATCCTGAGTCATCCAATGCACAAGCTATCAAGGCCCTCCAGGCCCAGAACGCCCAGTTCCAGGAGCTGGTCATGAGCTTAGCACAAGGACAACAGGAATTGAAGACTCTGCTCTTGAAGAAGAAGAAGAAGAGGACTGTTTTGTTCAACCCTAGACGCAGATCTGGGAATACACTGCAGAATGAGGCTGAGCGGACTACTCCATCTGTTGAGGAAGGCAGTCACCAAGAGGGAAGGGTTCATAGTCCCGTGGTCTCTGACACTGAGACAGACTTCAATGATGAGCAGTACCCTCCTGCTGAAGACAGGTACAAACAGCTGGAGGACCGGTTAAATGCTATGGATATCCAACGTGTGCCTGGGTTGGACTTTGGGGACCTAGGTTTATCTTCTGGGGTGGTGATCCCTCACAAGTTCAAGGCACCTGCCTTTGTAAAGTACGACGGGGTTTCCTGTCCTAAGCTGCACCTCCGTTCCTACGCAAGGAAGATCCAGCCCTACACGGCAGACAAGAATCTATGGATCCATTTCTTCCAGGAGGGTCTTTCAGGGACTCAACTCGAATGGTTCTATCAGCTGGATGGAACCATTATTCGTAGCTGGGAGGACTTGGCAACTGCTTTTTATAAGCAGTATCAGTATAATGCCGACCTCGCTCCTACGCGTAACCAACTCCAGGGTATGTCACTTGGGACGAGTGAAGGTTTTAAGGAATATGCACAAAGGTGGAGAGATCTGGCTGGAAGGGTGCAGCCGCCTTTGACTGACCGTGAGCTCGTTGACATGTTCTTGGGGACCCTGTCTGGTCCCTTCTTCAACCATCTGATTGGGAATTCTTCTGCTGGGTTTACCGATTTGATCTTGACCGGGGAGAGGATCGAAGCTGGCATCAAGGCTGGAAAGATCCAAGAAGCTGCACCTTCTGATACTCACAAAAAGCGTTACACTGGGAAGAAAGAGGCCAATGTTGCGTACAGCCAAAAGGGTCGCCACGATCAACATGTAGGGGCAGTCCAGATCTCTAATCCTAGGCCTGCTCAACAAGGACAGGGGCATCAACGTAAGGAGGTCGCACCCAAGAGACAATTCACTAAAATCAACATGTCATTGGATCAAGCGCTACAGCAAATGTTGAAGGCAGGGCTGATTACCTTGAGGGCTCCTCTTCGGAATCCAAACACCTCTGCTCCCAACTACCATCCTAATGAGAGGTGCGCATACCACTCCGATAGCCCGGGTCATGCTACGGACAACTGCTGGCCTTTGAAGAACAAGATTCAAAACATGATTGATGCCGGAGAGATTCCGTTTGAAGCGTCAGAGACTCCAAACATAATCAATGCTCCTTTGCCCAATCATTGAAGACTTTTGTTTATTTGAATTTCCGAGTTGTAATTTTTTTCTTATACGAACAATTAAATGTCATAGCGAACTCTTTTATTTCATTAATGTACGACATATGTCTGTTTTTGAATTAATCCAATTATTTTCACTATATTCACATTGCCTTCATACTTTTTTGTGATGTTCAACTCTCGGTTAACAATTCTAAGCCTCTTGAGGGAGGATGACGAAAACGATACCACGATCTTTACAGTATGCTTTTGAACAGACCCCGCTGATGAGGTACAGGCATTGTTTCAATTCCTAAAACACTGGAGTTATAAGGATGATAATCTCTCGTCAACCCCTTTGAGCCAAAGAAGTAGGAGTTTTTCTTTTCAAAAATTAAACCCTTAATCATAACCTGGGGCAGGGTAGTCTTCTCAGTTGATCCAGGTGCACAACGAATGGCACCAAAGGAGTTCTTACAAAACAAAAGACAATGATGGTTCCGAATAACCATAAGGACAGGCAGTCATTATCCCTCAAAATAAACGCCCATTAAGTCAAAACCTATGAAGGAGACTTGCAAAACTGGGGCATCCCGCTGACTGTAATCCTAAAAGAAACAGTTCAGGAAAAAACAGGGATACGCAATCAAAAAGAAAGAGGTCCTACAAACCCTCAACAAAAAAGGAAATGACTTCCTATTCAAATGAATCGTCAACATCCGAACCATCATTGGAATATCAGGACAAAGACCCAAACAAGGTCAAACGCACGATCAACTGAGTTTAGGTTTGAAGAACATCACGAAGAGCGGGTGGGTACAAATATAATTTGAGCATTTATCCTTTGTTTCTTAAAACGTGAAACAGACCACGTTATAACCCTCAAAAGTCCTAGCTGAAGCATGGGTTAGTTCGAAAGCATACTGTTACGAAAGGTATCCTAACTCCTTAAGGCTTGCGGTAAAATGACGAGTTGACATCACAGTTCACAAAATTCACTTGTTTTTATGAAAAAATATGCATTTTCAAAAACTTCAGGATAGACATAAGCTTTGCATTTTAATATAACATTGCTTGCATATGACTATTTGTTTGAACATCATAGAAGTTCGCACGACGAATGTCTAATGAACAAAAGCACCTCCAATCAAGGGGCGTGGCCTGATCATTGTCCATCATCTGGGGCAGTTAAGTCAAGATTCGGAGAATCTCTCAAGATGCCAAACAGCCTGGGGCAAATCTCCACCTGGATCACTTGGGGCATTGGACGATCAAACGAAGATCTTCTGGTAGCATGACAACACAACCCTACTGACAGGGGCAACTCCCTCGTCCCGAGAATATGGACATAGTCAAAAAGATACTACGTATAATCAAAGACCCGCTAGGTTGACACACCTAGGCAAAAATAAGGGCTTCCCGGCGAACCAAAAGGGTTCGGGCAAAAATAAGGGATGAAAATGAAAAAATATGTACACCCGGCAAGTCGAAAACCTGAAGAGGCGGCTTGGGCAAAAATGGGTATCCCGGTGGACTGAAAACCCGAAAGGGCGGTCCAGGCAAAAATTAGGGATCAAAGCGTATGACTATGTCTCGTCATCTCGTTACTCGCCTACCAGAAGAAGATTTGTCAATCGGAAGTCATCAAGCACCTCTACGGGTACCTTCTCCCGCAGAAACAGGGGCAATAATGAGTTGTCTAGGCAATCTAATTGCTCTGTCCACCAAGGTACCAAGGTGAGTTCGGCTGAAGAATGTAATCAAGATACTTTAATTCCCCAGAGAGTGAGCCAAGGTTCAGCCATACTCCCCCCGAGCAGAGAAGGCACAGTATCTCCAGCAAGTCGACAACACTCTCCCCAAGCAGAGTTAACATACTTCCAGCCTTAAGGAAGTTGAGTATCCCCATCAGATCTCAACGTTCCTCAATGGAGTCTACAAACACCCTCAACAAGCATCCCCGACAGTCTTGATCTAAGATTGTTCCTCAACGGAATCTAGACATCCAGCGGAGCCCTTCCCAGTACAGTCCAAAGTCTCCCCAGGAGAGTTAAATCATCTCCCCAGTAGGAAGCTTATCCCCAGTAGATTCTGGAAGCTTATCCTTTGCAGAGCATATCTCTCCCCGTCTTTATTCAGAAGGTTATTCCTCGCCAGAGCTTATAACTGGGTTATCCTCAGCTAATTGCCACGGAAAGATTGTCCTCGGCGAAGTATTCCTATCCCCAGCGGAGTTCCTCAAACCTCCCAAACGTAACTCAACAATGGTATCCCCAGCGGAGTTCTCATACAACATCTCAGCGAAGCACCTCTCTTCCCACAGAGTATTTTCCCCAGCAAGATCGCTAGAGTAATTTTCCCCGCAAAGTAATCTATTCGCCAAGTTTATCCCCCAACGGAGTCATCTTCTCCTACCGGTATTCTTGCAACATCAGCCCAGGATAAGCTCCCGGCATTCGTCAAGGATTTATTTTCCTAGACAAAAATACATTCGCAAACATCACATTTTCATACATGATATAAACATCACATTCTACAATCCCATTGGTTATAAACGTCATGACACCGCGTATTCCATGCACCATGACATTGCATATAACTAATGTTTTGCCTTTTTTTCAGGAAAGGTCAATACAAAGATGATTACTATCAACTATCGCAATCCCATATTCGATTCCTGTATCTAGCCAGGGCATGTCTGTGAGCGATTGATTGTGGATTCGATGCCTGTATCCGGCCAGGGCATGTCTATGTTAAAAAGATTAAAGAGATAGCTTGGAAATGCTCCAGATATGGATGCTGTTCTTTTGCTTATTCAAAATACCTTTCTAGATATGGTTCAGATGTGACCCAGGCATGGCGACGTTCTGATACTTATTCCAGATTTCTTCTCAGATATAACTTAGAGATGCTCCGGGCACGGAGCCTGTTCTGTTGTTTATTCAGAGATCACCTTTCTAGATATGGTTCAGATGTGACCCAGGCATGGCGACGTTCTGATACTTATTCCAGATTTCTTCTCAGATATAACTTAGAGATGCTCCGGACACGGAGGCTGTTCTGTTGTTTATTCAGAGATCACCTTTCTAGATATGGTTCAGATGTGACCCAGGCATGGCGACGTTCTGATACTTATTCTAGATTTCTTCTCAGATATAACTTAGAGATGCTCCGGGCACGGAGGCTGTTCTGTTGTTTATTCAGAGATCACCTTTCTAGATATGGTTCAGATGTGACCCCGGCATGGCGACGTTCTGATACTTATTCCAGATTTCTTCTCAGATATAACTTAGAGATGCTCCGGACACGGAGGTTGTTCTGTTGTTTATTCAGAGATCACCTTTCTAGATATGGTTCAGATGTGACCCAGGCATGGAGACGTTCTGATACTTATTCCAGATTTCTTCTCAGATATAACTTAGATATGCTCCGGACACGGAGGCTGTTCTATTGTTTATCCAGAGACCACCTTTCTAGATATGGTTCAGATGTGACCCAGGCATGGCGATGTTCTGATACTTATTCCAGATTTCTTCTCAGATATAACTTAGAGATGCTCCGGACACGGAGGCTATTCTGTTGTTTATTCAGAGATCACCTTTCTAGATATGGTTCAGATGTGACCCAGGCATGGCGACGTTCTGATACTTATTCCAGATTTCTTCTCAGATATAACTTAGAGATGCTCCGGACACAGAGGCTGTTCTATTGTTTATCCAGAGACCACCTTTCTAGATATGGTTCAGATGTGACCCAGGCATGGCGACGTTCTGATACTTATTCCAGATTTCTTCTCAGATATAACTTAGAGATGCTCCGGACACGGAGGCTGTTCTATTGTTTATTCAGAGATTACCTTTTTTAGATATGGTTCAGATGTGACCCAGGCATGGCGACGTTCTGATACTTATTCCAGATTTCTTCTCAGATATAACTTAGAGATGCTCCAGACACGGAGGCTGCTCTATTGTTTATCCAGAGACCACCTTTCTAGATATGGTTCAGATGTGACCCAAGCATGACGACGTTCTGTTACTTATTCCAGATTTCTTCTCAGATATAACTTAGAGATGCTCCAGACGCGGAGGCTGTTCTATTGTTTATTCAGAAATTACCTTTTTTAGATATGGTTCAGATGTGACCCAGGCATGGCGACGTTCTGATACTTGGTCCAGATTTCCTTTCAGAGATGGCTTGGAAATGCTCCAGATATGGATGTTATTCTACTGCTCATTCAAATTTCAGTTTCTAAAGACAACTTAGAGATGCCCCAGACCCGGAGGCTATTCTATTGTGTAGTCCAGATTCATTCAAAAGACATTCCGGATCCGATCCCGATTCAGATGACATTTTGTTGCTCATACAGATACAGTATGGATATACCCCAAACATGGCGGTCATTCTACTGTTTATTCAGACGTCAACAACTAGATATAGACTAGATATGCTCCAGGCACGGAAGCTATTCTATTTCTTATTCAGATTCAGTTATCCGACAGTCTCCAAATGGCATCTATAAGCCCGTTCCCGACAAGGTTCTGTCATACTTCCAGATGGCATCTATAAGCCCATCCCCCTATCCATCATCTTTCCAAATGGCATCTATAAGCCCATTCCCCGCATCACACTGCTGACATGCTACTATGTGAGTGCAAATTTCTGGGCACTCTAGTGTTCAATCCTCTTCCACCCTCGGATCACGAAAGGCACACAAGCCAATCTACATCCTCAGGTCTAAGAAGATTGAACAGGGGCAACTGTTGTACCCCAAAATTTTCCCTCCCATAATCTTCAAAGTTTTGACAAGCATCACCTCAAATGGTTCAAAGTCTACTCAAGGGTTGCACAGTCAAACCATTCTCCTAAGCCAGTCAAATTAGGGTTTTGATTCTTGCAAGGAAGTTGAGGTTTTCAAGGGCTCAATCAAGTCACATATGCTCATACACATTGTCAAGCACCTACATGTCAAGTTTCAAGGCTCACAAGGTCAAGTTGCACAGTCAAAAACCCTAAATTGCTCCACAGTCAACTATAGGGGCAAAATGGTCATTTGGCAGTCAAAAGTCAAAAATTTTGGTCAACATCTTATTTTGAAGCCACAATCATCATTTGGTCAAGTCTTGACCATGATTTCACAAGAATGGCTCAAAAAGTCTCAAGATGCAAAAGTTTCTATTTTTGGACAGCTGAAAAGTCACTTGTAACTTGACCAAGGCATAACTTCCTCATGGTTCATCAGAAAAATCCCATCCGATGCTCATCTTGAAGGTGAGGACATTTCCTACAACTCATCTTCACATTCCAAGTCCAAGAAATGCTCTCACAAAAAGTTATCAATTTCAACATTATAGGTCATTTTCAAAAGTCAACAAAAAGGGACTTTAAGTCAAAGATCATAACTTGAGATTGGTAAATCAAAATGACATGGGACCAAAGACATTGGTTAGAGGACTTCAAGACCTTTCCAAAATGTCCAAGAACATGTCCATAGCTTCAAAATTGAGCAAGATATGCATTGGAGAAGTTGGGAAATTTTTGTGAAATGGCCAAAATCAATTATCCTTGATACTTCATTTTTGACAAAAGGGGCCCACTTTTTCCATTTGTTTCAGCTTGGCCATGCTTCCCACGTGTCCCACAAATTATTTAAAGATTTAAAATTAATTTTTCCATTTTTATTTAATTTTATTTGATTTAATTCATTTTAAATCTTTTAAAATCAAATAAAAATCAAGAAAATTAATGAAAGGGAATATTTTGTATTGAAATGCTTTGATACACCATCATGATCATTCCAATTTCGTGCAAAGGCCTAAATGAAGCAAGAATTCAAATTTTGGCTCAAAAATGGAAAGTGCTTCAATGGAGTTTATGGAAAATCCCAAGCATGAATGCATTGTGTTATTGGCCTTAATTCTGATTGAAACACATTACATAACCTATATGCAAGC
This sequence comes from Vicia faba, assembly GCA_948472305.1. Taxonomy (NCBI): domain Eukaryota; kingdom Viridiplantae; phylum Streptophyta; class Magnoliopsida; order Fabales; family Fabaceae; genus Vicia; species Vicia faba. Next base: position 596,125,083 of record OX451736.1, read on the forward strand.
TATCACAATGGATTTCACGACCTAAGAGAGCTCAAAAACGACCATACACTTTTGAAAAATTTCAAAGAAAAAGGAGAAATTGAAAACCTAGTTGCAGCGCCTCTCAAGCCTCCATTCTAATCCAAACACATTCCTTACATTGCCAGGAATCTCTAGCAATCAAAATCAAGCCCAAACGCGCAAAGAATCATCCTCACGACACCCCACGGTTTGTCCAATATGTGAAAATCAAAACTCCATTTCCATGCCCTTTTAATTCATTTTAAATATTGCAATGCATTGCTGATGTCATTTCCAAGCTTTCTGTATGCTTTAATTTGACTGTAAGGCCATAAAATGCAAATCACCATGGGAGACATTTAGGTTTTCCGAAGCTTTCAATTTGGGGTTTCTCGCATACGCAAAAATTGGAACCTCAGACCACCATGGTTGAATTGAGAAGGATGAGACGAAGCAAACGGACCCCTCGCGCTCAATTTATGATCAAGCATGTGCTAATCGCTATTATTTGCAGGCTTGTGTTTTGGGGGGGTTTAAAACCCCTGCTATGTGTTTTTACTTTTGCAGGAAAGCTTGAAGAATACAGACGTGGCAAGCAGGCGTTGGATCATTCAAAATTCCGCGCGCGTTTTTCCAGGGTTCGCTTGCTTATCCATATAATATTAGTTGCTTATTGCTATGTCAATTGAAACAGCTGGCTCAGATGGCAACGCATTAGTGGATATTCCCAGAGGGCACGAGTTCAAGTCCTGGTTCTGGCATTTTCCCACCTTTTCCATAATTAACTTGTTTCCTTTGTTTTTTTCCTTTTTTTTATATTTTTATTCTAATTTAATTTATGTTCAAATAATTTTCTCATGCATTTAAAAACTCACAAAAATATTTTCCTTTTGCATTTTAATCAGAAAAATATTTATTTAATTTTTGATATTAAAAATAATATTTTTGCATGCATATTTTAATTAATTGTTAAATAATCATTAATTTGACTTTTATTTGCTTTTAATTATCAAAATTGATCCAAAAAACACAAAAAAATAATTACTCTATCATTAAATTAATTTAACTAACATTTTCATAAAAAACCAAAAAAAAATATAATTAACACTTTTATTATTATTATTTATTATTTTGTAAATAAACCATAATTGAACTAGTTTTTAATTAGGCCATTTTAACATTTTAATAATTAAAATAGATTTAGATTTAGGTTAACCTAGAATTTTATTTCTTTTTCTATTTTATTTCATCAAAAAATATAAAAAAAACAAAAAAAAACATTTTCTTGTAATTAAAATAATTAATTAGTTATTAATCAGTTTTTAATTTCATTTAATTACCAAAAAGACCAAAAAAGTTAATTTCTTTTCTTAAAAGGGTCAAAACCCTTAGAACATTCTCGATTAATTCACACGTATTTAATTTGTTCGATTATTATGTAATTGCTCCGGATATGTAATAGTAAATAGGACCCTTTACTGTTTTCATTTACTTTCCGTATTCATTTACTAAAAAAACGGGTCTTTGTAATTTTTGGCGATGTATAGACCCGCGCCTTGTAATAGCGTAGGATTTTACGTTTCCGCAATTTACTTTCCGCACCCCCTTTAACTGTTAACTTGTATGAAAGAATGCATGCTAAATAAAATCAACCCGTAGCTCACTACAATGCATGATCAAGATAAAACATAACATGAAAACAAACACACAAATTCACACACCACTCTTAGGGTACGCCTCACTGTTGCCTTGCCTTCGAAACGTGGTCGTCGAGTATAGGACGTCTTAGTGAGTCCTTATGTCCATTGATCTAGTGGCCTCGAAACAAGTTGCCTCGAAACGGTTGCCTCGGAATAAAAAAGATCAATGGCATAAGGGTAGCTTCTAAGGTGTCCTACTGTTGCTCTGGTGACCACATTGTCCCTAAACTCGAATTGACCCGAACACCTCCAACGGTGGTGCTACCTACCTCTCAATGGTGGGATGGCACTACCTTAAGGACCTCTACACAGCCTAATTCCTTAGGGTAGGTAGATGACTCGTAGATACTTGCTCTAATTCAAAACAAATCAAAAACTCTTTTCACACTGACACTTTCCAAAAGATTTCAAAACAAACGCTTCACAACACTCTTGAGGACTGATACAAGAGTCGAATTGAAGTTTTCAATGAAACTTTTTCAAATCCACTCACACTTTGAAAAGCAAACACTTTTGAAAACACAAATGAGCAAGTATCTAAGAGCCCATGGATAACCATGGATAGAAAGGGTGCTAACACCTTCCCTTTCTATAAATCTACCTCCCGAACCGAGAAACTATCTCATCAGGAATTTTGCTGTGCTTTTGTCCTGTCCATGTTGGAGAAAATAAAAGACGGTGGCGACTCTTGCTTCCGCGACATTTCGCGAACCAGCGTTAAACAGTCAGTTCCAGATCCACCGATCACACCTGGCCTGTTACAGGTGTTGATCTTCAAACTCTTCATGCAGATATGCCCTGGCTAGATACAGGTATCGAATCTACAATTAGTTGCTCACAGATGTGCCCTGGCTAGATACAGGAATCGAATCCGGAACTTCAAAAGGTTGCTTACAGACGTGCCCTGGATGGATACAGGTATCGAATCTCCAAACTCTTCATGTAGACGTGCCCTGGCTGGATACAGGTATCGAATCCACAATCAAATACTCACAAATATGCCCTGGATGGATACAGGAATCAAATCTGGAATTGGTCGCTCACAGATGTGCCCTGGCTGGATACAGGAATTGAATCTGGAATTTGTCGTCTACAGATATGCCCTGGCTGGATACAGGAATCGAATCTGGAATTTGTAAAAGGTTGGTAGAGATAGCTTTCCTGGCGGGATACAGGTGTAAACCTCTGACCTGAGAATGAAAGATAATTTCCTGGCCTGTTACAGGGGTTGATCTTCAAACTCTTCATGCAGATATGCCCTGGCTTGTTACAGGTATTGAATCTACAATCCATCACTCACAGATGTGCCCTGGCTAGATACAGGTATCGAGTCTGGAATTGTGACAGTTGATAGTAATCATCTTTGGATTGTCCTTTTTCCTGAAAAGGAAAAACATCAGTTGTATGCAATGTCCTGATGTATGAGATGCATGATGTTCTCAAAAATAAATGAGATTGTGTGATATGATGCGTATATGCATGCGTCATGGTGTATGATAATGTGATGAATGTATTTTCGTCTAGGAAAATAAATCCTTGACGAGTGCCGGGAACTTGTGGAATCCAGGGCTGATGTTGAAGAGTAGAGTTCTTCGCTTCCGCTGGGGATGATGGTTGCAAGAATAAACCGGTAGGAGAAGATGACTCCGTCGGGGAATAAACTTGTTGGAGAGATTACTCTGCGGGGAATTACTCTGTGGGAAGATATACTTCGCTGAGGTTTTGATGAGAGCTCCACTGGGGATTCCACTGATAAGTTATGTTGGGGACCTTGATGAAGTCCACTGAGGATAGGAAGAACTTCGCCGAGGACGATCTTTCCGTGGTAATTAGCTGAGGATAACCCAGTTATAAGCCCTGATGGGAAATAACCTTTGAATAAAACCGGGGAGACGCGTTTGTACTCTGCAGGGGATAAGCTTCCAGAATCTACTGGGGATAAGCCTCAAGACCTGCTGGGGATATGGATTCCACTCTCCTGGGGAAACTTTTGAGACTGTACAGGGGAATGGTTCCACTGGGGTGTCTGTATTCCGCCGGGGAACAATCTTATATTAAGACTGCCGTGGATGCTTGTTGAGGAATGTCTATACTCCGCTGGGGAATGTTGAGATCTTTTGGGGATACCCAACTTCCTTTAGGTTGACAGTAGACTAACTCTGCTTAGGGAGAGTATCGCTGACTTGCTAGGGGAATAATGTGCCTTTTTAGGGCTGACGGGAGACCAACTCTGCCAGGGGAGAGTATTGCTAAATCTTGTCTTTCTCTGTGGGGAGTTGAGGTAACTTGGTTACATTCTTCAGCCGAAATTACCTTGGTACCTTGGTGGACAAAGCAACTAGATCGCTTAGACAATTCTAAATTGCCCCTGTTTCTGATGTCATCAGTAATTAGTCCTTTGTTTCGCATGCAAATATTCATGATTAGCAATTAATGTCAAATGCATATATCAAAAACGAACATTGGACGTTCTTTGCAAAACAAAACAGAGAAAGGAAAAACGATGGGTAATTTGTCTGAAAAATTGAACTTGTATTGATTTTGAAGTTTGCCTGTAAATAGGCGTTTTATGTACAAGAGGCTGACGCCCTAGTAAGAGAATGCCGCCGAGCAAAAATAGAGTTTATACAATTTTGTGAAAAAGAAACAAAACAGCTATGTGAAAAATAATCCCACTGGGTTCCAACTCTGCTATCGCCTTTATGTCTTCAAGTGTCTCATCACTTTACTGTTTAGTTGAAGATGAAGCTGATTGATCGGAGTCATCTGAGCCCGATAGTTGATGCCGAATTCTGGATGCAAGGTGATCCAATGAGACATAGTATTACGCTTTATCCCTAACTTTTGCCTGGACCGCCCTTTCGGGTTTTCAGTCCACCGGGATACCCATTTTTGCCCAAGCCGCCTTTTCAGGTTTTCGACTTGCCGGGTGTACAGATTTTTTCATTTCATCCCTTATTTTTGCCCGAACCTTTTTGGTTCGCCGGGAAGCCCTTATTTTTGCCTAGGTGTGTCAACCTAGTGGGTCTTTAATTCATGCGTAGTATCTTTTTACTATGTCTGCATTGGGGGGATGGGGAAGGTCGTCACCATCCATGGTGGTTAGAATCATAGCTCCTCCGGAGAAGATATGTTTAACCACAAATGGCCCTTCGTATGTAGGGGTCCATTTGCCCCGGGGATCACTTTGAGGAAGAATGATGCGCTTGATTACCAAATCTTCAACTTGATACTCTTGTCGTCTGACCTTCTTGTTAAATGCCCTGATCATCCGTTTTTGGTACGTTTGACCATGACAAATAGCAGTGAGTCTCTTTTCGTCAATTAGGTTTAATTGATCAAGCCGAGTCTGGATCCAGTCATCTTCGCTCAAGTCTGCATCCTTCATTATCCGGAGAGAGGGTATCCGGACTTCAATAGGCAAGACTGCCTCCATGCCATAGACCAAGGAAAAGGGAGTTGCCCCTGTTGACGTCCGTGCTGAGGTACGGTACCCATGAAGGGCAAACGGTAACATTTCGTGCCAATCTTTGTAGGTCACTGTCATCTTCTGCACGATCTTCTTGATGTTCTTATTCGCCGCTTCTACAGCCCCATTCATCTTCGGCCGGTAAGGAGAAGAATTGTGGTGCTGTATCTTGAATTGCTCGCAGAGCTCAGTGATCATCTTGTTGTTAAGATTGGTACCATTATCCATAATGATCCTCTCAGGTACACCGTATCGATAGATCAGGTTGTGCCGAATGAAATGTGCCACGGCGTTCTTGGTTACCGTAGCGTATGAAGCTTCTTCAACCCATTTTGTGAAGTAATCAATCGCTACCAGGATGAAGCGATGCCCGTTGGATGTCGTAGGTCTGGTTTCGCCGATCATATCAATGCCCCACATCGCAAAAGGCCAAGGTGTTGTCAAGACGTTCAGAGGAATCGGAGGAATGTGCACCTTATCAGCATAGATCTGGCATTTATGACAAGTCCGAGAATGCTGATAACAGTCGGCTTCCATTGTGGACCAGAAATATCCTGCCCGAAGAATTTTCTTTGCCATGGTATGTCCACTGGAATGTGTTCCGAAGGTACCTTCATGTAGCTCTGTCATGATCTTTTCTACTTCAGCCTTATCCACACAACGCAGTAAGGTTGAATCATGGTTTCGCTTGTAGATAATGCCATTGCTGAGGAAGAATTTTGCCGCAAACCTTCTCAGGAACTTCTTGTCATTAACAGATGCGCCTTCGGGGTATTCTTGAGCTTCAAGGTACCTCCTTACTTCATGATACCAGGGTTTTTCTGTTACCTCTTCGGTCTCGAGATCGCAGCAATGTGCAGGTTCGTCCGACTTCCAGATAATGATCTGGGGCGCCTCGTTATCCCATTTGACTTTGAACATAGAAGACATCGTAGCCAACGCGTCCGCTAACTGATTCTCCTCTCTTGGGAAGTGTTCAAAAGTTATCTCCTCGAAGTGGGGAATCAATGTCATCACATATTCTTTGTAAGGAATAAGATTTGGGTGTTTCGTATCCCACTCTCCTTTGATCTGATTGATCACGAGAGCGGAATCTCCGAACACTCAGAAACTTGATCCTTAAGTCAATTGCAGCTTGAAGACCCATGATACATGCTTCATACTCTGCCGTGTTGTTGGTGCAGTTGAAACATAGCCGAGTGGTAAGTGGAGTATGAGTGCCTTTAAGGGATATGATCACAGCGCCGATACCATTACCCAAAGCGTTCGAGGCTCCGTCAAAGTGCATAGACCATCGGGATCCTTCCTCAGGTCCTTCATCCGGTCCAGGTACTTCACAATCAGTCACTACCATGATATCCTCATCTGGAAATTCAAAGTTCATTGACTGATAGTCGTCCACTGCCTGATGTGCCAAATGGTCCGCCAATACACTTCCCTTGATTGCTTTTTGAGTTGTGTACTGGATGTTATATTCCGTCAAGATCATCTGCCATCTTGTTATTCTTCCAGACAGAGCAGGCTTTTCGAATATGTACTTGATTGGATCCATTTTTGAAATCAACAGAGTAGTGTGAGTCAACATATACTGTCTCAGCCGGCGAGCAGCCCATACCAAAGCGCAACAAGTTTTCTCGAGCAGTGAGTACCGGGTCTCACAGTCGGTAAACTTTTTACTAAGGTAATAAATGGCGTGTTCTTTTCGGCCAGACTCGTCATGCTGCCCCAACACACACCCCATTGAGTTGTCAAGTACTGTCAAGTATAGTATTAGAGGTCTCCCTTCAACCGGTGGCATAAGAATGGGTGGTTCTTGGAGATACTCTTTGATCTTTTCGAAAGCGGCCTGACATTCATCGTTCCAACGTACTACTTGATCTTTCTTCAACAGCTTGAAGATTGGTTCACAGGTAGCAGTTAGATGTGAGATGAATCAGGCAATGTAGTTCAGACGTCCTAGAAAGCCTCTGACTTCTTTCTCTGTCTTGGGAGTTGGCATATCTTGTATGGCCTTCACTTTGGCAGGGTCCACTTGAATACCTTTGTCGCTTACGACGAAGCCTAGCAATTTTCCAGATCTCACCCCGAAGGTGCACTTATTTGGGTTCAACCTCAGCTTGTACAACTTCAGACGGTCAAACAGCTTCCGTAGATGGTCAAGGTGTTCCTCCTCAGTTTGGGACCTTGCAATCATATCATCGACATACACTTCGATCTCATGGTGGATCATATCATGGAATAAAGAAACCATGGCACGTTGGTAGGTTGCCCCAGCATTTTTCAACCCGAAAGGCATGACCTTGTAGCAAAAGGTGCCCCACTGAGTGACGAAAGTGGTCTTCTCCATGTCTTCAAGAGCCATCTTGATCTGATTATAACCGGAGAAGCCGTCCATGAAGGAGAATACTTTATGCTGAGCAGTGTTGTCAACCAGAACGTCGATATGAGGCAGAGGGAAATCATCCTTAGGGCTTGCCCTGTTCAAATCCCTGTAATCAACACACATTCGGACCTTACCATCCTTCTTCGGCACTGGAACCACGTTGGAAACCCACTGATGGTAAGCAGTCACTGCTAGAAATCCGGCGTCAAATTGTTTTATAACCTCGGCTTTGATTTTCTCGGACATTTCTGGACGCATACGGCGGACCTTCTGTTTAACCGGAGGACAGTCTTCCTTGGTAGGCAGGTGGTGAACCACAATATCGGTATCCAACCCAGGCATGTCTTCGTAAGACCAGGCAAAGATTTCCACATAGTCATGCAGCATCTGAATCAACCGTTGTTTCACACTGAGCTCTAGATTGGCACCAATCTTGACTTCCTTTCTGTCTGTCTCAGTACCCAGATTTACCATTTCCACTGGCTCTTCATGTGGCTGAATGGCCCTCTCTTCCTGGAGTAGTAGTCTTGCAAGCTCACCAGGCACTTCGCAATCATCTTCACCTTCGTCTTCGGCTAAGTTGATTGGATTTTTGAAGTCATAACTGGCAGTAGCAGAGTCGTTACCAATGAGATCCAGAGTGGATTGGAACCTGTATAAGTGAGTGTGTGTAAATATAGTTGTTTTGCAATATATAATAAAGAAATAAAAGGAGCACAAGATTTCGAAATGCAACAAACGTCCAATGTTTTGATTAATGATATATGAAAATGACATACAAAAGCCCTCACAAATGAAGCTACGGTGCCCCGAGTACGACATCGAGCCATAAAAAGTTTCAACATATTATTTGTTACAAATTCAAAACAAAAGAGTTCATTACTGAGTGACAAAAGTAATAGGTGTGAAGTCTTTGGCAGTCCAGTTGCTTGGTCCACCGTCGGTTGTTGGGTAGATCCAGCTGTCGAATTCAGATTCCTCCACGTCGTCTTCAATAGCATTCACTCCCGGGTTGGTGATGAACACAGGAGGTCTTCCAATCCTTGCCTTACGAACAGCCCTCTGAGCCTCTGCAGTGAAACCCAAACCAAACTTGTCGGTCTTCGGAGTAAAGTCAGGAAGTCGGCCCAAGTTTGCACACTCACCCTTCTCAATCATAGCCCGGGCATCCTTTAAGGAAGCCATCTTCAAAGGAGGGTCTTCAATCACAGTTTCAGCTGATGCCAGTGTCTGAGGAACCTCTTCAAAGTGTTGAAAGGGGGTCTCAATGAATTCCCCATCCATTTCTATGTACCGGAACGAGTTAAGGTGGCTGACCATATACTCTTCTTCCCCTTGAACTGTAACAATCTTCCCTCTTACCGGGTACTTAAGCTTTTGATGTAGTGTGGAGGTCACAGCTCCAGCCTTGTGGATCCATGGACGACCCAGCAAACAAGAATAGGATGGACGGATGTCCATCACATAGAAAGTAGAATCAAAGACTTGAGAACCAACCCTGATTGGGATGTCAACTTCACCATGTACCATCCTCTTGGACCCGTCAAAGGCCCGGACAACAATGTTACTAGGCTTGAGCTCTAAACCCTCACAATCCAATCTGTCTAGGGCCTTCTTGGGTAAGACGTTCAATGAAGAACCGGTGTCTACCAACACGTGAGCGAGAGTAGTGCCCCTGCATTCAATGGAGACATGCAGGGCGTCGTTATGGTTCTTTCCTTTTGCAGTCAGATCGGTGTCAGAGAAACCCAACTCATTATCAGCAGTCAAGTTAGCCACACAATCGGTAAATTGATCAGCAGACGTTTCTTGTGGCACATGGGCCGTCTTCAGGAAGGAGATCAGGGCTTTGGCATGGGCCTCTGAACAGAACAACAGTGATAGCATAAAAATATTTGATGGGGTGTGCCCCAGCTGCTCAACTACGTTGAAATCACTCTTCTTGATAATCTTGAGGATCTCTTCCATCTCTTGCTGAGAAGCTTCAACATTGGTTGTCTTTGGTGCCTCCGTCCGGGAAGGCAAATCAGTAGCAATCCCTTTGCCCTGAGCGTCAGATGACTCGGCAGTAGGGGTAGAAACAGGAACTTGAAGGGAAGCAGGCACACTTGCAGGTGTGATGATAAGAGGTTTCTGAATAGCTGGTGGCGCAATATCTGGTGAGAACAGCCTACCACTACGAGTAATTTTGGCAGGCCCGGTGATGTTAGTGACGCCGATACTGGTATCAAACTCTTGTTTTATTCCAAGCACATAAACATCTGCCCCATAGTGCCATGGGACAGCTTTGTCAGATGTATAAGGGAGGGGCCCCAGAACAGTAATGATGATAGGAGCAATCTTCTGAATGGACATGATTTTGACAGGCTTCTTTGAGGGAGCCTTAGGAGGTTTGTTGAAAATGGTGACAATACAAACTTCTTCAGCAGGGGCAGCAGGAACAGCAATCTTCTCGAACAAGATCTCTCTTCTATCCATCAGGCTTTGGATACCTGATTTCAGCAAAGGACAACCAGCAGGTGAAACAGCACATAGAAGGCAACCTTTACCACATCCCAGAAATAAACCGGCTAGCAACAGGTTCCTCTTGACAGTCAACAACGGAGTAACAATCTCTTCCATGAAGGCTACATAACGGTCTTCTTCCACAGCATTCACTCCATGCTGGGGCATGGGAGCAGTCACAACATTGGGCCTCTCGGGCGCCTCAAACTATATTTCTTTAGCATCAATAAGGTCTTGAACCTTATTCCTCAGAGCCCAGCAATCATCTGTAGTATGCCCCGGGCTATCAGAGTGATAAGCGCAACGGGCGTTGGGGTTGTACTTTGGAGAAGCTGTGTTCACTACCTTCGGAGCTTCTTTAACGGTTACCAGATTGGTTGACAGTAGTTGCGGCAAAATCTGAGACAGGGTCATACTGAGCCGAGTGTACTGCCTTTTGGGCTTCTCACCCCTTGGTTGGTTAAACTGCTGAGGAGCAGCAACAGGCTTTGAAATTACCAACGCATTGACAGTTTGGCGGCGTTCCGGCTTAATTTATCTTCTGGGACCATAAACAGCACTGGCTTCCTTCTTGAAGGGCTTCTTTTCAGTACTCGCGGAGGCACCTTTTTGTATCTTCCCCGACTTGATACCAGCTTCTATTCTCTCACCAGTCAAGATCAAATCTGTAAACCCAGCAGAAGAATTACCAATCAGATGGTTGAAGAATGGACCGGACAGGGTTCCCAGGAACATGTCAACAAGTTCACGGTCAGTCAGCGGTGGCTGCACCCTACCAGCCAGGTCTCTCCACTTTTGCGCATACTCCTTGAATCCTTCGCCCGTCCCCAGTGACATACCCTGGAGTTGGGTACGCGTGGGAGAGAGGTCAGAATTGTACTGATATTGTTTATAAAATGCAGTAGCCAAGTCCTCCCAGTTTCGGATACTGGCTCCATCCAGCTGATAGAACCATTCGAGTTGAGCCCCTGAAAGGCTATCCTGAAAGAAATGGATCCACAGGTTCTTGTCTGCAGTGTAAGGTTGGATCTTCCTTACATATGATCTGAGATGCATTTTTGGGCAAGACAGTCCGTCATATCTTGCAAAAACTGGTACTTTGAACTTCGGGGGATCACAATTCCAGCAATTAATCCCAAATCTTTGAAATCTAAGCCGAGAAATCTCTGCAACTCCATAGCTGCCAACCTATCTTCCAAGCTTTTGTACTTATCATCGGCGGGCGGGTATTGTTGCTCAGAGTAGTCTTCGTCTTCTTCAGCCTCCTCTTCTTCAACTTCGGATTCGGAAGGTACCGCAACCCCTTTTCCTTTAATGTTTCCCTCTTCAGACGTAGGGGGAAATTCAAGCACTCTTCTGGCTTCACCCTCAAACCTTCTTCCTAGGGTAGCCACCCCGACTCTTTTCTTCTTCTTTTTCACTTGCTCTTTGTTCCCAAGCATGGCCTTCAGATCCTCCTGACCCTTTGCCAAGGTCATCAGGAGGTGTTGAAACTGTGAGTTCTGAGACTGCAAGTCCTTGACCGTCTGTTCGAGATCCATCTTACTGAAATAAACAGCAGAAAGATAAGGAAACCTGGTGTGGAGACCTGCTTATGCGCATGATGAACGATATGCTTATGTATGCAATGCATTCAAGGATTTAGAAAATTCAAAATTGTTGCAAACAAAAAGAACACACGTCATATTAATAAGAAGAAATTTGTCAGTACATAAATGCCCCATGGGCCAAATATTACAAAAAAACTTCTCAAGGTAAAAAGACGTTGCACATCCTTTTTGGTGCGATGTAGGTGTTGAGGGTCTCTTCCTCATGGAGTCGACGGGTAAGCTCCAAAACCTTCTTCTCACTGGCGTAGAAGCTGGCTTCAAAAGTGTTTTGTTCCTCCTTGAGTTGTATCCAACTCTTCTGCATCTCCTCCCACGATGTAGGCATGTCAGGATATAGGATGGTGTAGGGAACCTCTCCTTCCTTAATGGGCTCTTTAATCACAGGGAGAACATGAGGATAAGGCATCATTAGACTCTGGGCTCGGGCTCGTACCCACTTGAGATAAGGCTCAAGAGGGATGGAGTTCTTGTGCCCCAGTGTCTTGCTGTCTACCTTGTTAGGCATCCTCCAAGCTCTGATGAATCTTTGGCGAAGTCCTTGCGCATCGTTGTCGAAGTCAAAAACTAGGTCAGGAATCAACATGTCGTGAGGGCCATCCCTCCGTGCATATCCAAATTGTCTCAAAGCTAGACAAGGGTTGTAGATAATGCCTCCTCTAATGCCAAGCAATGGAACATTAGGGAACTCTCCACAATGATCGATGATGATGACATTTTCTCTGGACCGAGAGCACCAATGTACATTAGAGTGAGTGAGGGTCATCAACCGTTGTGACCACCTTAAGCCTTGGTCATTCTTCAAGACAGATTGTGGAAGGTGCGAAATAAACCACCTTGCAAGGAGAGGAGTACAGCACATGAGAACACCCCTCTTTCTCATTGTTCGTGTGTAAAATGAGTGAAGGATGTCCCCAAGCAATGTTGGTATTGGATTCCTGGATAAGAAGATTTTGACGGTGTTGACATCTATAAGCTGGTCAGGATTTGGGAACAAGACCAACCCATAAATGAGGAGTGCCACAATTTCTTCAAAGGCTTGTAGATCCAATGAATTCCAACACTCTTGTGCTTTCTCAAACAAGAATTTTGCCAGGAAGCCTTTGACACCGCTTCTAGTTTCCCAATGCCCCTTGATGTCAGATGGTTGCAAGTGTAGAGCTTGAGCAACATCTTCAGGCTTTGGTTCTTTTTCCGTACCGTTGTAGGGTAGTTGATTAAGAATGGGAATTCTCAGGAGTTGAGAAAATTCCTCCAAAGTGGGCACCAATTGGTAGTCGGGGAAAGTGAAACAGTGGTGAAGGGGGTCAAAGAACTGAAACAACACCTTTACCATGTCCTCTTCAATGTTGGTGTTGACTAGGCTGAGCAGTCTACCATGTTTTTCACTGAAGGGAGAGCTTTCGGGAATCCTGGATGTGAGCTCCTTGAGTTGAGGAGGGATTCTCACAAGGTTGACTTGGATGGTTTTCCTGCGAAGAATTTCCATGACCTACAAAACAAGAACAAAGATGAAGATCTAAACCCTTGAAATGGTTAGTGTATGCATATGATTCTTTATGATGCTCATGATGTATGCACAAACATATGTACTAGCAATTCACACAAAACCCTAGTTCAGGCTTGCATGAGGTTTCATAGGTAAGTACCCTCTTGAGTGAAGTTGGCTTAAAAACCTGTCCTATAAATAGTAATCGGGTTCTAAGGAGCTCAATATCATTGGATTGTTTTCCATGTTCACTGTTTTGGTTTAGCCACTTAACTAGCGACCAAAATATTCCAAGAAAACAACCCTCAATGAGTGTAGTATCGAGTATCTACCAACTTCGGACTGCACCAAAGTCGGTCATCTCACTACCCCTAATGAAAGGCCAAGATGGTCAAGTAAGGTTCTAGGTCATTAGTGCTTAGTGACATCACTCAGCGGCCCCGTACTCTCCTTGATTGAACTCAAGGGTTACCGGTACTCACAAATAAGTTGCACTAATATAGCTATTGCTTCAACCGTGTCGGTATACCCCGCACAGTTTCCACAACATATTGCTATCTATGAATGTTTCCCCGAATCTGGGTGTAGGATTCCAAGCCCAAACAAAGGAACCAAGATATAAAGCAAACAAAGCAAACAATTAGTCATGCAAGAGGGTGATTTAAGCCCTAAGGTTACTCCACTTTTAAGTTATCCCCAGCAGAGTCGCCAGTTCTGTGATACGGTGGGAGAACTGACTTGGGTTTTGCGTTTGTTTTCGCAAATGTTTCGGTTGAGCAAGAGTCGCCACCGACTTTTTATTTTATCCTAAGGAAAGGTTAAAAAGCACAGCAAAAACCTTTGAGATGTTTTCTTGGGTTCGGGGAGTAGATTATAGAAAGGGAAGGTATTAGCACCCTTTCTATCCATGGTTATCCATGGGCTCTTAGTTACTTGCTTAGATCACTTGCCTTTGATTTTCAATTGTTTGAAATGGTGCTTTCAATTGTTTGAAATGGTGCTTTGTGTGTGGATTTGAAAATGTTTTGAAAAGAGGCCATTTGTGGTGGCAACCTTTGTAGTGATCCATGTTGGGATGTATACAAAGGTGTACTATCTTTTGAAAAAGTTTTCAATGTTTCTTTGAAAGTTGTTTTGAAAGTGTGTTGTGATGTGTGGTTTTGAAAAAATAGGCAAGTGTATTTTGCAAGTTTATCAAGTAACTAAGAGTTTTGTCTACCCCTAAATTTACTCAAAGGTTTTCTCTATGTTTTAACCCTTTTGACAATTTTGTTCCACCATTGTATTTGGTGGACAATCTTGTGTTAGGATGTTAACGGGATGAGCGCGGGTCATCGTTTAGACCATGATTGTAATGATGCCAAGTGTCTTTGGGAAATTTTTCCTTTAAGGGACTTGATCATTTTTATGCAACTTTCGAAAGCGTCATCGAGGGACTATGATCATTTGAATTGTTTTGTTTTAGCCAAAGACACCTAACATGCAACATGGCCCATTATTGAAGGCAACAAGTGGAGTAACCCTAAGGGGTGCAAGTGTGATTGGTGTTTGTTCATTTTCATGCTTTTATTTTGGAATTAGGTCAAGCTATTTGTTTGGTTGATTTTTGCATACAAAACCCTAAGTCTATCATTGCATATTTAGAAAGCTTTAAAATGCGGAATTTAAAGTCCTAAATTATTACAACACAATTATGGGATGGGGGGTACAAATGTTCAAATGGGGGTATTTAGCAAGAAATTAAAATCTAACTATTACATCCAAATTGAATATTCAAATTATTTAATTGCACAATAATAAAATACAATAAAATAAATATGCAAGATGCAAAAAATGATTTTTATATGTATGTAAAAGTATTTCTTTATGTGACAAATAAACAAAAATAAAAAGGATAATTTTTTTGGGTATTTTTATGTGTTTAGGGAAAAATCCTAATTTTGCAAGTAAATAGTATTAATTATTTATTATATACAATATTTAATAATTATATACAAAAAATAAATAAAAAGGAAGTATATTGTAAAAAAGTGATTTTTTGAGGTCAAATATTAATGAAAATAAAAATGTATTATTTTTATGTTTTATCCTAAATATTCTAATAATTATATAAATATTTGTATTATTTACTAAATATATTAAATATGTACAAAAATAAAAATATTTAAAATTTACAAAAAAAAGTATATTTTTTTATAAAATGTTTTCAAAGGATAAAATAAAATAAAATCAGAAAATAAAATGTGTTTGTATTATTTTTTTAGTATTTTTAAATAAAAAGGTATTATGTTTATTTATATGTATAAACTCAAATAAAACAAACAAAATTCAAATAAAATGCAAAAATGGTTGAAAAAATGTTTTTAATATTTTTTATGTTTTGTCAAAAAATAACAAGTCAGAATAAAAAAGAAAAAGACAAAAAATGAAAAAAATAAACACAATGGGCCAAGGGGGTGCAAGTGGAAAATGAGTGGTGCAAATATAAAGAACAACACAGGCCCAGCCCAAAGAGGTTGTCTTCAACCTCCAGACAGTTTTGTTTGAAAATTTGCGCGCTTCCTTGCTTCAATAACAACTTCTAATTCTTTGATTTTTAGCACAAACTTATAACACAAAAAATGTCAAGCATCAAGTCACGAATCCATACATACCAAAAACTTGATCTAACTCTCAGAAATGAGAGAGAATTTCTTCTCCCCCAATTCCTGACCTAAGTTTTTTCTAATGTTCAGGTTCCAAATTCTCTCAGTACACACAACATAAATTCAAAGTGATTATATGTGTATCTTCAGGGCCATGAGTAGAGCAATTTTCATTCATAAACCTAAGCCTAACTCTTCCTAGATTGAGAGATAGAAGTCCAAAGTTTTACCTTTTCAGCTGGAATCGTGTGCAACAATGGAGGTACTTTCAATGCAATGTGAGGACTTGTATAGCTTGCTTGAAGTTCAGAGATGCTTCTCCAATGCTTGGTGTGCTTTGAATCTTGCTGTATCAAGCTACAGAAGTCAACCTGCAAGAGAGAAAAGTGAAAATGGCAAAACTGGTTAGAGGTGTTACAGTTTGTATCCAATGCTTGGGATAGTTTGTATGGGTGGTAGGGAGTGTGTATGAAGTGGTTTGGATGAAAATGCACGATGGAAATGAGCTGGTCAAGTCAAAGTGCAGAATGCCCTGTTTTATGCAGCAAGATGGTGATTTTCTGTATAAGGAGGGATCAAGGGTTCTTTGGTCGTGTTTTAGGTCTGTTAGGGAGTATGGAAAGTGTGGAGAAAGTTTGTTTTAGTTCTTGCTTGCAGGAATGAGAGATGTGTTCAGTTATGCAATGTTTCTTCCTTTGTAAGCAAAAGTTGCCAAGTTGGTTTACAAGCTTATGCAGGCCCCCTAAACATGCTTCACCAATCCCTCTTGATCAGTGTGATTAGTTCCTGAACTTGTGCCTAGAAGATATGCTTTGGTACTTCTTAGATTTGTGTTTGACATAAAGTTCACCTTTTCAAAAATGGCTAAGTTACTTTTTCTAATTATGGATTAAATTGGCATGTAATGGTTAAACACACAAGATAAGGCTTGAACACAAAGGGTTTGCATTAAATTATTGAGTGTAAATGAGATTAGAGGCCTGTAACTAGCTTGAAACATGCTGAGTTCAAAAATGCAAAGTTATGAACATGGAAATGGCTCATGAACAAAGTGACTTTTGCCCATATTGACAAATTCGATTCTCCCTAACCACAAGGGTGTTTGAGAAGTTCTTGGACAATTTGGAAAGCTTGGAATGTGTACTACAATCCATCTTTGTAATGCAAGTTGAAATTCCAAGTGGAAGCATGTGAAAAGTGGCCATGAAGTTAGGCAAAAATCCTGCCTAGAATAGGTCAAAATTTTTCTAAGTTAAGAATGTTTTGCACCCCTATTCCAAAAATCATAACTTGAGCTACAAGCTTCTTTTGAGGAAACTTTGTGAACCAAAGTTGTATATTTTGCAATGGACTACAACTTTCATGTTTTGAGTTTTGTTTGAATCCAAATATTTCTTGATGAAAAAATGGGACAAAGTTAGGAAAAAATTAGGAATTTTCATAACTTTGAAAAATTCTAAGTTATGAAATTTCTTCATTTCAAACCCTAATTTGTGATTTTTGATTTCTTGATGAACAAGTTTCACAATTTTGACATTTTTTGATAAAAAATGAATCTTGACACTTGATTTTGACCAAAAAGTCAAAGTTTGACTTTTCAGTATACAGTCAAATTTTGATCAGTTGACTGGAAAATTCATCTGTCAATCTTGTGCATTTGGGATCTTTTGAACTTGTTGAACATGTCAAGACCATGTCATTGAGTCCTTGAGTCCATATGTGAGCTTGAATTGTCATTGGCTAGGTCAAACAGTCAAAAATTGCCTTTGTGCAGTCAAAACCCTAAAAATGACCATTTTGCCCTTTTGGTGATCTGATCAAATTTCTTGTGGAATTGTGATCCAAACTTGACCAAATGGTTCATATGAGTTCATTATGTTGATGTGGATCAAAAATCATGAGGTTTGACTATCAATTGACCACAGTTGACTTTTTCCCCAATACAGCTGATTTATAGGTTAACTGTCCAATTGACTGGGCAAAGATTGGAATCAAGGCTTGAAACTTGGTATGGATAAACTTGTGAGTCCAACATGAAGCATGAAAGTCACTTTGGGCCTTTTAGGTCAAAACATATTTGTGCAAACTCAAACTCTAATTTGGGTCAACAGTGCAAGGAGAAGTCTTGAGCAGAGCAAACCCTAACTTGATCTTGAGCTCCAAGGGTCTTGTGATGAGAAAATATTGAGGAAATGGGAGGGCAAATTTTGGGGTACAACAACGAAAAATTTCAGATTCGACACCTGTATCCATCCAGGGCATATCTGTAGACGACAATTCCAGATTCGATACCTGTACCCAGCCAGGGCATATCTGTAGACGACAAATTCCAGATTCGATACCTGTATCCAGCTAGGGCACATCTGTAGACGACCAATTCCAGATTCGATTCCTGTATCTAGCTAGATATGAGTATTTGATTGTAGATTCGATACCTGTATCCAGCCAGGGCATATCTGCATGAACAGTTTAGAGATTCGATACCTGTATCCAGCCAGGGCACGTATGTAAGCAACCTTTTGAAGTTCCGGATTCGATTCCTGTATCTAGCCAGGGCACATCTGTGAGCAACTAATTGTAGATTCGATACCTGTACCTAGCCAGGGCATATCTGCATGAAGGGTTTGAAGATCAACACCTGTAACAGGCCAGGAAACCATCTTCCTTTCTCAAAATATGCAAGTCCTCGCTAAGGAATCTCTTACGCGATCATCACTTCCAAATGGCATCTATAAGCCCATTCCCGACAAGGTTCTATCACGTCTCCAGATGGCATCTATAAGCCCATCCTCCTATCCACCATCTCTCCAAATGGCATCTATAAGCCCATTTCCGCCATCACGTTGCTGATACTCCACTATGTGAGTGCAAATTTCTGGGCACTCTAGTGTTCAATCATCTTCCACCTTCGGATCACGAAAGGCACGCAAGCCAATCTACATCCTCGGGTCTAAGAAGATTGAACAGGGGCAACTGTTGTACCCTAAAATTTTCCCTCCCATTTCTTCAACATTTTCTCACCACAAGACCTTTGGAGATCAAGATCAAGTTAGGGTTTACTCTGCTCAAGACTCCTCCTTGCACTGTTGACCCAAATTAGGGTTTGTGTTTGCACAAAGATGTTTTGACCTAAAAGGCCCAAAGTGACTTTCATGCTTCATGTTGGACTCACAAGTTTATCCATACCAAGTTTCAAGCCTTGATTCAAATCTTTGCCCAGTCAATTGGACAGTTGACCTAGAAATCAGTTGTATTGGGGAAAAAGTCAACTGTGGTCAATTGACAGTCAAACCTCATGATTTTTGACCCACATCAACATTATGAAATCATATGGACCATTTGATCAAGTTTGGATCACAATTCCACAAGAAATTTGATCAGATCACCAAAAGGGCAAAATGGTCATTTTTAGGGTTTTGACTACACAAAGGCAATTTTTGACTGTTTGACCTAACCAATGGAAATTCAAGCTCACATATGGACTCAAGGACACAATGGCATTGTCTTGACACATTCAACAAGTTCAAAAGATCCCAAATGCACAAGATTGACAGATGAATTTTCCAGTCAACTGAGCAAAATTTGACTGTATACTGAAAAGTCAAACTTTGACTTTTTGGTCAAAATCAAGTGTCAAGATTCATTTTTCATCAAGACATGCCAAATTATGAAACTTGTTCATCAAGAAATCAAAAATCACAAATTAGGGTTTGAAATGAAGAAATTTCATAACTTAGAAATTTTCTAAGTTATGAAAATTCCTAATTTTTTCCTAACTTTGTCCCATCTTTTCATCAAGATACATTTGGATTCAAACAAAACTGAAAACATGAAAGTTATAGTCCATTGAAAAATCTACAACTTTGATTCACAAAGTTTCCTCAAAAGAAGCTTGTAGCTCAAGTTATGATTTTTGGAATAGGGGTGCAAAATATTCTTAACTTAGAAATATTTTGACCTATTCTAGGCAGGATTTTTGCCTAACTTCATGGCCATTTTTCACATGCTTCCACTTGGAATTTCAACTTGCATTACAAAGATGGATTGTAGTACACATTCCAAGCTTTCCAAATTGTCCAAGAACTTCTCAAACACCCTTGTGGTTAGGGAGAATCGAATTTGTCAATATTGGCAAAAGTCACTTTGATTCATGGCCAAATGCATGTTCATAACTTGGGCATTTTTGAAATCAGCTTGCATAAGCTAGTTACAGGCCTCTAATCTCATTTACACTCAATAATTAAATGCAAATCCATTGTGTTCTAGCATTATTTTGTGCATTTGGACAATACACACAAAATCAAGCCATATTTGGAAAAAGTGACTTATCCATTCTTGTAAAGAGCAACTTTATGTCAAACATAAATCCAAGAAGTACAAATCAAATCTCTGAGGCACAAAGGCATGGGCATATCCAACTGATCAAGACTAACATTTGCAGCATACTTGAGGGGCCTAGAGGAGCTTGTAACCTAACTTGGCATTTTTGACTTAAGATAGAAGAAACTTGGCATTTTGAATAACATCTCTCATTGCTGCAGGAACTAACCAAAAACAAACTTTGTGAACACCTTCCAAACATCAAACCTGACCTGAAACACGAGCCAACCACCTCCAATACCTCCCCAAACACAAACACCACTTTGCTGCACAAAACAGGGCATCCCTGCAGATTGAGTTGCACAACTCAGTTTACTCGTACGTTTTGGCCAAATCTTGTTCATACACACTCTCTACCATCCATTAAAACTATCCCAAGCCCTAGCTACAGACTGTAACACCTCTAACCAAGTTCACCATTTTCATTTTTTCAGTTGTGCAGGTTAACTTCCATAGCTCGTTTCAGTTAGTTCCAAAGCAAGCTAAAGGTTGGAGAAGCATCCCTGGACCTCAAGCAAGCTATACAAGTCCTCACATTGCATTGAAAGTACCTCCATTGTCATACACGATTCAAGCTGAACAGGTAAGTTTTTGAACTTCTATCTCTCTATCCAAGCATATTTAGGTTTAAGTTTGTGAAGAAAGCATGTTCTAGTCATAGCCCTGAAGCCATCCATGTAGTTACTTTTCATTTATATTGTGTGTGCTAAGAGTATTTTGAACCTGAACATTGGAAAAAAGCTAGGTCAGGAATTGGGAGAGAAGAAATTCTCTCTCATTTCTGAGAGTTAGATTAACTTCTTTATATGTTTAGAATCGTGGCTTCAAGCTCTACAGGTTTCATGTTTTAAGATTTATCAAAGGATCAAAGAATCAAGAGTTAGGGAGATGAATAAGAAGGCGCGCGTTTTTGTTTGAATCTGGCCAGAGGTTGAAGACAAAGTCCTTTGGGCTGGGCCTGTCTTGTTTTTTTTGTTTACACCACATTTTTCCACATACACCCCTTGGCCCATTGCATGATATATTTGTTATTTTTGATTTTTTCTTTTTGATTTTGATTTTATATTTTTATCCAAACATGAAAAAACATTAAAAATATTTTTCTCACATTTTTTGCATTTTATTTGGTATTTATTTTGTTTCATTTAGTTTATATGTAAATAAGTAGGTATTTACTTTTTTACTTAAAATATTTAAAAAAGACAAATACATTTTTATTTTCTGATTTTATTTTATTTTATCTTTTGAAAACATTTTCTAAAAAATATACTTTTTTTTGTAAATATTAAATATTTTATTTTTTTATATATTTAATATATTTAATATATAATATAAATACTTATATATTTATTAGAATATTTAGGATAAAAACATAAAAATAATACATTTTTTATTTTTATTAATATTTAACCTCAAAAATACTTTTTTTACAATATACTTCCTCTTTATTTATTTTTTGTACATAATTAATAAATATTGTATATATTAAATAATAAATGCTTTTATTTAGCAAAATTAGGGTTTTGCCCTAAACATGAAAAATATCCAAAAATTGATCCTTTTTATTTTTGTTTATTTGTCACATGAAAAACACTTTTACATACATATAAAAATCATTTTTTGCATCTTGCATATTTATTGTATTTTATTTAATTATTGTGCAATTAAATAATTTGAATATTCAATTTGGATGTAATAGTTTAGATTTAATTTTTCTTGCTAAATATCCCCCATTTGAACATTTGTACCCCCCATCCCATAATTGTGTTGTAATAATTTAGGATTTTATTTTTCGCATTTAAAAGCTTTCTAATTATGCCATGATAGACTTAGGGTTTTGTATGCAAAAACAAATAACAAATAGCTTGACTGTTGTACCCCAAAATTTGCCCTCCCATATTCTTCAAAGAATTACCAAGTCATGCTTCAAAATTCCCCAAGGGTTGCACAGTGTAAGGGCCTCCTAACAGTCAAACTTAGGGTTTTGGTTATGGCAAAGTAAATGAAGTTTCCAAGGGTCCAATCAAGTCCCACATGCCTACAAATATGGTCAAGCATCCTCATAACAAGTTTCAAGACTTTCAGCACAAAATTGCACAGTCAAAACCCTAATTGCACTACAGTCAACTGTAGGGGCAAAATGGTCATTTGACAGTCAAAAGTTCAAATTTTTGGTTAACATCTCATTTTGAAGCCACAAACATCATTTGATCAATGCTTGATCATGATTCTCAAAGCTTGGCTCAAAAATCATCAAGATGCAAAAGTTGCCATATTTGGACAGTTGAAAAAGTCAACTGTAAATTGACCAGGGCATAACTTTCACATGGATTATCAGAAAAATTCCATCCAAAGCTTATTTTGAAGATAAAGACATTTCCTACAACTCCTCTTCATACTTCAAGTCCAAGAAATGCTCTCACAAAAATTTATCAATTTCAACATTATAGGTCATTTTCAAAAGTCAACAAAAAGGGACTTTAAGTCAAAGGCCATAACTTGAGATTGGTAAATCAAAATGACATGGGACCAAAGACATTGGTTAGAGGACTCAAATACCTTTCCAAAATGTCAAAGAACATGAGCAAAGCTTAAAAATTGAGCAAGATATGCCTTGTGGAAGTTGGGAAATATTTGGATATTTTGAAAAGTCAACATTGATTCAAATGACCTAAAAATGCTAATAGGCCTCTTTTTCTTCCACAATTCATCATCCAAGGCATGTGCACGACCATTTGGCCCAAAGGGAAGTTTTTATCATTTTTATTTTATTTATTTGAATTTTTAAATGCTAGAAATTCATTTAATTAATTAAAATATATAAAAAATACTAAACCTAGGTTTTTCAATCTTTTTATGCATGATATATACTCAATATTTCGTGCAAATCAGGTTAGGAAAGAATCAAAGGTGATTGGATGTGATTGAAGCCAAAAAGCATGAAAAAAGATTTGGAAAATTATGGCTTGAAAATCAAATATCCTTTTCATTAATTCATGGATTTTTGATCAATTTCTTTGACCTAAATCATTGATACATATATAGGCAAGCAAACCCTCGTGCCTTTGGACTCCAGGATGCGCCATAGATACAGAACCAGGTTTGAGTTTTTAAGAAAAAATTCCAAAACTGAAAACACACTTAGAAGGCTGTTCAGGGCAAGAAATTCAGTCCATTACCTTCCTAGGACATCACTGAGTCTGACTGGATAGTTTTCCACGCGCATAGCCCCTTGAATCGGTATCCAGAAATCAAACTTTTTCATATAATATGCATAATCGTATTTTGATTTTCAAGCACATTCATTGCATTTTTCTTATGGATTCTGACTAATTGATGGATTCTGATGCTAACTGTGTAATTTAATTGTGTTTTTATGCACTATACGTGATTCCACCATTGTTATCATCTAGGGTTTTCCAAGTTCTAAATTGGGCGTTTCCAGCTATTGTAAAATTAGGACAGGCCAATACCATGAACGAATTCAGCGTGTTCAGACGAAAACGAATCAATCCTCGCGCCTAATTTATGTGGCCGGACGGCCTATTCGCTATTTCATAAAATTGCATGTTTTGGGGGGGTTCAAAACCCCCGCTAACCACTTTCTATTTTCAGGAAATAAACAAGCCAAGGAAGAAGAAAGGTACGTGGCCAACATTGATTGGAATATTCAAATTCTCGCGCGAAAAAGAAGCATTAACGTTTGTTTATTTTATTATGTTTATTGATTGCATAATGTACAAAGAAGTAAAGCAGCTCCACTGGCAGGCATAAGCATTGGTAAACCACAGGACCTGGGTTCGAGCCCCAGGTCCCTCACCCTTTCCATGATTTTTTTCTATTAACGCTTCTATGCAGTTTCAACATTAAGGAGCACCATGCGTCCACAAAATCAAGCCATCCACGTGCTTACTGGAAAGGATCAAAGGGTCATAATTGAAAGATCATGGTAAACCTCAGTCAACGCCCATGCATGCTAATAGGAAAGTCAATCAGGCCAGAACGTATTGGGCCTAAAATTACTGGACTTCACCTCATATTTGGGGACAGCACCCCCTAGAGTTTGTTTCTTTTACTCTTTTTATATTTTTCTTTTCTTTATTTTAATTAATTTCTTTTAATTCTTTATAATTAATTATTTTCACAATAATATAAAAAACAAGATAAAATCAGAAAAAGACAAAAAATAAGTATTTTATTTAATTAATATATTTTTTGTAAATAAGTATTATTCATTAATTTTAGTTATTAAATTAGGTTTAATTTTAATATTTTCCTTAATCAATTTAAAATTTGGTGGAATTAGGGTTTGTAATAATTTTTATCCTTTTTTTATTTTTCTTCACTAATAATTAAATATTATTTATTTTTGTAATTAAATTACCATGTAATTAATTAGGTTAACTTAGGTTTGACTTTAATATTTCTTAATAAACTAAAAAACAATTAGAATTAGGTTTTCAATTTCATTAAATTCTCATAAATACAAAAAAAAACCAAAAAATAATTTCTTTTTCTTTAATTTAATTAATTTGCTAATAATTTAATTTCGTTAAAAGGGTCCAACGCCCTCGTTTTTAATTTTAATTCAATTCGCGTATTTATTTCTTTTTCTTTTAATTTTTTTTTTATGTACCTCTCCCAAGGCCATGTAATGTTTATCCTTCGCATTTTAATTCGTTATTTTTCTGTCAAATCGGGTTCTGGAAATTTTGGCAATGTGGACCCGCGCCTGTTGTAATAGTTTAGAACCTTTACCTTTTTCGCACTTTTTAACTATTAAATAAATGCATGCAAGAATGAATGGCAAAAAAATAAAAACAAACGCGTAGATCGCCTATACCATGACAAGATAAAAATAAACGAATCTGACACACGAATCACACACCACCCCTAGGGTACGCCTCACTGTTGCCTTGCCTCGAAAGGTGATCGTCGAGTAGAGGATGTCTTAGTAAGTCCTCATGATCCGGGAACCTGGCATGAGGGTAGCTTCTAAGGTGTCTTCCCATTGCTCTGGTGATCACCATGTCCCGAACCTCGAATTGACCCGAACACCTCCAACGGTGGTGCTACCTACCTCTCAATGGTGGGATGGCACTACTTTAAAGGACATTTACACAGACGAATTCCTTAGGGTAGGTAGGTTCTCATAGATACTTGCTCTAAATTTCAAACAAAAATTCAAAAATACTTTTCACACCAACACATTTTCAAAAAGCTTTCGAAAGCAATTTTTCAAACACTCTTGAGGACCGATACAAGAGTCGAACTGGAATTTTCAAAGAAACTTTTTAAAACCCACAGTTGAAAAGCAAACGAATCATTTTTGAAAACACAATGAGCAAGTATCTAAGAGCCCATGGATAACCATGGATAGAAAGGGTGCTAACACCTTCCCTTTCTATAACCTACCTCCCGAACCGAGAGCAATCTCTATAAGGAATTTTTCTGTGCTTTTGTCCTTTCCATTTGGAGAAAATAAAAGATGGTGGTGACTCTTGCTTCCGCGACATTTCGCGAACCAGCGTTAAACAGTCAGTTCCAGATCCACCGATCACAGAATTGGCGACTCTGCTGGGGATATAACTTAAAGTGAGGTGTACCTTAGGGTTAGTTCATATCTGTGTTTTCAATTGCTTTCCTTGTTTGCTTTAAATTGTGGGACTGTCTTGGGAGTTCTATAGATCCTAACCCGGATCTGGGGATACCTTCTTAGAAAGTAGCAACAAGGCTGTGAGGGAACTGTGCGGGGTATACCGACATGGTTGAAACAGTCTGCTACGTTGATGTGGCACTTTGGTGTGTACCGGTAACCCTTGAGTTCAGTCAAGGAGAGTACGGGGCCTCCGCGTGGTGTCGTGAAGCATCAACAGACCTTAGGAACCTTAATTGAACTATCTTGGCCTCTTTAGGGTAGTGAGATAACTGACTTTGGTGCAGTCCGAGGTTGGTTGATACTCGATACTACACTCAATTGAGGGTTGCTTTCCTGGAATATTTCGGTCGCCAGTTCAGTGGCTAAATCGAAACGATGAACAATGAAAGCAATCCCGTGATATTGGGACCCTTAGAACTCGGTTACTTCTAATAGGACAGGTTGAGCCCACCAACTTCAAGAGGGTAATACCCAGACCCCATGCTGGCCTAAACTCTAAGGGCTTCTTTTATGTGACTTGTGTGCCTTCCAACTTGACTATTTGCATGCTTGTTGTCTGACACTTGAGTTTCCTGCAGGTTTTGTTTATAGTCCTTAATTAGGACTTATAACAGGGTTTATTGAGTTCCTTGCAGGTTTTGTTTTTAGTCCTTAACTAGGATTCATAACAGGGTTTACTGAGTTTGCTTGCAGGTTTTGTTTATAGTCCTTAATTGGGACTCCTAACAGAGTGTACTGAGTTTCTTGCAGGTTTTGGTTTGCAGTCCTTAATTGAGACTCATAACAGGGTTACCTACATTACCCCATGCATACCATAACATCATACCATTGCATACATTCTAACCCATTTCAAGGACCTCAAGGGCTTGTGATGCAGGTCATGATAAATCAAACATCCAGCAAGGGGCAAAGAGGATTTATTTTCCTCTAGCCAAGGTTGTCAGAGGCTATGACCCACTTAATATGGTGAGCTTTGACTCCTGAAGAAGGTTCCCCTAGCCAAGGTTGTTTGGAAAGCAAAATGAGGTTGATGACTTGAGTCAGGGGCCATGACCCACTGGATATGGTGAGCTTTTGACCCTTGAAAAAGGACTCTCAACAAATATGAAGTTCCTTCAATCAAGCTACTGGATCCCAGCTCTAACAAATTTCTTGTTTACCCCGCGAGATCCTTGAAAACATTGCATGCATATCATACATATCATTGCATAACAGGTACCCTTGTTGCAGGTCACTTACCCTCCTTGCTGTTTATTTCAGCCATGGTTTCCCAACAAGATAATCAGGACCTTCACGCTCAAGAGACTCAGTTTAGGGAAATCTTCCTAGGTCTATCCAAGGGGCAGGAAGAGTTGAGGACACTCCTCATGGGGAATCTGATCAGAAAGAGTCCTGAAGATGACAAGGACGAACAGCTGAAACGTCTACAAGCTGAGGTAGACACACTGAAAACCCAGATGCTGGGGAAAAGGGCACTCATTCAAGGTTTAGCTCAGGAGCAAGGAGAGCTAAGGGCCATGATCAGTCAGCTTCATTAAGACATGAAGCAACCAGCCCAAGTCAGGGACCCCGTCATTAATCAACTTCCAAGAAGTCAAAGGTTTGGGCCTCTCCAAGCTGCTATTACTTCACAGGTCCAACAACGACCTCGCCCAGAACAACGGGCTGATCAGAGCAAACCAGACAAGCCTAAAAGGCAGTTCACCAAGATCAACATGTCGCTGGATCAAGCACTACAACAAATGTTGAAGGCAAGGCTGATCACCTTAAGGGCTCCTCTCCGGAATCCAAACACTTCTGCTCCTAACTATCAGCCCAACGATAGGTGCGCATACCATTCTGATAGCCCGGGGCATACTACGGACAACTGCTGGCCTCTCAAAAACAAGATTCAAGACATGATCGACGCTGGAGAGATTCAGTTTAAAGTACCTGAGACTCCGAACATAATCACTGCTCCCTTGCCAAACATGGGTGGGATTGAGAAATTTTTGTTCATTCAAATGTTCAAGTTGCAATTTTCTTTTGTTTAAACATTTACTCATGTTAAACATTGTTATTTCATTAATGCATCGCATATGTCTGTTCTGAAACAATATATTCGTATTCACTAAATGCAAATTATTTTCATATTTTTTCTGATGTCAGCTCTTGATCTAAAATTCTAAGCCTCTTGAGGGAGGATGACGAAAACAATACCACGACATACAGTATGCTAATGAACAGACCCCGCTGATAAGGTACAGGCATTGTTTCAATCCCTAAACACTGGAGTTATAAGGATGATAATCCCTCGTCAACCCCTCTGAGCCAAATAAGTAGGAGTTTTTCTTTTCGAAATTCAAAACCCTTCATCATAACCTGGGGCAGGGTAGTTCTCTCAGTTGATCCAAGTGCATAACGAATGGCACCAAAAAGATCCTTACAAAACAAAGAAAGACGGTGATGGTTCTGAATGATCAATAAAGAAAGGCAGACATTATCTTTCAAAATAAAAAAGAACCCATTAAGTCAAAACCCATGAAGGAGATATACAAAACTGGGGCATCCCGCTGACTGTAATTCCAAAAAAGGAAACAGTTCAGGAAAAAAAAGAAAGGGATAACAAAAAAAAATCAGACAAGAAAGAGGTCCTATAAACCCTCGACAAAAAAAGGAATGACTGGCCATTCAAAATAAGTTATCAACATCCGAACCATCACTGGAATTTCAGAGCAAAGACTCAAACAAGGTCTAACACACGATCAGCTGAGTTTAGGTTTGAAGAACATCACGAAGAGCGGGTGGGTACAAATAATTTGAGCCTTTATCCTTTGTTTCTTAAACCGTGAACCAGGCCACGTTATAACCCATAAAAGTCCTAGCTGAAGCATGGGTTAGTTCGAAAGCATACTGTTACGAAAGGTATCCTGACTCCTTAAGGCTCGCAATAAAATAACAAGTTGACATCACGTTTTACAAACATTCACTTGTTTTATGAAAAAAAAAATTCATTGTCAAAATTTCAAGACAGACATAGGCTTTGCATTTTTAACATAACTTTGTTTGCATATGACTTTTTGTTTGAACAACATAGAAGTTCGCACGACGAATGCCTAATGAACAGAAGTACCTCCAATCAAGGGGCAGACATGACCATGGTCCATCATCTGGGGCAATCCAATCAAGATTCGGAGAATCTCTCAAAGGCCAAATAGCCTGGGGCAAATCTCCGCCTGAGTCACTTGGGGCATCCCAACAACGAATCTTGCCTGATCAAACACCTTCTGGTGGCATGACAAAAAACTTCTAACAGGGGCAACTCCCTACATTCTGAGAACATGGACATAGTCGAAAAGATACTACGCATAATCAAAGACCCGCTAGGTTGACATACCTAGGCAAAAATTAGGGCTCCCCGACGAACCAAAAGGGTTCGGGCAAAATAAGGGATGAAATGAAAAAATCTGTACACCCGGCAAGTCGAAAACCTGAAAAGGCGGCTTGGGCAAAAATGGGTATCCTGGTGGACTGAAAACCCGAAAGGGCGGTCCATGCAAAAATTAGGGATCAAAGCGTACGACTATGTCCCGGCATCTTGTCACTTGCCTATCAGAAGAAGAGTTTGTCCATCAACAGCTATCAGCACCTCACAGGTCTTCCTCTCCCACCTCAGAAACAGGGGCAATGATGAGCTGTCCAAGCGATCTAATTATTCCATCCACCAAGGTATCAAGGTGAGTTCAGCTAAAGAACATAACCAAATATCTTAATTCCCCAGAGAGTGAGCCAGCAAGACAGTATACTCTCCTCAAGCAGTCATACAATCAAACTTAAGGAAGTTGGGTGTCCTCCAGCAGATCTCAACATTCCCCAGCACATCATTCTTAAACAAGCATCCCCGGTAGTCTTGGTCTAAAGATTGTTCCCCGGTGGTATATCAAACATTCAGTGGAGTTACTTCCAATACATCTCAAAACTTCCCCCCAGAGAGTCCAATCTAGTTCCCCAGGAAAGTTGGAATCCATCTCCCCAAGCAGTGAGCCTACCCCCAGTAGATTCTGGAAGCTTATCCTCGCAGAGCACGAACATGTCTCCCGGCTTTATTCAAAGAGTTATTTCTTTACCAGGATATAACTGGGTTATCCTCAGCCAAAAGCCACGGAAAGAGTGTCCTCGACGGAGTCTTCTTATCCCCAGCGAAGTCTGGTAACACTTCCAGCACAACAAGGGTATCCCCAACTACTCAACAAAGTATCTCTCTCCCCACAGAGTATTGCTTCCCAGCAAGATCGCTAGAGTACTTTTCTCCCCGCAGAGTTATCCATTCGCCAGGTTTATTCCCCAACGGAGTTATCTTCTCCTACCGGTATTATTGCAACTATCATCCCCAGCGGAAGCAAAGATCTACTTGCCAACATCAGCCCAGGAGTGACTTCCCGGCACCCGTCAAGGATTTACTTTCCTAGACGAAAACATACATTCCTAAACATCACATACATCATTATAGCATGCATATACGCATCATATCTTACAAATCCCATTTATGTTGAGAACATCATTGCTTGATCCATATCATGCACTGCATATGACTGACCTTTACCTTTCAGGAAAGATCCAGTTAAGTTCTCAGCTATGTCAAGACCTAGTCTGGTTCAGTTAAATCGACTCCAAAGATTTTCCTGGTTATTATCCAGTCAAAGGCCTTCTCTGGTCTAGTTAAACCGACTCCTAAAGGTTTTTCTTTTGAAGACTCAGTTGAAGACTCCAAGACCTTGTCTGGTTCAGTTAAATCGACTCCAAAGATTTTCCTGGTTATTATCCAGTCAAAGGCCTTCTCTGGTCTAGTTAAACCGACTCCTAAAGGTTTTTCTTTTGAAGACTCAGTTGAAGACTCCAAGACCTTGTCTGGTTTAGTTAAATCGACCCCAAACAGATTTTCCTGATAAAGACTTAGTAGAAGATACCCAAGATTCTCTCAATGATTGCTATTGAGGTTGTAGTCGCCTATGGTTCTCTCCCCGATCCTGCGGAGGTGGTAATCCCAGATTTCGCTCAACGATTGCTGTTGAAGTGAAGTTATCCGAGATTCTCTCAATGATTGCTATTGAGGTTGTAGTCGCCTATGGTTCTCTCCCCGATACTGCGGAGGTGGTAATCCCAGATTTCGCTCAATGATTGCTGTTGAAGTGAAGTTATCCAAGATTCTCTCAATGATTGCTATTGAGGTTGTAGTCGCCTATGGTTCTCTCCCCGATACTGCGGAGGTGGTAATCCCAGATTTCGCTCAATGATTGCTGTTGAAGTGAAGTTATCCAAGATTCTCTCAATGTTTACTGTTGAGGTTGTAGTCGCCTATGGTTCTCTCCCCGATCCTGCGGAGGTGGTAATCCCAGATTTCGCTCAACGATTGCTGTTGAAGTGAAGTTATCCAAGATTCTCTCAATGATTGCTATTGAGGTTGTAGTCGCCTATGGTTCTCTCCCCGATACTGCGGAGGTGGTAATCCCAGATTTCGCTCAATGATTGCTGTTGAAGTGAAGTTATCCAAGATTCTCTCAATGTTTGCTGTTGAGGTTGTAGTCGCCTATGGTTCTCTCCCCGATCCTGCGGAGGTGGTAATCCCAGATTTCGCTCAACGATTGCTGTTGAAGTGAAGTTATCCAAGATTCTCTCAATGTTTGCTGTTGAGGTTGTAGTCGCCTATGGTTCTCTCCCCGATCCTGCGGAGGTGGTAATCCCAGATTTCGCTCAACGATTGCTGTTGAAGTTGAAGTTATCCAAGATTCTCTCAATGTTTGTTGTTGAGGTTGTAGTCGCCTATGGTTCTCTCCCCGATCCTGCGGAGGTGGTAATCCCAGATTTCGCTCAACGATTGCTGTTGAAGTTGAAGTTATCCAAGATTCTCTCAATGATTGTTGTTGAGGTTGTAGTCGCCTTTGGTTCTCTCCCCGATCCTGCGGAGGTAGTAATCGTCCCCAGATTCTCTCAGCGTCCCTGTTAAGGTTGAAATCGTCCAAGGTTCTCTCACCGTTCCTGTTGAGGTAGTAACCATCCCTGGTTCATTCATCACCGTTTGAAGCTCCAGATCCAGCTCCTGTAACCAGTCAGGACACATCTACACAAAGAGTTTGAAGACCAGCTCCTGTAACAGGCCAGGTAATCATTTTTTCTTTTGCAGGTACGCCGGTTCTCGCTAAGGAATCTCTTACGCGATCAACATCCAGATGGCATCTATAAGCCTGTCCACCTTCCATCATCTCTTAGCATGGCATCTATAAGCCCATCATCCTATCCATCAATCTCCAAATGGCATTTATAAGCCCATTCCACCATCACATTGCTACTATGTGAGTGCAAATTTTTGGGCACTCTAGTGTTCAATCATCTTCCACCTTCGGATTACGAAAGGCACGTCAGCCAATCTGCATCCTCAGGTTTAAGAAGATTGAACAGGGGCAACTGTTGTACCCCAAAATTTGCCCTCCCATATTCTTCAAAGAATTGCCAAGTCATGCTTCAAAATTCCCCAAGGGTTGCACAGTGTAAGGGCCTCCTAACAGTCAAACTTAGGGTTTTGGTTCTGGCAAAGTAAATGAAGTTTCCAAGGGTCCAATCAAGTCCCACATGCCTACAAATATGGTCAAGCATCCTCATAACAAGTTTCAAGACTTTCAGCACAAAATTGCACAGTCAAAACCCTAATTGCACTACAGTCAACTGTAGGGGCAAAATGGTCATTTGACAGTCAAAAGTTCAAATTTTTGGTTAACATATCATTTTGAAGCCACAAACATCATTTGATCAATGCTTGATCATGATTCTCAAAGCTTGGCTCAAAAATCATCAAGATGCAAAAGTTGCCATATTTGGACAGTTGAAAAAGTCAACTGTAAATTGACCAGGGCATAACTTTCACATGGATTATCATAAAAATTCCATCCAAAGCTTATTTTGAAGATAAAGACATTTCCTACAACTCCTCTTCATACTTCAAGTCCAAGAAATGCTCTCACAAAAAGTTATCAATTTCAACATTATAGGTCATTTTCAAAAGTCAACAAAAAGGGACTTTAAGTCAAAGGCCATAACTTGAGATTGGTAAATCAAAATGACATGGGACCAAAGACATTGGTTAGAGGACTCAAATACCTTTCCAAAATGTCAAAGAACATGAGCAAAGCTTAAAAATTGAGCAAGATATGCCTTGTGGAAGTTGGGAAATTTTTGGATATTTTGAAAAGTCAACATTGATTCAAATGACCTAAAAATGCTAATAGGCCTCTTTTTCTTCCACAATTCATCATCCAAGGCATGTGCACGACCATTTGGCCCAAAGGGAAGTTTTTATCATTTTTATTTTATTTATTTGAATTTTTAAATGCTAGAAATTCATTTAATTAATTAAAATATATAAAAAAATACTAAACCTAGGTTTTTCAATCTTTTTATGCATGATATATACTCAATATTTCGTGCAAATCAGGTTAGGAAAGAATCAAAGGTGATTGGATGTGATTGAAGCCAAAAAGCATGAAAAAAGATTTGGAAAATTATGGCTTGAAAATCAAATATCCTTTTCATTAATTCATGGATTTTTGATCAATTTCTTTGACCTAAATCATTGATACATATATAGGCAAGCAAACCCTCGTGCCTTTGGACTCCAGGATGCGCCATAGATACAGAACCAGGTTTGAGTTTTTAAGAAAAAATTCCAAAACTGAAAACACACTTAGAAGGCTGTTCAGGGCAAGAAATTCAGTCAATTACCTTCCTAGGACATCACTGAGTCTGACTGGATAGTTTTCCACGCGCATAGCCCCTTGAATCGGTATCCAGAAATCAAACTTTTTCATATAATATGCATAATCGTATTTTGATTTTCAAGCACATTCATTGCATTTTTCTTATGGATTCTGACTAATTGATGGATTCTGATGCTAACTGTGTAATTTAATTGTGTTTTTATGCACTATACGTGATTCCACCATTGTTATCATCTAGGGTTTTCCAAGTTCTAAACTGGGCGTTTCCAGCTATTGTAAAATTAGGACAGGCCAATACCATGAACGAATTCAGCGTGTTCAGACGAAAACGAATCAATCCTCGCGCCTAATTTATGTGGCCGGACGGCCTATTCGCTATTTCATAAAATTGCATGTTTTGGGGGGGTTCAAAACCCCCGCTAACCACTTTCTATTTTCAGGAAATAAACAAGCCAAGGAAGAAGAAAGGTACGTGGCCAACATTGATTGGAATATTCAAATTCTCGCGCGAAAAAGAAGCATTAACGTTTGTTTATTTTATTATGTTTATTGATTGCATAATGTACAAAGAAGTAAAGCAGCTCCACTGGCAGGCATAAGCATTGGTAAACCACAGGACCTGGGTTCGAGCCCCAGGTCCCTCACCCTTTCCATGATTTTTTTCTATTAACGCTTCTATGCAGTTTCAACATTAAGGAGCACCATGCGTCCACAAAATCAAGCCATCCACGTGCTTACTGGAAAGGATCAAAGGGTCATAATTGAAAGATCATGGTAAACCTCAGTCAACGCCCATGCATGCTAATAGGAAAGTCAATCAGGCCAGAACGTATTGGGCCTAAAATTACTGGACTTCACCTCATATTTGGGGACAGCACCCCCTAGAGTTTGTTTCTTTTACTCTTTTTATATTTTTCTTTTCTTTATTTTAATTAATTTCTTTTAATTCTTTATAATTAATTATTTTCACAATAATATAAAAAACAAGATAAAATCAGAAAAAGACAAAAAATAAGTATTTTATTTAATTAATATATTTTTTGTAAATAAGTATTATTCATTAATTTTAGTTATTAAATTAGGTTTAATTTTAATATTTTCCTTAATCAATTTAAAATTTGGTGGAATTAGGGTTTGTAATAATTTTTATCCTTTTTTTCTTTTTCTTCACTAATAATTAAATATTATTTATTTTTGTAATTAAATTACCATGTAATTAATTAGGTTAACTTAGGTTTGACTTTAATATTTCTTAATAAACTA
Organism: Vicia faba; assembly: GCA_948472305.1. NCBI lineage: Eukaryota > Viridiplantae > Streptophyta > Magnoliopsida > Fabales > Fabaceae > Vicia > Vicia faba. The sequence continues at coordinate 596,159,931 of OX451736.1, forward strand.
AAAAACAATTAGAATTAGGTTTTCAATTTCATTAAATTCTCATAAATACAAAAAAAACCAAAAAATAATTTCTTTTTCTTTAATTTAATTAATTTGCTAATAATTTAATTTCGTTAAAAGGGTCCAACGCCCTCGTTTTTAATTTTAATTCAATTCGCGTATTTATTTCTTTTTCTTTTAATTTTTTTTTATGTACCTCTCCCAAGGCCATGTAATGTTTATCCTTCGCATTTTAATTCGTTATTTTTCTGTCAAATCGGGTTCTGGAAATTTTGGCGATGTGGACCCGCGCCTGTTGTAATAGTTTAGAACCTTTACCTTTTTCGCACTTTTTAACTATTAAATAAATGCATGCAAGAATGAATGGCAAAAAAATAAAAACAAACGCGTAGATCGCCTATACCATGACAAGATAAAAATAAACGAATCTGACACACGAATCACACACCACCCCTAGGGTACGCCTCACTGTTGCCTTGCCTCGAAAGGTGATCGTCGAGTAGAGGATGTCTTAGTAAGTCCTCATGATCCGGGAACCTGGCATGAGGGTAGCTTCTAAGGTGTCTTCCCATTTCTCTGGTGATCACCATGTCCCGAACCTCGAATTGACCCGAACACCTCCAACGGTGGTGCTACCTACCTCTCAATGGTGGGATGGCACTACTTTAAAGGACATTTACACAGACGAATTCCTTAGGGTAGGTAGGTTCTCATAGATACTTGCTCTAAATTTCAAACAAAAATTCAAAAATGCTTTTCACACCAACACATTTTCAAAAAGCTTTCGAAAGCAATTTTTCAAACACTCTTGAGGACCGATACAAGAGTCGAACTGGAATTTTCAAAGAAACTTTTTAAAACCCACAGTTGAAAAGCAAACGAATCATTTTTGAAAACACAATGAGCAAGTATCTAAGAGCCCATGGATAACCATGGATAGAAAGGGTGCTAACACCTTCCCTTTCTATAACCTACCTCCCGAACCGAGAGCAATCTCTATAAGGAATTTTTCTGTGCTTTTGTCCTTTCCATTTGGAGAAAATAAAAGACGGTGGTGACTCTTGCTTCCGCGACATTTCGCGAACCAGCGTTAAACAGTCAGTTCCAGATCCACCGATCACATTGACCTAATTCAAAGATAACAAAGCATGAAAATGGACAACACCAATCACACTTGCACCCCTAGGGTTACCCCACTTGTTGCCTTCAATAATGGGCCATGTTGCATGTTATGTGTCTTTGGCAAAACAAAACAATTCAAATGATCATAGCCCCTCGATGACGCTTTCGAAAGTTGCCTAAAAATGATCAAGTCCCTTAAAGGAAAAATTGCCCAAAGACACTTGGCACCATTGCAATCATGGTCTAAACGATGACCCGTGCCCGTCCCGTTAACATCCTAACACAAGATTGTCCACCAAATACAATGGTGGAACAAAATTGTTAAAAGGGTTAAAACATAGAAAAAGCCTTTGAGTAAATTTAGGGGTAGACAACTCTTAGTTACTTGATCAACTTGCAAAACACACTTGCCTACTTTTCAAAACACACATCACAATACACTTTCAAAACAACTTTCAAAAACATTGAAAACTTTTCAAAAGACATACACCTTTGTATACATTCAAACATGAATCATTACAAAGGTTGCCACAACAAATGGCCTCTTTTCAAAACATTTTCAAACCCCACAACACAAAGCACCATTTCAAACAATTGAAAATTAAAGGCAAGTGATCTAAGCAAGTAACTAAGAGCCGATGGATAACCATGGATAAAAAGGGTGCTAATACCTTCCCTTTCTATAATCTACTCCCCGAACCCAAGAAAACATCTCAAAGGTTTTTGCTGTGCTTTTTAACCTTTCCTTAGGATAAAATAAAAAGTCGGTGGCGACTCTTGCTCAACCGAAACATTTGCGAAAACAAACGCAAAACCCAAGTCAGTTCTCCCACCGTATCACAATAGGGCTGTGAAAAGGAACCTGAATGGTAGGGTTACTTCGAGATGAAAGCCTAGATAGTAGGGCTGTGAGAAGGAACCTGGATAGTAGGGCTACTTCGATATGAAAGTCTGGATAGTAGGGCTGTGAGAAGGAACCTGGATAGTAAGGTTACTTTGAGATGAAATCTTGGATAGTAGGGCTACTTCGAGATAAAAGCCTGGATACTAGAGTTGCTAAGAAGGAACCTGTATAGTAGGGTTACTTCGAGATGAAAGTCTGGATAGTAGGGCTGCTGAGAAGGAACCTGGATAGTAGGGTTACTTTGAGATGAAAGCCTGGATAGTATGGCTGCTGAGAAGGAACCTGGATAGTAGGGTTACTTCGATATAAGTTTGGGTAGAACTACAGAGGGAACCTGGGTAAGGTTGCTTTTGTCACACCGATGATTACTCTGTTTAGCTTGGAGTGTTGATCAGGGACCTGCTGGAAATTGTTGATAATAATTGTCTTTCCTGAAAGAAATACAGGGTTAGTTATGTGTGATGTGTGATACGGTGGGAAGAGAACTGACTATTTTTGAATGTTGGTTCGCATTTTGCGTTTGTTTTTGCAAAATGTCACGGTAAGCAAGAGTCGCCACCGTCTTTTATTTTATCCAACATGGAATGGAAAAAAGTACAGAAAAATTCCTTTTTCGAGATGTTTCTCGGGTCCGGGGGGTAGATTATAGAAAGGGAAGGTGTTAGCATCCTTTCTATCCGTGGTTATCCACGGGCTCTTAGGTACTTGCTCAAAGTGTTTTCAAAATTTTCTTTTCTTTATGTTTATGGGTTTGAAAGAAGTTTTTGTTTGAAAGGTGTAAGTGCGAAAAGTTTTGTTTTGTTTTGAGAGAGCAAGTACTTAAGAACCATCTACCTACTCGAAAAAAAGAATTAATTTGTGCAAATGTCCTTAAGACAATGCTATCCCACTATTGAGGAGTAGGTAGCACCGTCGTTGGAGTTTAAGGGTCAATTCGATTAAGGGACGTATGGTCACTAAAGCAATGTTAGGACGCATTAGCGGTAACCCTAATGTCTTAGATCATTTTTCCGAGGCAACCGTTTCGAGGCAACTTATGATCTTTGGACAAGAGGGCGACCTCTAAAACTTCCTATACTCAATGACCATGTTCGAAGACAACCAAGTGAGGTGTACCCTAAGAGTGGCATGTGCAAGTGTGTTATTTCGGTTGATTTTATCTTTGTACTTGTCATGGGTGAGCTACGTTGATTTTAAATTCATACATTTGGTCTTGTCATGCATTCCCTATTATAAAACATCTAACAGTTTATGGATTGCGGAAATTAAATTTGCGGAAATTAAATCTAAACTATTACAAGGCGTCGGGTATTTACATCGCCAAAAACAACCCTTTAATTTAAAATGCGGAAAATAAAATAAAGCGATAAAATAAAGTCCTAATTAAAAGTTATTACATTCCAGAAGCAATTACAATATTGGTAAAATAGATCGCGCGCGAAAAATTAAATCGAATGCATTTTTTAGGGTTTTGACCCTTTTTGAAAGAAAGTGAATTTTTGGTTTAGTTTTGAATTAAATGGAATTAAATTAAGTTAACAATTAAATAAATTAATTAATTAAAATATTTTTGGATTTTTGGATATTTAGAGAAATAAGGTAAATTGATTTAAAGTTAGTAAAAACCTAATTTTCTACATTAATTCAATTTTTGCAAAAGCATTAAAAGTTAACCCTAATTAAAACTAAGTAAATTAATTAATATTTGTTTACAAAAATAAAAGTGATGAATTTAATTTTAATAAATAAAATATATTTTTGTGTTTTTGATTTTATGAGGAAAAAAATTAATTGGTTAATTAAATAATAATGATAATAATTAAATAAAACAAATAAATAAAAAGAAAATATAAAGAGAAAAAGAAATAACCCAAAGGGGGGGCCCAGATCTGGATGTGTGATCAGCAGTTGGATGGCCCAAACGAATTGGCCCTTTGTTGACCTTTCCAGATTCTCTATGGCCTGTTGACTAGGGACCATGATACACATCCCCTTGGGACCATCAGATTTGGCATGGAGGCCATCTGTCCACTGATGGCATGAGAGTGTATGGTGAGCCACGCTTTTGAATTTGCACTAGATTTCTTGGAAACAAAATACAACAAATATATGGGGAACCTGGGATTCGAACCCAGGTCCCATTGGACTTTGCACTAGCACCTCTACCAGCTGAGCCAAGGTGTTTACTTGTTAGTGGAATACACACTAATCATTATATTGGAAACAAGTCATATACCTGAATTAAAAAAATAAGAAGCGCGAAATTATGAACCAATGAATGGGGAGAGGCCACGCATTCATCTTCTTTGTTACAACCTGGTTATTTACCTGCGGATTTTTATCCGCAGCTAAATCCCTAGGTTCATCCTAAAACGAGCCCTAAGCCACAAAAATGCAAACTAAGACCATATTCATGATCGTCTCTTCCTCCTGATTTCATCCATGTCCATTATTGGTTCCAACTTTTCCTGCAAAACAAACGGCCAAAAACAAGCTTCCAAAACCCTAGGTTCGGGTATGGGGCTATGGCTCATGAAAACACAATTGAATGATGCAGAAATGTTCTAAATGGAATGATAAACATGATGGTGCAAAGATTTTGCCAGAAAAACGCACGAATATGAGAATATGATTTCATGTACAGGACAAGGTTTAGGGAGACTTACAGCGCGATTCAGGAGAGGAGAGTGCTTGATTTTGATTACTACTTCTTCAGTGGATCTCTAGCAAGAGGTCTACGTTGAGATTTGACCTTGAATCTGCCTCTAGAATGAATTTCAGTTTCAAGCTTTTTTGAGTTTTTTCCAAGTTTTGTATTGGTGACTATGCAGCCTCTAGGTCCTTTTCTCGTATGCTTTGTGTTATATATGTAACATGGGATGAATTAGGTCAGGTTTTGGGCTTTCAATCCTTATGCATTGATGATTTTGGATTTGATATGATCCTCCATTACAAAGCTTCCAAAAATGTCCCAAATCCAATATTTTGTGCATGATATAGCTTGATACGAGTTTGATTGTGTACATGATGATATTTAAGACCTGTATCAATCAAAAAGATATCAAGTTATCAATTTTTAGATTTTATTTAGATTTAAATTGATTTAAAATGAATTAATTCAATAAAAATCAAATAAAATAGAAAAATTGATGAATGGACATAAAACTGAAGATAGGACACGTGTGTAGTGTGAAAAGATCAAATCAAGTGGAAAAAAGTGGGCCCATTTGGAAAATTTTGAAGTTTTGGGGATAGTTGACTTTTGGCAATTTTGGAAAAATGCCCAACTTCAACAATGCATAACTTCTTCAATTTTGAACTTTTGGAGGTTTTCTTTGACTTTTTAGAAACCTTGAGATGTCCTATAACCAACCCTTTTGGTATTATCTCATTTTGATATTCCATGCTCAAGTTATAATCTTTGGAAAAAAAGGTGTTTTTGTTGACTTCCAAAAATGACCTATAATGTCCAAATTTGAAACTTCTTGTGAGTGCATTTCTTGATCTTTGGGCGTGAAGATGGATTGTAGGAAATTTCAGCCTCTTCAAAATGAGCTTTGGATGGGTCATTTATAATAAAGTATGAGAAAGTTAGGCTTGGTCAAAGTTGAGTTGACTTTTCCTACAAAACCCTAATTTAGCAACTTTTGAATCTTGATGAATTTTGAGCAATTCTTGATGAATCATGATCAACCCTTGATCAAATGATGAATTATCCTTCAAAATGAGAATGTTGACAAAAAATCTTGAGGTTTGACTATTTGTAGGTCACAGTTGACTTTTGCCCTAGCACAGTCGATTTTTGGGCCTCTTGAGCAATTGACTGACCAAACTTCCTCCGCAAGGCTTGAAATTTGACATGGATGAACTTGAGAACATATTAGGACATTGGGGAGCACTTAAGGTCATCTGGATGTAAGGACCTTGATGGAACACAAAACCCTAATTTTGAATTGATTGCCTTAGGAGATGATTTGACTGTCCAACTCTTGAGCCATCTTGAGCAACTTGGAGACTCTTCTTGTAATGTCTTGAGAAATATGGTTGGGCAAATTTTGGGGTACAACAGTTGCCCCTGTTCAATCTTCTTAAACTTGAGGATATAGATTGGCTATCGGGCCTTTCGTGGTCCGAAGGTGGAAGATGATTGAACACTGGAGTGCCTAGAAATTTGCACTCGCATGAAGTGGTATCAGCATCGTGATGTCGGGAATGCCATTTGGAGACTGTTGGTAGGTGGTCTTGTCTTCTTTGACTGGATTGGCATCAGAAAAATATTTAGGAATCGATTTAACTGGACCAGAGGAGATTTTGTCTTCTTTGACTGGATTGGCATCAGAAAAATCTTTAGGAATCGATTTAACTGGTCTTGTCTCTTTTGACTGAAATGGTATCAGAAAAATCTTTAGGAATCGATTTAACTGGTCTTGTCTCTTTTGACTGGATTGGCATCAGGAAAATCTTTAGGAATCGATTTAACTGGTCTTGTCTCTTTTGACTAGATTGCCATCAGAAAAATCTTTAGGAATAGATTTAACTGGTCCTGTCTCTTTTGACTGGATTGGCCTCAGAAAAATCTTTAGGAATCGATTTAACTGGTTTTGTCTCCTTTGACTGGGTTGGCCTCAGAAAAATATTTAGGAATCAATTTAACTGGTCTTGTCTCCTTTGACTGGGTTGGCTTCGGAAAAACTTTAGGAATCGATTTAACTGGTTTTGTCTCCTTTGACTGGATTGGCCTCAAAAATATTTAGGAATCGATTTAACTAGTTTTGTCTCCTTTGACTGGGTTGGCCTTAGAAAAATCTTTAGGAATCGATTTAACTGGTTTTGTCTCCTTTGACTGGGCTGGCCTCAGAAAAATCTTTAGGAATCGATTTAACTGGTTTTGTCTCCTTTGACATAGCTGAGAACTTAACTTGATCTTTCTTGAAAGGTAAAGGTCAGTCATATGCAATGTATGATATGGATCAAGCAATGATGTTCTCAAAATAAATGAGATTGTATTATATGATGCGTATATGCATGTATCATGATGTATGGAAATGTGATGTTTTAGCTGGGGAAAATAAATCTCGGATAGCTGCTGGAGAGTAGAGTTGAATTCTTCGTTTCTGCTGGGGATGATGAACGAAGGTAATAAACCTGCAGAAGAAGAGAACTTCGTTGGGGAATAAACTGATGGAGAGATTACTCTGTGGGGGAGAGATGCTCTACTGAGGATTTTAACGATAAACTCCGCTGGGGATTCCGCTGATAAACTCTGCTGGGGATTTCAACGATAAACTCCGCTGGGGATGGATTACCGTTGCTGGTGATATTGAATCTGTTGAGGATTGAATTCCTGTTTGTGAAAGGAAAGAACTCCGCTGGGGATGATCTTCAGTTGCGACTTGTCGGGGATAACCCTGTTAGACTTTTGTAGGGATAAACCTCTGAATTCTGCTGGGAATGATCCTTTGAATTTGGCTGGGGAAATATATTTTTGTACTCCGCTAAGGATAAACTTCCAGAGTCTACTGGGGATGATGCTTCAACTCCGTTCGGGAAGCTTTTTCAGACCGTGATGGGAAATATTGACTCCACTGAGGGTATCTTGTATTCTGCCGGGGAACATTCTTATACTTCGTTGAGGGATAATAAGACTGACGGGGATACTCTTATACTTTCTGGGGAATATTCTTATACTCCGCTGGGGAATATTAAGACCCTTTTTAGTGTTAATGGTAGACCAACTCTGCTTGGGGAGAGTATTGCTGATTCGTTCATGGTTGTAAGTCTCAGCTGGGAGAGCTACCATTACTGTCTTACTCTGCGGGGAGTGAAGGTATCTTAGCCATATTCTTCAGCTGAATCTACCTTTATACCTGGTGAACAAAGCAACCATACAGCTTGGACAATTCTTATTGCCCCTGTTCCTGATGTTACCCGTAATTTATCTTTTACTTCGTATGTAAATATTTATGAGTAGAAATCAATGTCAAATGCATATATCAAAAATGAACATTGGACGTTCTTTGCAAAACAAAACAGATAAAGGAAAAACAGTTTGAAATTTCTTTGAAAATGAATTGTATTGATTTGAAGTTTGGCCTGTAAATAGACGTTTTTGTACAAGAGGCTGACGTCCTAGTAAGAGAACACCGCCGAACAAATAGAATTTACACAATTTGTTAAAACAAAACAAAACAACTATGTGAATGATCCCACTGGGTTCCAACTCTGCTATTGCCTTTATGTCCTCAAGCATCTCATCACTTTGCTGCTTGGTTGAAGATGAATCTGATTGATTAGTGTCGTCGGAGCTTGACAGTTGATACTGAAGTCTGGATACAAGGTGATCCAATTAGACATAGTATTACGCTTTGATCCCTAATTTTTTCCTGGACCGCCCTTTCGGGTTTTCAGTCCACCGGGATACCCTTTTTTGCCCAAGCCGCCTTTTCAGGTTTTCGATTTGCCGGGTGTACAGATTTTTTTATTTTCATCCCTTATTTTTGCCCGAACCCTTTTGGTTCGCCGGGAAGCCCTTATTTTTGCCTAGGCCAGTCAACCTAGCGGGTCTTTGATTATGTGTAGTATCTTTTCATTATGTCTGCATTGACGGGGCGGGGAAGGTCGTCACCATCCATGGTGGTTAGAATCATAGCTCCTCCTAAGAAAATGTTCTTAACCACAAATGGCCCTTCGTAAGTAGGGGTCCATTTGCCCCTGGGATCACCTTGAGGTAAGATAATGCGCTTGATTACCAGATCCCCAACTTGATACTCTTGTCATCTAACTTTCTTGTTAAATGCCTTGGCCATCCGTTTTTGGTACGTCTGACCATGACAAATAGCAGTAAGTCTCTTTTTGTCGATTAGGTTCAGCTGATCAAACCGGGTCTGAATCCAGTCATCTTCACTCAAACTTGCATTCTTCATGATCCGAAGAGAGGGTATCTGAACTTCAATGGGCAAGACTTCCTCCATGCCATAAACCAAGGAATAGGGTGTTTCCCCTGTTGACGTCCGTGCTGAGGTATGGTACCCATGAAGAGAAAATGGTAACATCTCGTGCTAGTCTTTGTATGTCACTGTCATCTTCTGCACAATCTTCTTAATGTTCTTATTAGCTGCTTCGACAACCCCATTCATCTTCGGCCGGTAGGGAGAAGAGTTGTGATGTTGTATCTTGAATTGTTCGCAGAGCTCGGTGATCATCTTGTTGTTGAGATTGGTACCATTGTTCGTAATGATCCTCTCTGGTACACCATATCGACAGATTAGATTGTGCCGAATGAACCGTGCCACGACGTTCTTGGTTACTGTAGCAAAAGAAGTTGCTTCAAACCACTTTGTAAAGTAATCAATTGCTAATAGGATGAAACGATGCCCGTTGGATGCTGTAGGTCTGATCTCGCCGATCATATCAATGCCCCACATTGCAAAAGGCCAAGGTGTCGTCAAGACGTTCAGAAGAACTGGAGGTATGTGCACCTTATTAGCATAGACTTGGCACTTGTGACATATCCGAGAATACTGATAACAGTTGGCTTCCATTGTGGACCAATAATATCCTGCCCGCAGGATTTTCTTTGCCATGGTATGTCCACTGGAATGAGTTCCGAAAGTACCTTCATGTAGCTCTGTCATGATCCTTTCTGCTTCATTCTTATCCACACAACGCAGTAAGGTTGAATCATAGTTACGCTTGTAAAGAATGTCATTGCTGATGAAGAATTTCGCCGCGAACCTTCTCATAAACTTCTTGTCATTAACAGATGCACCCTCAGGGTATTCTTGAGCCTCAAGATACCTTTTTACCTCATGAAACCAGGGCTTTTCTGTTACCTCTTCAGTCTCAATATTACAGCAATGTGCAGGTTCGTCCAATCTTTCAATGATAATCCGGGGAGCTTCGTTGTCCCAATTGACTTTGAACATAGAAGACATCGTAGCCAGCGCGTCCACCAACTGATTCTCCTCTCTAGGGAAGTGTTCAAAGGTTATCTCCTCGAAATGGTAAAGTAACGTCAATACATACTCCTTGTAAGGAATAAGATTAGGGTGTTTCATATCCCACTCGCCTTTCATCTGACTGATCACGAGAGCGGAATCTCCGAAGACACTCAGAAACTTAATCCTTAGGTCAATTGCTGCTCAAAGACCCATGATGCACGCTTCATACTCCGCCATATTGTTGGTGCAGTTGAAACATAGTCGGGCGGTAAACGGAGTATGAGAGCCTTTAGGAGATATGATCACAGTGCCAAATCCGTTACCCAAAGCGTTTGAAGCTCCATCAAAGTACATAGACCATCGGGATCCTTCCTCAGGTCCTTCATCCGGTCCAGGTGTCTCACAGTCAGTCACTATCATGATATTCTCGTCCGGCAATTCAAAGTTCATAGACTGGTAATCATCCACTGCCTGATGTGCCAAATGGTCTGCCAACACACTTCCCTTGATTGCCTTTTGGGTCGTGTACTGGATGTCATACTCAGTCAAGATCATCTGCCATCTTGCTATTCTTCCGGACAAGGCAGACTTCTCGAAGATATACTTGATTGGATCCATCTTTGATATCAACAGAGTAGTGTGAGTCAACATATACTGTCTCAGCCAGCGAGCAGCCCATGCCAAAGCGCAACAAGTTTCTCGAGCAGTGAGTATCGGGTCTCACAGTCGGTAACCTTTTTGCTAAGGTAATAAATAGCATGCTCTTTTCAGCCAGACTCGTCATGCTGCCCCAGCACACACCTCATTGAGTTGTCGAGTACTGTCAAGTATAAGATCAGAGGTCTCCCTTCAACTGGCGGCATTAGAATAGGTGGCTCTTGGAGATACTCTTTGATCCTTTCGAAAGCGGCCTGGAATTCATCGTTCCAACGTACCACTTGATCTTTCTTTAGAAGTTTGAAGATCGGCTCACAAGTAGCAGTTAGGTGTGAGATGAATTGGGCAATGTAGTTCAGTCGTCCCATAAAGCATCTGACTTCTTTCTCTGTTCTGGGAGCTGGCATCTCCTGTATAGCTTTCACATTTGCATGATCCACTTGAATACCTTTATCGCTTACGATGAAACCTAGCAGTTTACCAGATCTCACCGCGAAGGTGCACTTGTTCGGGTTTAACCTCAGCTTGTACAACTTCAACCTGTCAAACATCTTCTGCAGATGGTCAAGATGTTCCTCCTTAGTCTGGGACCTTGCAATCATATCGTCGACGTATACCTCAATATCATGATGGATCATGTCATGAAACAAAGAAACCATGGCACGCTGATACGTTGCCCCAGCATTCTTCAATCCAAAAGGCATGACCTTGTAGCAAAAGGTACCCCACTGAGTAACAAAGGTCGTCTTCTCCATGTCTTCGGGAGCCATTTTAATCTGATTATAACCGGAGAAACCATCCATGAAGGAGAAGACCTTATGATGAGCAGTGTTGTCAACCAGAACGTCGATATGAGGTAGAGGGAAATCATCCTTGGGGCTTGCCCTGTTCAGATCCCTATAGTCAACACACATTCGAACCTTACCATCCTTCTTTGGCACAGGAACCACATTGGCGACCCACTGAGGGTAATAAGTAACTGCTAGAAAACCGGCGTCAAACTGTTTCATAACTTCAGGCTTGATTTTCTCAGACATCTTTGGGCGCATTCGGCGGACCTTCTGTTTCACGGGAGGACATTCTTCCTTGGTAGGTAGGCGATGAACTACAATGTCGGTATCCAAACCAGGCATATCTTCATAAGACCAGGCAAAGATTTCAATGTAGTCATGCAGCATTTAAATAAACCGTTATTTCACATTAGCTTCCATATTTGCACCGATCTTGACTTCCTTCTTGTCTGTCTCAGTACCCAGATTCACTGATTCCACCGGCTCTTCGTGCGGCTGAATAGACCTTTCTTCCTGGAGTAGCAGTCTTGCAAGTTAACTAGGCACTTCGCAATCATCTTCACCTTCATCTTCGGCTAAGTTGATCGGATTGTCGAAGTCATAACTGGCAGTAGCAGAGTCGTTACCAGTGAGGTCCAGAGTGGATGTGGACCTGTATATGTGAGTATGTGTAAAATAGTTGTTTCGCAATATATAATAAAGAAAAACAAGGAGCGCAAAATTTTAAATTCAAGAACGTCCAATGCTTTTATTAATGATATATGAAAATGACACACATAAAGCCCTCACAAATGAAGCCACGGTGCCCCGGGTAAGACACCGGGCCGTAAAGTTTAAACATTGTCTGTTACAGATTCAAAACAAAAGTTTCATTACTGGGTAACAAAAGTAATAGGGATGAAGTCCTTTGTTGTCCAGTTGCTTGGTCCATCGTCGGTCGTAGGATAGATCCAGTTGTCGAACTCAGACTCTTCCACATCATCTTCAATGGCATTCACTCCCGAGTTGCTGATGAACACGAGAGGTCTTCCGATCCTTGCATTCTGATCAACCCTTTGAGCTTCTGCAGTGAAACCCAAACCAAATTTGTTAGTCTTCTGTGTGAAATCAGGGAGTCGTCCCCAATTTGCGCACCCACCTTTCTCAATAACAGCCCGGGCATCCTTGAGGGAAGCCATCTTCATAGGAGAATCTTCAACAACGGTCTCAGCTGACGCCAGTGTTTAGGGAACCTCCTCAAAATGCTGGAACGGGGTCTCAATGAACTCCCCATCCATCTCTACATATCGGAAAGAGTTGAGGTGGCTCACCATGTACTCTTCCTCTCCTTGCACTGTCACAATCTTCCCTTTGACCGGGTACTTCAGCTTCTGGTGGAGTGTTGAGGTTACGGCCCCAGCTTTGTGGATCCACGGACGACCCAGCAGACAAGAATAAGATGGCCGAATGTCCATCACATAGAATGTAGAATTGAAAACCTGAGAACCAACTTTAATCGGAATATCAACTTCTCCGTGCACCATTCTTTTAGACCCATCAAAGGCCCTGACGACAATGTTGCTTGGCTTCAGCTCCAACCCTTCACAGTCCAGCCGGTCTATAGCTTTCTTAGGTAAAACGTTCGACGAGGAACCAATATCCACCAATACATGTGCAAGAGTAGTGCCCCTGCATTCAATGGAGACATGCAGGGCATCGTTGTGATTCTTCCCCTTAGCAGTCAAGTCGGTGTCAGAGAAACCCAACCCATTATCAGCAGTTAAATTGGCCATGCAATATGTGAACTGATCAGTTGATGTCTCTTATGGCACGTGGGTAGTCTTCAAGAAGGTAATCAAGGCCTTGGTATGGGCCTCTGAGCATAGCAACAGTGACAACATAGAAATCTTGGACGGGGTTTGCCCCAGCTGTTCAACTACATTGTAGTCACTCTTTTTGAAAATCTTCAGAATCTCTTCCATCTCTTGTCTAGAAGCTTCAACAGTAATCGTCTTCGATGCCTCCATCTGGGCAGGCTCACTGGTGGTCCCTTTGCCCCGAGTGTCAGATGACTCAGCGACAGGGGTAAGAATAGGAACTTGAACATGAATAGCAGCGGGTACACTGGCAGGTGTAATAACAACGGGCTTTCGGGCAGTTGGTGGAGAGATATCAGGTGAGAAAAGTCTTCCGCTGCGGGTGACTTTAGAGGGTCCAACAATATTGCTGACGTCAGTATCAACATCCAACTCTTGCTTAACTCCATGAAAATAAACATCAGCCCCATAGTGCCAAGGGACATCTTTATCAGAAGTATAAGGGATGGGCCCCGGAACAGTGATGATCACAGGTGTGATTCTTGGAACAGATGTAATTCTAACAGGCTTCCTCGAGGGAGCCTTGGAAGAATTGTCGAAGATGGTGATAATGGCAACTTCTTCAGAAGGAACTAAGGTAACAACAGTCTTTTCAAATAAAATATCTTTACTATCCATCAGGCGTTGGACACCTGACTTCAAAAGCGGACAACCGGTAGGTAGGACAGAACACATACGGTAACCTTCGTCACAGCCCGGAAATAAATCGGCTAGCAAAAGGTTCTTCTTTACAGTCATTAGAGGGGTAACAATGTCATTCACAGAAACCACAAACGAGTCTTCATCTATAGCATTCACTCCATGCTTGGGCATAGGAGCAGTCACAACATTGGGCCTTTCGGGCGCCTCGAACTCAATCTCCTTTGCATCAATTAAGTCTTGTATCTTATTCTTCAAAGTCCAACAATCATCTATATTATGCCCCGGGCTATCAGAGTGATAAGCACAGCGGGCATTAGGGTTATACCTCGGTGATGTTGTATTTGGATTCTTTGGGGCTTCCTTTAGAATCACCAGATTGGTCTTCAGCAACTGTGGCAGAATCTGAGATAAGGTCATGCTGAGACGAGTGAATTGCCTTCGAGGTCTCTCGTCCTTCTGTTGATTGTTGTGTTGAGGAGCACCAGCAGGTTTTTAAATAACAACCGCATTAACAGCTTGGCGGTGTTCAGGTATATTCTGCCTTCTCGCACTGTAGACAGCACTGGACTCCTTCTTAAACGGCTTCTTCTCGGTGCTCGATGAAGCACCCTTCTGTATCCTACCGGCCTTAATACCAGCCTCAATCCTCTCGCCGGTCAAAATTAGCTCTGTAAACCCAGACGAAGAGCTTCCAATTAGATGGTTGAAGAATGGACCTGACAAGGTCCCCAGAAACATGTCCACAAGCTCCCGATCAGCCAAGGGTGGTTGCACTCTACCGGCGAGGTCCCTCCACTTCTGAGCATAATCTTTGAATCTTTCACCCATTCCCATTGACATACCCTAGAGTTGGGTACGCGTGGGAGCAAGGTCGGAGTTATACTGATACTTCCTGTAGAATGCAGTAGCCAAATCTTCCCAACTGCGGATACTGGCTCCGTCCAACTGGTAGAACTATTCAAGCTGAGTCCCTGAGAGACTGTATTGAAAGAAATGGATCCATAAGTTCTTATCAACGGTGTACGGCTGAATCTTCCTCACATATGACCGGAGGTGCAGCTTCGGACAAGAAACTCCGTCATATTTAGCAAAGGTTGGTGCTTTGAATTTATGGGGAATCACCACCCCAGATGATAGACCTAGATCAGCAAAGTCCGGACCAGGCACTTTCTGAACTTCCATAGCGCTCAACCGGTCTTCCAGTTATTTATATTTGTCCTCAGCAGGAGGATACTATTCTTCATCGAAGTTCGTCTCATTGTCGGAGACCACATGGCTAGGGGCCCTCCTTTCTTCTTGACTATCTTTCCCTCCAGATGAGGTAGTCAAATCAACTTCATTCTGTAGCCTGTTTCCAAACCTATGCCCTGTGTTGAACAGGATGGTCCTCTTCTTCTTCTTCTCTTTCAGAATCAGGGTCTTCAGGTCTTGCTGACCCTTAGCTAGATTCATGAACAACTCTTGAAATTGGGCATTCTGGGCCTGGAGGTCCTTGATAGCTTGCTCAGTTGAAGGTTCAGCAGACATGATGAGTGAGTGCTGGAATAAACAGCGAAGAAGATAAGAGACCTGTAACGGGTAGCTGTTATGGAGTGCATGGGATGAAATGTGTATGACATGATTTCAAAGACAATTGAGAGATTCAAATTTGTAAACCAGAAAGGAAACACACTTTATTAGATAAACTTTGGAATTCAAATTTTTCAATTAATGCCATTAAGGCGTTACATGAAAGGAAATACTGAAAAGTAAATAAAAACTGGAAAGGAAATCATCAAAGGCCTGTCAATGCTCCCATGGTCTCTTCTTCTCAGTGCGGACGTAGTCATTGAGAATCCGCTCGTTCTCCAGCTGCCTAGTCAACTTCTGGATCTTCTGCTCTTGCTCATTGAACCTCTCTCGGTAAGAATCCCGTTCTTCCCTCAGCTGCATCCAAGACCTTTTCAGTGCCCCAATGTCAGTGGGAATATAAGGATGGAGGATGGTTGGAAGAACTCCTTCTTCATTAGCAACTTCAAGAATGACAGGCCGGACGGCTTCATACGGCATACCCAGCTTTTGGGCACAGATACGGACCCATCTGAGACATGGCTCCATCGGAAGTGAAGTCTTTGGGCCCAGCTCATGTGGATCAGATTGGTGAACTCTATCCCAAGCCCTTATGAATTTGCGGCGTAGCTCGTCGCCATCCCCTTGAAAATCAAAGATGATATGAGGCATTAGCAGCTCATGAGGTCCTTCTCTTCTGGCACGCCCAAACTGACGTAAGGCTAAGCACGGGTTGTAGGAAATTCCTCCATGGGTTCCTATCAATGGAACATTAGGGTACTCCCCACAGCGATCAATGATAGTCACCTCGTCCATACCCTTGAGAGTCCAAATGATGTCATTATGCGAGAGAGACATAACCCTATAAGCCCAGCCCATGCCTTCTTTATTCTTCAGCACTGACTTGGGGAGGTGCGAAATAAACCATCTCGACAATAATGGAGCACAGCATATCAAGGTTCCCCACTTTCGGGCAGTACGAGCATAGAGCTGATTAAGGATGTCACCCAAGAGAGTGGGTACAGGATTGAGAGAGATGAAGATCTTTACCATATTCACATTAACAAAGGAGTCAGAGTTCGGAAACAACACCAAGCCATATATCAAAAGAGCCAGAATATCCTCGAACGCCTTGAAGTCTAGACTATCCCAGAAGTAGTTAGCCTTACCAACCAAGAACTTAGTCAGAAAGCTCTTTGCTCCACTTCTAGTCTCCCAATTAGCCATTACTTCTTCTTTGGTCAAATGAAGGGCTGCAGAAATCTCTTTGGGCCTAAGGGTCTTCTCCCAACCAGTAAACGGGGTCTGCTCCAGAACAGAGATACCGAGCAGCTGAGAGAACTCTTCTAAGGTGGGAACCAGCTGATAGTCTTGAAAAGTAAAACAACGGTACATCGGATCATAGAATTGGACCAGGACACTCATCATCTGCTCGTCCAATTTGGAGGTGACCAAACTGAGAAGATAACCATGCCTCCTGATGAAGGAAGTAGTGTCAGGCATCTTGGCAACCAACTCTTTAAGCAAGGTGAGGACCTGGACAAAGTTGATCCGAATGGTATTCCTACGCAAGGGCATCATAATGACCTACAAAATAGAACAAAGATGAATCCCTCCTGTCTTTGAAATAGGTTAGTCCAATGCAAGATGTATGCAATGTTATGATGTCATGATGTCATGATAGTAAGCACACCACAAGTATCCACAAATAGCAAACATGGTAAAGGCACACAAGTCACACAAAAGATCCCTAAGATTTCAGGCTGGCAAGGAGCTTAGGTACTACCCTTTTTCAGTTCAGTTGGTTTAAACCTGTCCTAAAAATAGTAACCGGGTTCTAGAGGATCTCAATATCACTGACTACCCTCAATCGGTCATAATTCCAGTTTAGCAACCTTTTCTTGCAGACGGAATCATCGCGAGAGTTTAGTCTCAATGAGTGTAGCATACTGCTACTGTTCTATGGCCAAGTTGGTCAATTTAAAGGTTCTAAGGTCAGTTGGTGCTTAATGACCCCTTAGAAGACCCATATTCTCCTCGTTCCAACACAAGGGATATCGGTACAGACTAAAGTGCCACACCAACGTAGCTACTGCTTCAACCGTATCGGTCTACACCGTACAATTCCCTCACAGTTTATTGCTACTTACCTAAAGGGTATCCCCCAGATCCGGGTTAAGATCTATAAGAACTCTGATACAAGCCCACAAATATAAATCATACAAAGCATACAATTGAAAACACAATGATCTAATCCTAAGGTACACCCCACTTATTATGTCCTCAGCAGAGTCGCCAGTTCTGTGATACGGTGGGAAGAGAACTGGCTGTTTTTGGAATGTTGGTTCGCATTTTGCGTTTGTTTTCACAAAATGTCGCGGTAAGCAAGAGTCGCCACCGTCTTTTATTTTATCCAACATGGAAAGGAAAAAAGCACAGAAAAATTCCTTTTTCGAGATGTTTCTCGGGTCCGGGGGGTAGATTATAGAAAGGGGAGGTGTTAGCACCCTTTCTATCCGTGGTTATCCACGGGCTCTTAGGTACTTGCTCAAAGTGTTTTCAAAATTTGCTTTTCTTTGTGTTTGTGGGTTTGAAAGAAGTTTTTGTTTGAAAGGTGTAAGTGCGAAAAGTTTTGTTTTGTTTTGAGAGAGCAAGTACTTAAGAACCATCTACCTACTCGAAAAAAAGAATTAATATGTGCAAATGTCCTTAAAACAATGCTATCCCACTATTGAGGAGTAGGTAGCACCGTCGTTGTAGTTTAAGGGTCAATTTGATTAAGGGACGTGTGGTCACTAAAGCAATGTTAGGACGCATTAGCGGTAACCCTAATGTCTTAGATCATTTTTCCGAGGCAACCGTTTCGAGGCAACTTATGATCTTTGGACAAGAGGGCGGCCTCTAAAACTTCCTATACTCAATGACCAGGTTCGAAGGCAACCAAGTGAGGTGTACCCTAAGAGTGGCATGTGCAAGTGTGTTATTTCGGTTGATTTTATCTTTGTACATGTCATGGGTGAGCTATGTTGATTTTAAGTTCATACATTTGGTCTTGTCATGCATTCCCTATTATCAAACATCTAACAGTTTATGGATTGCGGAAATTAAATTTGCGGAAATTAAATTTGCGGAAACTAAATCTAAACTATTACAAGGCGTCGGGTATTTACATCGCCAAAAACAACCCTTTAATTTAAAATGCGGAAAATAAAATAAAGCGAAAAAATAAAGTCCTAATTAAAAGCTATTACATTCCGGAAGCAATTACAATATTGGTAAAATAGATCGCGCGCGAAAAATTAAATCGAATGCATTTTTTAGGGTTTTGACCCTTTTTGAAAGAAAGTGAATTTTTGGTTTATTTTTGAATTAAATGGAATTAGATTAAGTTAACAATTAAATAAATTAATTAATTAAAATATTTTTGGATTTTTGGATATTTAGAGAAATAAGGTAAATTGATTTAAAGTTAGTAAAAACCTAATTTTCTACATTAATTCAATTATTTGCAAAAGCATTAAAAGTTAACCCTAATTAAAACTAAGTAAATTAATTAATATTTGTTTACAAAAATAAAAGTGATGAATTTAATTTTAATAAATAAAATATATTTTTGTGTTTTTGATTTTATGAGGAAAAAAATTAATTGGTTAATTAAATAATAATGATAATAATTAAATAAAACAAATAAATAAAAAGAAAATATAAAGAGAAAAAGAAATAACCCAAAGGGGGGGGGGGGGGTTGGGCCCAGATCTGGATGTGTGATCAGCAGTTGGATGGCCCAAACGAATTGGCCCTTTATTGACCTTTCCAGATTCTCTATGGCCTGTTGACTAGGGACCATGATGCACATCCCCTTGGGACCATCAGATTTGGCCTGGAGGCCATCTGTCCACTGATGGCATGAGAGTGTATGGTGAGCCACGCTTTTGAATTTGCACTGGATTTCCTGGAAACAAAATACAACAAATATATGGGGGACCTGGGATTCGAACCCAGGTCCCATTGGACTTTGCACTAGCGCCTCTACCAGCTGAGCCAAGGTGTTTACTTGTTAGTGGAATACACACTAATCATTATATTGGAAATAAGTCATATACCTGAATTAAAAAAATAAGAAGCGCGAAATTATGAACCAACGAATGGGGAGAGGCCACGCATTCATCTTCTTTGTTACAACCTGGTTATTTACCTGCGGATTTTTATCCGCAGCTAAATCCCTAGGTTCATCCTATAAAACGAACCTTAAGCCACAAAAATGCAAACTAAGACCATATTCATGATCGTCTCTTCCTCCTGATTTCATCCATGTCCATTATTGGTTCCAATTTTTCCTGTAAAACAAACGCCCAAAAACAAGCTTCCAAAACCCTAGGTTCGGGTATGGGGCTATGGCTCATGAAAACACAATTGAATGATGTAGAAATGTTCTAAATGGAACGATAAACATGATGGTGCAAAGATTTTGCCAGAAAAACGCACGAATATGAGAATACGATTTCATGTACAGGGCAAGGTTTAGGGAGACTTACAGCGCGATTCAGGAGAGGAGAGTGCTTAATTTTGATTGCTACTGCTTCAGTGGATCTTTAGCAAGAGGTCTACATTGAGATTTGACCTTGAATCTGCCTCTAGAATGGATTTCAGTTTCAAGCTTTTTTGAGTTTTTTCCAAGTTTTGTATTGGTGATTATGCAGCCTCTAGGTCCTTTTCTCGTATGCTTTGTGTTGTATATGTAACATGGGATGAATTAGGTCAGGTTTTGGGCTTTCAATCCTTATGCATTGATGATTTTGGATTTGATATGATCCTCTATTACAAAGCTTCCAAAAATGTCCCAAATACAATATTTTATGCATGATATAGCTTGATACGAGTTTGATTGTGTACATGTTGATATTTAAGACCTGTATCAATCAAAAAGATACCAAGTTATCAATTTTTAGATTTTATTTAGATTTAAATTGATTTAAAATGAATTAATTCAATAAAAATCAAATAAAATAGAAAAATTGATGAATGGACATAAAACTGAAGATAGGACACGTGTGTAGTGTGACAAGATCAAATCAAGTGGAAAAAAGTGGGGCCATTTGGCAAAATTTGAAGTTTTGTGGATAGTTGACTTTTGGCAATTTTGGAAAAATGCCCAACTTCAACAATGCATAACTTCTTCAATTTTGAACTTTTGGAGGTGTTCTGGGACTTTTTAGAAACCTTGAGATGTACTATAACCAACCCTTTTGGTCTCATCTCATTTTGATATTCCATGCTCAAGTTATAAGCTTTGGGAAAAAAGGTGTTTTTGTTGACTTCCAAAAATGACCTATAATGTCCAAATTTGTAAATTCTTGTGAGTGCATTTCTTGATCTTGGGGTGTGAAGATGGATTGTTGGAAATTGCATCCTCTTAAAAATGAGCGTTGGATGGGTCATTTCTCATAAAGTATGAGAAAGTTAGGCTTGGTCAAAGTTGAGTTGACTTTTCCTACAAAACCCTAATTTAGCAACTTTTGAATCTTGATGAATTTTGAGCAATTCTTGATGAATCATGATCAACCCTTGATCAAATGATGAATTGTCCTTCAAAATGAGAGTGTTGACAAAAAATCTTGAGGTTTGACTATTTGTAGGTCACAGTTGACTTTTGCCCTAGCACAGTCGATTTTTGGGCCTCTTGAGCAATCGACTGACCAAACTTCCTCTGCATGGCTTGAAATTTGACATGGATGAACTTGATAACATATTAGGACATTGGGGAGAACTTGAGGTCATCTTGATGTAAGGACCTTGATGGATCACAAAACCCTAATTTTGAATTGACTGCCTTAGGAGATGATTTGATTGTCCAACTCTTGAGCCATCTTGAGCAACTTGGAGACTCTTCTTGTAATGTCTTGAGAAATATGGGAGGGCAAATTTTGGGGTACAAAATGATGCATGAGATGCATTGTGATGAGGTTCTCAAGATAACTGAGACCATGTTATATGTAATGTATGCACATGTCATGATGTATGAACATGAAATGCTGACGTAATAATCTGAGTCCTGGAAAATAAATCCCTGACTGCTGTTTAGAGAGTATGAGAAATGGTATTCTTGACTGCTGTAAAAAACCATAGTTCCTCTATTTCTGTTGGGGATGGTGAACAAAGATGACTATGTTGGGGATTTGCCCCTCGTTTATGGATATTCTGTCGAGGAGAGACCCTATTTGAGAACAACTATGCGGGAGAATAACTCTATTTGAGAGGAGATACTCTGTTGATAGATCTGCTGATTTGGAGAAATAAACCCCACCGGGGATGAATTTCCATTGCTGGTGATAATGAATTTTGTTGGAGATTAAATTTCTGCTTGTGAGAGAAATAAACTCTGCTTGGGGAAAAGTTTACCGACTCGCTCGCGATTGTAAACATCAGCTCGGGGGAGCTATGTCCTGTTCGAGAAAGCTAACATCACTGTCTTTGGATACTTTTTACTCTGTGGGGAGTGTATGTACCACTGCTCATGTTCTCAAGGTGGCTTTATCCCTGTACCTGATGGGCAGAGTAACTGTAGGGTTTGGGCACTTCTTGTTTGTCCCTGTTCCTGGAATTACGAGTAATCGTCTTTTGTTTCTCATGTAAATATTTATGAGCAACAATTATTTTCAAATGCATATATCAAAAATGAATCATTGGACGTTCTTGCGAAACAAAACAGAAAAATAAAAACAATTTGAAATTTCTTGTGAAAAAGAATTGTATTGATTTTTGAAGTTGGCTTGCAATAGGCGTTTTATACAAGGAGGCTGATGTCCCAGTAAGAGAACGCCGCCGAAAGATAGAAATTACAATTTGTGTTAAAGAAAGAAAAACAACTATGTGAAACAATCCCATCGGGTTCCAACTCTGCTATTGCCTTTATATCTTCAAGCGTCTCATCACTTTGCTGCTTGGCCGAAGGTGGATCAGATTCATTGGCGCTGTCTGAGCTTGATAGTTGATACCGAAGTCTGGTTGGAAGATGGTCTAATGAGACATAGTGTTACGCTTCAATCCCTAAATTTTGCCTGGACCTCCCTTTCGGGTTTTCAGTCCATCGGGATACCCTTTTTTGCCCAAGTCGCCTTTTCAGGTTTTCAACTTGTCGGATGTACAGTTTTTTTTCATTTTCATCCCTTACTTTTTCCCGAACCTTTTTGGTTCGCCGGGAAGCCCTTATTTTTGCCTAGGCGAGTCAACCTAGCGGGTCTTTGATTATGCATAGTATATATTCACTATGTATGCATTGACGGGGTGAGGAAGGTCGTCACCATCTGTGATCGGTGGATCTGGAACTGACTGTTTAACGCTGGTTCGCGAAATGTCGCAGAAGTAAGAGTCGCCACCGTCTTTTATTTTCTCCAAATGGAAAGGACAAAAGCACAGAAAAATTCCTTAAAGAGATTGCTCTCGGTTCGGGAGGTAGGTTATAGAAAGGGAAGGTGTTAGCACCCTTTCTATCCATGGTTATCCATGGGCTCTTAGATACTTGCTCATTGTGTTTTCAAAATTGTTTTATTTGCTTTTCAACTGTGGGTTTAAAAAAGTTTCTTTGAAAATTTCAGTTCGACTCTTGTATCGGTCCTCAAGAGTGTTTGAAAAATTGCTTTCGAAAGCTTTTTTGAAAATGTGTTGGTGTGAAAAGTATTTTTTTGAGTTTGTTTTGAAATTAGAGCAAGTATCTAGAGTCGTCTACCTACCCTAAGGAATTCGTCTGTGTAAATGTCCTTTAAAGTAGTGCCATCCCACCATTGAGAGGTAGGTAGCACCACCGTTGGAGGTGTTCGGGTCAATTCGAGGTTCGGGACATGGTGATCACCGGAGCAATAGGAAGACACCTTAGAAGCTACCCTCATGCCAGGTTCCCGGATCATGAGGACTTACTAAGACATCCTCTACTCGACGATCACCTTTCGAGGCAAGGCAACAGTGAGGCGTACCCTAGGGGTGGTGTGTGATTTGTGTGTCGTTTCATTTATTTTTGTCTTGTCAGGTTATGGGTGATCTACGCTTGTTTTTATTTTTGTCCATACAGTCTTTCATGCTTTTGATTAACAGTTAAAAATATTGCGGGAAAGTAAAAATCTAAAGCTATTACAAAAGGCGCGGGTCCACATCGCCAAAAGTTTCTCGAACCCGATTTGACAGAAAATAAATAAAGAAATAAAGAAAATAAGGAATTAAAAGTGCGAGTAATTAGATACATGGCTTCGGGAGAGATACATGAATATTTAAACGGAATAAAATAATATGTGAATTAATAATTAAATCGAAACGAGGGTGTTGGACCCTTTTTGCAAAAATTAAATTAATGATGCATTAATTAAAATAAAAAAAAGAAAGAACTTGTTTTTTGGTATTTTTTAATGTTCTAGGATTTAATATATAAAAAAAAATTAACTAAAATTAAAATAAGATGTAAACCCTAATTCTAGTGGCTTTTAATTTATTAAAAAATATTGAAGTTTTTTAACCTAAAATTAACCTTAATGTTTATATACAAATTTAATTATAAAAATAAATATTTAACTATTTAATTATTTATGAAAGAAAAATAAAAAAGATGAAAAATTATTAATTAAACCCTAATTCTATGTTTTTTAGATTTTTATTAAAAGTATTAAAATTAAAACCTAATTTATACTAATTTAATTACATGCAAATTTATTTATAAAAAATACTAGAAATAAAAATATTTATTATTTTAATTCTTTTCTGATTTTTTTTAATTGTTTTGTATTTTATGAAAATAATAAAGCTAATTAATAAATAATAATTAAAAGGAAAATAGAAAAATAAAACAAAAAAAAGGGTAGGAGGAATTGCAAACCTAGGGGGGTTCAGACCCCAAATAGGCGGTTTGGCCTTAGTAATTCAGGCCCAATGACCTTGGCCTTTGTTGACCTTTCACGCTGGCATGTGGATTCATTGACCCAAGCTTATGATGCGCTTCAAATTGTGGCCTTTGATTGGATCTCCAGGGGCACGTGGATGGTCAGATGCGATGGGTGTATGGTGTTCCTTGCTATTGAAACTGCATGTGAACATATATTGAAAAATAATATTGAAACAATGAAGACCTGGGACTCGAACCCAGGTCAGGAATGTTGCTACCACTATGCCTTGCCAGCTGAACCAACTCACGCATGTTAACATTAAATAACTAACAAATATTATAATAAGAAAACAATGGTTAGTGGACTCTGCGCGCGAAATTCAAACCAGCCTATCACATCTTGCCACGAATTCATCTTCTTCGCATAGTTTTGTTTTCCTGAAACATGAATATCATAAGCAACGGTTTTTATGTGTTGTCTTAGGCCAGCTTTGGAAAAATAGCGATTAGGCCTAGGACGCTCATAAATTGAGCGCGAGCATGGCCTCTTCTTCGTCCAGACGCGCTTATTCTAATGGTATGGGTCTGGAAGGCCAATTTTTCTTTGTTTCAAAAGCCCTAATTCCAAGGTCCTGTAACCCTAGAAATTGACAATGGCGAAATCGTATACAAAGCGTAAAAACACAATTAAACACATGGGTTAGCTTCAGAATAGCATGAGGAATGTAAATCAACAATTACAACTTGCAATAAACGCATGAATGAAGATGCACGATTGTGAATTTTATTTGAAACAGTTTTCCTCCATTGTACCAATTCCGGGTGTTTTGATGAGCGTTTGTGATTGGAAAACGTTCAGTAATGCTTGAGGAAGCTAATGAGATGGAAATCTTGGCTTGAAACCTCCTGCAAGTTAGTTTTCAGAATTGAGTTTCTTGCCAAATTTTTCAAGTTTGATGATCAATTTCTAGCGCAGCTTAATGGTCATTAGGACTAGGTTTTCGTTTAGGCTTATGTACTGAATGAATTAGGTTAAGAATATTGATCCCAATCTCTTGCAATGATGGTTTTGAAGATTTGATTTTCCATCATTATTTTTTCAATCTTTCCATGTGCTTTTTGATACAAATCAACTCCAATCTCTCCAAATCTTTCTATATTGGGATATGCACGAATTATTGAGAATAAAACATGTACAAAAAAATTTGATAGGTTAAGTTAAGTATTTTTCACATATTTAATTGATTTAAATGAATTAATATAAATAAAAATTCAAATAAATAAATAAATAATGAATAAAAACTTCCCTTTGGGCCAAGTGGTCGTGCACATGTCATGGATGATGAATTATGGAAGAAAAATGGGCCCATTAGCAATTTTAGGTTATTTGAATCAATGTTGACTTTTCAAAATATCCAAAACTTTCCCAACTTCCACAAGGCATAACTTGCTCAATGTTTAAGCTTTTCTCATGTTCTTGGACATTTTGGAAAGGTCTTTGAGTCCTCTAACCAATGCCTTTGGTCCCATGTCATTTTGATTTACCAATCTCAAGTTATGTCTTTTGACTTAAAGTCCCTTTTTGTTGACTTTTGAAAATGACCTATAATGTTGAAATTGATAACTTTTTGTGAGAGCATTTCTTGGACTTGAAGTATGAATATGAGTTGTAGGAAATGTCTTTCTCTTCAAAATGAGCTTTGGATGGAATTTTTCTGATAATCCATGTGAAAGTTATGCCTTGGTCAATTTACAGTTGACTTTTTCAGTTGTCCAAATAAGGAAACTTTTGCATCTTGATGATTTTTGAGCCAAACTTTGAGAATCATGATCAAGCATTGATCAAATGATGTTTGTGACTTCAAAATGATATGTTGATCAAAAATTTGAACTTTTGACTGTCAAATGACCATTTTGCCCCTACAGTTGACTGTAGTGCAATTAGGGTTTTTGACTGTGCAATTTTGTGCTGAAAGTCTTGAAACTTGGTATGAGGATGCTTGACCATATTTGTAGGCATGTGAGACTTGATTGAGCCTTTAGAAACTTCATTTTCTTGATCAGAACACAAGCCCTAATTTTGACTGTATAGGAGGCCCTTGAACTGTGCAACCCTTGGGGAACTTTGAAGCTTGACTTGGCAATTTCTTGGAGAATATGGGAGGGCAAATTTTGGGGTACAACAGTTGCCCCTGTTCAATCTTCTTAGACCTGAGGATGCAGATTGGCTGACGCGCCTTTCGTAATCCGAAGGTGGAAGATGATTGAACACTAGAGTGCCCAGAAATTTGCGCTCACATAGTAGTCGTGTGGTGATGGGAATGGGCTTATAGATGCCATTTAGAGGTTGATGAATAGGATGATGGGCTTATAGATGCCATCTGGATGTTGATCGCGTAAGAGATTCCTTAGCGAGAACCTGCATACCTGCAAAAGAAAAATGAGTACCTGGCACGTTGCAGGAGCTGATTTTCAGATGCTTGGTATAGATGTGTCCTGACTGGTTACAGGAGCTGAGTCTGGAGCTTCAAACGGTGATGAATGAACCAGGGATGGTTACTACCTTAGCGTGAACGGTAAGAGAACCTTGGGTGACTTTAACTTCAACTACGCTCGTTGAGAAAATCTTGGTGGGAATTACCATCCTTGCAGTATCGGGAAGAGAACCAATAGGCAATTATAATCTGAAAGGGAATTACATCTCACGCACCGTCGGGGAGAGGACCAAAGGAAATTATAACCTGAAAGGGAATTACATCTCATGCACCATCGGGGAGAGGACCAAAGGAAATCATAACCTGAAAGGGAATTACATCTCACGCACCGTCGGGGAGAGGACCAAAGGAAATCATAACCTAAAATGGAATTACATCTCACGCACCGTCAGGGAGAGGACCACAGGAAATCATAACCTAAAAGCAAAACCTAAAAATGGAAATCTCATGCACCGTCGGAGAGAGAACCAATAGGAAAATATAATCTCAAAGAAAAACCTAAAATGGAAATCTCATGCACCGTCGGAGAGAGAACCAATAGGAAAATATAATCTCAAAGAAAAACCTAAAATGGAAATCTCATGCACCGTCGGAGAGAGAACCAATAGGAAATTATAATCTCAAAGAAAAACCTAAAATGGAAATCTCATGCACCGTCGGAGAGAGAACCAATAGGAAAATATAATCTCAAAGAAAAACCTAAAATGGAAATCTCATGCACCGTCGGAGAGAGAACCAATAGGAAAATATAATCTCAAAGAAAAACCTAAAATGGAAATCTCATGCACCGTCGGAGAGAGAACCAATAGGACATTATAATCTCAAAGAAAAACCTAAAATGGAAATCTCATGCACCGTCGGAGAGAGAACCAATAGGACATTATAATCTCAAAGAAAAACCTAAAATGGAAATCTCATGCACCGTCGGAGAGAGAACCAATAGGACATTATAATCTCAAAGAAAAACCTAAAATGGAAATCTCATGCACCGTCGGAGAGAGAACCAATAGGACATTATAATCTCAAAGAAAAACCTAAAATGGAAATCTCATGCACCGTCGGAGAGAGAACCAATAGAAAAATATAATCTCAAAGAAAAACCTAAAATGGAAATCCCATGCACCGTCGGAGAGAGAACCAATAGGGCATTATAATCTCAAAGAAAAACCTAAAATGGAAATCTCATGCACCGTCGGAGAGAGAACCAATAGGGCATTATAATCTCAAAGAAAAACCTAAAATGGAAATCTCTTGCACCGTCGGAGAGAGAACCAATAGGAAAATATAATCTCAAAGAAAAACCTAAAATGGAAATCTCATGCACCGTCGGAGAGAGAACCAATAGGAAAATATAATCTCAAAGAAAAACCTAAAATGGAAATCTCATGCACCGTCGGAGAGAGAACCAATTAGGAAATTATAATCTCAAAGAAAAACCCAAAATGGAAATCTCATGCACCGTCGGAGAGAGAACCAATAGGAAAATATAATCTCAAAGAAAAACCTAAAATGGAAATCTCATGCACCGTCGGGGAGGGAACCATAGAAAATTATAACCTGAAATAACTTCTACTGAGTCTTCATCAGAAAAATCTGTTGGGAGTCGATTTAGCTGGACTAGAGAAGGCCTTGGACTAGATAAGAAATCTTTGGAGTCGATTAACTGAGCCGGTCTAGGTCTTGAAATATGATTGAGAACTTTAGCTGAATCTTTCCTGAAAGGTAAAGGTCAGTCATGCGCCATGCATGATATGGATCAAACAATGATGTTCTCAACATAAATGAGATTGGTATGATATGATGCGTCTATGCATGCTATAATGATGTATGTGATATTTAGGAATGTATGCTTTCGTCTAGGAAAGTAAATCCTTGACGGATGCCGGGAAGTTACTCCTGGGCTGGTGTTGAAGAATAGATTTTGCTTCCGCTGGGGATGATGATTGCAAGAATACCGGTAGGAGAAGATGACTCTGTTGAGGAATAAACTTGGCAAATGGAATATTCTGCGGGGAGAAAAATACTCTAGCGACCATGCTGGGGAGTGATATTCTGTGGGGAGAGGTATTTCTGCTGAATTGTTGATAAGCATTGCTGGGGATAATATTGTTGTGTTGGAAGTGCCGATAGACTTCGTTGGGGATAAGAAAGAACTGTGTTGACGACGACCTTTCCGTGGCTTTTGGCTGAGGATAACCCAGTTATATCCTGGTAAGGAAATAACTCTTTGAATAAAGCCGGACGACGCGTTCGTGCTCCGCGAGGGATAAGCTTCCAGAATCTACTGGGGATAAGCTTACTGTTTGGGGAGATGGATTCCGACCTTCCTGGGGAACTGGATTGGACTTTCCTGGGGAAGTTTTGAGCTGTATTGGGGAAGTGATTCCACTGAATGTTTGATATACCACCGGGGAAAAATCTTTAGACCAAGACTGCCGGGGATGCTTGTATATGCTACTGGGGAATGTTGAGATCTGCTGGAGGATACCCAACTTCCTTAAGATTTGATGGCTCTACTTGGAGAAGAATGCACTGACTGCTGACTCTCTCTGGGGAATTTGAGATGTACTGGTCATGTTCTTTAGCTGAACCTACCTTGGTACCTTGGAGGATGGAACAATTAGATTGCTCAGACAACTCTTTATTGCCCCTGTTTCTAGTGTCACCTGTAATTAATCCTTTGTTTCGTATGCAAATATTTATGAGTTAGCAAATTATTGTCAATGCATATATCACAAATTTGAACCTTGGACGTTCTTCGCAAAACAAAACAGAAAAAGAAAAACAGTTGGCATGTTTAACTGAAAAGTATATTTGTATTGATTTTGAATAGCCTGAAAATAGGCGTTTTGTGTACAAGAGACTGACGTCCTACTAAGAGAACGCCGCCGAACGAAAGAGTTTATACAAGTTTTGTACAAAAGAAAGTAAAACAGCTGTGTGAAATGAATGATCCCACTGGGTTTCAACTCTGCTGTTGCCTTTATAACTCTGAGCGTCTCATCGCTTGATGTCCTTGGTTGAAGGTGAAGCTGACTGATCGATGCCGTCTGAACTTGATGTAGATACCGGATTCTGGATGCAAAGTGATCCAATGAGACATAGTATTACGCTTTCATCCCTAACTTTTGCCTGGACCGCCCTTTCGGGTTTTCAGTCCATCGGGATACCCATTTTTGCCCAAGCCGCCTTTTCAGGTTTTCGACTTGCCGGGTGTACAGATTTTTTCATTTTCATCCCTTCATTTTGCCCGAACCCTTTTGGTTCGACGGGAAGCCCTAATTTTTGCCTAGGCATGTCAGCCTAGCGGGTCTTTTTTCATGCGTAGTATCTTTTTACTATGTCCGCATTGGCGGGGTGAGGAAGGTCGTCACCATCCATGTTGGTTAGAATCATTGCTCCTCCTGAGAACACATGCTTAACCACAAATGACCCTTCGTACGTAGGGGTCCATTTTCCCCTTGGATCACTCTGAGGAAGGATGATTCTCTTGATTACCAGATCCCCAACTTGATATTCCTGTGGTCTGACCTTTTTGTTAAATGCCCTGATCATCCGTTTCTGATACGTCTGACCATGACAGATAGCAGCAAGTCTCTTTTCGTCAATGAGGTTGAGCTGATCAAGTCGTGTATGGATCCAATCATCTTCGTTCAGATTTGCATCCTTCATTATCCGGAGAGAGGGTATTTGCACTTCGATCGGCAAGACTGCCTCCATACCATAAACCAGAGAGAAAGGAGTTGCCCCGGTTGACGTCCTAGCTGAGGTACGGTACCCATGTAGAGCGAACGGTAACATCTCGTGCCAATCTTTGTAAGTCACTGTCATCTTCTGCACGATTTTCTTGATGTTCTTATTTGCTGCTTCTACAGCCCCATTCATCTTCGGTCTGTAAGGAAAAGAATTGTGGTGTTGTATCTTGAACTGTTTGCAGAGCTCAGCGATCATCTTATTGTTTAGATTGGTACCGTTGTCTGTAATAATTCTCTCTGGGACGCCGTATCGACAGATCAGGTTATGTCGAATGAACCGTGCCACAACAGTCTTGGTTACTGTAGCATAGGATGCTGCCTCAACCCACTTCGTAAAATAATCAATCGCCACTAGGATGAAGCGATGCCCGTTAGATGCCGTAGGTTTAATCTCACCGATCATGTCTATGCCCCACATTGCAAACGGCCAAGGCGCAGTCAGAACATTCAGGGGAACTGGAGGAACATGCACCTTGTCTGCATAAATCTGGCATTTATGACATGTCCTGGAATGTTGGTAACAGTCAGCTTCCATTGTGGACCAGTAATATCCTGCCCGTAGGATTTTCTTAGCCATAGTGTGTCCACTGGAATGTGTACCAAAGGTCCCTTCATGTAGCTCTTCCATGATTCTTTCTGCTTCAGTTTTATCCAAACAACGCAGTAAGGTTGAATCATGGTTTCGCTTATATAAGATGTCGTTGCTAAGGAAGAACTTTGCTGCGAACCTCCTCAGGAATTTCTTATCATTGACAGAGGCACCTTCCGGGTATTCCTGAGTTTCCAAATATCTCTTCACCTCATGGTACCAAGGCTTCTCAGTCACCAACTCAGTCTCGAGATCGCAACAGTATGCCGGTTCGTCCAGTTTCCAGATGATGATCCAGGGAGCCTCATTGTCCCATTTAACTTTGAACATAGAAGCCATTGTAGCTAACGCGTCCTCCAGCTGATTCTCTTCTCTTGGAAAATGTTCAAAGGTTATCTCTGTGAAGTGGGGGATCAGGGTCAACACACATTCTCTGTAAGGAATAAGGTTCGGATGTTTCGTATCCCACTCTCCTTTGATCTGATTGATCACAAGAGCGGAATCTCCGAAGACACTCAGAAACTTGATCCTTAGGTCGATCGCAGCTTGAAGACCCATGATGCACGCCTCATACTCCGCCATGTTGTTGGTACAGTTGAAACATAGCCGGGCAGTTAGTGGAGTATGAGTGCCTTGAGGAGATATGATGATGGCGCCGATACCGTTACCCAAAGCGTTGGAGGCTCCGTCAAAGTGCATAGACCATCGGGATCCTGGTTCAGGTCCTTCATCCGGTCCAGGTACTTCACAATCTGTCACTATCATGATGCTTTCATCCGGAAACTCAAAGTTCATTGACTGATAGTCATCTACAGCTTGATGTGCCAAGTGATCTGCCAATACACTTCCCTTGATGGCTTTCTGGGTCGTGTACTGAATGTCGTATTCTGTCAAGATCATCTGCCATCTTGCAATTCTCCCAGACAGAGCAGGCTTTTTGAATATGTACTTTATAGGATCCATCTTCGAGATCAACAAGGTAGTGTGAGTCAGCATATACTGTCTCAGCCGGCGAGCAACCCATACCAAAGCGCAGCAAGTTTTCTCAAGCAGTGAGTATCGGGTCTCACAGTCGGTAAACTTTTTGCTAAGGTAATAAATGGCATGCTCTTTTCGGCCAGACTCGTCATGCTGCCCCAGCACACACCCCATTGAGTTGTCAAGCACTGTTAGGTATAGTATCAGAGGTCTCCCTTCAACTGGTGGCATAAGGATGGGTGGTTCTTGGAGATACTCCTTGATTCTGTCAAAAGCGGCCTGACATTCCTCATTCCAACGTACTACCTGATCTTTCTTCAGCAGCTTGAAGATTGGCTCACAGGTAGCAGTCAGATGTGAGATGAACCGAGCAATGTAATTCAGGCGTCCTAAAAAGCCTCTGACTTCCTTCTCTGTCTTAGGAACTGGCATCTCTTGAATAGCTTTAACCTTAGAAGGGTCCACTTGAATTCCCTTGTCACTTACCACGAAGCCTAGCAACTTCCCAGATCTTACCCCGAAGGTGCACTTGTTCGAATTTAATCTCAGCTTGTACAGTTTCAACCGGTCAAACAACTTCTGCAGATGATCTAGGTGCTCTTCCTCAGTCTGGGACCTTGCGATCATGTCGTCAACATACACTTCTATCTCATGATGGATCATATCATGAAATAAAGCAACCATGGCACGTTGGTAGGTTGCCCCAACATTCTTCAACCCGAATGGCATGACCTTGTAACAGAAGGTGCCCCACTGAGTAACAAATGTAGTCTTTTCCATGTCTTCAGGTGCCATCTTGATCTGATTGTAACCTGAAAAGTCGTCCATGAAAGAGAATACCTTGTGCTGAGCAGTATTATCCACGAGGACATCAATGTGAGGTAGGGGGAAGTCATCCTTGGGGCTGGCCCTGTTCAGATCCCTGTAGTCAACACACATTCTGACCTTACCGTCCTTTTTAGGTACCGGCACCACATTAGCAACCCATTGAGGATAAGAAGTCACTGCAAGAAACCCGGCATCAAACTGTTTCATAACCTCGGCTTTAATCTTCTCAGACATCTCTGGACGCATCCGACGGACCTTTTGCTTAACTGGAGGACAGTCTTCCTTAGTTGGCAAGTGATGGACCACAATATCGGTATCCAACCCGGGCATATCTTCGTAGGACCAGGCAAAGATCTCCATATAATCATGCAGCATTTGAGTCAACCGTTGCTTCACGCTGAGCTCTAGGTTGGCACCAATCTTTACTTCTTTCCTGTCTGCCTCAGTACCCAAATTTACTGTTTCCACTGGCTCTTCGTGTGGTTGAATTGCCCTCTCTTCCTGAAGCATCAGTCTTGCAAGCTCACCAGGTACTTCGAAATCATCTTCACCTTCGTCTTCGGCTAAGTTGATCGGATTTTCGAAGTCATAACTGGCAGTAGCAGAGTCGTTACCAGTAAGATCCAGAGTGGATTGAAACCTGTATGAGTGAGTGTGTGTGTAAATACAGCTGTTTCGAAATATATGTAAAGGAAAGAAAGACAGAAAAGGAGCGTAAGATTTGTAGTGCGAAAATACGTCCAAGATTTTCATTTATGATTTATGAAATGACAATTTATATGCCCTCACAAATGAAACCACGGTGCCTCGGGTAAGACACCGGGCCATAGAGTTTATTTATTGTTTATTACAAAATAGCAAAACAAAGAAATTTATTACTGCGTCACAAAGGTAACAGGAGTATGGTCCTTAGCAATCCAACTGTTCAATCCGCCTTCGGTTGTCGGGTAGATCCAGCTATTGAATTCCGCTTCATCCACTTCGTTGTCTTCCCCAACAGCATTCACTCCATGAGCAGGCAGGGGAGCTGTCACTACATTAGGCTTCTCAGATGCCTCAAACTGTACCTCTTTGGCGTCAATAAGGTCTTGCAGCTTGCTCCTTAATGCCCAACAGTCATCAGTAGAGTGCCCCGGGCTATCTGAATGGTAAGCACAACGAGCATTCGGGTTGTACTTAGGAGATGCAGTATTTGGGAATTTCGGCGCCTCTCGGACAGTCACTAAATTGGTTGAGAGCAACTGGGGCAGGATCTGCGACAAGGTCATACTCAACCGGGTGAACTCTCTCCGGGGTCTTTCAGCCTTTTGAGGATTGTTTGGCCGGGGAGCGGCAGCAGGCTTAGCAATCATTACCGCACTGACAGATTGGCGGCGCTCAGGTCTCTCTGATCTCTTGGAGCCATACACGGCACTAGCCTCCTTCTTGAAGGGTTTCTTCTCAGAACTGGACGATGCACCCTTCGGAATTTTTCCAGACTTTAACCCAGCTTCAATTCTCTCTCCAGTCAGAATCAGATCAGTGAACCCTGCAGACGAATTCCCGATAAGATGGTTGAAAAACGGCCCAGATAGGGTCCCCAGGAACATGTCTACCAACTCCCGATCAGTCAATGGTGGCTGCACCCTGCCAGCCAGGTCTCTCCACTTCTGAGCGTACTCCTTAAAACCTTCACTTGAGCCTAACGACATACCCTGGAGTTAGGTACGTGTAGGGGCAAGGTCGGCATTATATTGATACTGCTTGTAGAAAGCAGTAGCCAACTCCTCCCAGTTACGAACCTTGGTCCCATCCAGCTGATAGAACCATTCGAGATGAGTCCCTGAAAGACTCTTCTGGAAGAAGTGGATCCATAAATTCTTATCCACAGAGTACGGTTGCATCTTCCGAACATAGGACCTGAGATGTAGCTTGGGACAAGACGCCCCGTCATATTTAGAAAAGGATGGTGCTTTGAACTTATGAGGGATAATCACACCAGTTGACAAACCCAGATCTCCGAAATCCAGCCCAGGTACCTGTTGAATTTCCATAGCTTTCAACCTATCCTCCAGTTGCTTGTATCTGTCTTCTGCAGGAGGGTACTGCTCTTCATCAAAATCAGTCTCGTTGTCGGAGACTACCGGACTAGGAACCCTTGCTTCTGCCTGAGGACTACTCTTGCCAACAGAAGAACCAGCCTCTTCCTGCTGCAGAGCATTACCAAACCTTCGGCCCGAGTTGAACATAACAGTTCTTCTCTTCTTCTTCTTCTCCTTCTTCAGGAGCATAGCCTTCAGCTCCTCTTGGCCTTGGGCCAGACCCTTGATTAGTTCCTGAAACTGTGCATTCTGTACCTGAAGAGCTTTGATGGAGGTCTCAGTTGATGACGAGTCGGGATTCATGATGCTGAAATAAACAGCGAAGAACTGTAAGCAACCTGAAAAGGGAAAAACCTGCTATGCACATGATGTATGAAATGCGTATGAATTATGTTTTCAAAGACAATCGGGAATCAACATTGTAAACAAAAAGGAACACACTTCATTAGATTCAACTTTGAAACTGAAATTATTCAACAGGTTGCCCTTAGGCGTTACATGAAAGGAAATACTGAAAAGGAAATAAAACTGTAAAAGCACATCTGGAGCTCCTTATTGATCCCATGGTCTCCTCTTCTCAGTACGGATGTAGGCATTCAGAGCTCTCTCATTCTCCAACTGCTTTGTCAGCTTCTGGATCTTTGATTCCTGCTCGTTGAACTTTTCCCGGTAAGAATCCCGCTCTTCTCGCAGTTGCGACCAAGATCTCTTCAATGTCTCATAATCAGTAGGTATCTGAGGAGGAAGGACAGTTGGAGGAACACCATCTTTGTCAGGACACTCAAGAATGACGGGTCTGACAGCTTCATACGGCATGCCTAACTTCTGAGCACGGATGCGAACCCATTTGTAGTAGGCTTCCATAGGTAAAGAAGTCTTTGGCCCTAACTCCTGTGGGTCAGCTTTATGAACCTTGTCCCAAGCCTTGATGAACCTATGACGCAGCTCGTCATTATCCACCTGAAATTCAAAACTGATGTGAGGCACCAACATCTCATGGGGACCTGCTCTTCTTGCTCTTCCAAACTGACGGAGTGCTAGACATGGATTGTAAGAGATCCCTCCTTGGGTACCAATCAGAGGAACATTAGGGTATTCCCCGCATCGATCAATAATAGCTAACTCATCCAAACCTCTGCAAGTCCAAATGATGTCTTTATCGGTGAGAGACATTAACCTATGAGCCCAACCTCTTCCTTCTTGATTCTTCAGTACGAACTTAGGGAGGTGCGAAATAAACCACCTCACCAACAAAGGGATACAACACCATAGGGTTCCTCGTCTTCGGGTAGTACGGGCATGAAGTTGTTGCAAGATATCACCCAAGAGAGTGGGCACAGGATTCTGAGACATAAAGATCCTTATGGCAGTGACATTGATGAAGTTGTCAGGATTAGGAAACAGGACTAACCCATAGATTAGGAGAGCCAAGATGTCTTCATATGCCCTAAAGTCCAGGTCATTCCAGAAACTGTTAGCTTTACCAATCAGAAACTTGGCCAAGAAACCCTTAACTCCGCTTCTAGTCACCCAGTTGTCTGTTACCTCTTGATGGGTCAAAGGAAGAGCTGCAGCAACATCCTCAAGCCTGAGGGTCTTTTCCCAACCAGTAAAGGGAGTCTGATCCAAGATAGGGATACCAAGAAAATCAGAGAACTCTTCCAGGGTAGGGACCAGCTGGAAGTCTTGAAAGGTGAAGCACTGGTACAGAGGGTCATAGAACTGGGTCAGAACACTCATCAACTGTTGATCCCGCTTCGCAGTGACTAAACTGAGAAGGGAACCATGCCTCTGAATGAAGGAAGTGGTATTTGGAATTCTGCTAACCAACTCATCAAGCAACTCAGGTGAACGAACAAAGTTGAACCGGATAGTATTCCTTCGCACAGGCATCATAATGTCCTACAAAACAGAGCAAAGATGAAACCCTCTTGTCTTTGAAATGGTCAGTCCTTATGCATGATGCATGCAATGCTCATGATGCTATGATGTTATGATAAAGCACACCACCTATAGATACAAAGGCAAACATGGTAAGGCACACAAGTCACACAAGGCAAGCCCCTGAAGTTTAGGCCAGCATGAGGTCTAGGTACTACCCTCTTTCAGTTTGTTGGTTCATACATGTCCTAATCAATAGTAACCGGGTTCTTAGAGGATCCCATCATTGACTACCCTCAATCGGTCATAACTCCAGCATCGCAATCTTTTCTTGCGGCCAGAACCATCACGAGAGTTTAGCCTCAATGGGCGTAGCATACTGCTACAATTCTAAAGGCCAAGTTGTGTCAATTAAGGTTCTAAGGTTGTTGGTGCTTAATGACTCCTTAGAAGACCCATATTCTCCTCGTTGCGACACAAGGGATATCGGTACAGACTAAGGTGTCACACCAACGTAGCCACTGCTTCACCTGTGTCGGTCTACGCCGGACAGGTCCCTCACAGCTTATGCTACCTAAACAGGGCATCCCCAGATCCGGGTTAGGATCTATGTAACTCCGATGCAACCCACAATAGTAAAGCAAGCAAAGAAGACAATTGAAAACACAGTTATGAACTAGCCATAAGGTACACCTCACTTTAAGTTTAATCCCCAGCAGAGTCGCCAGTTCTGTGATCGGTGGATCTGGAACTGACTGTTTAACGCTGGTTCGCAAAATGTCGCGGAAGCAAGAGTCGCCACCATCTTTTATTTTCTCCAAATGGAAAGGACAAAAGCACAGAAAAATTCCTTAAAGAGATTGCTCTCGGTTCGGGAGGTAGGTTATAGAAAGGGAAGGTGTTAGCACCCTTTCTATCCATGGTTATCCATGGGCTCTTAGATACTTGCTCATTGTGTTTTCAAAATTGTTTTATTTGCTTTTCAACTGTGGGTTTAAAAAAGTTTCTTTGAAAATTTCAGTTCGACTCTTGTATCGGTCCTCAAGAGTGTTTGAAAAATTGCTTTCGAAAGCTTTTTTGAAAATGTGTTGGTGTGAAAAGTATTTTTTTGAGTTTGTTTTGAAATTAGAGCAAGTATCTAGAGTCGTCTACCTACCCTAAGGAATTCGTCTGTGTAAATGTCCTTTAAAGTAGTGTCATCCCACTATTGAGAGGTAGGTAGCACCACCGTTGGAGGTGTTCGGGTCAATTCGAGGTTCGGGACATGGTGATCACCGGAGCAATAGGAAGACACCTTAGAAGCTACCCTCATGCCAGGTTCCCGGATCATGAGGACTTACTAAGACATCCTCTACTCGACGATCACCTTTCGAGGCAAGGCAACAGTGAGGCGTACCCTAGGGGTGGTGTGTGATTTGTGTGTCGTTTCATTTATTTTTGTCTTGTCAGGTTATGGGTGATCTACGCTTGTTTTTATTTTTGTCCATACAGTCTTTCATGCTTTTGATTAACAGTTAAAAATATTGCGGGAAAGTAAAAATCTAAAGCTATTACAAAAGGCGCGGGTCCACATCGCCAAAAGTTTCTCGAACCCGATTTGACAGAAAATAAATAAAGAAATAAAGAAAATAAGGAATTAAAAGTGCGAGTAATTAGATACATGGCTTCGGGAGAGATACATGAATATTTAAACGGAATAAAATAATATGTGAATTAATAATTAAATCGAAACGAGGGCGTTTGACCCTTTTTGCAAAAATTAAATTAATGATGCATTAATTAAAATAAAAAAAAGAAAGAACTTGTTTTTTGGTATTTTTTAATGTTCTAGGATTTAATATATAAAAAAAAATTAACTAAAATTAAAATAAGATGTAAACCCTAATTCTAGTGGCTTTTAATTTATTAAAAAATATTGAAGTTTTTTAACCTAAAATTAACCTTAATGTTTATATACAAATTTAATTATAAAAATAAATATTTAACTATTTAATTATTTATGAAAGAAAAATAAAAAAGATGAAAAATTATTAATTAAACCCTAATTCTATGTTTTTTAGATTTTTATTAAAAGTATTAAAATTAAAACCTAATTTATACTAATTTAATTACATGCAAATTTATTTATAAAAAATACTAGAAATAAAAATATTTATTATTTTAATTCTTTTCTGATTTTTTTTAATTGTTTTGTATTTTATGAAAATAATAAAGCTAATTAATAAATAATAATTAAAAGGAAAATAGAAAAATAAAACAAAAAAAAAGGGTAGGAGGAATTGCAAACCTAGGGGGGTTCAGACCCCAAATAGGCGGTTTGGCCTTAGTAATTCAGGCCCAATGACCTTGGCCTTTGTTGACCTTTCACGCTGGCATGTGGATTCGTTGACCCAAGCTTATGATGCGCTTCAAATTGTGGCCTTTGATTGGATCTCCAGGGGCACGTGGATGGTCAGATGCGATGGGTGTATGGTGTTCCTTGCTATTGAAACTGCATGTGAACATATATTGAAAAATAATATTGAAACAATGAAGACCTGGGACTCGAACCCAGGTCAGGAATGTTGCTACCACTATGCCTTGCCAGCTGAACCAACTCACGCATGTTAACATTAAATAACTAACAAATATTATAATAAGAAAACAATGGTTAGTGGACTCTGCGCGCGAAATTCAAACCAGCCTATCACATCTTGCCACGAATTCATCTTCTTCGCATAGTTTTGTTTTCCTGAAACATGAATATCATAAGCAACGGTTTTTATGTGTTGTCTTAGGCCAGCTTTGGAAAAATAGCGATTAGGCCTAGGACGCTCATAAATTGAGCGCGAGCATGGCCTCTTCTTCGTCCAGACGCGCTTATTCTAATGGTATGGGTTTGGAAGGCCAATTTTTCTTTGTTTCAAAAGCCCTAATTCCAAGGTCCTGTAACCCTAGAAATTGACAATGGCGAAATCGTATACAAAGCGTAAAAACACAATTAAACACATGGGTTAGCTTCAGAATAGCATGAGGAATGTAAATCAACAATTAAAACTTGCAATAAACGCATGAATGAAGATGCACGATTGTGAATTTTATTTGAAACAGTTTTCCTCCATTGTACCAATTCCGGGTGTTTTGATGAGCGTTTGTGATTGGAAAATGTTCAGTAATGCTTGAGGAAGCTAATGAGATGGAAATCTTGGCTTGAAACCTCCTGCAAGTTAGTTTTCAGAATTGAGTTTCTTGCCAAATTTTTCAAGTTTGATGATCAATTTCTAGCGCAGCTTAATGGTCATTAGGACTAGGTTTTCGTTTAGGCTTATGTACTGAATGAATTAGGTTAAGAATATTGATCCCAATCTCTTGCAATGATGGTTTTGAAGATTTGATTTTCCATCATTATTTTTTCAATCTTTCCATGTGCTTTTTGATACAAATCAACTCCAATCTCTCCAAATCTTTCTATATTGGGATATGCACGAATTATTGAGAATAAAACATGTACAAAAAGATTTGATAGGTTAAGTTAAGTATTTTTCACATATTTAATTGATTTAAATGAATTAATATAAATAAAAATTCAAATAAATAAATAAAAAATGAATAAAAACTTCCCTTTGGGCCAAGTGGTCATGCACATGTCATGGATGATGAATTATGGAAGAAAAATGGGCCCATTAGCAATTTTAGGTCATTTGAATCAATGTTGACTTTTCAAAATATCCAAAAATTTCCCAACTTCCACAAGGCATAACTTGCTCAATTTTTAAGATTTTCTCATGTTCTTGGACATTTTGGAAAGGTCTTTGAGTCCTCTAACCAATGCCTTTGGTCCCATGTCATTTTGATTTACCAATATCAAGTTATGGCTTTTGACTTAAAGTCCCTTTTTGTTGACTTTTGAAAATGACCTATAATGTTGAAATTGATAACTTTTTGTGAGAGCATTTCTTGGACTTGAAGTATGAAGATGAGTTGTAGGAAATGTCTTTCTCTTCAAAATGAGCTTTGGATGGAATTTTTCTGATAATCCATGTGAAAGTTATGCCTTGGTCAATTTACAGTTGACTTTTTCAGTTGTCCAAATAAGGAAACTTTTGCATCTTGATGATTTTTGAGCCAAACTTTGAGAATCATGATCAAGCATTGATCAAATGATGTTTGTGACTTCAAAATGATATGTTGATCAAAAATTTGAACTTTTGACTGTCAAATGACCATTTTGCCCCTACAGTTGACTGTAGTGCAATTAGGGTTTTTGACTGTGCAATTTTGTGCTGAAAGTCTTGAAACTTGGTATGAGGATGCTTGACCATATTTGTAGGCATGTGAGACTTGATTGAGCCTTTAGAAACTTCATTTTCTTGATCATAACACAAGCCCTAATTTTGACTGTATAGGAGGCCCTTGAACTGTGCAACCCTTGGGGAACTTTGAAGCTTGACTTGGCAATTTCTTGGAGAATATGGGAGGGCAAATTTTGGGGTACAACACCATCCATGGTGGTTAGAATCATAGCTCCTCCCAAAAAAATGTTCTTAACCACAAATGGCCCTTCGTACATGGGGGTCCATTTGCCCCTGGGATCACCTTGCGGTAGTATGATGCGTTTGATCACTAGATCCCCGACTTGATATTCTTGATGTCTGACTTTCTTGTTAAAATCCTTGATCATTCTCTTTTGATACGTCTGACCATGACAGATAGCAGTAAGTCTCTTTTCATCGATTAGATTCAGCTGATTAAGTCGGGTTTGGATCCAGTCATCTTCGTTCAAAACCGCATCCTTCATAATCCTGAGAGAGGGTATCTGGACTTCGATGGGTAGGACTGCCTCCATGCCATATACCAGAGAGTAGGGTGTTGCCCCTGTCGACGTCTGTGCTGAGGTACGGTACCCATGAAAAGCGAATGGTAACATCTCGTGCCAGTCTTTATATGTCACTGTCATCTTCTGTACAATCTTTTTGATGTTTTTGTTAGCCGCTTCAACAAAGACATTCATCTTCGGCCGGTAGGGAGAAGAGTTATGATGTTGTATCTTCAATTGTTTACAGAGCTCGGCGATCATTGTGTTATTGAGATTTGTACCATTGTCAGTAATAATTCTCTCTGGGACACCATATCGACAGATCAGATTGTGTCGGATGAACCGCGCCATGACGCTCTTGGTTATGGTAGCAAAGGAAGCTGCCTCAACCCACTTCGTGAAGTAATCAATAGCCACCAAAATGAAACGATGCCCATTAGACACAGTAGGTCTGATCTCTCCAATCATGTCAATGCCCCACATTGCAAAGGGCCAAGGAGCCGTCAAAACATTCAGGGGAACCGGAGGTTCATGCACCTTATCAGCATAGACTTGACACTTATGACAGGTTCGAGAGTGCTGATAACAATCGGCTTCTATAGTGGACCAGTAGTATCCTGCCCGTATGATTTTCTTTGTCATGGTATGTCCACTGGAATGAGTTCCGAAGGTACCTTCATGTAACTCTGCCATGATCCTTTCTGCCTTGCTCTTGTCTACACACCGCAGTAAGGTTGAATCATGATTACGCTTGTAGAGGATTCCATTAATGATGAAGAACTTTGCAGCGAACCTTCTCAGAAACTTCTTATCATTAACAGATGCCCCCTCGGGGTATTATTGAGCCTCAAGATACCTCTTTACCTCGTGAAACCAGGGTTTGTCTGCCACTTCTTCGGTGTCGATCTCACAACAGTGTGCGGGTTCATCCAACCTCTCAATGGTAATCTGGGGAGCTTCATTTTCCCACCTAACTTTGAACACAGAATACATGGTAGCTAGCGTGTCCGCCAACTAGTTCTCCTCTCGTGGGAAATGTTCAAAGGTTATCTCCTCGAAGTGTGGGAGCAATGTCAATACATATTCTCGGTAAGGAATAAGATTCGGGTGTTTCGTATCCCACTCACCTTTGATCTGACTTATTACCAGAGCGGAATCTCCGAATACACTCAAGAAATTAATCCTCAGGTCAATAGCAGCTTGAAGACCCATG
The DNA here is from genome assembly GCA_948472305.1 of Vicia faba. Lineage (NCBI taxonomy): Eukaryota > Viridiplantae > Streptophyta > Magnoliopsida > Fabales > Fabaceae > Vicia > Vicia faba. The sequence goes on from OX451736.1 coordinate 596,202,872, forward strand.
ATACACGCTTCATACTCCGCCATGTTGTTGGTACAATTAAAACATAATCGGGCGGTGAACTGAGTATGACAACCTTCAGGAGATATAATTACAGCGTTAATGCCATTACCCAATGCGTTCGAGGCTTCATCAAAATACATAGACCATCGGGATCCCTCCTCGGGTCCTTCATTCGGTCCAGGTTCTTCGTAATCAGTCACCAACATGATATTCTCATCCGGGAACTCGAAATTCATGGACTGGTAGTCATCCATGGCCTGATGTGCCAAATGATCCGCCAATACACTCCCCTTGATTGCTTTTTGGGTTGTGTATTATATGTCGTACTCGATTAAGATCATCTGCCATCTTGTTATTCTTTTGGAGAGAGCGAGCTTCTCGAAAATATAATTGATCGGATCCATCTTTGATATCAACAAGGTAGTGTGAGTCAGCATATACTGTCTTAGTCGGCGAGCAGCCCATGCCAAAGCACAGCAAGTTTTCTCAAGCAATGAGTATCGAGTCTCACAGTCGGTAAACTTTTTGCTAAGGTAGTAAATTGCATGCTCTTTTCGGCCAGACTCGTCAAGCTGCCCCAACACACACCCCATTGAATTGTCTAGCACTGTCAAGTATAATATCAAAGGTCTTCCTTCAACTGGAGGCATCCAAATTGGTGGTTCTCAAAGGTATTCCTTGATTCTCTCGAAAGCGGTCTGGCATTCATCATTCCACTTTACCACTTGATCTTTCTTCAGCAGCTTGAAGATTGGCTCACAAGTAGCAGTCAGATGTGAAATGAACCTGGCGATGTAATTCAGACGTCCCAAGAAACCTCTAACTTCTTTCTCTGTGCTGGGAGCCGACATCTCTTGTATGGATTTTTCCTTTGCAGGGTCCACCTGAATACCCTTATCACTGACAACAAAACCCAGAATCTTACCAGACCTTACCCCGAAGGTACACTTGCTCGAATTCAACCTTAGCTTGTACACCTTCAACCTGTCAAACAGTTTCTGGAGATGGTTAAGATGTTCTTCCTCAGTCTAGGACCTGGCTATCATGTCATCAACATAAACCTCGATCTCATGGGTGAATCATATCGTGGAACAAAGCGACCATGGCGCGCTGATAAGTTGCCCCAACATTCTTCAATCCAAAAGGCATTACCTTGTAACAGAAGGTGCCCTACTGTGTAACAAATGTTGTCTTCTAAATGTCCTCAGGAGCCATCTTGATCTGGTTGTAGCCAGAAAAACCATCCATGAAGGAGAAGATCTTGTGCTGCACAGCATTGTCGACTAGAACATCAATGTGAGGAAGTGGGAAGTCATCCTTGGGGCTTTCCCTGTTCAGATCTCTGTAATCCACACACATCCGTACCTTACCGTCCTTATTAGGTACCAGAACTACGTTGGAAACCCACTGCGGATAAGAAGTGACAGATAAGAAACCTGCGTCGAACTGTTTCATGACCTCTGCCTTGATTTTCTTTGACATTTCAGGGCGCATACGGCAGACCTTCTGCTTTACCAGAGGCCAGTCTTCTTTAGTCGGCAGGCGATGTACCACAATATCAGTGTCTAAACCAGGCATATCTTTGTAGGACCGGGCGAAGATCTCAACATAGTCGTGTAGCATCTGTATTAACCGTTGTTTGACATTAGGCTCCATATTTGCACCTATTTTAATCTCTTTCCTGTCTTCCTCTGTACCCAAATTCACTGACTCAATTGGCTCTTCATGAGGCTGTATGGCCCTTTCTTCCTGCTGTAGTAGTCTAGCAAGTTCTCCAGGCACCTCACAATCATCCTCACCTTCTTCCTTGGCTTGGTTGATCGGATTTTTGAAGTCATAATTGGAAGTAGCAGAGCTGTTATCAATGGGATCCAGAGTGGATATGGATTTGCAGTATGATACATGAGTGTGTGTAAGAGAATAGTTATTTTGATAAAGTGAGAGACAAAAAATAAAAACAAGGAGCACAAAATTTGTATGCAAGAAACGTCCAATGCTTTATTAATGATATATGAAATGATAAATAATAGCCCTCACAAGCAAAGCCAAGGTGCCTCGGGCAAGGCACCAGGCCGTAAAGTTTCAAATTGTTTATTACAAATTTTAAAACAAATGAGTCAATTACTGCAGAATAAAAGAAATAGGTATGAAGTCCCTAGCCGTCCAGTTATTCGATCCACCGTTGGTTGTTGGGTAGATCCAGCTGTCGATGTCTGAATCCTCTTCACTATCTTCAATTGCATTAATTCCCCGATTGCTGATGTGTAGAGGAGGTCTTCCAGCCTGAGCGTGCCTAACAACCCTTTGAGCCCCTGTAGTAAAGCCCAAACCAAATTTATCAGTTTTGTGAGTGAAATCAGGGAGCTGGCCCCAATTGGTACACCCACCTTCTTCAATCACAGCCCTAGCGTCCTTGAGGGAAGCCATCTTCAACGAAGGTTTATTGGTAGTAACTTCAGTTGATGCCAAAGTCTGAGGGACCTCTTCGAAGTTCTGACAAGGAGTTTTTATGAATTCTCCGTTCATCTCTATGTAGCGAAAAGACTTGAGGTGACTCACCATATATTCTTCTTCACCTCGCATTGTGACAATCTTCCCTTTTACTGGATATTTCAGCATTTGATGGAGTGTGGAAGTAACTGCCCCAGCTTCATGGATCTAAGGACGACCCAACATGTAAGAATATGATGGCCTGATATCCATTACGTAGAAGGTGGACCCAAAAGTCTGAGAACCCACTTTGAAAGGGATGTCCACCTCCCTGTGCACCATTCTCTTTGATCCGTCAAAAGCCCTTACCACAATGTTACTAGGCTTTAAATTCAAACCCTCACAATCCAAACGGTCCAACGCTTTCTTCGGCAGAACATTCAGTGAAGACCCGATATATACTAGCACATGGGCCATGGTGATACCCATGCACTCAACCGAGACATACAGAGCATCATTATGATTTCTTCCTTTCGGTGTCAGATCAGCATCTAAAAAACCTAGCCCATTGTCAGCAGTCAGGCTGGCCACACAATCTTTGAACTGATCTGCTGAAGTTTCCTGCGGTACATGCACATTCTTGAGAAATACAATCAAAGCCTTTGCATGGGATTCAAAACACAACAGCAGAGACAACATGGATATCTTTGACGGGGTCTGCCCCAGCTGCTCGACCGCATTATAGTCGCTCTTCTTAATAATTTTCAGTATTTCTTCTATTCCTTGTTTAGAGGCTTCTACAGTGATTTTCTTCGGTGCCTCTATCCGGGCAGGCTCACCTATAATTTCCTTGTCCTGAGTCCCAGATGGCTCAGCAGCAGGGGTAATAACTGGAGTAGGAACAGGATAAATGTCAGGAGTGCTGGTTGGAGCAACAGTTGGAATAACAATAGGCTTGATGATCTTCGGAGCAATCTCATGAGAGAAAACCCTTCCACTTCGGGTAACCTTACTAGTCCCAAAAATATTACTGACATCAGTATCAACTTCTTCATTCTTCGGATCTTGCTTAATTTCATGATAGTACACATCAACACCATAGTGTCATGGGATAGCCTTGTCTGAGGTGTACGGGATGGGACCAGGAACAATGATTATCAGCGGAGCAATTCTTTGAACATGTGTAATCCTAACAGTTCTTCTCGAGGAAACCTTGGAAGGATTGGCGGAAATTGTTATAATGGCAACGTATTCATTTGGAACAACATGAATCATAGTCTTCTCGAACAAAATTTCTTTATCATCCATTAGGCGCTGAACACCTAACTTCAACAAACGGAAACCAGAAGGTATAATCGAACACATGTGGCAACCTTCACCATAACCCGGAAATAAACCGGCCAACAGCAAATTTTTCTTAACAGTCATAAGAGGAGTATAAATTTCTTCAACAGAGGTTACAAACAAATCAGTGTCAACAACATTAACTCCACGACCGTGTTTGGGCATGGGAGCAGTTATAACATTTGGCTTTTCCGGAGCATCGAACTCTATCTCCTTGGCTTCAAGCAAGTCTTGTACTTTGTTTCTTATAGCCCAATAATCATTTGTATCGTGGCCAGGACTCTCAAAATGGTAGGCGCACCGCGCGTTGGGATTGTATCTGGGAGATGTAATGTTTGGATTCTTGGGAGCCTCTCTCAAGGTCGCCAAGTTAGATTTTAACAAATGAAGCAGAACTTCAGCCAAAGTCATGTTGATGCGGGTAAACTGCCGTTGTGGTCTTTCCATCCTTTTTTGATTGTTGCATTGTGGAGCAACTGCGGGTCTTGGTATCACTACAACATTTACTGTTTGACGGTGTTCAGATCTGCTTTGGCACCTCGGGCTGTAGATGGCACTAGCTTCCTTCTTACCAGTGAAAGGCTTCTTTGTTGAACTCGAGGAGGCATCCTTCTGTATTTTACCACTCTGAATTCCAACTTCTACTCTTTCTCCAGTTAAAATCATCTCAGTGAACCCAGATGGCGAGCTGTCGATTAAGTGATTGAAAAATGGACGAGACAGCGTACCAAGAAACATGTCAACCAACTCCCTATCAGAAAAAGGGGGTTGAACTCTCCCGGCCAAGTCTCTCCACTTTTGAGCATAATCTTTAAAACCTTCTCCTGATCCCATGGATATACTCTGAAGTTGAGTACGAGTGGGAGCAAGGTCGGCATTATACTGATACTGCTTGTAGCAAGAGGCAGCAAGATCTTCCCAGTTTCAGACACTGGCTCCCTCTAACTAGTAGAACCATTCAAGCTGAGTCCCTGATAGACTATCTTGAAAGAAGTGTACCCATAAATTTTTGTCGGCAGTACGGGGTTGGATTTTTCGGACATAAGAGCAGAGATGGAGTTTTGGGCAGGACACCCCATCATACTTGGCAAAAATTGGAGCTTTGAACTTGTGAGGGATGACCATTCCCGAAACCAATCCCAATTCTCTGAAATCCAAGCCAGGTATCTTCTGAACTTCCATAGCACTCAGATAGTCTTCTAGTTGTTTGTATCTATCATCAGCAGGAGGATATTGCTCATCGTTGTAATTAGTATCATCGTCGGAAACTGCATGACTAGGGTCCTTTTCCCCTTCTTGGTTCTCCCCTTCCTTGGATGAAGAGGTCAGATCAGTTTGATGCTTTAACCTTTCTCCAAATCTTCTATCCATATTCATAATACCAGTCTTCTTCTTCTTCTTCTTCTCTTTCATAATGAGGGCTTTCAGATCCTCTTTCCCCTTAGCCAGACTTATGAACATTTGTTGGAATTGGGCGTTATGCGCCTGAAGATCTTTGATGGCTTGATCAGAAGACATTTCTGCTGAAATAAACAGCGAAGAAGATGAGAAACCTGTAGCGATACCTATAATGATGTGTATGATAATGGGATGCGCATGTAATGATTTCAAAGACTTTGGGAGATTTAAATTTGCAAACCAAAATAAACAAAACTTTATTAGCTTAAATTGGAAAGGTTCAACATGCCTTTAAGGAGTTACAAAGGAGTAAATAAAACAAATCTAAAACTAGAAAAGAAAAATCAAAAGTCCCATGGATGCTTTCTCTTTGTGCTGATATAGTCATTGATCACTCTTTCTTCCTCGAGCTGCCTGGTGAGCTTTAAAACCTTCCTCTCTTGCTCATGGAACTGCTCCAGGTAAGTATCCCTCTAATTCCTCAGCTGAATCCAAGACCTCTGTAGCTCTCCAAGATCAGTGGGCATGTAAGGATAGAGAACCGTGTAAGGAATGCCTTCTTCATTAGTGGGCTCCACAATCACTGGTAATACGGCCACATAAGGCATCATAAGCTTCTGGGAACGAGCTCGGACCCATTAGAGGTAAGGCTGCATAGGAAGGGAAGTCTTCGGTCCCAACTCTTTGGGGTCAGATCTGTTTACCATGCCCCAAGCTCGTATGAACCTCCGGCGATGCTCCTTAACATCATCCTTATAGTTGAATACAATGTCCTCGAGAAGTAACTCATGGGGACCATTCCTTCGAGCACGACCAAATTGTCGCAAAGCTAGACAAGGATTGTAAGTTATACCCCATCTGATACCAAGTAATGTGACTGTTGTACCCCAAAATTTGCCCTCCCATATTATTCAAGATTTGCCAAGATCAGTCTTCAGATGATTCAAAATCACTCAAAGGTTGCACAGTCCAATTGCCTCCTAACACAGTCAAAATTAGGGTTTTGGTTCTGGCAAAGAAATTGAATTTTTCAAGGGTCCAATCAAGTCCCATATGCCTATAAACATTGTCAAGCATCCATATGTCAAGTTTCAAGACTCACAGCACCAGATTGCACAGTCAAAAACCCTAAATACTTCACAGTCAACTGCAGGGGCAAAATGGTCATTTGACAGTCAAAAGTCAAAATTTTTTGTCAACATCTTATTTTGAATCCACAAACATCATTTGATCAATTCTTGATCATGATTCTCAAAGCATGGCTCAAAAAGTCTCAAGATGCAAAAGTTGCTATTTTTGGACAGTTGAAAAAGTCAACTGCAAATTGACCAGGGCATAACTTCCTCATGGTTTATCAGAAAAATCCCATCCAAATCTCATTTTGAAGAAAATGACATTTCCTACAACTCATCTTCACACTTCAAGTCCAAGAAATGCTCTCACAAAAAGTTATCAATTTCAACATTATAGGTCATTTTCAAAAGTCAACAAAAAGGCACTTTAAGTCAAAGACCATAACTTGAGATTGGTAAATTAAAATGACATGGGACCAAATGCATTGGTTATAGGACTTCAAGACCTTTCCAAAATGTTCAATAACATGATCAAAGCTTCAAAATTGAGCAAGATATGCCTTGTAGAAGTTGGGAAATTTTTGGGAATTTTGAAAAGTCAACTTTGCTTCAAATGCCTCAAAATTGCTAATGGGCCTCAATTTCTTCCATGAATCATTACCCAAAGGCTATGCACGACCCATTAAGCTAAAAGGGAGTTATTTTCTTATTTTTAATTAATTAATTGAATTTTTAACCTTATTAATTCATTTAATTAAATTTAATTATGAGAAAAATACTAAACAATGTCTTTTAAATCTTTTTGTGCAGCAAATCCTTCCATTATGAGCTAAATATTTCGTGTACCTACTCAAGGGACAAAATCTTCCACAATTGGCAATGATTGGCATGAAAAAGATTTGAAAAAAGATGTAACAAAATCAAATATTTGAATCATTAAATCAATGGATTATGGGCTGGTTTTTAAACCTAATTCTATCCAGTTACATATACAAGACTAAACCTAATGCTCATGGACACGAAATATTGCTCAGAGGCTGCATAACAAAGTTGCACTTTTCACCAAAATTTTGAAAACTGAAAACCTAATTACAAGGCGTTTCAAAGCTTCAAAAGGGTTCCAAAACATTACTGAGACACCTAGGAAGCATTTGCAATCGAAACCAAGCCTCCACGCACAGAGAATTGGTAGAACATAATTGCTTTCTTTTCAAAAAAATTCATAATCGTGTTTGAACTTTCATGCATTATTCATGTCTTTTAACTGTTGATTTACACTAATATGGATGTTCTGAAGCTAATGGTGCCCTTTGATTGAACTAACAATGTTTGTATCGTGATCCACCATTAATTCATTTTAGAGTTTCAGAAGCTTTGAATTAGGGGTTCCTTAATATGGAAAAATTAGCCCTTCAAACTGGCACCATTGAGTTCGTGACAACAAGACGAGTCCATCCAATACCTCGCGCCCTTTTTATGTTAACCATGGGCGTATTCGCTATTTTTTGCAGGTTCCATTTTGTGGGGGTTTAAAACCCCCGCTATCAATTGTCTATTTGCAGGCAAAACAGAGAAGAAGCATGCGTGGCTTGTTACTATTGGACCATTCAAATAATTTAGCGCGCTTTTGCTTTCTACCAATAACGCTTGCTTTTCTTTTATATTAATTATGTTCCATAATCTTAACAAACACGCGCGTTGGTTCAGTTGGCAGTTGAGTTGTCATGCAGGTACTGGGACCTGGGTTCGATTCCCAGGTCCCCCCACTTATTCAATAATTTTTTCTCTAACGTGTTTCTATGCAGTATGCCCTCAAAGGTCCACCATACGCCTTCACAGATAGGCTTGCCACATATGCATGATGATTCATCTGAAGGCTATGAATGGAGACTACCATGCGCGCTGGTCAATCACACCACATACAAGCATAGAAAGTCAAAAGGGCTTGGAATTCAGTGGGCCTAAATGCTTCAATTAACCTCCAAAAGGGTCAGACACCCCCTATGGTTTGCTTAATTTTTAGTCTTTATTTATTTTTCCTTTTTATTCTTTTAATTATTTTTATTTGTTTTCTTTAAATTCCATAAATTAATTTTCACAGTAATAAACATAAAAAATCAAAAAAAATGTTTTATTGTTATTAACATTAATTTCACCATTATTTTTTGAATAAACTTTAAATCATAAATTTAGTTAAATTAGGTTTTAAAATTTAAATGTTTTTCTTAATAACTAAAATATGTAGAAATTAGGGTTTTTAGCATTTTTATCTTTTTTTTAATAAATAATTTTTTCTTATTATCATTATTATTAATTACTAATTTATTTTGTAAATACTCATGTAATTAATTAATTAGGGTAAATTAGGTTAAACTTGAATATCTTTCATAAATAATTAAAAACAACTTAGAACTAGGGTTTTATTTAACTTCTAATTTTAATTGATTTTCTTTATTGTCATTAAACACAAAAAAAAAACATAAAAAACAATTTATTTTCTTAATTTAATAATTAATTAACTTTTAATTTCAATTTAATCTTTAAAGGGTCCAACGCCCTCGAACATTCGATTCTAATTTCTTTTCGCGCATTTATTCTTCTTTACTTTCTTTCAAATATTATGTAATTGCTCAAGCCTTGTAATAGTAACTAGGTTTTACTTTCTGCATTTTTATTCAAAACGGGTCTTTGTTAATTTGGCGATGTATAGACCCGCGCCTTGTAATAGCGTAGGATTTTATTTTCCGCACTTTAATTTCCGCACTTTTAAACTGCTAACTTGCATGAAAGAATGAATGCCTAAATTAAAAACAAGCGTAGCTCACAAATGCATGATCAAAGACAAATATTAACATGAAAACAACGCACAAATTCACACACCACTCTTAGGGTACGCCTCACTGTTGCCTTGCCCTCGAAACGTGGTCGTCGAGTATAGGACATTTTAGTAAGTCCTTATGTCCATGAACTATGGCATAGGGGTAGCTTCTAAGGTGTCCTACTGTTGCTCTGGTGACCACACTGTCCCTACAAACGAATTGACCCGAACACCTCCAACGGTGGTGCTACCTACCTTTCAATGGTGGGATGGCACTACCTTAGGGACATTTACACAGCCTAATTCCTTAGGGTAGGTAGATGACTCATAGATACTTGCTCTACAAATCAAAAAACTCTTTTCACACCGACACTTTCAAAAAGCTTTCAAAACAACTTTTCAAACACTCTTGAGGACTGATACAAGAGTCTATCTGAAATCTTTAAACGAAACTTTTTCAAAACCCACTCACACTTTGAAAAGAAAACACTCTTGAAAACATAAGAGCAAGTACCTAAGAGCCCATGGATAACCATGGATAGAAAGGGTGCTAACACCTTCCCTTTCTATAAATCTACCTCCCGAACCGAGAAACATATCTCATAAGGAATTTTGCTGTGCTTTTGTCCTTTTCTTGTTGGAGAAAATAAAAGACGGTGGCGACTCTTGCTTCCGCGACATTTCGCGAAACCAGCTAAAAACAGTCAGTTCTAAATCCACCGATCACAGAACTGGCGACTCTGCTAGGGATACCTATAAAGTGAGGTGTACCTTAGGACTAAGATCACTTGTGTTTTCAATTGTTGTGCTTGTTTGCTTTATTATTATGGGCTGCATCGGAGTTACATAGATCCTAACCCGGATCTGGGGATACCCTGTTAGGTAGCATAAGCTGTGAGGGACCTGTCCGGCGTAGACCGACACGGGTGAAGCAGTGGCTACGTTGGTGTGGCACCTTGGTCTGTACCGATATCCCTTGTGTCGCAACGAGGAGAATATGGGTCTTCTGAGGAGTCATTAAGCACCAACCGACCTTAGAACCTTAAATGACCCAACTTGGCCAATAGAACAGTAGCAGTATGCTACACCCATTGAGGCTAAACTCTCGCGATGGTTCTGGCCGCAAGAAAAGATTGTGATGTTGGAGTTATGACCGATTGAGGGTAGTCAGTGATATTGGGATCCTCTAGAACCCGGTTACTTCTGATAGGACAGGTCTTAACCAACAAACTGAAAGAGGGTAATACCTAGACCCCATGCTGGCCTAAACTCTAAGGGCTTGTCTTGTGTGACTTGTGTGCCTTATCATGTTTGCCTTTGTGAATATTTGTGGTGTGCTTTATCATAACATCATGTCATCATAAACATTGCATGCATCCTGCATAAGGACTGACCATTTCAAAGACAAGAGGGTTTCACCTTTGCTCTGTTTTGTAGGATATCATGATGCCTACGCGAAGGAACACTATCCGGCTCAATTTTGTTCACCCACCTGAGTTGCTTGAAGAGTTGGTTAGCAGAATTCCAAATACTACTTCCTTCATCCAGAGGCATGGTTCTCTTCTCAATTTAGTCACGGAAAAGTGGGACCAACAACTGATGAGTGTCCTGACACAGTTTTATGATCCCTTGTACCAGTGCTTCACCTTTCAAGACTTCCAGTTGGTCCCTACCCTGGAAGAGTTCTCTGATTTGCTTGGCATCCCTATCTTGGATCAGACTCCCTACACTGGTTGGGAAAAGACTCTTAGGCTTGAGGAGATTGCTGTAGCCCTTCCCTTGACCAACCAAGAGGTAATAGACAATTGGGTGACTAGAAGCAAAGTAAAGGGTTTCTTGGCCAAGTTTCTGGTTGTTAAGGCTAACAGTTTCTGAAATGACCTGGACTTTAGGGCGTATGAAGACATCCTGGCTCTCTTAATCTATGGTCTAGTCTTGTTTCCTAACCCTGACAACTTTATTAATGTCACTGCCATAAGGATCTTTATGTCTCGGAACCCTGTGCCCACTCTCTTGGGTGACATCCTGCAACAACTTTATGCTCGTACTGCCCGAAGACGAGGAACTTTCTGGTGTTGCATTCCTTTATTGGTGAGGTGGTTTATTTCGCACCTCCCTAAGTTCGTGCTAAAGAACAAAGAAGGAAGAGGTTGGGCTCATAGGTTAATGTCTCTCACTGATAAGGACATCATTTAGACTCTCAGAGGTTTGGATGAAATAGCTATTATTGATCGTTGCGGAGAATATCCTAATGTTCCTTTGATTGGTACCCAAGGAGGGATCTCTTATAATCCATGTCTAGCGCTCCGTCAGTTTGGAAGAGCCAGAAGAGCAGGGCCTCATGAGATGTTGGTTCCTCACATCAGTTTTGAGTTTCAGGTAGATAGTGACGAGCTGTGTCGTAGGTTCATCAAGGCTTGGGACAGAATTCACAAAGCTGACCCACAAGAGTTGGGACCAAAGACTTCTCTACCTATGGAAGCCTACTACAAATGGGTCCGCATCCGTGCTCAGAAGTTAGGTATGCCATATGAAGCTGTCAGACCCATCATTCTTGAGTATCCTGATAAAGATGGGGTTCCTCCAACTGTTCTCCCTCCTCAGATACCTACTGATATTGAGACACTAAAAAGGTCTTGGGTGCAACTGCGAGAAGAACGGGATTCTTATCGGGAAAAGTGCAACGAGCAGGAATTGAAGATCCAGAGGCTGACAAAGCAGTTGGAGAATGAGCGAGCTCTGAATGACTACATCCGTACTGAGAAGAGGAGACCCTGGGATCAATGAGTAACTTTTGATATTCTTTTACTGTTTTATTTCCCTTTTCAGTATTTTCATTTTTATGTAACGCCTAAGGGCAATCTGTTGAAAAATTTAAATTTCAAAGTTGAATCTAATGAAGTGTGTTCCTTTTTGTTTACAAAGTTGATTCCCGATTGTCTTTGAAAACATAAATCATACACATTCCATTCATCATGTGCATAGCAGGAATTCTTCTTTTCAGGTTGCTAAATGTTCTTCGCTGTTTATTTCAGCATCATGAACCCTGAATCATCTACCGAGCAGTCTATCAAGGCCCTTCAGGCTCAAAACGCCCAATTTCAAGAGCTGATCATGGGTTTGGCTCAAGGTCAAGAGGAGCTGAAGGCTCTGCTGGTCAAGAAGAAGAAGAAGAGAACTGTTCTATTCAACACGGGCCGAAGGTTTGGTAACACACTGCAGAATGAGGTTGAGCAAGCTGGTTCTTCTGTAGGCAAAAACAGTCCCCAAGGGGGAAGAGTCCCTAGTCCGGTGGTCTCTGACAACGAGACTGATTTTAATGAGGAGCAGTATCCTCCAGCTGAAGACAGATATAAGCAGTTGGAAGACCGTCTGAATGCCATGGAAATTCAACAGGTGCCTGGTTTGGATTTCGGAGACTTGGGTCTATCTTCTGGTGTGGTCATTCCACACAAATTCAAAGCACCATCTTTCGCAAAGTATGACGGGGCGTCCTTCCCTAAGCTACACCTCAGATCTTATGTGCGGAAGATTCAGCCGTACACTGTGGACAAGAACTTGTGGATCCACTTCTTCCAGGAGAGTCTTTCAGGGACTCATCTCGAATGGTTCTATCAGCTGGATGGAACCAAGGTTCGTAACTGGGAGGAGTTGGCTACTGCTTTTTACAAGCAGTATCAATATAATGCCGACCTCGCTCCTACACGTACCCAACTCCAGGGTATGTCGCTAGGATCGGGAGAAGGTTTTTAAGAATATGCGCAGAAGTGGAGGGACCTGGCTGGAAGGGTGCAGCCACCATTAACAGACCATGAGCTAGTAGATATGTTCTTGGGGACCCTATCTGGGCCGTTCTTCAATCATCTCATTGGCAATTCATCTGCAGGGTTCACAGACCTCATTCTGACTGGGGAAAGGATAGAGGCAGGTATGAAATCAGGGAAAATTCAGAAAGGTGCGTCCTCAAGTTCTGAGAAGAAACCTTTTAAAAAGGAAGTCAGTGCTGTGTATGGGCCTAGGAGGCAAGACAAACCAGAGCGCCGCCAAACTGTCAACGCGGTGGTAATTGCAAAACCTGCTGCCGCTCCTCGGCAACCCAACCAACCAAGGACTGAGAGACCCAGAAGAGAATACACTCGGCTGAGTATGACCTTGTCACAAATCTTGCCGCAACTACTATCGACCAACTTGGTAACCGTCAGGGAGGCTCCGAAGGTTGTGAATACTGCATCTCCCAAGTATAATCCAAATGCCCGCTATGCTTATCACTCCGATAGCCCGGGGCATTCTACTGATGATTGTTGGGCCCTAAGGAATAAGGTCCAGGACCTTATCGATGCGAAGGAGATACAGTTTGAGGCACCTGAAAGGCCAAATGTTGTGACCGCTCCTATGCCCCAGCATGGAGTAAATGCCATTGAGGAAGACTTATATGCCGTTTATGTGGATGATGTTGCTACCCCTCTGTTGACTGTTAAGAGGAACCTGTTGCTAGCCGGTTTATTTCCGGGTTGTAGCAAGGGTTGCCTTTTGTGTGTTGTTTCCCCTACTGGTTGTCCGTTGCTGAAATCAGGTATCCAAAGCCTGATGGATAGCAGGGAGATTTTGTTCAAGAAGACCGCTGTTCTGTGTGTTCCCACTGAAGAAGTATCTGTCGTCACAATTTTCAATAATCCAACCAAGGCTCCCCCGAGGAAGCTAGTCAAAATCTTGTCTGTCGCACCTATAACCATTACTGTTCCGGGGCCAATCCCCCACAAGTCTGATAAGGCTGTCCCATGGCACTATGGGGCAGATGTGTATGTGCTTGGAGTGAAGCAGGAGTTCAACACCGGTACCAGTATCAGCAATATCACTGGTCCCGCCAAAGTTACTCGCTGTGGCAGGCTCTTCTCGCCTGACATTGCGCCACCAGTTATCCGAAGACCTCTTATTATTACGCCTGCAAGTGCACCTATTTCCACTTCTGATCCAGTTTCTACCCCTGCTGCCGAGTCATCTAATACTCGGCGCAAAGGGATTGATGATGTGCCTGCCCGGACGGAGGTACCAAAGACTGTGAATGTTGAAGCCTCCCAGCAAGAGATGGAGGAAATTCTTAAGATAATCAAGAAGAGCGACTTCAATGTCGTTGAATAGCTGGGGCATACCCCCTCCAAGATCTCTATGCTATCATTGCTGCTGTGCTCGGAGGCCCATGCCAAGGCCCTGATTTCATTTCTGAAGACGGCCCATGTGCCACAAGAGACATCTGCAGACCAATTTACTGACTGTGTGGCTAATCTGACCACCGACAATGGTTTGGGTTTCTCGGATGCTGATGTTACCGCCAAGGGAAAGAACCACAATGATGCCCTGCATGTCTCCATAGAATGCAGGGGCACTACTCTCGCACACGTGTTGGTGGACATCGGTTCTTCCCTGAATGTATTGCCCAAAAAGGCCTTAGACAGGCTGGATTGTGAGGGCTTGGGGTTGAAGCCAAGTAACATCATTGTTAGGGCCTTCGACGGTTCTAAGAGGATGGTGCATGGTGAGGTAGACATTCCTATTCGTGTGGGTTCTCAAGTATTTGACTCAACGTTCTATGTGATGGACATTCGTCCATCTTATTCCTGTTTGCTGGGTCGACCTTGGATTCACAAAGCCGGGGCTGTGACCTCCACTCTACACCAAAAGCTCAAGTACCCTGTCAGAGGGAAGATTGTCACTGTGCAGGGGGAGGAAGAATACATGGTTAGTCATTTGAATTCCTTCCGGTATATTGAGATGGACGGGGAGTTTATTGAAACCCCCTTTCAACATTTTGAAGAGGTACCTCCAACATTGGCAGCAGCAGAAGCAGTAACTGAAGAGGGTTCTCCTTTGAAGATGGCCTCCTTGAAGGACGCCCGGGCTGTAATTGAGAAAGGTGAATGTGCTAACTGGGGCAGGCTCCCTGATTTTACTCCTAAAACTGACAAGTTTGGGCTGGGTTTTACTGCAGAAGCTCAGAAGGTTGTGCGCAAGGCAAGGATTGGAAGACCTCCTGTGCTCATCACCAATCCAGGAGTGAATGCTATTGGGGATGAAGACGAAGTGGAAGAATCAGAGTTCGATAGCTGGATCTACCCGAAGACCGACGGTGGACTGACCAATTGGACTGCAAAAGATCATATACCTATTACTTTTGTTACGCAGTAATGAATTCCTTTGTTTTTTAATGTGTAATAAACAATAAATTGAAACTTTATGGCCCGGTGTCTTACCCGGGGCACCGTGGCTTCATTTGTGAGGGCATATTACTTGTCATTTCCATATATCATGAATAAAGACACTGGACGTTTTTCGCATTTTGAATCTTGTGCTCCCTTTCTTTCTTTCTTTATATATTGCAAAATAGCTATATTTACACACACTCACTCATACAGGTTTCAATCCACTTTGGATCTCACTGGTAACGACTCTGCTACTGCCAGTTATGACTTCGAAAATCCGATCAACTTAGCCGAAGACGAAGGTGAGGATGATTGCGAAGTGCCTGGTGAGCTTGCAAGACTGTTACTCCAGGAAGAGAGGGCCATTCAGCCACATGAAGAGCCAGTGGAAACGGTGAATCTGGGTACTGAGACAGATAGAAAGGAGGTTAAGATTGGTGCCAATCTGGAGCTCAGCGTGAAACAACGGTTGGCTCAGATGTTACATGATTATGTGGAGATCTTCGCCTGGTCCTACGAAGACATGCCTGGGTTGGATACCGACATTGTGGTCCATCACTTGCCTACCAAGGAAGACTGCCCTCCGGTAAAGCAAAAGGTCCGCCGTATGCGTCCAGAGATGTCTGAGAAGATCAAAGATGAGGTTATGAAGCAATTCGATGCAGGGTTTCTTGCAGTGACTTCTTACCCTCAGTGGGTTGCCAATGTGGTGCCAGTGCCAAAGAAAGATGGTAAGGTCAGAATGTGTGTTGATTACAGGGATCTGAACAGGGCCAGCCCCAAGGATGACTTCCCCCTACCTCACATCGACGTTCTAGTTGACAATACTGCTCAGCATAAGGTGTTTTCCTTCATGGATGGCTTTTCAGGTTATAATCAGATCAAGATGGCTCCTAATGATATGGCAAAGACTACCTTTGTTACTCAGTGGGGCACCTTCTGTTACAAGGTCATGCCATTTGGACTGAAAAATGCTGGGGCAACCTACCAACGTGCCATGGTTGCTTTATTTCATGACATGATCCACCACGAGATTGAAGTGTATGTCGACGACATGATTGCAAGGTCCCAAACTGAGGAGGAACACCTTGACCATCTGCAGAAGCTATTTGACCGTCTGAAATTGTACAAACTGAGGTTGAACCCGAACAAGTGCACCTTCGGGGTAAGATCTGGAAAGTTGCTAGGCTTCGTCGTAAGTGATAAGGGTATTCAAGTGGACCCTGCCAAGGTTAAAGCCATTCAAGAGATGCCAGTTCCCAAGACAGAGAAAGAGGTCAAAGGCTTTCTAGGACGTTTGAATTACATTGCTCGATTCATCTCGCATCTAACTGCTACTTGTGAACCAATCTTCAAGCTACTGAAGAAAGATCAGGTAGTACGTTGGAATGATGAATGTCAGGCCGCTTTTGACAGAATCAAAGAGTATCTCCAAGAACCACCCATTCTTATGCCACCGGTTGAAGGGAGACCTCTAATACTATACCTGACAGTACTTGACAACTCAATGGGGTGTGTGTTGGGCCAGCATGACGAGTCTGGCCGAAAAGAGCACGCCATTTATTACCTTAGCAAAAAGTTTACCGACTGTGAGACCCGATACTCACTGCTCGAGAAAACTTGTTGCGCTTTGGTATGGGCTGCTCGCCGGCTGAGACAGTATATGTTGACTCACACTACTCTGTTGATTTCAAAGATGGATCCAATAAAGTACATATTCGAAAAGCCTGCTCTGTCCGGGAGAATAGCAAGATGGCAGATGATCTTGACAGAATACGACATCCAGTACACGACTCAGAAAGCTATCAAAGGAAGTGTATTGGCAGACCACCTGGCACACTAGGCAGTAGACGACTACCAGTCAATGAACTTCGAGTTTCTAGACGAGAGCATCATGATTGTAACTGATTGTGAAGTACCTGGACCGGATGAAGGACCTGAGGAAGGATCCCGATGGTCTATGCACTTTGACGGAGCCTCCAACGCTTTGGGTAACGGTATCGGTGTTGTGATCATATCCCCTCAAGGCACTCATACTCCACTCACTGCCCGGCTATGTTTCAACTGCACCAACAACATGGCGGAGTATGAGGCATGCATCATGGGTCTTTAAGCTGCGATCGACTTAAGGATCAAGTTTCTGAGTGTCTTCGGAGATTCCTCTCTTTTGATCAATCAGATCAAAGACGAGTGGGATACGAAACATCCGAATCTTATTCCTTACAAAGAATGTGTGTTGACATTGATCCTACAATTCACAGAGATAACTTTTGAACACTTCCCAAGAGAGGAGAATCAGTTGGCGGACGCGTTAGCTACGATGTCTTCCATGTTCAAAGTCAAGTGGGACAATGAGGCTCCCCGGGTCATTATCTGGAAACTGGACGAACCTGCATACTGTTGTGACCTTGAGGCTGAGGTAGTAACTGAAAAACCCTGGTATCATGAGGTGAAGAGGTACTTGGAAGCTCAAGAATATCCTGAGGGCGCAGCTGTCAACGACAAAAAGTTTCTGAGAAGGTTCGCTGCAAAATTCTTCCTTAGCAACGGCATTCTGTACAAACGAAACCATGATTCGACCATACTGCGTTGTGTGGATAAAGCTGAAGCAGAAAGAATCATGGCGGAGCTGCATGAAGGAACCTTCGGAACACATTCCAATGGACACACCATGGCAAAGAAGATCCTTCGGGCAGGATATTTCTGGTCCACAATGGAAGCCGACTGTTACCAACACTCTCGGACATGTCATAAGTGCCAGATATACGCAGATAAGGTACACGTTCCTCCAGTTCCTCTGAATGTCTTGACTGCACCTTGGCCTTTTGCAATGTGGGGCATAGATATGATCGGAGAGATTAAACCTACGGCATCTAACGGACATCGCTTCATCCTGGTGGCGATCTATTACTTTACGAAATGGGTTGAAGCAGCTTCCTACGCCACTGTAACCAAGAATGTTGTGGCACGGTTCATTCGGCATAACTTGATATGTCGATACGGCATCCCAGAAAGAGTCATTACAGACAACGGTACCAATCTTAATAACAAGATGATCACTGAGCTCTGCGAGCAATTCAAGGTACAGCACCACAACTCTTCTCCTTACCGGCCGAAGATGAACGGGGCTGTAGAAGCAGCTAATAAGAATATCAAGAAGATTGTGCAGAAAATGACAGTGACCTATAAAGATTGGCATGAGATGTTACCATTTTCTCTTCATGGGTACCGTACCTCAGCAAGAACGTCAACCGGGGCAACTCCATTTTCTTTAGTCTACAGCATGGAGGCAGTCTTACCGATTGAAGTCCATATACCCTCTCTCCGGATAATGAAGGATGCAGATCTGAGCGAAGATGACTGGATCCAGACTCGACTTGATCAATTAAACCTAATTGACGAAAAGAGACTCACCGCTATTTGTCATGGTCAGACGTACCAAAAATGGATGATCAGGGCATTTAACAAGAAGGTCAAACCACAAGAGTATCAAGTTGGGGACCTGGTAATCAAACGCATCATCTTTCCTCAGAGTGATCCCAGGGGAAAATGGACCCCCACCTACAAAGGGCTTTTGTACCCCAAAATTTTCCCTCCCATATTCTTCAAGATTTGCTAAAGAGCATGCTTCAAAATCTCCCAAGGGTTGCACAGTTCAATGGCCTCCTAACAGTCAAAAACTAGGGTTTTGGTTCTGGCAAAGAAATTGAAGTTTCAAAGGGTCCAAGCAAGTCTCACATGCCTATAAACATGGTCAAGCATCCATATGCCAAGTTTCAAGACTTACAACACAAAATTGCACAGTCAAAAACCCTAATTGCCCAACAGTCAACTACAGGGGCAAAATGGTCATTTGACAGTCAAAAATCCAAATTTTTGGTCAACATCTTATTTTGAAGCCACAAACATCATTTGATCAATTCTTGATCATGATTTCACAAGCATGGCTCAAAAAGTCTCAAGATGCAAAAGTTTCTATTTTTGGACAGTTGAAAAAGTCAACTGCAAATTGACCAAGGCATAACTTCCACATGGTTTATCAGAAAAATTCCATCCAAAGCTCATTTTGATGAGAATGACATTTCCTACAACTCCTCTTCACACTTCAAGTCCAAGAAATGCTCTCACAAAAAGTTATCAATCTCAACATTATAGGTCATTTTCAAAAGTCAACAAAAGGGGACTTTGAGTCAAAGACCATAACTTGATATTGGTAAATCAGAATGACATGGGACAAAAGGCATTGGTTAGAGGACTTCAATACCTTTCCAAAATGTCCAAGAACATGATCAAAGCTTAAAAATTGAGCAAGATATGCCTTGTGGAAGTTGGGAAATTTTTGGGAATTTTGAAAAGTCAACTTTGCTTCAAATGCCTCAAAATTGCTAATGGGCCTCAATTTCTTCCAAGAATCATCACCCAAAAGCTATGCACGACCCATTGACCCAAAGGGGAGTTATTTCATCATTTTTTATTATTTATTTGAATTTTTATCACCATTAATTCATTTAATTAAATAAAATATGACAAAAATAGAAAAGCATGTGTTTTAAATCTTTTTGCAGCATATTCTCTCATTTACTCACTCAAGATTTCGTGCACACCCTAAAAAGGCAAGAATCTCCATTGATTGGCATGAGAAAGGTATGAAAAAGATTGAAAAAATCATGGAAGATCACAAAATTCAAAGGGCATTAAAACTTGGATGTTGGGCTTGTTTTGTTGACCTAAAACATTCCCATACATAAACACAATGCAAACCTAATCAAAAAAACCTGGAAGCTGCGCCTCAAACCAAAGCATAACTTTGCATTTTTCACCAAAAATTTCAAATCTGATTCCATAGCTAGAGCACTTTTCCAAGCCAAAGAACGATTCCATTACCTTCCTGACGCATCAAGGAAGCTTTCTGAATCAAAACCACACCTCTAACCTCAAGAATCGGTAGAACGAAGCCGTCCTGTTCTTGATATTTTACATATTCGTGTTTTGATTTATATGCCATATTCATACATTCTAATGATTGTTTTACACTAATATGGACTCACTGAAACTGATGGTACCATTGAATTGAACTAATATTTCTTGTATATAAAATTGCCATGGCTATTTTTTAGGGTTTCAGGAACCATAAATTGGGGTTTTACGCTTGGGGAAAAATTGGCCAACCTAAATGGCACCATTGAAACCAGAAGCTCACGACGAACAGAACCATACCATCGCGCCTTTTTTATAATTGCTCAAATCCTATTCGCTATTTTTTGTTGTCTCAGATTGTGGGGGTTTAAAACCCCCGCTATCTAGTTCATTTTTTCAGGCAGAACGAATGGCAAGTGGAGAAGATGATGCGTGGAGGAATGTGGTTGGTGGGTTCAAACGTTGGCGCGCTTTGTTTCTGTCCAGCATAGCCTTGTTTTTTCACATATCATGATTGTTGTCCCCTAAACATAAAAGCAAACGCGTTAGTTCAGTTGGTGGCCAACGTGGACAATAGGTATTGGGACCTGGGTTCGATTCCCAGGTCCCCTCCCTTCTCAATATTATTTTGCTTTCTATATTTCCATGCAGCGTCCCCTTCAGTGGTCTACCATACGCTCAATGCCATAGCTTGCCAAATGTCCCAGGCGATGAATCTAAGGGCCAGGATGAAAGGTCCATCATACACATCAGTCAACCGTGCACACGTGAACGCTGAAAGTCAAACAGGCCAAGCTTCTAATGGGCCTCATTACTGCAATATACCTCCAAAAGGGTCAACAAACCCCCCTATGTTTGTATTTCTTTTCTCATTCTTT
Source organism: Vicia faba (assembly GCA_948472305.1). Lineage (NCBI taxonomy): Eukaryota > Viridiplantae > Streptophyta > Magnoliopsida > Fabales > Fabaceae > Vicia > Vicia faba. Next base: position 596,223,927 of record OX451736.1, read on the forward strand.
TTTTCTTTTTGTTTGTTTTAATTTAATGATTTTTTCTTTTTATTCATAAAATAAGTTTTATAATATAAAAATACAAAAACCAGAAAGTCAAAAATAAAAATATATTTATTTATTATTTAATGTATTAATGTTTTTGTTGTAAATAAATTTGATAATTAATTTAGCTTTAAATTAGGGTTTAACTTTAACTTCTTTTCTTAAATAAATTTAAAAAAAACATAAAAATTAGGGTTTCTAGCTTTTTATTCTTTTTTCAATAATTAAAATTTCTTCTTATTATTATCAATAATTAATTATTTTTGTAAATAAATTTGTCATTAAATAATTAGGTTAAATTAGGTCAAACTTGAATTTATTTCTTTAATAATTAAAAATGCTTAGAATTAGGGTTTTAATTCCAATTAATTTTCTTAATTTCATAAAATACAAAAAAATATCAAAAAATAAGTTTTTTTCCTTTATTTAATTTAATAATTTAATAATTTCAATTCAATTTCTTTAAAGGGTCCAACGCCCTCGCATTCGATTATAATTTCTTTTCGCGCACTTATTTTATTTCTTTTTATAAATTTCATGTACTTGCCCCAAAGCCTTGTAATAGATTAATTAGGGTATTTACTTTCCGCATTTTATTTATTTCAAATCGGGTCTTGGTTTAATTTGGCGATGTAGACCCGCGCCTTTGTAATAGCGTAGGACTTTTAATTCCGCACCTTTTAACTGTTAATAACCACATGAAAGAATGAATGCCAAAAACAAAAACAAAGCGTAGATCACCAATGCATGAACAAGACAAATATAACTGAAAATGACACACAATTCACACACCACTCCTAGGGTACGCCTCACTGTTGCCTTGCCTTTCGAATTGTGGTCGTCGAGTAGAGGACGTTTTAGTAAGTCCTCATGTCCATGAACATGGCATGAGGGTAGCTTCTAAGGTGTCTTCCTATTGCTCGGGTGACCACACTGTTGCCTTGCCCCTCGAAACGTGGTCGTCGACTATAGGACGTCTTAGTGAGTCCTCATGTTCCATTGATCTGGTTGCCTCGAAACGGTTGCCTCGGAACAAGTTGCCTCGGAATAAAAGATCAATGGCATAAGGGTAGCTCCTAAGGTATCTTACTATTGCCCGGTGACCACACTGCCCCTACAAACTCGAATTGACCCGAACACCTCCAACGGTGGTGCTACCTACCTCTCAATGGTGGGATGGCACTACCTTAAGGACATTTACACAGACTAATTCCTTAGGGTAGGTAGATGACTCGTAGATACTTGCTCTAATTCAAAACAAATCAAAAACTTCTTTTCACACCGACACTTTTCAAAAAGCTTTCAAAACAACTTTTCAAACACTCTTGAGGACTGATACAAGAGTCGATCTGAAACTTTCAAAGAAACTTTTTCAAACCCACTCTGAAAAGCAAACAGACATTTTTGAAAACACAAATGAGCAAGTATCTAAGAGCCCATGGATAACCATGGATAGAAAGGGTGCTAACACCTTCCCTTTCTATAAATCTACCTCCCGAACCGAGAACTAATCTCAATAAGGAATTTTTATGTGCTTTTGTCCTTTCCATTTGGAGAAAATAAAAGACGGTGGCGACTCTTGCTTCCGCGACATTTCGCGAAACCAGCTTTAAACAGTCAGTTCCAGATCCACCGATCACAGAACTGGCGACTCTGCTGGGGACATTTTTAAAGTGAGGTGTACCTTAGAATAGTTCATAACTGTGTTTTCAATTGCTTTGACTTGTTTGCTTTAAATTGTGGGACTGTCTTGGGAGTTCTATAGATCCTAACCCGGATCTGGGGATACCTTCTTAGAAAGTAGCAACAAGGCTGTGAGGGAACTGTGCGGGGTATACCGACATGGTTGAAACAGTCTGCTACGTTGATGTGGCACTTTGGTGTGTACCGGTAACCCTTGAGTTCAGTCAAGGAGAGTATGGGGCCTCCATGTGGTGTCGTGAAGCATCAACTGACCTTAGGAACCTTAATTGAACTATCTTGGCCTCTTTAGGGTAGTGAGATAACTGACTTTGGTGCAGTCCGAGGTTGGTTGATACTCGATACTACACTCAATTGAGGGTTGCTTTCCTGGAATATTTCGGTCGCCAGTTCAGTGGCTAAATCGAAACGATGAACAATGAAAGCAATCCAGTGATATTGGGACCCTTAGAACCCGGTTACTTCTAATAGGACAGGTTGAACCCACCAACTTCAAGAGGGTAATACCCAGACCCCATGATGGCCTTAAACTCTAAGGGCTTGTCTTGTGTGACTTGTGTTGTACCCCAAAATTTTCCCTCCCATAACCTTCAAAGTTTTGACAAGAATCATCCACAATTGGTTCAAGTCTACTCAAAGGCTACACTGTCAACCACCCTCCTGAAGCCAGTCAAACTAGGGTTTTGGTTCTCACAAGGAAGCTGAAGTTTTCAAGGGCCCAATCAAGCCTCACATGCCTACAAATATGGTCAAGTATCCTCACATCAAGTTTCAAGACATTCAGCTCAAAATTGCACAGTCAAAACCCTAAATTGCACTACAGTCAACTGTAGGGGCAAAATGGTCATTTGGCAGTCAAAAGTTCAAATTTTTGGTCAACATCTCATTTTGAAGCCACAAACATCATTTGATCAATGCTTGATCATGATTCTCAAATCTTGGCTCAAAAATCATCAAGATGCAAAAGTTTCTATTTTTGGACAGTTGAAAAAGTCAACTGAAATTGACCAGGGCATAACTTTCACATGGTTCATCAGAAAAATTCCATCCAATGCTCATTTTGAAGATAAAGACATTTCCTACAACTCATCTTCATACTTAAAGTCCAAGAAATGCTCTCACAAAAAGTTATCAATTTCAACATTATAGGTCATTTTCAAAAGTCAACAAAAAGGGACTTTAGGTCAAAGGCCATAACTTGAGATTGGTAAATCAAAATGACATGGGACCAAAGGCATTGTTTAGAGGACTTCAAGACCTTTCTAAAATGTCCAAGAACATGAGCAAAGCTTAAAAATTGAGCAAGTTATGCATTGGAGAAGTTGGGAATTTTTTGTGAAATGGCCAAAATCATTTATCCTTGAAATCTCATTTTTGACAAAAGGGGCCCACTTTTTCCACTTGAATTAACTTAACCATGCTTCCCACGTGTCCCATCTTTTATTTCAGATTTTTTTATTAATTTTTTCATTTTTATTGATTTTTATTGGATTTAATTAGTTTTAAATCTTTTAAAATCAAAAGAAATTCAAAAATTGATTTAAGAGGGATATTTTGGCTTTGACTAGCCTTGAAACACCATTATATGCCTACCATTTTTCGTGCTAAGGCTTAATCAAGGCAAAAATTCAAAAATGAAGCAAAATTGGAAAGTTGATAATGGTTGTTTATGAGAAAATCCAAACCATCAAAGCAAGGTGTTATTGACCATAACTCCCATCCAAACATATTGCTAGGGTATATACAAATGATCAGAACAAGATTTTACACTAGAAGCTGCGCAGAAGAACAATAGACAAACTTGGAAAATTGTTGAAAAAACTCAATTCTGAAATCATTGCTAGAGGTGGATTCAAGTCCTAATATTGATTCCATTGGCTTCCTCAAGGTTCCCAGAAGCAATTCCAATCCCAAACATCCTTCAACACGCCAAGAACTGGTAGATTGAACCTCAACTGTGTCCAAAAATTTCTGGGATCGTGCATCATGATTTATGCATACTTTGCCATTTTTATTCATCGATTCATGTTTGTTATGAGTTTCTGATGCTAACCATATAGTTTGATTGCGTTTTTGTGTTATATATGCGATTTAGCCATTGATGCAGTTTAGGGTTTGCAGAGCTCCCAATTGGGGATTTTGAAACCAAGTAAAATTTGGATCCCAAACCATCACCACTCAGACCAGAAAGCTTGGACGAAGAAGATGCAATGCTCGCGCCAAATTTATGTTTAGAGATGGGCTATTCGCTATTTTTCAATAGCCTGCCTAAACCCACGCCATAGAAACCGTTGCTGAATGTTTATGTTACAGGGAACGTGAAGAAGACGATCACGTGGAAAGCGTTGATTCGCTGTTTTGAATTTCGCGCGTTTTCAATCCATTAGCGCGCTGCTTCTTTTTTTATTATTTGTTTGTCTAACATATGTAACACGCGCTCAATGGCTCAGCTGGAAAATGCTTGTGGCTTCAACATCCAAGACCTGGGTTCGAGTCCCAGGTATGTATAAATTCCTATATTATTTTGCTATGAATGTTCACAGGCAGCTTCAGCGTGAAAGTACACCATGCACCTCCAAATCAGGCCTTGCCACGTCCACTTGGAGATCAATCTAAAGGTTGAGAGATGGAGAACAGCTTGAACAAGAGTCAACGTACCAACATGTTGCACAAAAAAAAGTCAAAAGGACCTGAAGCTTTTTGGGCCTGGATTCTTGGACCTATACCTCACAATTGGGGCCTGAACCCCCCCCCCCCCCCCCCCTGGGTTTGCAATTCTTTTCTTCATATTTTATTTTTTTTTTCAATTATTGTTTTATTCGCTTTATTATTTTAATTTAATTATTTTTTCTTGCAAAATATAAAACCTCATAAAAAAATCAGAAAAGATAAAAATAAAAAAATAATTTTATTTTAGTATTAATTTTCATAAATAAATTCACATGTAATTAATTTAGATTTAATTTTAGGTAATTTAATTCTTTTTTTCATAATAAACAAAAAAAATAACAAAAATAGGTCTTTAATACTTTTTCCCTTTTTTTAATTAATTGAATATTTTGTCATTAATCATTAATTTTTGTAAATAAATTTCATAATTAATTTAGTTTAAATTCTAGGTTTCAACTTTAATGCGTTTTCTTTAATAAATTAAAAACCATTAAAATTAGAATTAATTACATGACTTTTAAATTAGTTTAAATTTTCTTTAATTGTCATAAATCAAAAAAGCATAAAAATAAGTCACTTCTTTTATTTAATTTAATTATTCTATTAATTTCATTTTAATTCCTTAAAGGGTCCAACGCCCTCACATTCGGTCATATTTTCCTTTTTCGCGCATTTTATTTATTTCTTTGATGTAAATATAATGTACTTGTTCCAAAGTCCTGTAATAGTCAATTAGACATTTATTTTCTGCACTTTACTTTAAATCGGGTCTGGATTAATTTGGCGTTGTAGACCCGCGCCCTTGTAATAGCGTAGGACCTTTATCCTTTCCGCACTTTAAATTTCCGCACTTTTAACTATTAAACAATAACATGAAAGAATGTATGCCAAAAATAAAATCAAAACGTAGATCACCAATAACATGACAAAAGACAATAAACTGAAAATGACACACAATTCACACACCACCCCTAGGGTACGCCTCACTGTTGCCTTACCTCGAAAGGTGATCGTCGAGTAGAGGATGTTTTAGTAAGTCCTCATGATCCGGGAACCTGGCATGAGGGTAGCTTCTAAAGTGTCTTCCTATTGCTCTGGTGATCACCATGTCCCTACAAACTCGAATTGACCCGAACACCTCCAACGGTGGTGCTACCTACCTCTCAATGGTGGGATGGCACTACTTTAAAGTACATTTACACAGACGAATTCCTTAGGGTAGGTAGGTTCTCAAGGATACTTGCTCTAATTTCAAACAAAAATACTTTTCACACCAACACATTTTCAAAAGCTTTCAAAGCAATTTTTTCAAACACTCTGACGCACGAGTCGAACTGAAATTTTTCAAAGAAACTTTTTAAAACCCACATTGAAAAGCAAATAAACCTTTTTGAAAACACATTGAGCAAGTATCTAAGAGCCCATGGATAACCATGGATAGAAAGGGTGCTAACACCTTCCCTTTCTATAACCTACCTCCCGAACCGAGAGCAATCTCTTTAAAGGAATTTTTTTGTGCTTTTGTCCTTTCCTTGTTGGAGAAAATAAAAGACGGTGGCGACTCTTGCTTACCGCGACATTTCGCGAAACCAGCTTTAAAACAGTCAGTTCCAGATCCACCGATCACAGAACTGGCGACTCTGCTGGGGACACTTTATAAAGTGAGGTGTACCTTAGGGCTAGTTCATAACTGTGTTTTCAATTGTTTTCCTTGTCTGCTTCAAAATTGTGGGTTGCATCGGAGTTTCATAGATCCTAACCCGGATCTGGGGATACCCTGTTTAGGTAGCATAAGTTGTGAGGGACCTGTCCGGCGTAGACCGACATGGGTGAAGCAGTGGCTACGTTGGTGTGGCGCCTTGGTCTGTACCGATATCCCTTGTGTCGTAACGAGGAGAATATGGGTCTTCCAAGGAGTCATTAAGCACCAACAGACCTTAGAACCTTAATTGACACAACTTGGCCTTTAGAACAGTAGCAGTATGCTACGCCCATTGAGGCTAAACTCTCGTGATGGTTCTGGCCGCAAGAAAAGATTGCGATGCTGGAGTTATGACCGATTGAGGGTAGTCAATGATATTGGGATCCTCTAAGAACCCGGTTACTTTTGATTAGGACAGGTATGAACCAACAAACTGAAAGAGGGTAGTACCTAGACCTCATGCTGGCTTAAACTTTAAGGGTTTGCTTTGTGTGACTTGTGTGCCTTACCATGTTTGCCTTTGTATCTATTTGTGGTGTGCTTTATCATAGGATCATAACATCATGAGCATTGCATACATCCTGCATAAGGACTGACCATTTCAAAGACAAGAGGGTTTCATCTTTGCTCTATTTTGTAGGACACCATCATGCCTGTGCGAAGGAATACTATCCGGTTCAACTTTGTTCACTCACCTGAGTTGCTTGAAGAGTTGGTTAGCAGAATTCCAAATACCACCTCCTTCATCCAGAGGCATGGTTCTCTTCTCAGTTTAGTCACTGCGAAGCAGGATCAACAGTTGATGAGTGTTCTGACCCAGTTCTATGACCCTCTGTACCAGTGCTTCACCTTCCAAGACTTCCCGCTGGTCCCTACCCTGGAAGAGTTCTCTGATTTACTTGGTATCCCTATCTTGGATCAGACTCCTTTCACTGGCTGGGAAAAGACCCTCAGGCTTGAGGATGTTGCTGCAGCTCTTCCCTTGACACATCAGGAAGTAACAGACAATTGGGTAACTAGAAGCGGGGTTAAGGGTTTCTTGGCCAAATTTCTGGTGGGTAAAGCTAACAGTTTCTGGAATGACCTGGACTTTAGGGCATATGAAGACATCTTGGCTCTCTTAATCTATGGGTTAGTCTTGTTTCCCAATCCTGACAACTTCGTCAATGTCACTGCTATAAGGATCTTTATCTCTCAGAATCCTGTACCCACTCTCTTGGGTGACATCTTGCAACAACTTCATGCTCGTACTACCCGAAGACGAGGAACCCTATGGTGTTGTATCCCTTTGTTGGTGAGGTGGTTTATTTCGCACCTCCCTAAGTTCGTACTGAAGAACCAGGGGGGAAAAGGATGGGCTCACAGGTTAATGTCTCTCACCGATAAAGACGTCATTTGGACTTGCAGAGGTTTGGATGAGATAGCTGTTATTGATCGATGCGGAGAATACCCTAATGTTCCTCTTATTGGTACTCAAGGAGGGATCTCTTACAATCCATGCCTAGCACTCCGTCAGTTTGGAAGAGCAAGAAGAGCAGGGCCCCATGAGATGTTGGTGCCTCACATCAGTTTTGAGTTTCAGGTGGACAGTGACGAGCTGCGTCGTAAGTTCATCAAGGCTTGGGACAAAGTTCATAAAGCTGACCCACAAGAGTTAGGGCCAAAGACTTCTTTACCTATGGAAGCCTACTACAAATGGGTTCGCATTCGTGCTCAGAAGTTAGGTATGCCGTATGATGCTGTCAGACCTGTCATTCTTGAGTCTTCGGACAAAGATGGTGTTCCTCCAACTGTCCTCCCTCCTCAGGTACCCACTGATTATGAGACGTTGAAGAGGTCTTGGTCGCAACTGCGAGAAGAACGGGATTCTTACCGGGAAAAGTTCAACGAGCAGGAATTAAAGATCCAGAAGCTGACAAAGCAATTGGAGAATGAGCGAGCCCTGAATGCCTACATCCGTACTGAGAAGAGGAGACCATGGGATCAATAAGGAGCTCTGAATGTTCTTTTTACAGTTTTATTTCCCTTTTCAGTATTTCCTTTCATGTAACGCCTAAGGGCAACCTGTTGAACAATTTAAGCTGCAAAATTGAATCTAATGAAGTGTGTTCCTTTTTGTTTACAAAGTTGATTCCCGATTGTCTTTGAAAACATAATTCATACGCATCTCATTCATCATATGCATCACAGGTACTCTTCTTTTCAGGTTGCTTACCGTTCTTCGCTGTTTATTTCAGCATCATGAACCCTGAATCATCAACCGAGGCATCTATCAAGGCTCTTCAGGCACAAAATGCCCAATTTCAGGAGCTGATCAAGGGTTTGGCTCAGGGTCAACAAGAGTTGAAGACCATGCTTCTGAAGAAGAGTAAGAAGAAGAGGAGGACTGTGCTATTCAACACTGGGCGCAGACTCGGGAACACCTTGCGAAATGAGGCTGAGAGGACTACTCCATCTGTGGGGGAAGGTAGTCACCAAGAAAGGGAGATCCCTACTCCTGTGGGCTCTGATACTGAAACAGACTTCAACGACGAACAATACCCTCCTGCTGAAGACCGGTACAAGCAGCTGGAGGACAGATTAAAAGCTATGGAAGTTCAGCGTGTGCCTGGACTGGATTTCGGAGACTTGGGGTTATCTACTGGGGTGGTGATTCCACACAAGTTCAAAGCGCCGACCTTTGTGAAGTATGACGGGGCTTCCTGTCCCAAGATGCACCTCCGTTCTTATGTAAGGAAGATCCAGCCTTACACAGCAGACAAGAACCTTTGGATCCACTTCTTCCAGGAGAGTCTTTCAGGGACTCACCTCGAATGGTTCTATCAGCTGGATGGAATCAACATTCGTAACTGGGAGGATCTGGCCACTGCTTTTTACAAGCAGTATCAATATAATTCCGACCTCGCTCCTACGCGTACCCAACTCCAGGGTATGTCGCTAGGGTCGGGTGAAGGTTTTAAGGAGTACGCACAGAAATGGAGAGACCTGGCTGGCAGGGTGCAGCCACCATTGACGGACCGGGAGCTGGTGGATATGTTCTTGGGGACCCTTTCTGGTCCATTTTTCAATCATCTCATCGGTAATTCCTCTGCCGGGTTTACTGATCTGATCCTGACTGGTGAAAGGATCGAGGCCGGTATAAAATCGGGGAAGATACAGAAGGTTGCCTCCTCCAGTGCTGAAAAGAAACCCTTCAAAAAGGAGGCTAGTGCTGTATATAGCTCCCGGAGACCAGAGCGACCTGAGCACCGCCAATCTGTCAGCGCGGTATGATTGCTAAGCCTGCTGCCGCTCCCCGGCAAAACAATCCTCAGAAGGTGGAAAGACCCCAGAGAGAATTCACCCGCTTAAACATGACTTTATCTCAGATCCTGCCACAGTTGCTATCCACCAATTTGGTGACTGTCATGGAGGCGCCGAAGTTTCCAAATACTGCATCCCCCAAGTACAACCCGAATGCTCGTTGTGCTTACCATTCAGATAGCCCGGGGCACTCTACTGATGACTGTTGGGCGTTAAAGAACAAGCTGCAGGACCTTATTGACGCCAAGGAAGTACAGTTTGAGGCATCTGACAAGCCTAATGTGGTGACAGCTCCCCTACCTGCTCATGGAGTTAATGCTATCGGAGACGAGGATGAGGTTGATGAGGCTGAGTTTGATAGCTGGATCTACCCGGCAACCGACAGTGGACTCAACAATTGGAGCGCAAAGGACAACTTATCTGTTTCTTTTGTTACTAAGTAATGAACTTATTTGTTTTGGATTTGTAATAAACAATAATTTGAAACTGTATGGCCCGGTGTCTTACCCGGGGCACCGTGGTTTTGTTTATGAGGGCTTTTTGTTTGTCACTGTCATATATCATAAATAAAAGCATTGGACGTTTTTCACATTTCAAATTTTGCGCTCCTTTTCTTTCCTTTCTTTATATATTGCAAAACAGCTGTATTTACACACACACTCACTCATACAGGTTTCAATCCACTATGGATCTCACTGGTAACGACTCTGCTACTGCCAGTTATGACTTCGAAAATCCGATCAACTTAGCCGAAGACGAAGGTGAAGATGATTGCGAAGTGCCTGGTGAACTTGCAAGACTGTTACAACAGGAAGAGAGGGCAATTCAACCCCATGAAGAGCCAGTGGAAATAATAAACTTGGGTACTGAAGAAGACAAGAAAGAGGTAAAGATTGGTGCCAACCTAGAGCTCAGCGTGAAGCAACGGTTGACTCAGATGCTGCATGACTATATGGAGATCTTTGCCTGGTCCTACGAAGATATGCCCGGATTAGATACCGATATTGTGGTCCATCACTTGCCAGCTAAGGAAGACTGCCCTCCGGTTAAGCAAAAGGTCCGCCGTATGCGTCCAGAGATGTCTGAGAAGATTAAAGCCGAGGTTATGAAGCAGTTTGATGCCGGATTTCTTGCAGTGACTTCTTACCCTCGGTGGGTTGCTAATGTGGTGCCGGTACCAAAGAAAGACGGTAAGGTCAGAATGTGTGTCGATTACAGGGATCTGAACAGGGCCAGCCCCAAAGATGACTTCCCTCTACCTCACATTGATGTCCTTGTTGATAATACAGCTCAGCACAAAGTGTTCTCTTTCATGGATGGTTTCTCAGGTTACAATCAGATCAAGATGGCACCTGAAGACATGGAAAAGACTACATATGTTACTCAGTGGGGCACCTTCTGCTACAAAGTCATGCCTTTTGGACTAAAGAATGCTGGGGCAACCTACCAACGTGCCATGGTTGCTTTATTTCATGACGTGATCCATCATGAGATAGAAGTGTATGTTGATGATATGATCGCAAGGTCCCAGACTGAGGAAGAACACCTGGATCATCTGCAGAAACTGTTTGACCGTCTAAAGTTGTACAAGCTGAGGTTGAACCCGAACAAGTGCACCTTCGGGGTAAGATCTGGGAAGTTGCTAGGCTTCGTTGTGAGCGACAAGGGTATTCAAGTGGACCCTGCCAAGGTTAAAGCTATTCAAGAGATGTCAGTTCCTAGAACAGAGAAGGAAGTCAGAGGCTTTTTAGGACGCCTGAATTACATTGCTCGATTCATCTCACACCTGACTGCTACCTGTGAGCCAATCTTCAAACTACTGAAGAAAGATCAGGTGGTACGTTGAAACGATGAATGTCAGGCTGCTTTCGACAGAATCAAAGAGTATCTCCAAGAACCGCCCATCCTTATGCCACCGATTGAAGGGAGACCTCTGATACTTTACCTGACAGTACTTGATAACTCAATGGGGTGTGTGCTGGGGCAGCATGACGAGTCTGGCCGAAAAGAGCATGCCATTTATTACCTTAGCAAAAAGTTTACCGACTGTGAGACCCGATACTCACTGCTCGAGAAAACTTGCTGCGCTTTGGTATGGGCTGCTCGCCGGCTGAGACAGTATATGCTGACTCACACCACCTTATTGATCTCAAAGATGGATCCTATAAAGTACATATTCGAAAAGCCTGCTCTGTCTGGGAGGATTGCAAGATGGCAAATGATCTTGACAGAATATGACATTCAGTATACGACCCAGAAAGCCATCAAGGGAAGTGTATTGGCAGACCACTTGGCACATCAGGCCGTAGATGACTATCAGTCAATGAACTTCGAGTTTCCTGATGAAAGTATCATGATTGTGACTGATTGTGAAGTACCTGGACCGGATGAAGGACCTGAACCAGGATCCCGATGGTCTATGCACTTTGACGGAGCCTCCAATGCTTTGGGTAACGGTATTGGCGCTATAATCATATCCCCTCAAGGCACTCATACTCCACTCACTGCCCGGCTATGTTTCAACTGCACCAACAACATGGCGGAGTATGAGGCGTGCATCATGGGACTCAAAGCTGCGATTGACTTAAGGATTAAGTTTCTGAGTGTCTTCGGAGATTCCGCCCTCGTGATCAACCAGATCAAAGGAGAGTGGGATACGAAGCATCCGAATCTTATCCCTTACAAAGAATGTGTGTTGACAATGATCCCCACTTCACAGAAATAACTTTTGAACACTTCCCACGAGAAGAGAATCAGTTGGCGGACGCGTTAGCTACAATGGCTTCTATGTTCAAGGTTAAATGGGATAATGAGGCTCCCCAGATTATCATCTGGAAACTGGACGAACCGGCATACTGTTGCGACCTCGAGACTGAATTGGTGACTGAGAAGCCTTGGTACCATGAAGTAAAGAGATATCTGGAAGCTCAGGAGTATCCTGAAGGTGCATCTGTCAACGATAAGAAGTTCCTGAGGAGGTTCGCGGCAAAGTTCTTCCTTAGTAACGGCATCTTGTACAAGCGAAACCATGATTCAACCTTACTGCGTTGTGTGGATAAAACGGAAGCAGAAAAGATCATGGAAGAGCTACATGAAGGGACCTTTGGTACACATTCCAGTGGGCACACTATGGCTAAAAAGATCCTTCGGGCAGGGTATTACTGGTCCACATTGGAAGCTGACTGCTACCAACATTCCAGGACATGCCACAAGTGCCAGATTTACGCAGACAAGGTGCATGTTCCTCCAGTTCCCCTGAATGTTCTGACCGCACCTTGGCCTTTTGCAATGTGGGGCATTGACATGATTGGTGAGATCAGACCTACGGCATCTAATGGGCATCGCTTCATCCTTGTAGCGATCGATTACTTTACAAAGTGGGTTGAAGCAGCTTCCTACGCTACAGTAACCAAGAATGTCGCGGCACGGTTCATTCGGCATAACCTGATCTGCCGATACGGCATCCCTGAGAGAATCATTACAGACAACGGTACCAATCTGAACAACAAGATGATCGTTGAGCTCTGCGAACAGTTCAAAATACAGCACCACAATTCTTCTCCTTACAGACCGAAGATGAATGGGGCTGTAGAAGCAACAAATAAAAATATCAAGAAAATCGTGCAGAAGATGACAGTGACCTATAAAGATTGGCACGAGATGTTACCGTTCGCTCTACATGGGTACCGTACCTCATCTAGGACGTCAACCGGGGCAACTCCTTTCTCCTTGGTCTACGGCATGGAGGCAGTCTTACCAATCGAAGTGCAGATACCCTCTCTCCGGATAATGAAGGATGCAAATCTGAACGAAGATGATTGGATCCAGACACGACTTGATCAGCTCAACCTCATTGATGAAAAGAGACTTGTTGCTATCTGCCATGGTCAGACGTATCAGAAACGAATGATCAGGGCATTTAACAAAAAGGTCAGACCATAGGAATATCGAGTTGGGGATCTGGTAATCAAGCGAATCATCCTTCCTCAGAGTGATCCAAGGGGCAAATGGACCCCTACGTACGAAGGGCCATTTGTGGTTAAGCATGTGTTCTCAGGAGGAGCAATGATATTAACCAATATGGATGGTGACGACCTTCCTCACCCCGCCAATGCAGACATAGTAAAAAGATACTACGCATAAAAAGACCCGCTAGGCTGACATGCCTAGGCAAAAATTAGGGCTTCCCGGCGAACCAAAAGGGTTCGGGCAAAATGAAGGGATGAAATAAAAAAAAATCTGTACACCCGGCAAGTCGAAAACCTGAAAAGGCGGCTTGGGCAAAGATGGGTATCCCGGTGGACTGAAAACCCGAAAGGGCGGACCAGGCAAAAATTAGGGATAAAGCGTAATACTATGTCTCATTGATCACCTTGCATCCAGAATCCGGTATCTACACCAAGTTCAGACGGCACCGATCAGTCAGCTTCACCTTCAACCAAGGTCATCAAGAGATGAGACGCTCGGAGATATAACGGCAATAGCAGAGTTGAAACCCAGCGGGATCATTCATTTCACACAGCTGTTTTATTTTCTTTTGTACAAAATTTGTATAAACTCTTTTGCTCGGCGGCGTTCTCTTACTAGGACGTCAGCCTCTTGTATACAAAACGCCTATTTACAGGCCACTCAAAAATCAATACAAATATACTTTTCAGTTAAAATGTGCCAATTGTTTTTCTTTTTCTGTTTTGTTTTGCGAAGAACGTCCAAGTTTCAATTTGTGATATATGCATTGACAATAGCTTGCTAACTCATGAGTCTTTGCATACAAAACAAAGGATTAATTACAGGTGACATTAGAAACAGGGGCAATAAGGAGTTGTCTAAGCAATCTAATTGTTTTATCCTCCAAAGTACCAAGGTAGGTTCAGCTAAAGAACATAACCAGGCATCTTAAATTCCCCAGAGAGTGAGCCAGCAAGCAGTGTACTCTCCTCAAACAAAGCAGTTATCAACCTTAAGGAAGTTGGGTATCCTCCCGCAGATCTCAACATTCCCCAGCAGCATATATTCTTAACAAGCATCCCCGGCAGTCTTGGTCTAAAGATTGTTCCCCGACGGCATACAAGCATTCAAAGGGATCACTTCCCCCGCAGTTCAATACTTCCCCAGAAGAATCCAATCCAGTTTCTCCAGGAAAGTTGGAACTCATCTCCCCAAGCAGCAAGCTTATCCCCAGTAGATTCTGGAAGCTTGTCCCCCGCAAAGCACGAACGCGTCGTCCGGCTTTATTTAAAGAGTTATTTCCTTAACAGGATATAACTGGGTTATCCTCAGCCAAAAGCCACGAAAAGAGCGTCGTCGACAAAGTCTTCCTATCCCCAGCAAATTACTATCAACATTCAGCAAGGCACCCCTCTCCCCACAGAGTATTGCTTCCCAGCATGGTCGCTAGAGTATCTCTTCTCCCCGCAGAATCTTCCATTTGTCAAGTTTATTCCGCAACGGAGTCATCTTCTCCTACCGGTATTCTTGCAATTATCATCCCCAGCGAAAGCGAAATCTATTTTTCAACGTCAGCCCAGGATATGACTTCCCGGCACCCGTCAAGGATTTACTTTCCTAGACGAAAGCATACATTCCTAAACATCACATACATCATGATACATGCATAAACGCATCATACCTTACAATCTTATTTATGTTGAGAACATCATTGCTTGATCCATATCATGCATTGCACGTGACTGACCTTTACCTTTCAGGAAAGATCCGGTTAAGTTCTCAGCTATATTTCAATACCTAGACCGGTTCAGTTAAATCGACCCTGAGATTTTTCTGATTCTTATCCAGTCAAAGGCTTTCTCTGGTTCAGTCAGATCAACCCTAAGATCTCCCTGATGCTTATCCAGTTGAAGATATTTCAAGACCTTGTCCGGTTCAGTTAAATCGACCCTAAGATTTTCCTGATGCTTATCCAGTCAAAGGCCTTCTCTTGGTTCAGTCAGATCGACCCTAAGATCTCCCTGATGCTTATCCATTTGAAGATATTTCAAGACCTTGTCCGGTTCAGTTAAATCGACCCTAAGATTTTCCTGATGCTTATCCAGTCAAAGGCCTTCTCTTGGTTCAGTCAGATCGACCCTAAGATCTCCCTGATGCTTATCCATTTGAAGATATTTCAAGACCTTGCCCGGTTCAGTTAAATCGACCCTAAGATTTTCCTGATGCTTATCCAGTCGAAGGCCTTCTCTTGGTTCAGTCAGATCGACCCTAAGATCTCCCTGATGCTTATCCATTTGAAGATATTTCAAGACCTTGTCCGGTTCAGTTAAATCGACCCTAAGATTTTCCTAATGCTTATCCAGTCAAAGACCTTCTCTTGGTTCAGTCAGATCGACCCTAAGATCTCCCTGATGCTTATCCATTTGAAGATATTTCAAGACCTTGCCCGGTTCAGTTAAATCGACCCTAAGATTTTCCTGATGCTTATCCAGTCAAAGGCCCTCTCTTGGTTCAGTCAGATCGACCCTAAGATCTCCCTGATTCTTATCCCAGTAGAAGACACCCAAGATTTTTCTCAACGAGCGTTGTTGAAGTTAAAGTCGCCCAAGATTCTCTTATCATTCATGCTAAGGCAGTAACCATCCCTGGTTCATTCATCATCTTGTGAAGCTCCAGATTCAACTCCTGTGACCAATCAGGACATACATTTACACAAAACATATGAAAATCAGCTCCTGCAACGTGTCAGGTACTCTTTTCTCTTTTGCAGGTATGCAGGTCCTCGCTAAGGAATCTCCTACGCGATCAACATCCAGATGGCATCTATAAGCCCATCATCCTATTCATCAACCTCTAAATGGCATCTATAAGCCCATTTCCATCACACTGCTATTATGTGAGCGCAAATTTCTGGGCACTCTAGTGTCCAATCATCTTCTACCCTCGGATTACGAAAGGCACGTCAGCCAATCTACATCCTCAGGTCTAAGAAGATTGAACAGGGGCAACTGTTGTACCCCAAAATTTTCCCTCCCATAACCTTCAAAGTTTTGACAAGAATCATCCACAATTGGTTCAAGTCTACTCAAAGGCTACACTGTCAACCACCCTCCTGAAGCCAGTCAAACTAGGGTTTTGGTTCTCACAAGGAAGCTGAAGTTTTCAAGGGCCCAATCAAGCCTCACATGCCTACAAATATGGTCAAGTATCCTCACATCAAGTTTCAAGACATTCAGCTCAAAATTGCACAGTCAAAACCCTAAATTGCACTACAGTCAACTGTAGGGGCAAAATGGTCATTTGGCAGTCAAAAGTTCAAATTTTTGGTCAACATCTCATTTTGAAGCCACAAAAATCATTTGATCAATGCTTGATCATGATTCTCAAATCTTGGCTCAAAAATCATCAAGATGCAAAAGTTTCTATTTTTGGACAGCTGAAAAAGTCAACTGAAATTGACCAGGGCATAACTTTCACATGGTTCATCAGAAAAATTCCATCCAATGCTCATTTTGAAGATAAAGACATTTCCTACAACTCATCTTCATACTTAAAGTCCAAGAAATGCTCTCACAAAAAGTTATCAATTTCAACATTATAGGTCATTTTCAAAAGTCAACAAAAAGGGACTTTAGGTCAAAGGCCATAACTTGAGATTGGTAAATCAAAATGACATGGGACCAAAGGCATTGTTTAGAGGACTTCAAGACCTTTCTAAAATGTCCAAGAACATGAGCAAAGCTTAAAAATTGAGCAAGTTATGCATTGGAGAAGTTGGGAATTTTTTGTGAAATGGCCAAAATCATTTATCCTTGAAATCTCATTTTTGACAAAAGGGGCCCACTTTTTCCACTTGAATTAACTTAACCATGCTTCCCACGTGTCCCATCTTTTATTTCAGATTTTTTTATTAATTTTTTCATTTTTATTGATTTTTATTGGATTTAATTAGTTTTAAATCTTTTAAAATCAAAAGAAATTCAAAAATTGATTTAAGAGGGATATTTTGGCTTTGACTAGCCTTGAAACACCATTATGTGCCTACCATTTTTCGTGCTAAGGCTTAATCAAGGCAAAAATTCAAAAATGAAGCAAAATTGGAAAGTTGATAATGGTGGTTTATGAGAAAATCCAAACCATCAAAGCAAGGTGTTATTGACCATAACTCCCATCCAAACATATTGCTAGGGTATATACAAATGATCAGAACAAGATTTTACACTAGAAGCTGCGCAGAAGAACAATAGACAAACTTGGAAAATTGTTGAAAAAACTCAATTCTGAAATCATTGCTAGAGGTGGATTCAAGTCCTAATATTGATTCCATTGGCTTCCTCAAGGTTCCCAGAAGCAATTCCAATCCCAAACATCCTTCAACACGCCAAGAACTGGTAGATTGAACCTCAACTGTGTCCAAAAATTTCTGGGATCGTGCATCATGATTTATGCATACTTTGCCATTTTTATTCATCGATTCATGTTTGTTATGAGTTTCTGATGCTAACCATATAGTTTGATTGCGTTTTTGTGTTATATATGCGATTTAGCCATTGATGCAGTTTAGGGTTTGCAGAGCTCCCAATTGGGGATTTTGAAACCAAGTAAAATTGGGATCCCAAACCATCACCACTCAGACCAGAAAGCTTGGACGAAGAAGATGCAATGCTCGCGCCAAATTTATGTTTAGAGATGGGCTATTCGCTATTTTTCAATAGCCTGCCTAAACCCACGCCATAGAAACCGTTGTTGAATGTTTATGTTACAGGGAACGTGAAGAAGACGATCACGTGGAAAGCGTTGATTCGCTGTTTTGAATTTCGCGCGTTTTCAATCCATTAGCGCGCTGCTTCTTTTTTTATTATTTGTTTGTCTAACATATGTAACACGCGCTCAATGGCTCAGCTGGCAAATGCTTGTGGCTTCAACATCCAAGACCTGGGTTCGAGTCCCAGGTCTGTATAAATTCCTATATTATTTTGCTATGAATGTTCACAGGCAGCTTCAGCGTGAAAGTACACCATGCACCTCCAAATCAGGCCTTGCCACGTCCACTTGGAGATCAATCTAAAGGTTGAGAGATGGAGAACAGCTTGAACAAGAGTCAACGTACCAACATGTTGCACAAAAAAAAGTCAAAAGGACCTGAAGCTTTTTGGGCATGGATTCTTGGACCTATACCTCACAATTGGGGCCTGAACCCCCCCCCCCCCTGGGTTTGCAATTCTTTTCTTCATATTTTTTTTTTCAATTATTGTTTTATTCGCTTTATTATTTTAATTTAATTATTTTTTCTTGCAAAATATAAAACCTCATAAAAAAATCAGAAAAGATAAAAATAAAAAAATAATTTTATTTTAGTATTAATTTTCATAAATAAATTCACATGTAATTAATTTAGATTTAATTTTAGGTAATTTAATTCTTTTTTTCATAATAAACAAAAAAAATAACAAAAATAGGTCTTTAATACTTTTTCCCTTTTTTTAATTAATTGAATATTTTGTCATTAATCATTAATTTTTGTAAATAAATTTCATAATTAATTTAGTTTAAATTCTAGGTTTCAACTTTAATGCGTTTTCTTTAATAAATTAAAAACCATTAAAATTAGAATTAATTACCTGACTTTTAAATTAGTTTAAATTTTCTTTAATTGTCATAAATCAAAAAAGCATAAAAATAAGTCACTTCTTTTATTTAATTTAATTATTCTATTAATTTCATTTTAATTCCTTAAAGGGTCCAACGCCCTCACATTCGGTCATATTTTCCTTTTTCGCGCATTTTATTTATTTCTTTGATGTAAATATAATGTACTTGTTCCAAAGTCCTGTAATAGTCAATTAGACATTTATTTTCTGCACTTTACTTTAAATCGGGTCTGGATTAATTTGGCGTTGTAGACCCGCGCCCTTGTAATAGCGTAGGACCTTTATCCTTTCCGCACTTTTAACTATTAAACAATAACATGAAAGAATGTATGCCAAAAATAAAATCAAAACGTAGATCACCAATAACATGACAAAAGACAATAAACTGAAAATGACACACAATTCACACACCACCCCTAGGGTACGCCTCACTGTTGCCTTACCTCGAAAGGTGATCGTCGAGTAGAGGATGTTTTAGTAAGTCCTCACGATCCGGGAACCTGGCATGAGGGTAGCTTCTAAAGTGTCTTCCTATTGCTCTGGTGATCACCATGTCCCTACAAACTCGAATTGACCCGAACACCTCCAACGGTGGTGCTACCTACCTCTCAATGGTGGGATGGCACTACTTTAAAGTACATTTACACAGACGAATTCCTTAGGGTAGGTAGGTTCTCAAGGATACTTGCTCTAATTTCAAACAAAAATACTTTTCACACCAACACATTTTCAAAAGCTTTCAAAGCAATTTTTTCAAACACTCTGACGCACGAGTCGAACTGAAATTTTTCAAAGAAACTTTTTAAAACCCACATTGAAAAGCAAATAAACCTTTTTGAAAACACATTGAGCAAGTATCTAAGAGCCCATGGATAACCATGGATAGAAAGGGTGCTAACACCTTCCCTTTCTATAACCTACCTCCCGAACCGAGAGCAATCTCTTTAAAGGAATTTTTTTGTGCTTTTGTCCTTTCCTTGTTGGAGAAAATAAAAGACGGTGGCGACTCTTGCTTACCGCGACATTTCGCGAAACCAGCTTTAAAACAGTCAGTTCCAGATCCACCGATCACAACTTGTGTGCCTTATCATGTTTGCCTTTGTAAATATTTGTGGTGTGTTTAATCATAGCATCCTGATATCATCCAGCATCATATGCATTGGCTAACCATTTCAGGGGTTCGAACCTTCATCTTTGTTCTTGTTTTGTAGGACATGGAACTGTTCGCAGAAAGACAATCCAGATCAGCCTTGTAAGGATCCCTCCTCAGCTTAAGGAGCTTATATCCAGGATTCCCGAGAGCTCTTCATTCAGTGAAAGACATGGAAGACTCAGCAGCTTGGTCAACACCAACATTGAGGAAGATATGATAAAGGTCCTGTTCCAGTTCTTTGACCCTCTGCATCATTGTTTCACTTTCCTGGATTATCAACTGGTACCTACATTGGAAGAGTTCTCCCGGCTTCTGAAGATCCCTATCCTTGATCAATTACCCTACAACGGTACGGAAAAGGAACCCAAGCTTGAAGAGATTGCTAAAGCCTTACACCTACAACCATCTGACCTCAAGGGACATTGGGAAATTAGAAGTGGTATCAAAGGGTTCTTAGCCAGGTTTCTGTTTGAAAAGGCCCAAGAATGTTGGAACTCCCTTGACCTACAAGCTTTTGAAGAGGTTGTGGCCCTCCTTGTCTATGGTTTGGTGTTGTTTCCTAATCCAGATCAGCTTATAGATATCAGTGCAGTCCAGATCTTCATGTCCAGGAATCCTATACCTACGTTGCTGAGGGACATCCTTCACTCATGTTACACTCGAACCATGAGAAAAAGAGGTGTCCTTATGTGCTGCACTCCTCTCCTGGGAAGGTGGTTTATTTCGCACCTTCCACAATCAGTTTTGAAGAACGAGCGGGGTTTGAGATGGTCACAACGGTTGATGACTCTTACACATGCAGATATACATTGGTGCCCTCGGTCCAGAGAGGATGTCACCATCATTGATCGTTGCGGTGAGTACCCTAATGTTCCTTTACTTGGAATCAGAGGAGGTGTTACTTACAACCCATGCCTGGCTTGGAGACAGTTTGGTTATGCTCGGAGGGACGGCCCTCATGACATGTTAATTCCTGACATAGTTTTTGACTTCGACAACGATGCACAAGGACTTCGCCAGAGATTTATCAGAGCTTGGAGGATGCCCAGTAAGATAGACAGCAAGACCCTGGGGCACAGGAATTCCATCCCATTGGAAACTTATCTCAAGTGGGTACGAGCCTGCTCCCAGAAGTTAGTAATGCCTTATCCTCATGTGCTCCCTGTGATCAAAGAGCTAGTCTTGGAGGGAGAGGTGTCCTACACCATTCAACACCCTGACATGCCCACGTCCTGGGAAGAGATGCAGAAGAGCTGGACCCAGCTTAAGGAAGAACGGAATTCTCTTGAGACCAGTCTACATGCTAGTGAAAAGAAGGTCTTGGAGCTCACCCGCCTATTGCACGAGGAGAGGAATCTCAACACCTACATAGCTCCAAAGAGGATGCGTAGTGTCTTTTGGGATTGATTTGATTTGTAATATGTGCCCATGAGACTTTGATGTACTGAACAATTATTTCTTTAATGATAATATGTGTTCCTTTTTGTCTACAATAAATTTGAACTTTCGAACCCTTGAATGCATTGCATAAACACATATCATTCATCATGTGCATAGCAGGTTTTCTTCTTTTCAGGTTGCTTACTGTTCTTCGCTGTTTATTTCAGCATCATGAACCCTGAATCCTCAACCGAGATGTCTATCAAGGCCCTTCAGGCGCAGAACGCACAATTTCAAGAGCTGATCATGGGTTTGGCTCAGGGCCAAGAAGAGCTGAAGGCTTTGCTCCAGAAGAAGGAGAAGAAGAAGAAGAAGAGAATTGTTCTTTTCAACTCGGGCCGGAGGTTTGGTAATACTCTGCAGAATGAGGAAGCTGGTTCTTCTGTAGGAAAAGACAATCCCCAGGGGGGAGGAGCTCCAAGTCCAGTGGTCTCTGACAACGAGACTGATTTTAATGAGGAACAGTATCCTCCAGCTGAAGACCGGTACAAGCAGTTGGAAGACAGACTGAACGCTATGGAGATCCAACAAGTGCCTGGGCTGGATTTCGGAGATTTGGGCTTATCTACTGGTGTGATCATTCCTCACAAGTTTAAGGCACCATCTTTTTCCAAATATGACGGGGCGTCTTGCCCCAAGCTACACCTCAGATCTTATGTGCGGAAGATTCAACTGTACACAATGGACAAGAACTTGTGGATCCACTTCTTCCAGGAGAGTCTTTCAGGGACTCATCTCGAATGGTTCTATCAGCTGGATGGGACCAAGGTTCATAACTGGGAGGAGTTGGCTACTGCTTTTTACAAGCAGTATCAATATAATGTCGACCTTGCTCCTACACGTATCCAACTCCAGGGTATGTCGCTAGGATCAAGCGAAGGTTTTAAAGAGTATGCACAGAAGTGGAGGGATCTGGCTGGAAGGGTGCAGCCTCCGTTAACAGACCGTGAGCTGGTGGATATGTTCTTGGGGACCCTATCCGGGCCGTTTTTCAATCATCTTATCGGTAACTCATCTGCAGGATTCACTGATCTTATTCTGACTGGGGAGAGGATAGAGGCTGGAATGAAGTCCGGTAAAATTCAGAAGGGTGCATCTTCAAGTGCTGAGAAGAAACCCTTTAAGAAGGAGGCCAGTGTTGTATATGGGCCTAGAAGACAAGAGAAACCAGAACGCCGCCAATCTGTCAATGCGGTGATGATTGCAAAGCCTGCTGCCGCTCCTCGGCAAACCAATCCACACAGGGCTGAAAGACCTAGAAGAGAGTTTACCCGGCTGAGTATGACCTTGTCGCAAATCCTGCCGCAGTTGTTATCCACCAACTTAGTGACTGTTAGAGAGGCCCCGAAGGTTGTGAATACTGCCTCTCCCAAGTACAATCCAAATGCCCGCTGTGCTTATCACTCCGATAGCCCGGGGCATTCCACTGATGACTGTTGGGCCTTGAGGAATAAGGTGCAAGACCTTATTGACGCAAAGGAGATACAATTTGAGGCGCCTGAGAGGCCAAATATGGTGACTGCTCCTATGCCCCAGCATGGAGTGAATGCCATTGATGAAGATGTGTATGCCGTTTCTGTGAATGATGTAGCTACCCCTTTGATGACTGTTAAGAGGAACCTACTGATGGCCGGTTTATTTCCGGGTTGTAGTGAAGGTTGCCTTTTGTGTGCTGTTTCCCTTTCTGGTTGTCCTTTGCTGAAGTTAGGCATCCAAAGCCTGATGGACAGCAAAGAGATTCTGTTCAAGAAGACCGCTGTTCCGTTTGTTCCGGTGGAAGAAGTATTTGTTGTTACCATTTTCAATAATCTGATCAAGGCTCTCCCGAGGAAGCCGGTTAAAATCATGACTGTCGCACCCATTGTGATTACTGTTCCGAGGCCTCTCCCATATGAATCTGATAAGGCTGTCCCATGGCACTATGGGGCAGATGTACATGTACATGGTATAAAGCAAGAGTTCAACACTGGTACCAGCATCAGCAATATCACTGGTCCAGCAAAGGTTACCCGCAGTGCCAGGCTCTTCTCGCCTGACATTGCTCCACCAGCTATTCGAAGACCTCTCATTATAACACCTGCAAGTGCACCTGTTCCCATTTCTTATCAAGTTGCTTCCCCTGCTGCCGAGTCATCTAATGCTCGGGGCAAAGGGATTGAAGATGAGCCTGCCCGGATGGAGGCACCAAAATCTGTAAATGTTGAAGCCTCCCAGCAAGAGATGGAGGAAATTCTGAAAATAATCAAGAAGAGTGATTTTGATGTTGTTGAACAGCTGGGGCATACACCCTCCAAGATCTCTATGCTCTCCTTGCTGCTGTGCTCAGAGGCCCATGCTAAGGCCCTGATTTCATTTCTAAAGACGGCCCATGTGCCACAAGAGACATCTGCAGTCCAGTTTACTGATTGCGTAGCCAATTTGACAGCCGACAATGGTTTGGGTTTCTCGGATGCTGACCTTACTGCTAAGGGAAAGGACCACAATGACGCCCTGCATGTCTCTATTGAATGCAGGGGCACTACTCTTGCGCACGTGTTGGTGGACACTAGTTCTTCCCTGAATGTGCTACCCAAAAAGGCCTTAGACCGGTTGGATTGTGAGGGCCTGGAGCTGAAACCTAGCAACATCATTTGTCAGAGCCTTTGACGGTTCTAAGAGGATGGTTCATGGAGAGGTAGACATTCCTATTCGTGTGGGTTCTCAAGTATTCGACTCAACTTTCTATGTGATGGATATCCGTCCATCTTATTCCTGTTTACTGGGTCGACCTTGGATTCACAAAGCTGGGGCAGTGACCTCTACCCTACATCAAAAGCTCAAGTACCCCGTCAAAGGGAAGATCGTCACTGTGCAGAGAGAGGAGGAGTATATGGTTAGTCACTTGAATTCCTTCCGATATATTGAGATGGACGGGGAGTTTATTGAAACCCCCTTTCAGCATTTTGAAGAGGTACCTCCAACATTGGCAGCGGCAGAAACAGTGGTTGAAGAGGATGTTCCTTTGAAGATGGCTTCCCTAAAGGACGCCCGGGCTGTAATCAAGAAAGGTGAATGTGCTAACTGGGGCAGGCTCCCTGATTTTACACCTAAAACTGACAAGTTTGGATTGGGTTTTACTGCAGAGGCTCAGAGGGCGATGCGCAAAGCTAGAACCAGAAGACCTCCTGTACTCATCACCAATCCAGGAGTGAATGCCATTGGGGATGAAGATGAAGTGGAAGAGTCAGAGTTTGACAGCTGGATCTACCCGACGACTGATGGTGGATTGACCAATTGGACTGCTAAGGATCATACTCCTGTTACTTTTGTTACGCAGTAATAAACTCCTTTGTTTTTGTTATTTGTAATAAACAATGAATTAAAACTCTATGGCCCAGTGTCTTACCCGGGGCACCGTGGCTTCATTTGTGAGGGCATATTAATTGTCATTTCATATATCATGAATAAAGACCTTGGACGTTTTCTCGCACTTCAAATCTTATGATCTTTTTCTTTCTTTCCTTTCTTTATATATTGCAAAACAGCTGTATTTACACACACTCACCCATACAGGTTCCAATCCACTCTGGATCTCACTGGTAACAACTCTGCTACTGCCAGTTATGACTTCGAAAATCCGATTAACTTAGCCGAAGACGAAGGTGAAGATGATTGCGAAGTGCCTGGCGAGCTTGCAAGAATGTTACTCCAGGAAGAGAGGGCAATTCAACCACATGAAGAGCCGGTGGAAACAATAAATCTGGGTACTGATACAGATAGGAAGGAAGTCAAGATTGGTGCCAACCTAGAGCTCAGCGTGAAGCAACGGTTGACTCAGATGTTACATGATTATGTGGAAATCTTTGCCTGGTCCTACGAAGACATGCCTGGGTTGGATACCGACATTGTGGTCCATCATTTGCCTACCAAGGAAGACTGCCCTCAGGTTAAGCAAAAGGTCCGCCGTATGCGTCCAGAGATGTCTGAGAAGATCAATGCCGAGGTTATGAAGCAGTTTGATGCCGGGTTCCTTGCAGTAACTTCTTACCCTCAGTGGGTTGCTAATGTGGTTCCGGTACCAAAGAAAGATGGTAAGGTCAGAATGTGTGTCGACTACAGGGATCTGAATAGGGCTAGCCCCAAGGATGACTTTCCCCTACCTCACATTGACGTCCTGGTTGATAATACTGCTCAGCACAAGGTGTTCTCTTTCATGGATGGTTTTTCAGGGTATAATCAGATCAAGATGGCTCCTGAAGACATGGAGAAGACTACCTTTGTTACTCAGTGGGGCACCTTCTGCTACAAGGTCATGCCATTCGGGTTGAAAAATGCTGGGGCAACCTACCAACGTGCCATGGTTGCCTTATTTCATGACATGATCCATCATGAGATTGAGGTGTATGTCGACGACATGATTGCAAGGTCCCAAACTGAGGAGGAACACCTTGATCATCTGCAGAAATTGTTTGACCGTCTGAAACTATACAAGCTGAGGCTGAACCCGAACAAGTGCACCTTCGGGGTAAGATCTGGAAAGTTGTTAGGCTTCGTCGTAAGTGATAAAGGTATTCAAGTGGACCCTGCCAAGGTTAAAGCTATTCAGGAGATGCCAGTTCCTAAGACAGAGAAAGAGGTCAGAGGCTTTTTAGGACGCCTGAATTACATTGCTCGATTCATCTCGCAGATAACTGCTACCTGTGAGCCAATCTTCAAGCTGCTGAAGAAAGATCAGGTAGTACGTTGGAATGATGAATGTCAGGCCGCCTTTGACAGAATCAAAGAATATCTCCAAGAGCCACCCATTCTTATGCCACCGGTTGAAGGGAGACCTCTGATACTATACCTGACAGTACTTGACAACTCAATGGGGTGTGTGTTGGGGCAGCATGACGAGTCTGGCCGAAAAGAGCATGCCATTTATTACCTTAGCAAAAAGTTTACCGACTGTGAGACCCGATACTCACTGCTCGAGAAAACTTGTTGCGCTTTGGTATGGGCTGCTCGCCGACTGAGACAGTATATGCTGACTCACACTACCTTGTTGATCTCAAAGATGGATCCAATAAAGTACATATTTGAAAAGCCTGCTCTGTCTGGAAGAATAGCAAGATGGCAAATGATCTTGACGGAATACGACATCCAGTACACAACTTAGAAAGCCATCACGGGAAGTGTATTGGCAGACCACTTGGCACATCAGGCAGTGGACGACTATCAATCAATGAACTTCGAGTTTCCAGACGAGAGCATCATGATTGTGACTGATTGTGAAGAACCTGGACCGGATGAAGGACCTAAGGAAGGATCCCGATGGTCTATGCACTTTGACGGAGCCTCTAATGCTTTGGGTAATGGTATCGGCGCTGTGATCATATCCCCTCAAGGCACTCATACTCCACTTACTGCCCGGTTATGTTTCAACTGCACCAACAACATGGCGGAGTATGAGGCGTGCATCATGGGTCTCCAAGCTGCGATCGACTTAAGGATCAAGTTTCTGAGTGTCTTCGGAGATTCCGCTCTCGTGATCAATCAGATCAAAGGCGAGTGGGATACGAAACATCCGAATCTTATTCCTTACAGAGAATGTGTAGTGACAATGATCCCCCACTTCACAGAGATAACCTTTGAACACTTTCCGAGAGAGGAGAATCAGCTGGCGGACGCGTTAGCTATGATGTCTTCTATGTTCAAGGTCAAATGGGATAATGAGGCTCCCCGGATCATCATTTGGAAACTGGACGAACCGGCATACTGTTGTGATCTTGAAACTGAATTGGTGACTGAGAAGCCTTGGTACCATGAGGTGAAGAGGTACTTGGAAGCTCAAGAATACCCTGAAGGTGCATCTGTCAACGATAAGAAGTTTCTAAGAAGATTCGCAGCAAAGTTCTTCCTTAGCAACGGTATTCTGTACAAGCGAAACCATGATTCAACTTTACTGCGTTGTGTGGATAAGATTGAAGCAGAAAGGATCATGGCAGAGCTACATGAAGGGACCTTCGGAACACATTCCAGTGGACACACTATGGCAAAGAAGATCCTTCGGGCAGGGTATTTCTGGTCCACAATGGAAGCTGATTGTTACCAACACTCTCGGACATGCCATAAATGCCAGATATATGCAGACAAGGTGCATGCTCCTTCAGTCCCTCTGAACGTCCTGACTGCACCTTGGCCTTTTGCAATGTGGGGCATATATATGATCGGTGAGATTAAACCTACGGCATCCAATGGGCATCGCTTCATCCTGGTGGCGATTGATTACTTCACGAAGTGGGTTGAAGCAGCTTCCTATGCTACGGTAACCAAGAATGTTGTGGCACGGTTCATCCGGCACAATCTGATCTGTCGGTATGGCGTCCCTGAAAGGATCATTACAGACAACGATACCAATCTCAATAACAAGATGATCATTGAGCTCTGCGAGCAATTTAAGATACAGCACCACAACTCTTCTCCTTACAGACCGAAGATGAATGGGGCTGTAGAAGCAGCAAATAAGAACATTAAGAAAATTGTGCAGAAGATGACAGTGACTTATAAAGATTGGCACGAGATGTTACCGTTCGCTCTACATGGGTACCGTACCTCAGCAAGGACGTCAACCGGGGCAACTCCTTTCTCCTTGGTCTATGGTATGGAGGCAGTCTTACCGATCGAAGTGCAAATACCCTCCCTCCGGATAATGAAGGATGCAGATCTGAGCAAAGACGATTGGATCCAGACACGACTTGATCAATTAAATCTAATTGACGAAAAGAGACTTGCTGCTATTTGTCATGGTCAGACGTACCAAAAACGGATGATCAGGGCATTTAACAAGAAGGTCAAATCACAAGAGTATCAAGTTGGGGATCTGGTAATCAAACGTATCATCCTTCCTCAGAGTGATCCAAGGGGAAAATGGACCCCTACGTACGAAGGGCCATTTGTGGTTAAACATGTGTTCTCATGAGGAGCCATGATTCTAACCAATATGGATGGTGACGACCTTCCTCACCCCGCCAATGCAGACATAGTAAAAAGATACTACGCATGAAAAAGACCCGCTAGGTTGACATACCTAGGCAAAAGTTAGGGCTTCCCGGCGAACCAAAAGGGTTCGGGCAAAATGAAGGGATGAAATGGAAAAAATCTGTACACCCGGCAAGTCGAAAACCTGAAAAGGCGGCTTGGGCAAAAATGGGTATCCCGGTGGACTGAAAACCCGAAAGGGCGGTCCAGGCAAAAGTTAGGGATAAAGCGTAATACTATGTCTCATTGGATCACTCTATATCCAGAATCCGGTATCTACATCAAGTTCAGACGACATCGATCAATAAGCTTCATCTTCAGCTAGGTCATCAAGTGATGAGACGCTCGAAGATATAAAGGCGATAGCAGAGTTGGAACCCAGTGGGATTATTCCTTTCACATAGCTGTTTTATTTCCCTTTGTACAAAATTGTATAAACTCTTTTATTCGGCGGCGTTCTCTTACTAGGACGTCAGCCTCTTGTACATGAACGCCTATTCACAGGCAATTCAAAAATCAATACAAAAATCACTTTTCAGTTAAAATTGCCAATTGTTTTCCTTTTCTGTTTTGTTTTGCGAAGAACGTCCAAGGTTCAATTTGTGATATATGCATTTGACACTAATTGCTAACTCATAAATATTTGCATACGAAACAAAGGATTAATTACAGGTAACATTAGAAACAGGGGCAATAATGAGTTGTCTAAGCGATCTAATTGCTCTGTCCACCAAGGCATCAAGGTAAGTTCAGCCGAAGAACATAACCAGTATATCTCAATTCCCCAGAGAGTGAGTCAGCAAGTCAATATACTCTCCCCAAGCAAAGATATACTATCAGCCTTAAGGAAGTTGAGTATCCTCCAGCAGATCTCAACATTCCCCAGCACAATATACGGACATTATTAACAAGCATCCCCGACAGTCTTGATCTAAGATTGTTCCCCGGCGGTATATCAGACATTCAGTGGAATCTCTTCCCAGTCCATCTCAAAATTTCCCCAGGAGAGTCCAATCCAGTTTCCCCAGGAAAGTTGGAATCCATCTCCCCAAGCAGTAAGCTTATCCCCAGTAGATTCTGGAAGCTTACCCCCTACAGAGCACGAACGCGTCCCCGACTTTATGCAAAGGTTATTTCCCTACCAGGATATAACTGGGTTATCCTCAGCCAAAAGCCACGGAAAGATCGTCCTCGGCGAAGTCTTCTTATCCCCAGAAAAGTCTATTAACACTTCCAACATCAATGATATCCCCAGCGAAGTTACCATTAACATCTCAACAACGTACCTCTCTCCCCACAGAGTATCTGTTCCCCAACAAGATCGCTATAGTAATTTTCTCCCCGCAGAGTAATCCATTCGCCAAGTTTATTCCCCAACGGAGTTATCTTCTCCTACCGGTATTCTTGCAACCATCATCCCCAGCGGAAACAACAAAGCGCTTCTCCAACATCAGCCCAGGATGTGACTTCCCGGCACCCGTTAAGGATTTACTTTCCTAGACGAAAAACATACATTCATAAACATCGCATTTCCATACATTATAGCATGCATACACGCATCATATCTTACAATCTAATTTATGTTGAGAACCTCATTGCTTGATCCATATCATGCATTGTATATGACTGACCTTTACTTTTCAGGAAAGATCCAGTTAAATTCTCAGCTATATCCAAGGCCTTCCCTGGTTCAGTCAGATCGACCCTAAGATCTCCTTGATTCTTATCCAGTTGAAGATTCCAAGACCTAGCCTGGTTCAGTTAAATCGACCCTAAGATTTTTCTGATTCTTATCCAGTCAAAGGCCTTCTCTGGTTCAGTCAGATCGACCCTAAGATCTCCCTGATTCTTATCCAGTTGAAGATTCCAAGACCTAGTCTGGTTCAGTTAAATCGACCCTAAGATTTTTCTGATTCTTATCCAGTCAAAGGCCTTCTCTGGTTCAGTCAGATCGACCCTAAGATCTCCCTGATTCTTATCCAGTTGAAGATTCCAAGACCTTGTCCGGTTCAGTTAAATCGACCCTAAGATTTTCCTGATTCTTATCCAGTCAAAGGCCTTCTCTGGTTCAATCAGATCGACCCTAAGATCTCCCTGATTCTTATCCCAGTAGAAGACATCCAAGATTCTCTCATCGTTACTGTTGAGGTTGAAGTCGCCTAAGATTCTCTCATCGTTATTGTTGAGGTTGAAGTCGCCCAAGATTCTCTCATCGTTACTGTTGAGGTTGAAGTCGCCCAAGATTCTCTCATCGTTACTGTTGAGGTTGAAGTCGCCTAAGATTCTCTCATCGTTACTGTTGAGGTTGAAGTCGCCCAAGATTCTCTCATCGTTACTGTTGAGGTTGAAGTCGCCCAAGATTCTCTCATCGTTACTGTTGAGGTTGAAGTCGCCAAGATCCTCTCATCGTTACTGTTGAGGTTGAAGTCGCTAAGATCCTCTCATCGTTACTGTTGAGGTTGAAGTCGCCTAAGATTCTCTCATCGTTACTGTTGAGGTTGAAGTCGCCTATGATTCTCTCATCGTTACTGTTGAGGTTGAAGTCGCCCAAGGTTCTCTCAGCGTTCCTGTTGAGGTAGTAATCGTCCAAGGTTTTCTCAGCGTTTCTGTTGAGGTAGTAATCGTCCAAGGTTCTCTCACCGTCCTGTTGAGGTAGTAACCACCCCTGATCCATTCATCACCTTTTGAAGCTCCAGATTCGATTCCTGTAACAAGGCAGGGCGCATCTACACAAAGAGTTTGAAGACCAGCTCCTGTAACAGGCCAGGTACTCATTTTCTTTTTCCAGTATGCAAGTCCTCGCTAAGGAATCTCTTACGCGATCGACACCCAGATGGCATCTATAAGCCCATCATCCTATCCATCAATCTCCAAATGGCATCTATAAGCCCATTCCCACCATCACACTACTATGTGAGCGCAAATTTCTGGGCACTCTAGTGTTCAATCATCTTCCACCTTCGGATTACGAAAGGCACGTCAGCCAATCTACATCCTCAGGTCTAAGAAGATTGAACAGGGGCAACTGTTGTACCCCAAAATTTGCCCTCCCATATTCTTCAAGATTTGCTAAAGAGCATGCTTCAAAATCTCCCAAGGGTTGCACAGTTCAATGGCCTCCTAACAGTCAAAAACTAGGGTTTTGGTTCTGGCAAAGAAATTGAAGTTTCCAAGGGTCCAAGCAAGTCTCACATGCCTATAAACATGGTCAAGCATCCATATTCCAAGTTTCAAGACTTACAACACAAAATTGCACAGTCAAAAACCCTAATTGCCCAACAGTCAACTGCAGGGGCAAAATGGTCATTTGACAGTCAAAAATCCAAATTTTTGGTCAACATCTTATTTTGAAGCCACAAACATCATTTGATCAATTCTTGATCATGATTTCACAAGCATGGCTCAAAAAGTCTCAAGATGCAAAAGTTTCTATTTTTGGACAATTGAAAAAGTCAACTGCAAATTGACCAAGGCATAACTTCCACATGGTTTATCAGAAAAATTTCATCCAAAGCTCATTTTTAATAGAATGACATTTCCTACAACTCCTCTTCACACTTCAAGTCCAAGAAATGCTCTCACAAAAAGTTATCAATCTCAACATTATAGGTCATTTTCAAAAGTCAACAAAAAGGGACTTTAAGTCAAAGACCATAACTTGATATTGGTAAATCAGAATGACATGGGACCAAAGGCATTGGTTAGAGGACTTCTAGACCTTTCCAAAATGTCCAAGAACATGATCAAAGCTTAAAAATTGAGCAAGATATGCCTTGTGGAAGTTGGGAAGTTTTTGGGAATTTTGAAAAGTCAACTTTGCTTCAAATGCCTCAAAATTGCTAATGGGCCTCAATTTCTTCCAAGAATCATCACCCAAAAGATATGCACGACCCATTGACCCAAAGGGGAGTTATTTCATCATTTTTTATTATTTATTTGAATTTTTATCACCATTAATTCATTTAATTAAATAAAATATGACAAAAATAGCAAAGCATGTGTTTTAAATCTTTTTGCAGCATATTCTCTCATTTACTCACTCAAGATTTCGTGCACACCCCAAAAAGGCAAGAATCTCCATTGATTGGCATGAGAAAGGTATGAAAAAGATTGAAAAAATCATGGAAGATCACAAAATTCAAAGGGCATTAAAACTTGGATGTTGGGCTTGTTTTGTTGACCTAAAACATTCCCATACATAAACACAATGCAAACCTAATAAAAAAACCCTGGAAGCTACGCCTCAAACCAAAGCATAACTTTGCATTTTTCACCAAAAATTTCAAATCTGATTCCATAGCTAGAGCACTTTTCCAAGCCAAAGAACGATTCCATTACCTTCCTGACGCATCAAGGAAGCTTTCTGAATCAAAACCACAGCCTCTAACCTCAAGAATCGGTAGAACGAAGCCGTCTTGTTCTTGATATTTTGCATATTCGTGTTTTGATTTATATGCCATATTCATACATTCTAATGATTGTTTTACACTAATATGGACTCACTGAAACTGATGGTACCATTGAATTTAACTAATATTGCTTGTATATAAAATTGCCATGGCTATTTTTTAGGGTTTCAGGAACCATAAATTGGGGTTTTACGCTTGGCGAAAAATTGGCCAACCTAAATGGCACCATTGAAACCAGAAGCTCACGACGAACAGAACCATACCATCGCGCCTTTTTTATAATTGCTCAAATCCTATTCGCTATTTTTTGTTGTCTCAGATTGTGGGGGTTTAAAACCCCCGCTATCTAGTTCATTTTTTCAGGCAGAACGAATGGCAAGTGGAGAAGATGATGCATGGAGGAATGTGGTTGGTGGGTTCAAACGTTGGTGCGCTTTGTTTCTGTCCAGCATAGCCTTGTTTTTTCACATATCATGATTGTTGCCCACTAAACATAAAAGCAAACGCGTTAGTTCAGTTGGTGGCCAACGTGGACAATAGGTATTGGGACCTGGGTTCGATTCCCAGGTCCCCTCCCTTCTCAATATTATTTTGCTTTCTATATTTCCATGCAGCGTCCCCTTCAGTGGTCTACCATACGCTCAATGCCATAGCTTGCCAAATGTCCCAGGCGATGAATCTAAGGGCCAGGATGAAAGGTCCATCATACACATCAGTCAACCGTGCACACGTGAACGCTGAAAGTCAAACAGGCCAAGCTTCTAATGGGCCTCATTACTGCAATATACCTCCAAAAGGGTCAACAAACCCCCCTATGTTTGTATTTCTTTTCTCATTCTTTTTTTCTTTTTGTTTGTTTTAATTTAATGATTTTTTTCTTTTTATTCATAAAATAAGTTTTATAATATAAAAATACAAAAACCAGAAAGTCAAAAATAAAAATATATTTATTTATTATTTAATGTATTAATGTTTTTGTTGTAAATAAATTTGATAATTAATTTAGCTTTAAATTAGGGTTTAACTTTAACTTCTTTTCTTAAATAAATTTAAAAAAAAACATAAAAATTAGGGTTTCTAGCTTTTTATTCTTTTTTCAATAATTAAAATTTCTTCTTATTATTATCAATAATTAATTATTTTTGTAAATAAATTTGTCATTAAATAATTAGGTTAAATTAGGTCAAACTTGAATTTATTTCTTTAATAATTAAAAATGCTTAGAATTAGGGTTTTAATTCCAATTAATTTTCTTAATTTCATAAAATACAAAAAAATATCAAAAAATAAGTTTTTTTCCTTTATTTAATTTAATTAATTTAATAATTTCAATTCAATTTCTTTAAAGGGTCCAACGCCCTCGCATTCAATTATAATTTCTTTTCGCGCACTTATTTTATTTCTTTTTATAAATTTCATGTACTTGCCCCAAAGCCTTGTAATAGATTAATTAGGGTATTTACTTTCCGCATTTTATTTATTTCAAATCGGGTTTTGGTTTAATTTGGCGATGTAGACCCGCGCCTTTGTAATAGCGTAGGACTTTTAATTCCGCACCTTTTAACTGTTAATAACCACATGAAAGAATGAATGCCAAAAATAAAAACAAAGCGTAGATCACCAATGCATGAACAAGACAAATATAACTGAAAATGACACACAATTCACACACCACTCCTAGGGTACGCCTCACTGTTGCCTTGCCTTTCGAATTGTGGTCGTCGAGTAGAGGACGTTTTAGTAAGTCCTCATGTCCATGAACATGGCATGAGGGTAGCTTCTAAGGTGTCTTCCTATTGCTCTGGTGACCACACTGTTGCCTTGCCCCTCGAAATGTGGTCGTCTACTATAGGACATCTTAGTGAGTCCTCATGTTCCATTGATCTGGTTGCCTCGAAACGGTTGCCTCGGAACAAGTTGCCTCGGAATAAAAGATCAATGGCATAAGGGTAGCTCCTAAGGTATCTTACTATTGCCCGGTGACCACACTGCCCCTACAAACTCGAATTGACCCGAACACCTCCAACGGTGGTGCTACCTACCTCTCAATGGTGGGATGGCACTACCTTAAGGACATTTACACAGACTAATTCCTTAGGGTAGGTAGATGACTCGTAGATACTTGCTCTAATTCAAAACAAATCAAAAACTTCTTTTCACACCGACACTTTTCAAAAAGCTTTCAAAATAACTTTTCAAACACTCTTGAGGACTGATACAAGAGTCGATCTGAAACTTTCAAAGAAACTTTTTCAAACCCACTCTGAAAAGCAAACAAACATTTTTGAAAACACAAATGAGCAAGTATCTAAGAGCCCATGGATAACCATGGAT
This sequence comes from Vicia faba, assembly GCA_948472305.1. NCBI lineage: Eukaryota > Viridiplantae > Streptophyta > Magnoliopsida > Fabales > Fabaceae > Vicia > Vicia faba. Next base: position 596,259,273 of record OX451736.1, read on the forward strand.
AGAAAGGGTGCTAACACCTTCCCTTTCTATAAATCTACCTCCCGAACCGAGAACTAATCTCAATAAGGAATTTTTCTGTGCTTTTGTCCTTTCCATTTGGAGAAAATAAAAGACGGTGGCGACTCTTGCTTCCACGACATTTCGTGAAACCAGCTTTAAACAGTCAGTTCCAGATCCACCGATCACAAGGGCCGTTTGTGGTTAAACATGTGTTCTCAGGAGGAGCCATGATCCTAACCACCATGGATGGTGACGACCTTCCTCACCCCGCCAATGCAGACATAGTAAAAAGATACTACGCATGATAAAAGACCCGCTAGGTTGACATACCTAGGCAAAAATTAGGGTTTCCCGGCGAACCAAAAGGGTTCGGGCAAAATGAGGGATGAAATGAAAAAAATATGTACACCCGGCAAGTCGAAAACCTGAAAAGGCGGCTTGGGCAAAAATGGGTATCCCGGTGGACTGAAAACCCGAAAGGGCGGTCCAGGCAAAAGTTAGGGATTAAAGCGTAATACTATGTCTCATTGGATCACCTTGCATCCAGAATCCGGTATCAACTGTCAGGTTCAAACGGCATCGATCAATCAGCTTCATCTTCAACTGAGCAGCAAAGTGATGAGACGCTCGAAGATATAAAGGCAATAGCAGAGTTGGAACCCAGTGGGATTATTCTTTTCACATAGCTGTTTTGTTTTCCCTTTTCACAAATTGTATAAACTCTGTTATTCGGCGGCGTTCTCTTACTAGGACGTCAGCCTCTTGTACATAAACGCCTATTTACAGGCAAATTCAAAAATCAATATAAATTCACTTTTCAGACAAATTGCCATTTGTTTTTCCTTTTTCTGTTTTGTTTTGCGAAGAACGTCCAAAGTTCAATTTGTGATATATGCATTTGACAATAATTGCTACCTCATAAATATTTGCATACGAAACAAAGGATTAATTACAGGTAACATTAGAAACAGGGGCAATAATGAGTTGTCTAAAGCGATCTAATTGCTCTGTCCACCAAGGTACCAAGGTAAATTCAGCTGAGAGTGTAACCAAGATATCTTAATTCCCCAGAGAGTGAGCCAACAAGTCAGCAACACTCCCCAAGCAGAGTTATCCTGTCAGCCTCAAGGAAATTGGGTACCCTCCAGCAGAACTCAACATTCCTCAGCGCAGTATTTAAACATTCTTAACAAGCATCCCCGGTAGTCTTGATCTGAGATTGTTCCCTGGCGGTATATCAGACATTCAGAGGAGCCACTTCCCCAGTACATCTCAAAAATTTCCCCAGGAGAGTCCAATCTGAAGATTTCCCCAGGAGAGTGGAATCCATCTCCCCAGCAGGACTTAAAGCTTATCCCCAGTAGATTATGGAAGCTTATCACCCGCAGAGTATGAACGCTCCCCGGCTTTATTCAGAAAGTTATTTCCCCACCAGGATATAACTGGGTTATCCTCAGCCAATAACCACGGAAAGATCGTCCCCGGCGAGTCTTCCTATCCCCCAGCGGAGTTCATCAATTCCTTCAACATAACTCATCAATGGTATCCCCAACGGAGTTATCATCAACATCTCAGCAAAGTATCTCTTTCCCCACAGAGTTCACTCCCCGCAGAGTAATCCATTCGCCAAGTTTATTCCCCAACGGAGTCATCGTCTCCTATCGGTATTCTTGCAACAATCATCCCCAGCAGAAGCAAAGATCTATTCTTCAACATCAGCCCAGGATTTAACTTCCTGGCACTCGTCAAGGATTTATTTTCCTAGACAAAAACACATTTCATAAACATCACATCTTCATACGTTATAGCATGCATATACGCATCATGAACATATAATCTCATCACGCATGTCATACATCATGACATCGCATACAACTAACGTTTTGTCTTTTCAGGACAAAGGTTAATACAAAGATAATTTCTATCAACGGTCGAAAATAAAGATCCGATTCCTGTATCTTGCCAGGGTGTATCTGTTGATGACCGATTCCAGACTCGATTCCTGTATCTTGCCAGGGCACGTCTGAAGGGTTCGAAGATCCGATTCCTGTATCTCGCCAGGGTGTATCTGTTGACGAACAACATTACCAGACTCGATTCCTGTATCTCACCAGGGCACGTCTGAAGGGTTCGAAGATCTGATTCCTGTATCTTGCCAGGGTGTATCTGTTGACGACCAACATTACCAGACTCGATTCCTGTATCTCGCCAGGGCACGTCTGAAGGGTTTGAAGATCCGATTCCTGTATCTTGCCAGGGTGTATCTGTTGACGACCAACATTACCAGACTCGATTCCTGTATCTCGCCAGGGCACGTCTGAAGGGTTCGAAGATCCGATTCCTGTATCTTGCCAGGGTGTATCTGTTGACGACCAACATTACCAGACTCGATTCTTGTATCTCGCCAGGGCACGTCTGAAGGGTTCGAAGATCCGATTCTTGTATCTTGCCAGGGTGTATATGTTGACGACCAACATTACCAGACTTGATTCCTGTATCTCGCCAGGGCACGTCTGAAGGGTTCGAAGATCCGATTCCTGTATCTTGCCAGGGTGTATCCGTTGACGACTAACAGTACCAGACTCGATTCCTGTATCTTGCCAGGGCACGTCTGAAGGGTTCGAAGATCTAATTCCTGTATCTTGCCAGGGTGTATCTGTTGACGACCAACATTACCAGACTCGATTCCTGTATCCGGCCAGGGCACGTCTGAAGAGTTCGAAGATCCGATTCCTGTATCTCGCTAGGGTGTATCTGTTGACGACTGTATTCTCTGGACTCGATTCCTGTATCCTGCCAGGGCACGTCTGAAGAGTTTAAAGATTCGATTCCTGTAACTAGCCAGGGCACATCTACATAAAGAGTTTGAAGATCAATTCCTGTAACAAGCCAGGTAATTATTTTTCTTTCTCAGGTACGCAAGTTCTCGCTAAGGAATCTCTTACGCGATCGACAACCCCCCGATGGCATCTATAAGCCCATCCCTCCACTTACCAACAGTTCCAAATGGCATCTATAAGCCCATTCCCGACAAGGTTCTGTCACACCTCCAGATGGCATCTATAAGCCCATCTCCCTATCCATCAGTCTCCAAATGGCATCTATAAGCCCATTCCCTGCATCATGCTGCTGACACTCTACTATGTGAGTGCAAATTTCTGGGCACTCTAGTGTTCAATCATCTTCTACCCTCGGATTACGAAAGACACGCCAGCCAATCTACATCCTCAGGTCTAAGAAGATTGAACAGGGGCAACTGTTGTACCCCAAAATTTGCCCTCCCATATTCTTCAAGATTTGCCAAGATCAGTCTTCAGATGATTCAAAATCACTCAAAGGTTGCACAGTCCAATTGCCTCCTAACACAGTCAAAATTAGGGTTTTGGTTCTGGCAAAGAAATTGAAGTTTTCAAGGGTCCAATCAAGTCCCATATGCCTATAAACATTGTCAAGCATCCATATGTCAAGTTTCAAGACTCACAGCACCAGATTGCACAGTCAAAAACCCTAAATACTTCACAGTCAACTGCAGGGGCAAAATGGTCATTTGACAGTCAAAAGTCAAAAATTTTGGTCAACATCTTATTTTGAAGCCACAAACATCATTTGATCAATTCTTGATCATGATTCTCAAAGCATGGCTCAAAAAGTCTCAAGATGCAAAAGTTGCTATTTTTGGACAGTTGAAAAAGTCAACTGCAAATTGACCAGGGCATAACTTCCTCATGGTTTATCAGAAAAATCCCATCCAAAGCTCATTTTGAAGAGAATGACATTTCCTACAACTCATCTTCACACTTCAAGTCCAAGAAATGCTCTCACAAAAAGTTATCAATTTCAACATTATAGGTCATTTTCAAAAGTCAACAAAAAGGCACTTTAAGTCAAAGACCATAACTTGAGATTGGTAAATCAAAATGACATGGGACCAAAGTAATTGGTTAGAGGACTTCAAGACCTTTCCAAAATGTCCAAGAACATGATCAAAGCTTCAAAATAGAGCAAGATATGCCTTGTAGAAGTTGGGAAATTTTTGGGAATTTTGAAAAGTCAACTTTGCTTCAAATGCCTCAAAATTGCTAATGGGCCTCAATTTCTTCCATGAATCATTACCCAAAGGCTATGCACGACCCATTAAGCTAAAAGGGAGTTATTTTCTTATTTTTAATTAATTAATTGAATTTTTAACCTTATTAATTCATTTAATTAAATTTAATTATGAGAAAAATACTAAACAATGTCTTTTAAATCTTTTTGTGCAGCAAATCCTTCCATTATGAGCTAAATATTTTGTGTACCTCCTCAAGGGACAAAATCTTCCACAATTGGCAATGATTGGCATGAAAAAGATTTGAAAAAAGATGTAACAAAATCAAATATTTGAATCATTAAATCAATGGATTATGGGCTGGTTTTTTAACCTAATTCTATTCAGTTACATATACAAGACTAAACCTAATGCTCATGGACACGAAATATTGCTCAGAGGCTGCATAACAAAGTTGCACTTTTCACCAAAATTTTGAAAACTGAAAACCTAATTACAAGGCGTTTCAAGGCTTCAAAAGGGTTCCAAAACATTGCTGAGACACCTAGGAAGCATTTGCAATCGAAACCAAGCCTCCACGCACAGAGAATTGGTAGAACATAATTGCTTTCTTTTCAAAAAATTTCATAATCGTGTTTGAACTTTCATGCATTATTCATGTCTTTTAACTGTTGATTTACACTAATATGGATGTTCTGAAGCTAATGGTGCCCTTTGATTGAACTAACAATGTCTGTATCGTGATCCACCATTAATGCATTTTAGGGTTTCAGAAGCTTTGAATTAGGGGTTCCTTAATATGGAAAAATTAGCCCTTCAAACTGGTACCATTGAGTTCGTGACAACAAGACGAGTCCATCCAATACCTCGCGCCCTTTTTATGTTAACCATGGGCGTATTCGCTATTTTTTGCAGGTTCCATTTAGTGGGGGTTTAAAACCCCCGCTATCTATTGTCTATTTGCAGGAAAAACAGAGAAGAAGCATGTGTGGCTTGTTACTATTGGACCATTCAAATGATTTAGCGCGCTTTTGCTTTCTACCAATAACGCTTGCTTTTCTTTTATATTAATTATGTTCCATAATCTTAACAAACACGCGCGTTGGTTCAGTTGGCAGTTGAGTTGTCATGCAGGTACTGGGACCTGGGTTCGATTCCCAGGTCCCCCCACTTATTCAATAATTTTTTCTCTAACGTGTTTCTATGCAGTATGTCCTCAAAGGTCCACCATACGCCTTCACAGATAGGCATGCCACATATGCATGATGATTCATCTGAAGGCTATGAATGGAGACTACCATGCGCGCTGGTCAATCACACCACATTCAAGCATAGAAAGTCAAAAGGGCTTGGAATTCAGTGGGCCTAAATGCTTTAATTAACCTCCAAAAGGGTCAGACACCCCCTATGGTTTGCTTAATTTTTAGTCTTTATTTATTTTTCCTTTTTATTCTTTTAATTATTTTTATTTATTTTCATTAAATTCCATAAATTAATTTTCACAGTAATAAACATAAAAAATCAAAAAAAATGTTTTATTGTTATTAACATTAATTTCACCATTATTTTTTGAATAAACTTTAAATCATAAATTTAGTTAAATTAGGTTTTAAAATTTAAATGTTTTTCTTAATAACTAAAATATGTAGAAATTAGGGTTTTTAGCATTTTTATCTTTTTTTTAATAAATAATTTTTTCTTATTATCATTATTATTAATTACTAATTTATTTTGTAAATACTTATGTAATTAATTAATTAGGGTAAATTAGGTTAAACTTGAATATCTTTCATAAATAATTAAAAACAACTTAGAACTAGGGTTTTATTTAACTTCTAATTTTAATTGATTTTCTTTATTGTCATTAAACACAAAAAAAAACATAAAAAACAATTTCTTTTCTTAATTTAATAATTAATTAACTTTTAATTTCAATTTAATCTTTAAAGGGTCCAATGCCCTCGAACATTCGATTCTAATTTCTTTTCGCGCATTTATTCTTCTTTATTTTCTTTCAAATATTATGTAATTGCTCAAGCCTTGTAATAGCAACTAGGTTTTACTTTCCGCATTTTTATTCAAAACGGGTCTTTGTTAATTTGGCGATGTATAGACCCGCGCCTTGTAATAGCGTAGGATTTTATTTTCCGCACTTTAATTTCCGCACTTTTAAACTGCTAACTTGCATGAAAGAATGAATGCCTAAATTAAAAACAAGCGTAGCTCACAAATGCATGATCAAAGACAAATATTAACATGAAAACAACGCATAAATTCACACACCACTCTTAGGGTACACCTCACTGTTGCCTTGCCCTCGAAATGTGGTCGTCGAGTATAGGACATTTTAGTAAGTCCTTATGTCCATGATCTATGGCATAGGGGTAGCTTCTAAGGTGTCCTACTGTTGCTCTGGTGACCACATTGTCCCTACAAACGAATTGACCCGACCACCTCCAACGGTGGTGCTACCTACCTCTCAATGGTGGGATGGCACTACCTTAGGGACATTTACACAGCCTAATTCCTTAGGGTAGGTAGATGAATCATAGATGCTTGCTCTACAAATCAAAAAACTCTTTTCACACCGACATTTTCAAAAAGCTTTCAAAACAACTTTTCAAACACTCTTGAGGACTGATACAAGAGTCGATCTGAAATCTTTAAACGAAACTTTTTCAAAACCCACTCACACTTTGAAAATCAAACACTCTTGAAAACATAAGAGCAAATACCTAAGAGCCCATGGATAACCATGGATAGAAAGGGTGCTAACACCTTCCCTTTCTATAAATCTACCTCCCGAACCGAGAAACATATCTCATAAGGAATTTTGCTGTGCTTTTGTCCTTTCCTTGTTGGAGAAAATAAAAGACGGTGGCGACTCTTGCTTCCGCGACATTTCGCGAAACCAGCTAAAAACAGTCAGTTCTAAATCCACCGATCACAGTGACATTAGGGTATCCTCCATAACGGTCAATAACAACAATGTCTTCCATAGCCCGGGAACACCAAAGAATATCTGTATGAGCGAGTGACATTATTTTGTGCGACCAACCCAAACCTTCTTCGTTCTTCAGCACAGACCTATAGAGGTGAGAAATAAACCACCTCGACAGCAACAACATGCAACACATAAGAGTCCCTCTTCTCTTCATGGTACGAGTATGGAGAGCGCGCAAAATATCTCCAAGCAAGGTAGGAACAAGGTTGCGAGAAAGGAAAATCTTGATAGCATTCACATCTATAAAGGAGTCCAGATTAGGGAATAGAACTAAACCATAGATAAGAAGAGCCAAGACATCCTCAAAATCTTGAAGATCCAAATCATCCCAAAATAGCTGAGCCTGGTCTATCAGAAATTTGGCTAGAAAACCCTCAACTTCGCTTCGAGTTTCCCAATTGGATACCACATCGGTCCGTTTCAAATGCAAAGTTGAGGCAATGAATTATGGCTTAGGAACTTCTTCCATACCTGTGAAGGGTACCTGTTCAAGAATGGATATGCCCAATATATGAGAGAATTCTTCCAAGGTGGGTACCAGCTGGTAATTTGGAAAGGTGAAGCAGTGATGTTTGGGATCGAAGAACTGAAAAAGTACGCTCATCATTTATTCATCAAGGTTTAAAGTAACCAGGCTGAGAAGTTGACCGTGTCTCTTAATGAAATTAGAAGTTTCAGAAACTCTTGATGCTAGCTCCTTAAGTTGGGCAGGCATCTGCACAAAGTTGATTCAAATGGTATTTCTACGCACGAAAGCCATGATCTGCAAAATAAGACAAAGATAAATTCCCTTGGTCTTTGAAATGGTTAGTGTAATGAAGCATGAATGCCATGTTATGATGCATGATGTCATGATAAACCACGGGTATAGCAAACACAAATATTGCAAACACAGTCAAATCACACAAAGCCCTTAGGTTTAAGGCTTGCATGAGGTCAAAGGTAATACCCTCTTGAAGTTAAGTTGGTTTAACCTGTCCTTGAAAAAAGTAACCGGGTTCTAGAGGATCTCAATATCACTGACCATCCTCCATTCGTCATGGTTTCAGCTCATGCAATCTTTTCTTGCGGCCGAAATATTCCGAGAGTATGATATTAATGAGTGTAGCATCGAGTATCAACCAGTTCTCAGCTTCACACCGAGGCCAGCTATCTCGCTACTTTCTAATGGCCAAGTTGGGCAATTAAAGGTTCTAAGGTCAGTTGATGCTTAACGACACCATGTAGAGGCCCCTTATTCTCATTGTTTCTCCACAAGGGATACCGATACCAACCAAAGTGCCACACCAACGTAGCTACTGCTTCAACCGTATCGGTCTACACCGTACAATTCCCTCATAGTCTATTGCTACTTACCTAAAAGGTATTCCCTAGATCCGGGTGTAGGATCTATAGTAACCCCAAATAAAACCCTCAAAAATAAAGCAAACAAAACAATCAAGAGAAGCAATTTTAAATGACCTAGATCCTAAGGTATACCCCACTTATTATTCTCCCCAGCAGAGTCGCCAGTTCTGTGATACGGTGGCAGAACCGACTGTTTAATACTGGTTTGCATTTTGCGTTTTGTGTTTACAAAATGTCGTGGTAAGCAAGAGTCGCCACCGACTTTTATTTCATCCAATTGGAAAGGAAAAAAGTACATAAAAATTCCTTTTTCGAGATATTCTGAGTACGGGGGGTAGATTATAGAAAAGGAAGGTGTTAGCACCCTTTCTATCCATGGTTTTCCATGGGCTCTTAGGTACTTGCTCATTTTTAAATTGCTTGTGTGTGTGCTTTGTTTTGAAGAATGTTTTACTTCGTGATAACCCTTATATCAGTCCTCAAGAGTGTGACAAAGTTTGTTTTGAAAGTTTGTTTGAAAAGTGTAAGTGTGAAAAGTTTTCATTGAGCAAGTACTTAAGATTCTACCTACTAAAAAAAAAGATCGTTTCTATTCTTGTTTCCTTTAGATAGCGCTATCCTACTATTGAGAAATAGGTAGCACCATCATTGGAATTTGTAAGGGTCAATTTGAAAGGGACGTACGGTCACTAAAGCAATATTAGGACACCTTAGTAATAACCCCAGAGTCTTAAGATCATATTCGAGGCAACATTTCTGAGGCAACATTCGAATGGGGACGTTTGATCCTTTTTTAGACAGGAGGGAAATCACTAAGACACCCTATGCTTAATGATCGTTTACCGAAGGTGTTGTACCCCAAAATTTTCCCTCTCATTTTATCAAGATTTCCCCTCACAAGACTCTTTGAACTCCAGACATGATTAGGGTTTTGCTCTGCTCAAGACATCTCCTTGCACTGATGACCTAAATTAAGGTTTGAGGTTGCACATGGATTTTTGGACTTTCAATGCTCAAATTGACTTTCATACTTCATGTTGGACCTATAAGATTGCCCCTACCAAGTTTCAAGCCTTGAATCAAATTTTTGCCCAATCAATTGGACAGTTGACCTAGAAATCAGCTGTATTGGGGAAAAGGTCAACCGTGGCCAATTTATAGTCAAACCTCACAATTTTGGATCCACATCAACATTATGGGCTCATATGAACCATTTGATCAAGTTTGGACCACAGCTCCTCAAGAAATTTGATCAGATCATCAAAAGGGCAAAATGGTCATTTTTAGGGTTTTGACTACACAAGGGTAATTTCTGATTTTCCACCTAGCCAATGGAAAATTGGGTTCAATAATGGATTCAAGGACTCAATGGAATCATCTTGACCTATTCACAAGGCTCAAAAGATCTCAAATGCATTGGATTGACAGATGAATTTTTCAGTCAACTGATCAAAATTTGACTGTACACTGAAAAGTCAAACTTTGACTTTTTGGTCAAAATCAAGTGCCAAGGGTCATTTTTCATCAAGACGTGTCAAAACATGAAACTTGTTCATCAAGAAACCCAATTTTGCAAATTAGGGTTTAAGATTGAAAAATTTCATAACTTAGAATTTTTCTAAGTTATGAAATTTTCTTATTTTTTCCTAACTTTGCCCAACATTTTCACCATGATGCAATTGGATTCAAACAAAACTTCCAACATGAAAGTTATAGTCCTCCACAAAATCTACAACTTTGATTCACAAAGTTTTCCCAAAAGAAGCTTGGATCTCAAGTTATGATTTTTTGAACAAGGGTCCATGAAACTTTTAACTTAGTGAAATTTTGCCCTAGTTTAGGCAGGATTTTGACCTATCTTCATGGCCATTTTTCGCATAGTTCCACTTGGAATATAAAAATTAATTTCAAATATGGATTGTAGAGCATGTTACAAGATTTCCAAAATGTCCAATAAATCTCCAAAATCATTTATGTTTATGGAGAATCGAAGGTTTGAATTTGGCAAAAACTCACTTTTGATCCATGGCATTTTCATGTTGATACAAGTTGCAACTTCTGTCCAGCTTCATTGGTACTTGATTACAGGTCCCTAAACCCTTTCATACTCAATAATTAAATTCAAATCCATTGGTTTGAGGCTTTGTTCTGGTCATGGGAGGATTACACAAGAGATTAATCCAAAAATAACAAAAAGGCAACATTGCCATTTTTGTCAAAATTACTTTATGTCAAATTGCATTCTTGACCCTTGAACCAAAATCTTGTGCAACAAACAATATCCACAAACTGAGGGGGCCAAGATCACAAAGGGCAGGCTGATAGATAGCCTGTACAGGCCTGTCTTGCATCATGGTTTACTTTTGCTTAAAATACAAGAAACTTGTCAAATACACCACAACTTGCACATCTGTTAGAACCAACCCTTGCAAGCTTTTGAAACAAGTTTCACACATTCCCTTGAGCCAGAAACACGAGCCATTGAGCCCTGTAACCTTCCAAAGCAAAAAATCACCTTCCTCTTGCAAAACAGGGCAGCTTCTGCACCTTGAGTTCTATCTCACAAGTTGCTCGTGCGTTTTGCCCCAAACCTGTTCAAACACCTTCCATATAACCTATCCAAGCTATCCCAACCATTAGCCAGTGACTGTAACTCCATTTGCAAGCTTCACCATTTCTGTTTTCAGCTTGTGCAGGTTGAGTTCTACAAGCTTGTTCAAGCACATTCAAGGCAAACTAGGTATTGGGGAAGGTCAGAGGAAGTTCAAGCAAGCTCCCAAACATCTCAGGCCTTACTGAAAAGCTCCACATTGCCATATACGATTTCAACTGAAACAGGTTTTTATCAACTTCCTATCTCTCTATGTAGGAATCATTAGGCTTAGGTTTGTGAATAAAAAATGTAGTACTCATAGCCCTGAAGCTGTACATATGCTCAGTTTTCATTTAAGTTAAACGTGTTAAGAGAATTTGATTCATGAACTTCCTGAAAAAGTTAGGTCAGAAATTAGGGCCAGAGAAATTCTCTCTGGTCTTTGAGAGTTAGATTAAGTTTTTTATATGGTTGAATTCGTCTTGAGAAATGCTACAACTTTGATGTTATGAGTTTTTGCATTAGAGCACGTATGCAGGATCTGGATATTTGTACAGGCGCGCGCATTTTTTGAACAAAAGGTTGAAGATGAAGTTTGGAACTGGGCTAGGCCTGTGTTTCTCACTTTTGGCATCCCCTGCATTGCTGACTGCACCCCCTGGCACATTTCTTTATATTTTTATATTTTTGTATTTATTTTTCATTTCTGATTTTTATTTTATTATTTTCCAAACATAAAAAAACACCAAAAATATTTTTATAATTTTTCATATTTATTTTTGTATTTTATTTTATTTTTCTAACATAAAAATAATTTAGTTAGTATATACTTTTATTTGATTTAATGAAAACTTGAAAATAATACATAAAAATAATATACCTTTACTTTTTATTATTTATACTTAAATAATATTTTTCTAAATATATTTTTATTTTTTATATATTTTATTTTATTATATATATATATATATATATATATATATATATATATATATATATATATATATATATATATATATATATATATATATATATATATATATATATATATATATATATATTTACTTTCTTAAAAGAAAATTAGGGTTTTCTACCCTTTTCAAAAACAATCCTTTTATTTCTTTTTAATACATTAAATATTATATTTTTACATACATAAAAATAAACAAAAACATCTTTTGCATATTCATAATATTTTGTACATTTATTTAATTGATAATTTAAATACTTATCCATTTATTTATTTGTACCATTTATTCAATTTGGATGTAATAGTAAATATTAAGGTTTTATTTTCTTGCAAATGTCCCCCGTTCAAAAATTGTACCCCCTTCCCATATCAAATGTTGTAATAGTGTAGATTTATTTTACGCATTTATGCTTTCAAATATGCCATGTTAGAGATTAGGGTTTGTATGCGAATGTCCAAAATCAAAACAAATAGCTTGACTAATACAAAGACAAAAAAAAGCATGTAAATTGACAACACAATGCACACTTGCACCCCTAGGGTTTCATCCACTTGTTGCCTTTAAAATGGCCATGTTATGAATGTTGAGTATCTTGGCAAAACAAAAACAAAACAAAAGATCATAGTCCCTCGATGATGCTATTTTGGTTGCCTATACAAAATGATCTAGTCCCTCAAAAATTGCTAAAGATACTTAGCATAATTGCTATCATGGTCAATACGATGACCCGCGCCTGTCCCGTTTAACATCCTAATACAAGGTTGTTTACCAAATGCAATGGTAAAACAACACTGTCAAAAGGGTTAAAAATGCGTAGGAAAGATCTTTGAGTAAAATAGGGTAGACAACTCTTAGTTACTTGATCAAAACTTGCAAAAACATCCTTGCTATTTTCAAACACACCTCACAACACAATTTCAAAACATTTCCCAAAAACGAACTTTCAAACATTGAAATATATTTTCAAAAGAAAAACACCTTTGTATATATTCAAACAAGAATCATTATAAAGGTTGCCTAGACAAGGCCTCTTTTTCAAAGCATTTTCAAAAACCACACACAAAGCACCATTTCAAACAATTGAAAAGAAAAAGCAAGTGATCTAAACAAGTAACTAAGAGCCCATGGAAAACCATGGATGAAAAGGGTGCTAGCACCTTCCCTTTTCATAATCTACCCCCGAACCCAATAAAACATCTCAAAGGTCTTTCATGTGCTTTTTGACCTTTCCTTTGGATAAAATAAAAAGTCGGTGGCGACTCTTGATAAACCGAAACATTTGCAAACACAAACGCAAAACCTCAAGTCAGTTCTTCCACCGTATCACAGAACTGGCGACTCTGCTGGGGAGTATTCTAAAAGTGGGGTTACCTTAGGGTTTAGATCACCTTTACATGCTTAATTGGTTTGCTTTGATTGCTTTACAATTGGTTCTATTGTTTGGGCTTGAAATCATCTACCCGGATTTGGGAAACATTCATAGGTAAATAGCAATACGTTGTGGAAACTGTGTGGGGTATACCGACGTGGTTGAAGCAATAGCTATATTAGTGCGACATATTTGTGGGTACCGGTAGCCTTTGAGTCAATCAAAGAGAATACAGGGCCTCTGAGTGATGTCATGAAGCACTAATGAACTTTTAGAACCTTTACTTGACCATCTTGGCCTTTTTAGGGGTAGTGAGATGACCGGCTTTGGTGCAGTCCGAAGTTGGTAGATACTCGATACTACACTCATTGAGGGTTATTTTCTTGGAATATTTCGGTCGCCATTAAAGTGGCTAAACTGAAACAATGAACACAGAAAATAATCCGGTGATATTGAGCTCCTTAGAACCCGATTACTATTTATAGGACAGGTTGAGCCAACTAAACTTCAAGAGGGTACTTACCTATGAAACCCCATGCAAGCCTGAAACTAGGATCTTGTGTGATTTGCTTGTACATATACTTGTGCATACAACATGAACATCATGAAGCATCATTTGCATCCACTAACCATTTCAAGGGTTTGGATCTTCATCTTTGTTCCTGTTTTGTAGGTCATGGAATCACTCAGCAGAAAAACTATTCAGGTCAACCTTGTGAGAATCCCTCCTCTACTCAAGGAGCTTACTTCCAAGATTCTAGAGAATTATCCCTTCAGTGAAAGACATGGTAGACTTCTCAACTTGGTCAACTTCAACATTGAAGAAGACATGGTGAAAGTTCTCTTCCAGTTCTTTGACCCCCTACACCATTGCTTTATATTTCCTGATTACCAACTAGTACCTACTTTGGAGGAATTTTCTCAACTCCTGAGGATTCCTATTCTCCATCAACTACCCTATAACGGTACAGAAAGAGAACCAAAGCCTGAAGATGTTGCTCAAGCCTTACACTTGCAACCATCTGATATCAAAGGTCATTGGGAAACTAGAAGTGGTGTCAAAGGTTTCTTGGCAAAGTTTCTGTTTGAGAAGGCACAAGAATGCTGGAATTCTCAAGATCTGCAAGCTTTTGAGGAGATTGTATCACTTCTCATCTATGGGTTGGTCTTGTTCCCAAACCCTGATCAGCTTATAGATGTGAATGCTGTCAATATCTTCATATCTCAGAATCATGTGCCTACATTACTTGGGGACATCTTACACTCATTTCACACACGAACAATGAGGAAAAAAGGTGTTCTCATGTGTTGTACTCCTCTTCTAGCAAGGTGGTTTATTTCTCACCTTCCCCAGTCAATCTTGAAGAATGAACAAGGCTTAAGGTGGTCGCAATGATTGATGACTCTTACACATTCTGATGTTCATTGGTGTTCTCGGTCCAGAGAAAATGTCATCATCATTGATCGTTATGGGGAATTCCCTAATGTCCCATTACTTGGCATTAGGGGAGGCATTACCTACAACCCCTGTTTAGCTTTGAGACAATTTGGGTATGCCCGAAGGGATGGCCCTCATGACATGTTGATTCCAAACTTGGTTTTTGACTTCAACAACAACGCTCAAGGACTTCGACAAAGGTTTATCCGAGCTTGGAGGATGCCCAACAAAGTGGACAGTAAGACACTGGGACACAATAATTTGATCCCCCTTGAGCCTTACCTCAAGTGGGTACGAACCCGCGCCCAGAGTCTTATGATGCCTTACCCTTACATTCTGCCTATGATCAAAGAGCCTGTTATGGAAGGAGAGGTTCCATACACCCTCCTACATCCTGACATGCCAACATCATTGGAAGATTTGCAAAAGAGTTGGATACAGCTCAAGGAAGAACATAATGCTTTTGAAGCCAGCTTCTACGCCAGTGAGAAGAAGGTTTTGGAACTTACTCGTCAACTCCATGAAGAGCAGACTCTTAACACCTACATCGCACCAAAGAGGATGCACAACGTCTTTCTACATTAGAATTTTGTGTTATTTTGCCCATGGGGAATTTATGTACTAACGATTCTATCGTATTAATATGACGTGCGTTCTTTTTTGTTTACAACAAATTTGAATTTCTGAATCCTTGAAGGCATTACATGAATAACATATCATTCATCATATGCATAAATAGGTCTTCACACCAGATTTCCTTATCTCTCTGCTGTTTATTTCAGCAAGATGGATATAGAGCAGACGGTCAAAGATCTACAGGCGTAGAATTCACAGTTCCAACAACTCCTCATGACCTTAGAAAAGGGTCAAGAGGACCTTAAAGAACTGTTAGAGAAAGAAAAGGAAAAAGAAAATGAGAAAAAGAAAAAAAGAGTTGGTGTGGCCACTATGGGAAGAAGGTTTGAGAACCAGGCTAGAGGGTCCTAGATTTCCCCTCGACGTCTGATGAAGGGGTTGGTAAAGGAAAAGGAGCTGCAGTACCTTCCGAGTCTGAGGCTGAAGAAGAAGAAGAAGAAGAGGATGAAGATTACTCTGAGCAGTAGTACCCTCCTGCAGATGATAAGTATAAGAATCTGGAAGATCGGCTGGCAGCCATGGAGGTACAAAGAGTACCTGGGCTGGATTTCAAAGAACTAGGGTTGGTTGCTGGGATCGTCATTCCCCCTAAATTCAAAGTGCCTACATTTGCTAAATACGACGGTTTGTCCTGTCCGAAGATGCATCTGTGGTCTTACGTCAGAAAGATCCAACCTCACTCTTCTGATAAGGATCTGTGGGTCCACTTTTTTCAAGATAGTTTATCGGGTACGCAATTGGATTGGTTCTATCAGCTTGAAAGATCTGATGTACATAACTGGGAGGATTTGGATGCTGCTTTCTATCGACAATATCAATATAACGCAGATTTAGCGCCTACTCGTACTCAATTACAGAGTATGGGTATGGTTTCTAATGAAGGCTTTAAGGAGTATGCCCAGAAGTGGCGGGATTTGGCTGGAAGGGTGCAGCCACCATTGTCTGAGAGAGAGCTTATGGATATGTTTCTGGGGACCCTGTCAGGTCCATTCTTTAATCACTTGATCGGGAGCTCATCTGCAGGGTTTACCGAATTAATTCTAACGGGTGAAAGGGTCGAAGCTGGCATTAAGAGCGGTAAAATTCAGAAGGATGCATCTGCTTCTGCCGCTATCAAGAAGAACTTTCCAGCCAAGAAAGAAGCTTCTGCTGTTTACACCCAGAGAAGTCAAGGAAGAATGGAGAGCCGACCAGCGGTGGGGGCTGTGATGATTCAGAACTCCTCAGTCGATCAACCTCGAAACAGTCAACCCAGAGCTAACCAAACCAGGGTGGAAAGGCCTGCACGGAAATTCACCCGGATCAATATGACACCTGCTCAGGTTCTCCCTCATCTGTTAAAGTTAAACCTTACCAATTTGAAAGAGGCGCCGAAGAACCCAAATACCTCTTCTCCTTACTATCATTCCAATGTGAAGTGTGCATATCATTCGGACAGTGTGGGGCACGACACCAACAACTGTTGGGCCCTTAAAAACAAGATCCAAGATTTAATAGATGCCAAGGAGGTGGAGTTTGATGCCCCAGAAAAACCTAATGTGATATCCGCTCCTATGCCAAAACATGGTCATAATGTCCATGCTATTGTAGAAAATCTTCATGTTACTGCCGTTGATGACTTAATGACTCCGTTGCCAATGATCAAGATGAATCTGTTGAAAGCCGAGATTTTCCCAGGCTGTGAAAAACATTGTTACCTTTGTTCGACCTTGCAATCTGACTGTCCGCTATTGAAGTCAGACATCCTACGCCTGATGGATACTAAAGAAATCCTCTTCAAGAAAACTCTTGTTACTCCTGTTACTCCAATCAATGATGTTGCTATAATCACCATTTCCGACAATCTTTCCAAGGTCTCCAAAAGACTTGTTAAGATTACACCCGATCCAAAGTTTGTACCGCTGAAGATTACTATGCCGGGGCCTATCCCATACAAGTCCAACAAGACAATACCGTGGAATTATGGGGGAGAGATCTTCTACCACGGTGTTAAGCAGATCGAATCAGTTGAAGAAAGTTCCGATGAAGAAACTCCTGACATAGGAAATATTGCGGGGACAAGTAAGATCACTCTTAGCGGAAGAATCTTCTCTCTGGAGATTGCTCCTCCAAGGGAAATCTTCGGACCCTCAAGTTCTCTTGTGCCAGTCAAGATATCTGTACGAAGTCCAGTTATTGAAGAAATTGTTACTCCCGAAGCTATACTCTCTGCTGTTACTGCTGATAAAGGTAAGGGGATCCAAGAAGCGCCCGTCAGGACGAGGGCTCAGACTTTGGTTATCCCCGAGACCACCCAAAAGGAAATGGAGGAGATTTTAAAGATAATTAAGAAAAGTGACTATGATGTCGTAGAGCAGCTGGGGCAAACCCCTTCAAAAATCTCTATGTTGGCTCTATTGCTCTGCTCCGAGGCTCATGCCAAAGCCTTGATCAAATTCCTGAAGACCGCGTACGTGCCTCAAGAAACTTCTGCGGATTAGTTTCAAGAGTGTGTAGCCAGCCTTACAGCCGACAATGGTCTTGGTTTCTCTGATGCCAATCTAACATCTAAGGGAAGAAAGCATAATGATGCGCTGCATGTCTCGGTGGAGTGCAGAGGAACTACACTTGCTCACATTCTGGTTGATATCGGGTCGTCTTTAAATGTCCTACCAAAGAAAACATTAGACAGACTAGATTGTGAAGGCCTAATTTTGAAGCCCAGCAACATCATCGTAAGAGCCTTTGATGGTTCTAAGCGGATGGTCCATGGAGAGGTGGACATCCCAATCAAAGTGGGTACGGAAACTTTCAACTCCACATTTTATGTCATGGACATCCGTCCCTCCTACTCTTGCTTGTTAGGAAGGCCCTAGATTCATTATGCTGGAGTTGTTACATCTACCTTGCATCAGAAGCTTAAGTACCATGTCCAGGGGGAAATTGTGATAGTTCGTGGCGAGGAGGAGTATATGATAAGCCACCTTAACTCTTTCCGCTACGTGGAGTTAGATGGTGAATTCATAGAAACGCCTTTCCAACACTTCGAAGAGGTTTCTCCTGAAGTTGTGGTAGCCAAGACAATGGCTTCTGCGCCCATCATTACCAAACTTGTATCCCGGATGTCATCCCTTAAAGATGCGGAGGCTGTGATCAAGGAAGGAGGAAGCACAATATGGGGTCAACTGCCAGATTTTCCTGTCAAGACAGATAAGTTCGGTTTGGGTTTCACTGCTGCTAGTCAGAAAGTTATACGTCGCTCCTGAGCTGGAGGACCACCATTAAAGATCACTCATCATGGAGTTCATGCTTTGGAAGATGTTGAAGATGAGAGCAACTTTGAAGATTGGATTTTCCCGACCATTGAAGGAGAACTGAACAACTGGGAGGCGAAAGACTTCGTTCCCTTTACTTTCATCAATCAGTAATTTATCTTTTAACATTTTCTGTTGGTCTGTAATATTTATTAAACAATTCGTACACTCTTTTTGCCTTAGGCCTTACCCGGGGCATATAGGTCCATTTGTAAGGGTTTTGATTCTTCATCTTCATATTCCATTTTTAATGAATCATGGACGTTTTCATATATAAACTTTTGTGTTCATTTTCTTTGTTTTCATATTTCATTTTGTTTAAAGATGGCTATCCCTTACACACACCCACACTCACAAAATGCAGGTACCCATCCACTACGGATTCCATGGGTAACAATTCTGCTATGGCCTTCAGTGACTCTGAAGATCTGGTCAATCATGCCGAATACGAAGGTGATGAAGGCTGTGAAGTGCCTGGAGAATTGGCTAGACTTTTACAACAGGAAGAAAGGGCTATTCTACCCCATGAAGAGTTGTTAGAGACTATCAATTTGGGAACAGAGGAAGACATAAAAGAGGTTAAAGTGGGTGCCAACCTAGAGCCAAGTGTCAAAAAGCGTTTAGTTCAGCTGTTGAATGAACATGTTGAGATCTTCGCCTGGTCCTATGAAGACATGTCGGGACTGGATACAAATATTGTGGTTCACCGTCTCCCTACAAGAGAAGACTGTCCACCAATCAAATAGAAAGTCCTCCGAATGAGGCCCGACATGTCCGAAAAGATCAAAGCTGAAGTGATGAAGCAGTTCAATGCTGGCTTTCTTACTGTTACTTCCTATCCCCAATGGGTTGCTAACATTGTGCCCATGCCTAAGGAGGACGGCAAAGTCAGAATGTGCGTGGACTACAGAGACTTAAACAGGGCTAGCCCTAAAGATGACTTTCCACTACCACACACTGACATCTTGGTTGACAACACAGCTCAACACAAGGTATTCTCTTTCATGGACAAATTTTCAGGGTACAACCAGATCAAAATGGCCCCCGAAGACATGGAGAAGACTACTTTTGTTACGCAGTGGGGTACCTTTTGTTATAAAGTGGTGCCATTCGGACTAAAAAAATGCTGGGGCAACCTATCAGCGAGCCATGGTAGCTTTGTTTCATGACATGATACATCATGAGATTGAAGTCTACGTAGACGACGTGATAGCCCGTTCACAGACAGAAGAAGAACACCTCGACCATCTGCAAAAGCTGTTTGTCAGGTTAAAGGAATACAATCTCAGACTAAACCCTAGCAAGTGCACTTTCGGAGCCAGGTCCGGTAAACTTTTAGGATTCATCGTCAGTAACAAAGGCATCGAGGTTGATCCTGCCAAAGTCAAAGCTATATAAGAAATTCCTGCCCCTCGCATTGAGAAGGAGGTCAGAGGTTTCTTGGGACGCCTAAACTACATTGCAAGGTTCATCTCTCACCTAACATCTACCTGTGAACCAATCTTCAAGCTGTTGAAGAAAGATCAGGTGGTTAAATGGAATGATGAATGTCAAGTTGCTTTCGATAAGATCAAGGAGTATTTATTGGAACCTCCTATCTTGATGCCACCCATCGAAGGAAGGCCTTTAATCATGTATCTGACTGTCTTAGATAACTCAATGGGGTGCGTACGGGGCCAACATGACGAGTCTGGCCGAAAAGAGCATGCCATTTATTACCTTAGCAAAAAGTTTACCGACTGTGAGACTCGCTACTCACTGCTCGAGAAAACTTGTTGCGCTTTGGTATGGGCTGCTCGCCGGCTAAGGCAGTATATGTTGACACATACCACTTTGCTGATTTCTAAAATGGATCTGATCAAGTACATCTTCAAAAAGCCTGCTTTATCCGGAAGAATCGTTAGATGACAGATGATCCTCACCAAATATGATATACAGTACACAACCCAAAAAGCCATAAAGGGGAGTGTGTTAGCCGATCATCTGGCCCATCAAGCTGTCGAAGATTACCAATCTGTGAGGTTCGACTTTCACGACGAGGATATCATGACTTTGAGCAACATTGAAGAAAACAGACCGTATGACGGACCTGAACAAGGATCCCGATGGACTCTGTACTTTGATGGTGCCTCCAACGCACTTGGGAACGGTATCAGCGCATTACTTATCTCTCCAGAAGGTTGCCATACGCCTTTCACCACTAGACTTTGTTTCAGCTGCACCAACAACATGGCCGAGTATGAAGCTTGTATCTTTGGTCTCAAGGCCGCTATTGACTTGGGAATCAAATCTCTAATTGTATTTGGGGACTCAGCTTTGGTTATCAGTCAAATAAAAGGAGAGTGGGATACTAAACACCCTAACCTCATCCCTTACAAAGAACATGTCCTGACATTGTTACCACATTTCGAGCAGATTACCTTCGAGCACTTCCCGCGAGAAGAGAATCAGCTAGCAAATGTGCTAGCTACAATGTCATCCATGTTTAAACTTAACTAGGATAATGAGGCACCTCAAATCACCATTGAACGAATGGACGAACCTGCATATTGTCACGAGATTAATGCCGAAGAAGTAATGGACCGACCTTGGTTTCACGACGTCAAAAGGTATCTCGAAGCACAAGAGTACCCTGAAGGAGCTTCAGTCAACGACAAAAAGTTCTTAAGGAGGTTCGCGGCCAAGTTCTTTCTGAGCAATGGTATCCAATACAAGCGCAATCTTGATTGTGTCCTACTCCGTTGTGTGGACAAGGTTGAAGCTGAGCAAATCATGGCCGAACTACATAATGGCACCTTTGGCACCCACTCGAGAGGTCATACGATGGCTAAGAAGATTCTAAGGGCAGGCTACTAATGGTCTACCATGGAAGCTGATTGTCATCAACATTCCCGTACTTGTCACAAATGCCAAATCTATGCTGACAAGGTACATATTCCTCCAGTTCCTCTCAATGTCTTAACAGCTCCTTGGCCATTCGCGATGTGGGGAATCGACATGATTGGAGAGATCAAGCCTACAACATCCAATGGACACCGTTTCATCCTGATGGCCATTGATTACTTTACCAAGTGGGTCGAAGCAGCTTCCTTCACCTCTGTTACAAAGAATGTGGTTGCCCGCTTCATCAAGCAGAACCTCATATGCCGGTATGGTATCCCCGATAGGATCATCATTGACAACGCTACAAATTTGAACAATACTATGATCACCGCTCTGTGCGAGCAGTTCAAGATTCAACATCACAATTCATCTCCCTATCGGCCTAAGATGGACGGTGTTGTCGAAGCCGCAAACAAAAATATCAAGAAGATCATTTAAAAGATGACGGTCACCTACAAGGACTGGCACGAGATGTTACCGTTTGCTCTGCACGGGTACTGTACCACGACACACACTTCAACCGGGGCAACACCTTTTTGTTTGGTATACAGCATGGAAGTTGTTTTACCTATCGAGGTTCAGATTCCCTCCTTGAGAATCATGAAGGATGCTGGTTTGAGTGAAGATGATTGGATTTAGACCCGACTTGATCAACTTAACTTGATTTACGAGAAGCGACTTACTGCTGTTTTCCATGGTCAGGCGTATCAGAAACGTATGATCAAGGCCTTCAACAAGAAAGTCAAGAGACAAGTATATCAAGTCGGGGACCTTGTAATCAAGCGAATCATCTTACCGCAAAGTGATCCCAGAGGCAAATGGACTCCTACTTACGAAGGACCATTTGTGATCAAAAACATCTTTTCTGGTGGGGCAATGATTCCGACCACCATGGACGGTGATGACCTGCCGCACCCTGCGAACGTAGACATAATCAAAAGATACTACGCATAAACGACCCGACAAGTTGAAAACCTGAAAGGGCGACTTGGGTAAAAATAGGTATCCCGGTGAATCGAAAACCCGAAAGGGCGGTTCAGGCAAAAATTAGGGATAAATAAAAAAACAAATTTGTACACCTGGCAAGTTGAAAACCCGAAAGGGCGACTTGGGCAAAAAAGGGTTTCCCGGTGGATCGAAAACCCGAAAGGGCGATTCAGGCAAAAGTTAGGGAATTAAAGCGTATGACTATGTCTCGTTGGATCACTTTAAGGACAATCTCTTCACAAACAAGCTTTGGGCTTCTGATCAATCTAATAAACATCGAACGAAGCAACGAATGGACAAGATACTCATAGTTATGAAGGCAATAGCAGAATGGGAACCCCATGGAATTGTTACACATAGCCATCTTTCTTTGTATAAATTTTTTCTCATTTTTATGACAACATTCTCTTATTAGGATGTCTGTCTCCTTTGTACAAAATACTTACACAAAGTTAATACAAAGATACTTCAACGTGCAAAAAGTTGCTTGCCTTTTCTTTCTTTTTACACTTGTGTTTTATTTGAAAACGTCCAATGATTTATTAAATGAGCATATGCATTTGAATATAATCATTGCTTACAAATAAAACGAAATGAGAAAGGATAATTACTGATAGGTTGAAAATATAGGAAAACGTCTTTAGGCTATTCCAGAAGAAATCCCCTGCAGTACATCATCCAGATCCTCAACAGAGTTACAGCTTTGAAATACATATCCCCAACGGAGTTAAGTTTCAAAATCCCCATCAGAACTAAGTTTCCAAACTCCCAATCCCTAGCGGAGCCAGAAAACTTTGAACTGCAAACCCTCAGTGGAGATAAAACTTTCTTCCCCAACGGAGTCCAAAACTTCAACCCTTAAACCCCGATGGAAGACCATCCAGTTTCCTCCAATTCCCCAGAGATTTGTCTTAAAATCAGAAGATTCCCCTACAAGTTATCTTAGAAACCAGACAAAAGCTTCGGATAATTCCTCAATAGATTGGTATACAACTCCAGCCCTTGAGAACTATTTAACAGAATAAGCATTCTCCCCACAGAGTTATTTCCCAGCAGATCGAAGATTCTCGATCTCATTTCTCCAGTTGAAGCCTCCCAGGTTTTGATTCCCCAGTAGAGATCGTCAGGGTTTTCCTTATTCCCCAGAAAGTCGTGAAGGATTCTCACATCCCCACAGAAGTTGTCAAAGTTCTTGTTAATCCCCACAAGTCACCAAGGATTTTCTATCCCCAACAGCGGTCAAGGATTTATTTTCCCCGACAACAGTCAAATATTTCATTATCTCCAGCTATCAAGGATATATTTTCCTCAGCAAGACAGCTAATCAGCTTACATGCGCATCCATTACATTCATATATCATAAACATTGATAGAACATATTTTATTGCATCACACATGTCATGCAACATAACTTTGTGTTTTAGCTAACATTTTATCCTTTTCAGGATAAGATTAAAAGCTACCTTTAACAAATGTTCAAAGATTTCAGATACAATACAGATACACTCCAAGACATGGAAGTCATTCTGTTACTCATTCGGATATCTTATTCAGATACAGTATAGATACAATCTAGACACGGCGGTCATTCTACTACTCATTCAGACATCAGCAATCAGATATAGACTAGATACGCCCCAAACACAGAAGCCATTCTATTTCTCAGTCAAATTCAACTATCAACTTCAAGTTCAGATACACTTCAGACACGGAAGTCATTCTGTCACTTATTCAGATCCCAATTACAGTACGTATACACTCCAGACACGGAAGTCATTCTGCTACTCATACAGATCTCAACTTCAGATACAGTCCAGATACGCTCTAGACACGGTTTCCATTCTGTCACTCATTCGGAATTTATCCCCAGCCCAGAGATGCTCATTACACAGATGCTTTTTCTGTCGCCCATTCAGAATTCAGATACAATACAGATACACTCCGGACACGGCAGTCATTCTGATATTCATTCAAGAATCAAATACAGTTACAGCTCGGATACGCTCCAGACACGGACGCCATTCCATCGCTCATACGAATCCAATTCCCAGATACAACTCAGATACGTTCCAAATACGGATACCAATCTGGTGTTCATTCTACTGATTTTCAACAAAAAAATCTTGGATGGCATCTTTAAGCCCATCTCCATCAAGATTCTACCATCTCCAAATGGCATCTTTAAGCCCATTCCCTCAGCTACATTTTGACGAGTGCAAATTTACGGGCACTCTAGTGTCCAATCATCTTGTACCTTCAAGTCACGAAAGGCAAACTCACCAATCTAACTCTTCAGGTTCAAGAAGATTGAACAGGGGCAGTTGTTGTACCCCAAAATTTTCCCTCTCATTTTATCAAGATTTCCCCTCACAAGACTCTTTGAACTCCAGACATGATTAGGGTTTTGCTCTGCTCAAGACATCTCCTTGCACTGATGACCTAAATTAGGGTTTGAGGTTACACAGGGATTTTTGGAATTTCAATGCTCAAAGTGACTTTCATACTTCATGTTGGACCTATAAGATTTCCCCTACCAAGTTTCAAGCCTTGAATTAAATTTTTGCCCAGTCAATTGGACAGTTGACCTAGAAATCAGCTGTATTGGGGAAAAGGTCAACTGTGGCCAATTTACAGTCAAACCTCACAATTTTGGATCCACATCAACATTATGGGCTCATATGAACCATTTGATCAAGTTTGGACCACAACTCCTCAAGAAATTTGATCAGATCATCAAAAGGGCAAAATGGTCATTTTTAGGGTTTTGACTGCACAAGGGTAATTTCTGATTTTCCACCTAGCCAATGGAAAATTGGGTTCAAGCATGGATTCAAGGACTCAATGGAATCATCTTGACATATTCACAAGGCTCAAAAGATCTCAAATGCATTGGATTGACAGATGAATTTTTCAGTCAACTGATCAAAATTTGACTGTACACTGAAAAGTCAAACTTTGACTTTTTGGTCAAAATCAAGTGCCAAGGGTCATTTTTATTCAAGATGTGTCAAAACATGAATCTTGTTCATAAAGAAACCCAATTTTGCAAATTAGGGTTTAAGATTGAAAATTTTCATAACTTAGAATTTTTCTAAGTTATGAAATTTTCTTATTTTTTCCTAACTTTGCCCAACATTTTCACCATGATGCAATTGGATTCAAACAAAACTTCCAACATGAAAGTTATAGTCCTCCACAAAATCTACAACTTTGATTCACAAAGTTTTCCCAAAAGAAGCTTGGATATAAAGTTATGATTTTTGGAACAAGGGTCCATGAAACTTTTAACTTAGTGAAATTTTGTCCTAGTTTAGGCAGGATTTTGACCTATCTTCATGGCCATTTTTCACATAGTTCCACTTGGAATATCAAAATTCATTTCAAATATGGATTGTATATCATGTTACAAGCTTTCCAAAATGTCTAATAACTCTCCAAAATCATTTATGGTTAGGGAGAATAGAAGGTTTGAATTTGGCAAAAACTCACTTTTGATCCATGGCATTTTCATGTTGATACAAGTTGCAACTTCTGTCCAGCTTCATTGGTACTTGATTACAGGTCCCTAAACCCTTTCATACTCAATAATTAAATGCAAATCCATTGGTTTGAGGTTTTGTTCTAGTCATGGGAGGATTACACAAGAGATTAATCCAAAAATAGCAAAAAGGCAACATTGCCATTTTTGTCAAAATTGCTTTATGTCAAATTGCATTCTTGAGCCTTGAACCAAAATCTTGTGCAGCAAACAATATCCACAAACTGAGGGGGCCAAGATCACAAAGGGCGGGCTGATAGATAGCCTGTACAGGCCTGTCTTGCATCATGGTTTACTTTTGCTTAAAATACAAGAAACTTGTCAAATACACCACAACTTGCACATTTGTTAGAACCAACCCTTGCAAGCTTTTGAAACAAGTTTCACACATTCCCTTGAGCCAGAAACACGAGCCATTGAGCCCTCAAACCTTCCAAAGCATAAAATCACCTTCCTCTTGCAAAACAGGGCAGCTTCTGCACCTTGAGTTCTATCTCACAAGTTGCTCGTGCATTTTGCCCCAAACCTGTTCAAACACCTTCCATATAACCTATCCAAGATATCCCAACCATTAGGAAGTGACTGTAACTCCATTTGCAAGCTTCACCATTTATGTTTTCAGCTTGTGCAGGTTGAGTTCTACAAGCTTGTTCAAGCACATTCAAGGCAAACTAGGTATTGGGGAAGGTCAGAGGAAGTTCAAGCAAGCTCTCAAACATCTCAGGCCTCACTGAAAAGCTCCACATTGCCATATACGATTTCAACTGAAACAGGTTTTTATCAACTTCCTATCTCTCTATTTAGGAATCATTAGGCTTAGGTTTGTGAATAAAAAATGTAGTACTCATAGCCCTGAAGCTGTACATATGCTCAGTTTTCATTTAAGTTAAACGTGTTAAGAGAATTTAATTCATGAACTTCCTGAAAAAGTTAGGTCAGAAATTAGGGCCAGAGAAATTCTCTCTGGTCTTTGAGAGTTAGATTAAGTTTTTTATATGGTTGAATTCGTCTTAAGAAATGCTACAACTTTGATGTTATGAGTTTTTGCATTAGAGCACGTATGCAAGATCTGAATATTTGTACAGGCGCGCGCATTTTTTGAACAAAAGGTTGAAGATGAAGTTTGGAACTGGGTTGGGCCTGTGTTTCTCACTTTTGGCACCCCCTGCATTGCTGACTGCACCCCCTGGCCCATTTCTTTATATTTTTATATTTTTGTATTTATTTTTCATTTTTGATTTTTATTTTATTATTTTCCAAACATTAAAAAAATACCAAAAATATTTTTATAAATTTTCATATTTATTTTTGTATTTTATTTTATTTTTCTAACATAAAAATAATTTAGTTAGTATATACTTTTATTTGATTTAATGAAAACTTGAAAATAATACATAAAAATATTATACCTTTACTTTTTATTATTTATACTTATATAATATTTTTCTAAATATATTTTTATTTTGTATATATTTTATTTTATTGTATATACTTAATATATATATATATATATATATATATATATATATATATATATATATATATATATATATATATATATATATATATATATATATATATATATATATATATATATATATATATATATATATATATATATATATATATATATATATATATATATATATATATATATATATATATATATATATATATATATATATATTTACTTTCTTAAAAGAAAATTAGGGTTTTCTACCCTTTTCAAAAATAATCCTTTTATTTCTTTTTAATACATTAAATATTATATTTTTACATATATAAAAATAAACAAAAACATCTTTTGCATATTCATAATATTTTGTACATTTATTTAATTGATCATTTAAATACTTGTCCATTTATTTATTTGTACCATTTATTCAATTTGGATGTAATAGTAAATATTAGGGTTTTATTTTCTTGCAAATGTCCCCCATTCAAAAATTGTACCCCCTTCCCATATCAAATGTTGTAATAATGTAGATTTATTTTACGCAATTATGCTTTCAAATATGCCATGTTAGAGATTAGGGTTTGTATGCGAATGTCCAAAATCAAAACAAATAGCTTGACTAATACAAAGAAAAAAAAGCATGTAAATTGACAACACAATGCACACTTGCACCCCTAGGGTTTCATCCACTTGTTGTCTTTAAAATGGCCATGTTATGCATGTTGAGTATCTTGGCAAAATAAAAACAAAACAAAAGATCATAGTCCCTCGATGACGCTATTTTGGTTGCCTATAAAAAATGATCTAGTCCCTCAAAAATTGCTAAAGATACTTAGCACAATTGCTATCATGGTCAATACAATGACCCGCGCTTGTCCCGTTTAACATCCTAATACAAGGTTGTTTACCAAATGCAACGGTAAAATAACACTGTCAAAAGGGTTAAAAATGTGTAGGAAAGATCTTTGAGTAAAATAGGATAGACAACTCTTAGTTACTTGATCAAAACTTGCAAAAACATCCTTGCTATTTTCAAACACACCTCACAACACAATTTCAAAACATTTCCCAAAAACGAACTTTCAAACATTGAAATATCTTTTCAAAATACAAACACCTTTGTATATATTCAAACAAGAATCATTACAAAGGTTGCCTAGACAAGGCCTCTTTTTCAAAGCATTTTCAAAAACCACACACAAAGCACCATTTCAAACAATTGAAAAGCAAAAGCAAGTGATCTAAACAAGTAACTAAGAGCCCATGGAAAACCATGGATGAAAAGGGTGCTAGCACCTTCCCTTTTCATAATCTACCTCCCGAACCCAAGAAAACATCTCAAAGGTCTTTCCTGTGCTTTTTGACCTTTCCTTTGGATAAAATAAAAAGTCGGCGGCGACTCTTGCTAAACCGAAACATTTGCAAACACAAACGCAAAACCTCAAGTCAGTTTTTCCACTGTATCACAGAAGGCAACCGAAGTGAGAGTATACCCTAAGAGTGATATGTGCGAGCGATTTGTTTCAGTTATTTACTTTTGCACATTAAGGTTTTTTAACTGTATTAATTTATCATGCATTCTTGCCATACAATCCTATTAGTATACATCTAGACAGTTGAATATTTGTGGGAATTAAAAATGCGAGAAAATAAACCTACTACTACAAGGCTTTGGCAGTTACATCATTATTTTGACGTGAAATAAAAGTGAGGAATTTAAAACCCTAATTAAAACTATTACAACCTCGAAACAGTTACAATAATGGTATAATGTAATTAAAATACGCGCGACGAATTAAACGCCAGAAGAAATTGAAACCTGAAAAATCTAATTTGAGGAAAAAGTATTTTTGGATTTTTATTGAAGAAAATATTTAATTGAAAATTAATTAAACCTAATTTCTAATTGTTTTTAAATTATGAAAGAAATTAAAGTTGCCCTAAATTAATTAAACTAATTAATTAAAAAACATTTATTAAGAAAATAAATCTTTTTTGTGGTTTTTGATTGGTTAATTTAATAAAATAATTTTTGTGTTGATTTAAAAAAAAACAAAATAATTAAAGAAAAGGAATTAAAGAAAAATAATATAAATAACCAAATGGACCTGCTGTCAGCAGATCTGGGTGTGCTGAACTTCTGAAACCCAACAGGATGCCCCAGAGTCTGGCGCCTGATCCAGTGAGACCATCTTCTGGAGACTCATGGTGGACCTGCGTATGCTAGCGTTGGATCTGGTTAGAGATGGATCCAGAGGATGATGATTCTCAAAAGGTGAGGTACACTGGATCTGGTTCTGACTGATGGATCCAGAAGATGATGACCCTCAAAAGGTGAGGTACGCTAGATCTGGTTCTGGCTGATGGATCCAGAAGATGATGACCCTCAGAAGGTGAGGTACGCTGGATCTGGTTCTGGCTGATGGATCCAGAAGATGATGACCCTCAGAAGGTGAGGTACGCTGGATCTGGTTCTTGCTGATGGATCCAGAAGATGATGACCCTCAGAAGGTGCATGTGTTGGATCTGGTGAAAACAATGGAGAAAATTCCAAAAGCTCACGCCTGGGATCGAACCCAGGACATGAGCTTTTGACTTCCTTCCTCTGACCAACTGCGTTGGATGTTAACTTATTAATATAATAAAGAATAAATAATATATTGGAAAACAAATTAGTGGCCAGAATAATGCGCCAGCATTTAAACCATCCAGTTAGGTTGTGACACGTTGTTTTCTTCTTCCCTGGAACCGTCATTTTAGGCTCCAAACCTTTACCTACAGACGCAGGTCTGTTGCTGAAAGCATGTGTCATTCACAAATTCTATACAAACATGATAAATCAATTGTGAGGGTACCAATCAACTCGTCTTGGTCTCACGAGTGTCATGGTACCCATCATCAAGCCTAATTTTGCTTAAATCATAAAACCCCGAATTGGAGCACGAAACCCTAACAATGGCAAAAAGTTCTTCATGCACTGTAACTTAAACCAAACTATCCAGAAACATTGCAAACATGATGATGAACACAAATATGTAACTTAAACATGCTAAAGATGTAAGAATTAAAGTAATCTAATTTGGATAATTTTGAAAACCGTGAGAGTGATAGGGAGTTATTCTGGACGTGTAGGGGCGTGCAATCGATTGGATAAGCTTCTTGAGATGCCCAGGAATGTATTGCTAGCCTTGAAACTCCTTGAGGACGGCTCTAAGATGGATTTCAATCTCACACTTTTTCTCCAAAGTTTTGAGTTTTCTTCTGATAGTTGCACGCCTTCTAACCCCTCTCTTTAGATCTGGGATCCTTCATTATATAACCTAGAGTGAATTAGGTTAACAAATTTGGATTGAATCTTTGCATTTATCCGAGATTTGATTTGGTTTTCAATTTGTATGATAACTTTCTATTTTCATGCCAATCATGCCTTTCTTGTACCAATTGCCATTAATTCAAATTGATCATGCAAGCTCAGCATATCTTGATTGCCAATCTGTAAAAAAACAAATCAAATCATATCCTTTGATAATTTTCATCATTTATTTGATTTAATTCAATTTTTAATTAATGAAAAATCAAAATAAATTGAAAAATGAAGCAAATAATGTGTGGATAAGTATTTGAGTCATGGACCACATTATAATTGCAGTGCAAGCATAAAAAGTTGGGCCTATCTAGCAAAAAATGCAAATTTGAGCACATTTGACTTTTGGCAATTTTGCAAAAATGGTCAACTTGGCCAATGCATAACTCTATCAATTTAGACCCTAGAGAGTTGTTCTTGGACTTTTTAGAAATCTTAGGATGTACTCTAAGCAACCCTTTTGGTTTAATCTCAATTGACTCTTCCATGTTCATGTACGAAGCTTTGACCCAAAAGGTGTTTTTGTTGACTTTTCAAAAGGACCTATAATGTCAAAATTCATATCTTTTTGTGAGTGCATATTATGAACTCGGGAGATGAAGATGAATTGTAGGGAATTGCATCCTCTTCAAAATGAGCTTTGTATGGGTCATTTATGATAAAGTATGAGAAATTTATGCTTGGTCAAAGTTGGGTTGACTTTTCTTGTAAAACCCTAATTTAGCAACTTTTGGGTTTTGATGAATTGTGAGCAATCCTTGAGGAATCATGATCAACCCTTGATCAAATGATGAATAATACTTCAAAATGAGGATGTTGACCAAAAATCTTGAAGTTTGACTGTATGTGGGCCCTAGTTGACTTTTGACCTAACATAGTTGATTTTCAAGCATTTGAGCAATTGACTGAGCAAGCTTTTTCTGCAAGGCTTGAAACTTGACATGGATTATCTTGAGAACATATTAGGACAACGGTGAGCATTTGATTCCTTTGTGGTTCATACATCTTGATGAAAATAGAAACCCTAATTTGAGGCATACTGCCTTAGGAGAGAGTTTGTCTGGTCAACTCTTGCACTTCCTTGAGCAATTTGGGGACCTCACTTGCCATGTCTTGAGAAATATGGGAGGGAAAATTTTGGGGTACAACACGCACGTCGAAGGTGACAAGAGTGTCAGGGTACTTTTCATGTTGTCTCCTTGTTATCTCAACTGCGATATTTTTAGTGGGGATAATTCTTTGGATCTTTATGAGGAGGAGAGGGAAGCCATTTTATCTGAGGACAAAGAAACTCGACAGAAGAACCTGTCGGACGACATGGCCGTCTTAATGTGGGCTCTTGAAACTGCTTTGACGTTGAACGATGAGGCTGCAGGCTCCCAGACTGCTCTTAACAAGGCTTATGTCTGGATTCAAAGTTTGAAAGGAATACATGAAAAGCTGAAGGGTGATATCCTCAACCACGAGACAAAGTACGAAGCATAGGTCCAGCTCCTCAAAGATATGAATGAGCTACAACCTCAATTGGAGGTCTCGACTAAGGAGAACGAGTGACTAGCTTCCCGGGTAAAGGAGTTGGAGGGGATCGTGGTGCCTGCTGATGAAGATACTGACACAAAAAGAACCCTCATGACTAAGAAAGATTTAATCGCACAGAGTCGTGTGCTCGAATAAGACATCGTGGATACACTCAGCTTTGGCTTCAACACGGACGTGTAACAACTCAATATCCTTAACCCAAGGGTAGAGTTGGTGGTCAAAGGCGCGGGGCCGTTTAACCAGATGGTTGATGGAAATATTTTTTATCCCCCAACGACAGTCCTGGGGAGGAGAGTGATGGCGAGGATGAGATTTGAAATTAAAGTTTTTGGGTCTGTGTGCCTGCTTTTGTTTTAACTTGGACTATTGGCTTGTGTGCCCATATATTTTGTAAACTTTCGATAAGGGCTTCACCCGATTTTCTTTCGTTTGGGCCCACACGCCCGTATATTTGTAATAATTTGGACAATGTCGGCCTGAATGGTCGGCTAATGTAAACGCCTTTATTTTTCCTTTTATGTTAGCTATTGCTTGTTTATGTACTTGACTTGTTTAATGTGAAATGTGTCATTTCGATGAGTAGAGATTTATGATCGACCTTAGTTGTGGTCGACACATATTGGAATGTGTCAAGGAAGCGGAGTAGGAGTCTGTAGAAATGAGTTCAAGGTCACGGTCGGGATCTTGATTTCATGGCGTGAACTGCCTATCGCGAGCTGGGTGTCCTGCCTGTTGGGTACTACGACTGTGGAGCCTGATCGAGGTGTCCCCGTCAAGCTAAGGTTCTGCTCGACCAATGAGCGACGAACCCATATTTCGTTACTGGATGGAAGCTATGTCTGTACCTCAACATGCCTTTGTGGTCGAGTGTGCCCCGTCGTTTGTCGGAGAGGGAACATCGACTGTTAGGCCTTAACGTTTGTCAGGGACCTAACTATAATATTGTTTTAGCTTTGTAGCATTCCATGGTCGAGGTAGTGGTTCTCCACATAGGCGTTCGAGGTGATATGCTCCAGTTCCCGTAGTCCCGCCGATGCGGTACAATTCTTCCCAGTTGGAGACCAACTTTCCTTCACGAGAACATTATGATTTCTTTGCAAGACTAGGCTGCTGACATGGAATTCGCGTTTTATGAATTTGGTGTCGTGACGAAGGGCTATCTGTTATTTCAGTGTGGCTTCACGAAGAGCTGTTCCTGATCAGATTTCTTCGACCAAGTCGAACTCTCCCCTTAGGGCCTCGTCATTTAGTTCCTCGTATAATGGGACTTCAGTTCACCTAGATGACTCCATGATTTCCACGGGGATTACGACTTCGGTGCCATAGGTTAACCGAAATGGGGTCTCGCCGGTCGTCAAGTGTGGTGTTGTTTGGTAGGCCCACAAGACGTTGTTCAGCTCTTCGACCCACCCCCTTTTGGCTTCGCCCAACCTGCGCTTGAGTCCTCGCAAGATGATTATATTCGCGGCCTCGGCTTTCCCATTGGTTTGAGGATGTTCGACGGGCATGAAGTGTTGTTTGGTGTCGAGCTTGGCGATGAGGTCTTGGAAACTTTGATCGGTGAACTGCGTCCCGTTGTTGGTGACGAGCGCTTGTGGTATGCTGAATCGGGAAAGTACGTTTCATTTATAGAAACAGAGGATGTTGTATGATGTGATTCTATCTAGGGCTTCAGCCTTTATCCACTTCATGAAATAGTCAACGAACACAATCAAGAATTTATTTTAATATGATCCTTGTACGAATGGTCTGAGGATGTACATTCCCCACCAAGCGAATGGCCACGGGGATGACAATGTTTTGAGTTCGTGTGGGGGAGCGAGGTGCATGTCCACGTGTCTTTGATATTTGTCGCATTTTTTGACGTGCTCCTTTGTGTCTTGCTGCATGGTGGGCCAGTAATAACCTGCCCGCAACGCATTTCGTGTCAGAGATCTTCCGCCCAAGTGTTAGGCGTTGATTCTCTCGTGGGTTTCCCGTAAGATCTTGAGGACTTTGGATTCCTCGACACATTTCAGGAATGTGATGGAGAATCCTCGTTGATAGAGTTTGTGCTCGACCATTACGTAAGAGCAGGCTCCAATCTTTAATCATTGAATTCTTCACCTGCCAAAAAGGTCCCTCGCTTTATTGTAAAAACTCTTCTTTAATAGGAAAAAGTCTCCAGACCCCAGTGGTACACTAAAATTAGTTGGCAAATGTCCAAAACACCCTCACAGAATCAACTTGGACAAAACATCAAAAACCCACTTAAAACAACGTGCTCACCCTCTACGGCCCGTAGCAGATGCTACAACCGACTGTAACATCCTCCTGACAAGCCTTTGATTTGTCAATTTCTCCCAGAATCTCTACTACGGCCCGTAGTAGGTGTTACGGGCACGCATAGTGCACCACAAGAAGATGTATGATGGCTTGATCTTGTGGGTATACCATCCTTGCTACGGCCCGTATCAGGTGCTATGGGTGGCCGTAGCAGGTGCTACGAGTGGCCGTAGCAGGCCCCCTTGAAGCTTGCACTTTTAAAACCTCGCAAATCCAGTTTTTTGCACTTTTTTGCACCGAGTCTTTTACTTAACCTGAAAACAATTAAAGGCACAATACTACGACATAAAATGCAGAAAAGGGAAATAAAACGCTTAAAAATACTGAGAAGATTAACTAAACTTACCAGTAAATAAAGGTGCTAAAACCATTGATCAAAGTCCATACGATATACCACACTGTCTCTCAATATAAGATTCTGTAACACCCAAGATTGGGCCCTAGAAGCCACAAAAGCGTGTGAGGATGCCTATTCTGTAGAGTACAAATCCAATCCCCCAACTCTAATGGATAAAAAAACCATCCTCTATTGAAAGTCCCCGATGAAAGAACCTCCACCAACCACGATGTCTTCAACAAGTTTTCGCAACTCTTTATCATACCAAATAGTTGTTTCCTCCATATGATTTGATTGTCACGTTCTTAAGCCAAAAAATAATTTGGAAATGCCCATGCAGGATCAAAGTAGAAGAAACTCACTCTAGGGATTCCTTGGTTATGGTAGAAGATACATTAGCTCAATAGCCCTGAAATCTCTCTTCATGGACAACCCTTTGATAAAGTTGTCATCTCGACGAATTGTCCCTCCAAGCAACTTCATCCCCAACGTCGGCCTTCTAATGTCTGACAAAAAAAAAATCCTCACGAAGTTTACTAACACCACATGAAGGCCAAAAGATCCCAGTCTTACCAATATTTAATTCGAGACCTAATCTTGAACTTGTCTTCCGAATGATGTCCAGGGCTTTAGCCACCTCTAATGAATCTCCTATGATGGTCCCATCATCAAGATACCATGAATGACGAAGAAGCTTACAATTGTCTCTAACCTGTTGAATGAATGAGTGTAACACAAGAGCAAAAAAATAGGTCATAACGGATCACCTTGTTGCACTCTTGTGGCTAACATAATATATTCATCCCCAAGGTACAACCTTGATGCTTGCTTATAAAAAAACTCAACCCACAAAAAAATAGATGGACATCTTTCTCTCACCTCACACAATAAAGTTGATATATCAACCATGTTGAAAGCATTCAAGAAATCAATCATGAGCATAGCCAAAGAACCATCTCTGTGTCACTTGCTTAACCTTGTTGGCACTATGCAAAATAGCCTCAGCACCACCCAATGCCCCAACCCTAAACTGAAAGTCATTGAGATAACATGCTGCATCTTTACTGACCCCTTTCATAGAAATCTTGGATACTAATCGCCTCCAAATAGAACCCACGATAATTGGTTGCATCCCACCATTAGACTTTAATAACTATGTCAAGGGTCCAAATGCAACAAACTCTGTCAAACTCATGAAACATCTTCCTCCTAATCAAAAGTTAACAACTAAATTGAGTGCATATAAAAGATCTCGTGCCACATCAGAATCTTCTCCACACAATACATATAATATATGCTGAACACGTAGACCGTCTATCCCACGTGATGCCTTTTGAAAAAATATTTAATGCTCTCGAAGATAGTATGACTAATAAAATTTATTTTTTAAATAAATCATTTATCATTTCTTGTTTAAATTTGAATTCAATAAATATTCATTATAACATAATCATATAAAATTTTCCATTTCGATTCTCGCCCAGCTTAATCCTAAATAATTACTTATCACCTCAGTCTCGATCTTATCACCTCATGTATTGATTAGTTCGAAGAAGAAATCATGAACATGAACGTTGCTACCAATTTGAACAACGCTTCTTCTTCTTCTTCTTCCTCCTACGTCTCTTCTCACTGTAACCGTTTCACCTCATTCAACCAAAGGCGTAAAACTTCAATTTCTTGTAATAAATTTGTAATTGGTCTCAGTAATGGCCCACACTTACTTCGACTCAGAAATTCCCGCTTCGTAACCCTTCGTTTCTCTAAACCCTCGCCAAAACCTTGTTTCGCTTCTTCTCATCATTCTCACCTCAATCAACAACAATCTCTTCTCGATGATGTTGAATCTCATCGCGATTCCGACGCCGACGCCAACGCCGAAATCACACCGTAAGTCTCTGTTCTCATTTCAATCTTTCAATTTTCATTCCAATGTTTCTCATTTTTTTCCTTCAAATTGTAACAGTGAATTGCCGGTTAATCAAATTCAAAATCAAAATCAAAATCAGAATCAAAACGGAAAAGGTTTCTCTATATCGGACGTGAAACGTGAGATTATATCGCTTTCTTTGCCTGCACTTGCTGGACAAGCTATTGATCCTATGGCGCAGTTGATGGAAACTGCGTACATTGGTAGACTTGGTTAGTACTATTTAGTAAATTACTACTACAATACATTTTCTTCAAATTCGCTTTTGTTATTCACGTTTTAACTAATTGTTTTTTTCTTATTTGATTTGTTTATTTATTATAGGGACTGTTGAATTGGCTTCTGCTGGTGTTTCTGTTTCCATCTTTAACATCATTTCAAAGCTATTTAATATTCCACTTCTTAGTGTTGCTACTTCTTTTGTTGCTGAAGATATGGCAAATGTTGCTAAAAATTCTGATTCTGCTTCAGGTTAATTCATTTATCACCTCTTCTTACCTTTTTATTTGTTTTATTACTGCGGTGTTGTCTAGTAGCGCTGAATAAATAGTTACTGTTAGATGATACGCTATTTAGTATACAGTATTGTTGGCAGCTATATTAGTGCGCCTAGCAAACTTTTGAACAAACCACTATGTTTTGTGCTATGAAGCACATACACACCGGACACTGGAGTGACACTGACATGTCTACACAAGTAATGATTTGAAAAAAAATTAATAAATTGAATGTATTCACAAGTATCAGTGTGGTGTCCGACACGGACACACCTTTCTTCATAGGTGTCGGTGCTGCATAGGTTTTGCGATCTGCGGTTGACATATTGTATTACTACGACTATATTTGCATCATTTTCTAATAATGACTTTGATTTTCCTTGCAGATCAGGGTGGTAGTACAGAAATTAGTGGTAAGGGTAACCCTTTCACAGCAGTTTATGAAAGAAAGCAACTCTCCTCTGTTTCCACTGCTTTGCTATTAGCTATGGGGATTGGCATTTTTGAGGCTTTGGCTTTGTATTTGGGTTCTCAAACATTTCTTCGTTTGATTGGTGTATCAGCGGTATGTTTTCACGTCAACACGGTCGTTGTGAATTATTTTTCCTGTTTATTTGTTGTATTTTTAGTTGAATGTAGGAGTCTTTTAATTGTGAATTCGAAGAGTATAACATGGATTGTAACCTCCTCTTTGAATAACTCTACTTTTTAACAGGGAAATCCAACCCTTGTTCCGGCACAAAAATTTCTCTCTTTAAGAGCATTTGGTGCTCCTGCAGTTGTGCTTTCTTTGGCTCTTCAAGGAATTTTTCGTGGTTTTAAGGATACTAAAACTCCTTTTATATGTCTAGGCAAGTGTTTGGTTTAATGTGTGTTTATTTGATAATTGTGATTTTGAACATCTTCTGTTTTTTTGGGGGTCTATCTTCTGCATATGCTCTAATACATTGCCATTATATGCTTCAAACTATTCAACATTTTCTTATCCTTTTGGAAGCTCTTTTTATATTTCACTATTCATGTATAGGCTGTAGTTGCTTGTAGTAGTAGTTTTTGTAATTATTGTTATTTAACGAGATTACAAAAATCTATACAAATGAATACAATAGTACCGATCGCTACATCATTTCCTTGTTTTGGTAATAATCTGCTATAAAACTTTGATTCTTGACTCATTGCTTGCCTTTTGAATGCCTTTATTGATCATGATTCCTGAGACAGTAAATATTTCAGATTTTCTACCAAGCTTGCATAAATCATCTGAAAACTTCATTGTCCATAATTGTCACCTTACTGCCTAATGTTTCATATTGCAAGCATGTAGTAGTTAGTAACGAGTGCTAGCACAAAAGTCTTTTTGCCTAAGAAGAGCTTAATTGTAGTTGTTTGAGAAAGCTTCTGTATAAATTGTTTGTACTTGAAAGGAAGCTTTATATGTAAACACGGGAAACAAAGACTACATTGTTAATCATATTGGAATATGTTCTTTTTATTGTTGTATTTTTTTTCTCATCCAACATTTAGCATGGCTGAATGCATCTCATAAGGGTAAAATTATCCATGGTATGTTCTCTGAAGAGTGAACAAGGTATATTAATGATGTTTTAGTTTGTTGGTATTTATATTTTAAAAGGGAGAATAATTTATTTTTTCGATATCTTAAGGGTGCTCGGTGTTTTACTGTGTTTCAATGATTGGTAAAAGTTTAAAATTATACTCATGATTTTCAGATATTGAATGCACGTGTCTTCCTAATACATTTATGAAATTGCAGGCATTGGTAATCTTTCAGCGGTCTTTTTATTTCCCTTACTTATGTATCACTTTAAGTTGGGTGTAGCCGGTGCAGCCATTTCCACTGTTCTCTCTCAGTATGACCTTTTCAGTTGCATTCTTTTTCTTCTTTATTTCTTGACTTAATTTTACTCTAACTATGGTGGAACTTTCATGCCTCAGATATATTGGGACCTTGTTAATGATCTGGTGTCTAAATAAGAGAGCTGTGTTACTACCTCCAAAAATGGGAAACTTGCAATTTGGCGGTTATATTAAGTCTGGTAAGGAGTTATCCTTCTCTTGGTTGTTTCTGTTTATATGTGATTTGTTGCTAACCTGAGTTTAAAGTATGCTTTTGGTGTTTACTTATCATGTGTTATTTTGGGGTTTCTGTTTACTTGTTATGTGTTGCTAAGACCTGAGTTCAAAGAGGGCATTGGGTTCTCCTCCTAAACTGATTTTCTCTCCCATAAAATAATAGGAAAAGAAAGAGAAGGTTTCCAAATCAGAGATAGAACGTACAATCACACAGTTGTATTGTGCAGAATTGATAAGTTACAAAGAAACAGTGCAGAAGACAAGGTTCCTCCTACCAAGTTTCGAGAGCTTGGTTCTCTCCCCTTCCCAAATGTTTGAGAGTTGGGTCTCCCCCCTTCCCAAATGTTTGAGAGTTGGGTCTCTCCCATTAACCATTCAATAACTTCCAGATAAACTCCCTTTGTTCAGTGTCTCTCCCTTTTATAATTACACACCACCTAGAATTGAATAGACATAAATAATTGCATAATTAATCACTGCCCACAGCAGTAACACCCCTTAACTAGCAGCCACTATCTCATAAAGTATATGTGGCAGTAATATTCCCTTAACTGATATAATCAGTTTTGTCCTTTGATTTTATACATATTTTGAATAAGAAGTCTAACATATTGTTACCTGTCATCATTATCTTTCTCTTTGATACTCCCTCCGCCTCAAATTTTAAGTCACTTTGGCGTTTTCACACAAATTAAGAAATGTAGTTAATGTTGTATGAAGAAGAGAAATTATGAGTTACTTTACAAAAAATTATCATTCATTAATGGTATGAGAGAGATAAATTAAAGGAATTGAAAAAAGAAATAATAGTAAATAGTAAAAGGTATAATAGGAAAAGAAACATTGATGTTTCACTGATATTCTAAAACGACTTATAATTTGGATGGAGGGAATAGTAAACAACTTTTTCACATGAACATTTCTCATTTTTGCTTTAGTGTGTACATTATATAGCTTTCTGTTAGGTTAATGTAGTTGTTTCAGTTATGATCTGTGGGCTGCTATAGGTGGTTTCGTTATTGGAAGAACACTTGCTGTTCTTATAACCATGACATTGGGGACATCAATGGCAGCTCGTCATGGTCCGGTAGCTATGGCTGCACATCAAATATGCATGCAAGTGTGGTTAGCCGTTTCCCTTCTTACAGATGCATTGGCTGTATCTGGTCAGGTCTTAAATCATCCTTTATCTAAAACCATGTTCATGTTTTTTACTTTTCTTTCGTTTTAATCCCCCCTGCCCTGAGTGATGTTTTTTTTCCTTTCTTAAACTGGTAATAGTTATAAGGTGTCATACAATAAAGCAAGTTAAGCCAACAAAAGGCTGACTGTAATGGCATACAGAAAAGTTCTGTCGTAGTGACCTTTTATTTAGACAGGCATCATTGAATGTTTGCCAAATTTCAATCTGTTTGAGTCACATTTTAATAATTTAACATCCGAGTTTCTTATAAGCTTAGCAATTACTTTCTTCACTACTGTCTTGTTTGCATATGCCTTTATTTCCTTTTACTTCTATGTTGCTATTGATAGGCCCTAGTTGCAAGTTCTCTATCAAGACATGAATACAAAGCTGTGAAGGAAATTACTCATTTTGTATTAAAGGTAAGTGTTTTCCTTTTTGAACATTAAGTTTTGATCCTTTGGCGCCTTTCATTCATTAGTTATTCTTACGATTTATGAAATCTATGGAATTGCTGTTTAACTGTTAAATAAAAAGTTTTTGAATTTGTTTTGAGAACTTGATGATGTCTCTTTCCAGATCGGACTGCTGACAGGCATTTGCTTGACTGCAATTCTGGGTGTATCTTTTGGATCCTTAGCTACCCTTTTCACCCAGGACTTAGAAGTCTTGCAGGTTGTCAGAACTGGAGCATTGGTATGTATGGTCTTGCTTTTTTATTTGTCAGCACTTAACTATGCTCCTCTGATATCGGTTTACACTATCAAAACTTATATGTGATTGTTGCCAGTTTGTCAGTGCTTCTCAACCTTTTAATGCTCTGGCTTACATTTTCGACGGTCTCCATTATGGTGTTTCTGATTTCCCATATGCTGCTTTCTCCATGGTAACTTTTTTTTTTTTGGTCGAAATTTATTACAATGCTCCTGTTCTGGTAATAAGTTTTACAAGCTTAATTTATATGATAATATAGATGATTGTGGGAGCATTCTCCTCAGCATTTTTGGTATTTGTCTCTCCACGTTTCGGCCTTCGCGGGGTATGGATGGGCTTGACTCTCTTCATGGCACTTCGAGCAGTAGCTGGTTCTGTCAGGTAAATTGACAAATTAATGTTGCATCCATGCACGTGAGCATCACGAATAAATGTTTCATGTTGTTTCTTTCCTGTCTAAATACGCAATCTATCCATTTATGGTGGCTACTTTAACGCACAACCATTTGTCCATCTTATACTGGAACAATTATTTTATGCATGTTGGGCGCATGACAACTCAACTCCGTTCGTTAATCGTATTTAAATGATAAAAGTATGAATGATATGCATACTATACTAGAGTAGTTTCGTTTAAAATTGTACTAGCACCTTGATTTTAATCCTATTTTGTTGAGA
Source organism: Vicia faba (assembly GCA_948472305.1). NCBI lineage: Eukaryota > Viridiplantae > Streptophyta > Magnoliopsida > Fabales > Fabaceae > Vicia > Vicia faba. The sequence continues at coordinate 596,301,497 of OX451736.1, forward strand.
TGGTCTGTTTGAAATTATTAGTCCATAATTAATACCGGTTAGATTGATTGTCAAATCTTGAAGCAAGATTGTAAAGAATTTATGTGGAGAAAGTATACAGTATGGGAAGTGATAATTCCCTAGGATTTATTGACGAAATATAGGCATGGCTCCATTATTGCATCTTCTAGTTGTACCGTTTTTTTGTTGTTAAACAAGTCATGCTTTTGCATTTTCAGATTACTATCAAAGAATGGTCCGTGGTGGTTTCTACACAAGGATTTTCAGATTACAAAGGTCAGTGTGTATCTGTTTAATTTCAAACATATCTAGGCTTTATGAATGAGTAAAATAAAGTAAACATCATTCTTGGCATTTACTTCTCTATGTTAGCGAGGAAAAAACAACATTGCTATTCTATAAATTCTGTGTTGATTAATATTATGTAGTTATGCTCTTCATAATCTGCAGTTCATATATACTATCTACCATAGATTTGGCACCTAATCTTGTAATTCTATGTTTGCAGACGGTCTCTTAATTCTTAAGACATGGAATATGGATGAAACCGTGGACCTGACATTTTACTCTGCACAGGATACCGTATTTAGAGGTTAAATTGGAATTTTGGTTTTTCTGTAGTGCTTATTGTAAGAAACAATTTTTAGAAGCACTTCTGTAATCAATCAGTTTCCAATTTTATCCATAGTACATCAAATGCGGTGTAGAACAGCAAGTATTTTTAGAAGCACTTCTGTAACCAATCAGTTACCAATCTTATCCATAGTACATCAAATGCGGTGTAGAACAGCCAAGTATTGTAGAGACCATCTTGGTTATGTAATCCTAGTTGTTGGAATTATTCCAATTATTGAAATTATAATTCTGTATTTATGAGCATGTTCACGTATCTAGGAGTCTAGGAATCTATGCTTTATAAATTACATACATGTACCTAGGAAATAACTTCAATCTTATCTTGTAATTACTCTCTCAGTGTATATAATCAAATCATTTGTAACTCAAGCATTTCACCAAATATTCAATTTTCAACATGGTATCAAGAGCTCTTGATCTTGAGAGACATGCTTCTACATAAACCCTAGCCGTCTTCGTACGGTAAACCCTAAGTCACTTTCATTGTGACAATTTTTGCTGCCTTGCAGCCTTGTTACCCTTCATTGCAGTTTTCTTATTCTGTCCAAAAACCGTCCAAAAACACCTCTATTTGATCCTTTTTTGTTGTTGTTTGGTTCGTTTTATTGTGTTTTTTTTAGCTTGCTACAAATGGCTGAAAAAATTTCTGCTAATTACTCTATCATTCACAAAGGATGATGTGAATCGTTTAAAGGCTATATTTGACTCTCTCAGTATGCCTTTTGGAAGTTCTCTACCGACGACCGACTTGAGTGTATGCTCTCAATCTTTTAGTATTTGCGGTAAAATCTCTAAGAATGCTTGGATTATGGACTATGGTGCCACCGACCATATGACATTCAATTCTAGTTTGATTTCCTCTTACATCTCTGAGAAGAACTGTTATGTTACAGTTGCTAATGGTTCTTATGCCCGTATTGATGGTCTGGGAGTCTTAACTTACAATCTTCACTTCAATTACAGGGCGTGTTACATGTTCCCACACTCTCACAACCTAATATCTGTTCGTAAACTGACCCGTGATTAGAATTGTAAAGTAATATTTTTCACATCTTATTGTGTTTTTTAGGATCTTACCACGAGAAAGACAATTGGAGTTGCTGAGGAAAAGGGAGGGTTGTACTACCTATCTGATGAATCAAATTGTTCGAAGGTGTTGGCTTCCTACTTGCAGACTGAGTCTTTTGCGTTTTCTTCTCATTCTGTCGCACAAATTTGGCTTCAGTAGAAGCGTCTTGGTCATCCACCATTCTCTTTAGTTAAGTCTATGTTTCCTTCTTTGTTTTTACATCATTCAGTAAAATCTTTTAAATGTGACGTTTGTGAGTTAGTAAACATCATCGTGTCTCTTTTACTCCTAGTTCCAATAGAAGTGTTGAACCTTTTGATCTCATGCATTATGATGTTTGGGGACCTTCACCTATTTATAATATTTAGGGTGCTAAATGGTTTGTGTCATTTATTGATGATTGTACTTGAGCAACTTGGATTTTCTTGATAAAGGATAAGTCTGAAGTACCAGAAATATTTATTAGTTTTTATAACATGGTACAAACACAATTTGACAAGGGGATTAAAAGAATCCGCTATGACATCGGCAAAGAGTATGCCAATCACACCCTTTCAAATTTTACCAATCAACAGGAAATACTTCAAGAATTTACATGTGTCGACACCCCACAAAAAAATGGTGTTGCAGAAAGAAAGAATCGTCATTTACTTGAAGTTGCTCGAGCCATCATTCTCTAAATGGCAGTTCACAACTCATATTGGGGAGAAGCCGTATTGACTGCTGCTTACTTGATTAATCGGGTTCCATCTCGCATGTTAGGTAATGCCAGTCATGTTTAATTTATGACTTCACGGTTTCCTTCTGTTCCTATTTTGAAAAGTATCGAGTCTCGAGTATTTGGTTGTGCCGCCTTTGTCCATACCCATAAATAACACCGAAGTAAGTTGGACCCCCGTGTAGTCAGATGCATCTTTGTTGGCTATCCCCTAAACAAGATAGGATATAAATGCTATCATCCTCCTAGTCGTAAGTACTTTGTCTCTAAAGATGTCACGTTTCATGAGAATTTGACCTACTTCAATCGTCCTCAGCTTCAAGGGGAGAGCATTCAAAATGTAGAATCTGATTTCGAGTTTTTGTTCCTACTTGAGTTGCCTGTGACTCCTCACTTAAGTCCTATTACCGATCTTATAATTTAGTCTCCCGAGTCGACTACTAATCCTATGTCAAGTCCTATTACTGATTCTTCTATTATTGATCCTACTTCTTTTTTTGTCCTTCCTTTGTTGTCTATTTTTGAGGGAACCATCATCTTCCACACCAACAAAAATCAAGGTTGATGAGCCAACCTTGGTGTATCATAGAAGAAGTAAGCCCGACCTGCTCCAAACACAACTTCAATTTCCAGAACCAGAGGTAAGTTTCGAAACTCACAGTCCTATTAATGATTCTCATAACTCTGACACTTGTGACACTAATACATATGATTTGTTCATTGCTTTGAGGAAAGGGAAATGTCATGTGCCAAATACCCTATATCTTAATTTGTATCCACTAAAAATCTTTCCTTGCAGCATCAGAGTTTTATTTATGCAGTTGACTCTGTGGTCATTCCATCATCCGTTCAAGAGGCATTGAAAGATAGAAATTGGGTTCAAGCGATGGATGAGGAAATGAAAGCTCTTGAAAAAAATAGAACTTGGGAGGTTGTTAATAGAAAGGAAGGCAAGAAATATGTTGGTTGCATGTGGACTTATACAGTCAAACAAAAATCATATGATACTCTTGATCGTTACAAAGCTAGACTAGTGGCAAAAGGATACACACAAACATATGGCATAGATTATGAGGAAACATTTGCTCCTGCTGCGAAAATAAACACTGTTCGGATCTTAGTATCTCTTGCTACTCACTCCAGATGGGAATTACAATAATTTGATGTCAAAAATCCATTCTTACATGGAAACTTAGAAGAAGAGGTGTACATGGAGATTTCGCCAGGATTTGGCCCAACATGTGGATTCAACAAGGTGTGTCGATTAAGGAAATTCTTATAGGGGCTAAAACAATCTCCTAGAGAATGGTTTGGAAGATTTATAAAAGAAATGGTGTACTTAGGCTACAAGCAGAGCCAAGGAGATCACACACTTTTCTTTAAGCACTCGCATGAAGGAAAACTTACTATCCTTCTTGTTTATGTTGATGGTATTATTATTGCAGGAGATGACCTGGCAGAGAAACAATTTCTAAAGGAAAAACTATCAACAAAATTCGAGATGAAAGACCTTAGGAAACTCAAGTATTTTTTGGGAATTAAGGTTGCTTACTCAAACCAAGGCATTTTCATATCTCAAAGGAAGTATATACTCAATCTCTTGCAGGAAACTGAGAAACTGGGATGCAAACCTTCTAGTGTTTCCATAGAGCAAAACCATAAGTTGAGCATCGAAGAAGAAAGTGTCAAAGTTGACAGAGTCCAATATCAGAGGTTGGTAGGAAAGTTGATTTATCTGGCACACATTAGGCCTGACTTGGCTTATGCTGCCAGTGTAGTAAACCAATTTATGCATAACCCGAGAATGCGACACTTACAAGTTTTTGATCACATCTTGCAATATCTCAAGGATACTTCGGGAAAAGGACTACTGTTCAAAAGAGGTGAAAACTTAACTATAGAAGCCTACACTGATGTTGATTATGCAAGATCAATAAATGATATAAGATCCACTTCGGGATTTTGCACCCTCTTGTGTGGGAACTTTGTCACGTGGAGAAGTAAGAAACAAAATGTAGTGGCTCGATCAAGCGCTGAGGAACAATTTCGAGCTTTGGCTCAAGAAATCTGTGAGTTACTTTGGATGAGGATCATTCTAAATGATCTGAAAATACAATGTGGAGGACCTATGAATTTATTTTGTGACAACAAGTCCGCAATCAGTATTGCTCATAATCCTGTTCAGCATGATATGACCAAACATATAGAGATTGACCGCCATTTCATCAAGGAAAAACTAGATAGTGATTTAATAGCTACATCCTATATTTCTCCTGGACATCAACTAGCAAATGTGTTGACAAAGGATTTTCCACCTAATCGTTTCAATCAATTGACTTGCAAGTTGAGAATAATTGATATCTATTCTCCAACTTGAGGGGCAGTATTGGAATTATTGAAATTATTGCAATTACAAATTATTGAAATTATAATTCTTATTTATGAGCATGTTCATGTATCTAGGAGTCTAGAAATCTATGTCTTGTAAATTACATACATGTATCTAGGAAATAACTTCAATCTTATCTTATAATTACTCTCTTAAGTGTATATAATCAAATCACTTGAGTGCTTTGTAACTAAACATTAACCAAATATTCAATTTTCAACACTAGTAGATATAACTATTACTTTGAGAAATTACGGGCGACTCATACTAAAAATGAAAACGAAACCAATTTTGTGCATGCACGGAAAATTTATGTGTTAGAGCTCAAGTGATTTATGTAAAGTTTCTTGAATATATTCTACCTGCATCTTTTATCCGAAATCTTTTGGCCTCTAAATAGTAACCCTAACATGAATGTTGATATTTATTAATTATATTATTAATGATGTATTGGAACTATTTTTACCTGATTAGATTTTTACTTATACCATGCTGTTGAGTTCAAGCTTTGGCATATAACTTAACTTTTTATTCTTGGCTATGATTTGTGATTTTGTGAATTAAATATGTCAATATAGGAATAACCGGTTTCTCTAAAATTGGGAAGTTACAATGATTCTCCAATGCCAAATTGAAAGATCTTGCTATAACAAGATTTAATCTTGAAATAGTTGATAAGCAGATTTAACTATGATAATGACAATCTTTTTTTGAAAGAGAATAGCGGCTGAGAAAAAATTCCATAGCAATCAATTTAGTCTCTACTATTTCAATACAATTAGCTAACCAAAAAAAAAAAAAAAACACATATAAGCAAGAATTCACTCGTAAAACGTCAAATTAGAATCTAGATTACATCCCATATCGGTAAGTGCATTTGAACAAGTATTCAACTTCCATATAAATATGACAAACCCGTACCTCCTAATTTCGTTTGAACAATTTTTAAATTTGTTGTATCAATTACATTCTAACTATATTACTCTTTCTATAATCCAAAATAATTTGAACAACCACTTTAGGATCTATAAGAATCTCAATAGCTCAAAATCCAAACTCTTTTGTTAATATTAATACTTCTAGCACACCCTAAAATTCAGTAATATATGCACTACAAGAATCCAAATATCTTATGAAATCTCCAAGTCACTCACCTGTACAACCTCTTAAAAGACCCACACATCTAGCTATCAAGTCAATTGTACTAGCTCGATTCGTGTTCTATCACATCCAACTCGAAAGAGGAGGAGAGCACCTTATTAACTTAGTCTCTCGAGGCAAATCTATCTTACTACTATGCAGTTTTGTTGCTAAAAAATACTCATTAGCAACTTTATTAACACATCGCCACGTAATTCTAGTCTAACAAGATTCTCATCATGTTGTTCCTTATTCCTCCAAATCTAACGTGTACGAAAAAATGTTGTCCAATGTTTCAGCCACAGTTGATCACCACTAATACCAAAATTCAAACACAAATTAGTATTCACCACTCCTTTATATTACTAGTGAAAAAAGAGCCCATCATATTTTTGTGAGAGATACACCACTTATCCACCTAAAGCCTTAAGGTGATAGGTGAGTGGGTTCTCCCACTTACACATTCTCAAGTCACCATATTTATATTCAATGTGAGACTATTTTCTCACTTACTCGCACTTGTATTATTATTATTCTAACAACCCCCTTAATTGTGAGTCTACAATGCTCCCCCACTTGTACCGCCGTTGACACGTTGCAACAGGACACCTCTTGGGTATTTCAATACAAGCAGTTGGTTTATTTCTCGAACCAAAGGCTCATGATACCATTTGTTAGGACACTAGGAGCATTGATACATAGTGTAGAAATAGACACCTTTGTGAGAAACACACCACTTATTCACCTAAAATCTTAAGGTAATATGTGAGTGGATTCTCCCACTTATACATTCTCAAGTCACCATATTCCTATCTAATGTAGGACTATTTTTCACTTACTCACACTTGTATTATTATAGTCACATAATACATGTATAATGGACTCCATCTCTGTTCCACAGTGACAATAAAGCGAGACATATATAGCGGAATCCCACAATATGGGTGCTTCTACCGTTATACATTTTCCTAAAGTTGTCAGTTTTTCATAAAGTATGAGTAAATATCAGAAATTTCAAAACTACACAGGCAATTTTGAAAAAAATATGCAACAATATAAAAATTTTCAAAGGTAAAAATTCATAACTTTCATGAGTTTTTACTGAAAATTTCAAAATTTACCGATATAAATGTATGACTTTTATCGAGGATTTTGAAATTTCCAGTATTTACGACATGATTTTTTTCTTCAAAATACTGATATTAGTTCAAAGATATCATACTTTAAAAAAAACATAATATAATTTAATACTGGCAATTTTAAAATAAACTACCAGAAATTTGGTACATTATCGGAAATGCTAAAAAAAATACCAGGCATGAATAAGAATTTCCCTAACTCCGAGTACCTGTTATGGATGCATGAAGATACATGAGGTGTATGAGTGGATGCAATGTCATGTTCAATTATTTTCAAGGAACCCGTATGCTTTTAACTTTGATTTTAAGCCAGTAAGAGATGGACAAACACAACATAAGACTCACAAGCACGGTTCCCCGGAAACGGAAAGAACATGTGTGTTACAATAATGTTAACATGCTATGTATGCAAGTGCCTTAATACGGGATCAAAGCTTCCACAACACTGGATACTTGCTGTGCGGTTTCTGAATATGCCGAGAATACCAAGATCAAAGGTCCAAAACATAAATCAAAGAAACCAAAGTCACCAACAGAACATACGATCACCATCAGAATATATAGTCACCATATGTACTTGTAAGATCAGACCCTCCCCACTCACGGGTGAAGACTAGGTCAAGGTAAGGTCAAAGGGAAATAGAGTCAACAGTTCTCGTGAAAGTACTATCACTTCAGTACATACGTGCGTAATGATATACCCTATTTGAACTTCGCCTGAGCATGGCTCTCATGATCGGACTAGTAATACATACGCTTCGTAGCCGTTACGACTATCCACTATAATCCTATGTGTTCCTAGATGAACTCTCTGCCCTGGGTATTGGGCCTTTTACCTCTAGTAACAACCCGTCCACCAAGAAAAACACAGACAGTCAAGCATATCCAATATATAGGAACAATGAAAATAAAATGCAATGCAAACATGTATAGATAAACACATATACACAGATACACAAGTTATAAAGACTAATAATAAATAGACACCCAAAGAAAAGAAAGCAAACAAGAGCTAGGACTGACTCACTAAGGTTTCCCCAACAGAGTCGCCAACTGAAGCAACCTGAGAAAATAAATTTCTCAAACAAACAATGAAGTCGCCATCAGACATTTATTTATCCCACATGAAGGGAAATGAAAACATCGAAGAAAACTTGAAGAGGGATAAATCAAGGTCTCGTGACTAAGAAAACGGGTAAGGGAGTCGATTATGCAAAGGGAAGGTATTAGCACCCCTTACGTCCGTGGTACTCCACGGGATCCACTCTTGTTATCTAATCTAATGGGCGTGTTCCAATCTAAAGCTAGGCTGTACTGGGAATGCATGAATGCAAAATGTATATACAACAAAAATGTTTTATTAGTCATGCTTGCCTCATTTGTGAACCTTTGTACTTACGTACCACCATCCGTACAATGGGGATCAAGGCACTCATAGTTCACCCTAAAAGTTTTGGTAGGTTGCATATTTTTTATGAACGATGCTATCGAAGCATGTCCTTCTTGAAAAAGTTTTAAAAGACAAAAAAGTTTGCATTGGTTGGTGTTTTTTTACCTTGAAAAAGGGTTTGCTAATGTAAGAGTATTTTGAAGTTTAAACAATGAAAAAGAGATTTTAGTTTTAAGCATGCAAAAGGGGAATGAAAAAGTCTAAGGGAGACTAATAATCCTAAAGTTGTCATGCAATGCTGGACCTAAGGTTTGGATAACAAAGGGAAATCTCTACCTAAGTTAGCATGTATGGATCACGATCCTAATGTCTTAAACGAATCGAAAACAAAACGAGTGCATCTTAAGGGAACACACAAAAGTTTAAAGAAAAGCATAAACACAAGTGCAATCGAACAAAATCGAAACAAAAACTGGAACAAAAATCGAGTGCGAGCTAGAAACAAACAATGAATCCAATGGATTTCAAAGTGGGATTAAGGAACTCTTTCCACTTGATTTTCTCAAGCACCAATATCGAGTAATGACTCGAAGCATCAATATCAAGCAACGTGAGCTAACATCTTCGAAACGAATGACAAAGTGTGGGGGTTAGTTACAAACCCTTTCTTCCACTTATTTGACTCAATGGACAAGAATAAGCACGGTTCAAAGTATCAACACATAACGCGAGCTAAGAATGACACAAACTAGAAAGTGCGGGGCCGATTGCAAGCCCTTTGCTCCACTTATTGACTCGATAGAAAGCACAAAGTAAAAGGGAAATGGAAGGGGAGTGGGATTTGCCTTCGTCGAGGTCTTTTACACACACACATTGCCTCTTGTTAAGGACTTTTAACGAAACAAACATTGCCTCCTTTGAGGACTTTAAACATATTTTCCCACCTAAAGTAGGGACTCCTATTCATGCATCTCTATTCCCACTTCTCATGGCAAGGAAAATAAAATACAATGCGAAATCAAAATAACATTAGAAACAATACCAAACAAACAATAATGTCCGTAGCAATAAAGAAAAGCAAAGAAACCCGACGGTCTTCGTGCAAGCTTTACCAATAAAGCACATAGTCAGAAATCAGACACAATGATAATGAGCATCAAAGCATCATGTGAAAGTAATCACACACGTATCCAATATCATACGCATCCTGCACAACATACAAAACTATACATGCACAAATAATCCACACATCACATGGTGCGAGAAATCTCCTTTCCGAAGCTTGTACAAGTCCACAAGAAGAGTTAGTGATAACAAGAAAGTATAAACAAAGTCAAGCAATCATATCATAACTCAAAATAAAATGAAAATGCGAAGAAATAACATTCAAACAAGTATCAGAACATGGAAGTAAAAAACCGGGCAACACCGCATAAATACATGAAATGGCTCAAAACTCAAGTCGAAATCAACAAGATTCATCATAGATGCCTAACAAATTCTCAAATACAATTAAGTATGCATCAAATGATATTAGAATCACAATGTTCATGCATTTAGAATATCCGGACAACATTAAATTAACACATGAATCACGCAAAAAATTGGTTTAAAAACCACCAATCTTCACATATATGTCAAACATAAACCAATGCAAGTTCTTTCATGTGTTAACCAACAATAAAAACAAGCTTTGAGGCTTACTTACAAATCTGGGTTGCACTACATATAAACATGCAATTAATCAAAAAATCGTGTCGGAACAAACAAAACTCATCGTCAATGTTCATTAAACGCTCAATTATGGACAAGCATGTGTCAAATTAGAATTAAAGCATAATGTACATGTGAGAAAGAATTCCAGACAACATGTTTTTTGTATATGAGGTCTTTAAAATGTCAGTTAAAATCAATCGAAACCACCACAAATGTCAAGAAAATACCAAGTGCAAACCAATTGTACAAGGTGCAATAATTAAATCCAAGTTTATGGAACAATTGTGAATTTCGGACAACACTGTATCAATTTGGAATGGCAAACATGTCAATCTAACTCTTCAAGTTTAAAAAGATTGAACAGGGGCAGCTGTTGTACCCCAAAATTTGCCCTCCCATTTTTTTCAAGACATTCTCCTATGGTTCTCAAATGCTCAATAGACTCACAACTAGGGTTTTTAAGAAAGATTGGGTTCCAAGGTATCAAGTGGTTTTCATGGTTCTTCATATGTCCCTAAGAATGCTCATGTCAAATTTCAAGTCTTGCATCACAAGTTTGCTCAGTCAATGGCTCAAATGACTGAAAATCAACTGTATTGGATAAAAAGTCAACTATGGTCAACATACAGTCAAATCTCAATATTTTTGGTCAACATCAAGATTTTGAAGTCACATTCATCATTTGATCATGATTCCTCAATAAAAGCCCTCAAATCATCAAAAGTCAAAAGTTGCCAAATTAAGGTTTCCTTAGGAGAAGTCAACTGAACTTTGACCAAGCATAACTTTCACATGCTTCATCAACTTTTCCCCAACCAAATCCCATATTTAAGGAAATTCAATTCTATACAACTTTTTATCTCTAAGCTCAAGTCCAAAAATTGCTTCATTTGAGAGATATGAGTCAATACATTACATGTCATTTCAAAAGTAAAAAAAAGAAACTTTTTGTCAAGGCAACTTACATCAAGATAAATTATCCAAATACAAAAATGATAAAAAGAGATATTGTAGAGGACATATTCATCTTTCCAAAAAGTCATAGACCACCTTTAAAAGATGAAAACTGATAGAGTTATGATAAGTGCAAGTTGGGAAATCTTGAGCAAATGCATGAAGTTCAAATTAAGCAAACTTGACATTTTGGGTTATTGGGCTATTGTTTCAGAGTCCAAGCGTGTTCTATATCTCATGTGTACCTCAAGACTTACTCATATACCTCCCTTTGATTTATTTTATTTATTTTTGATTTTTGATTCATTTAAAAGTCAAAATTAAATGAAATAAGACAATGCCTTCTTACACAAAGACCAAGCTCATATCTTTGCCCTAATTTTAATATATATTCTCTCATTAATTCTCATACAAGGGCATAAAACCTTTCCTCACAAACTTGTCAAAAAAATATCAAAGAATTTCAAGAACCCTAAAATCTTAAAACCCTTATCATAAACCCCTTTTACTACAAACAACTACTCTATTCACTCCCAGTAATCATACAGAGTAAGGTTGGGTCAATTTTGATTGTCCCAAACGCATGAAACCCCATCACATGGCATATCCGATTTCATATTCTTGTAAAATTCATATTTTTAATTTTGTTTTGTTTTAAGCCATACCGATGTTACTAACATGCTTCTGAGATATATCTGAATAAGTTTGGACCATCGTAATAATCCCATGCAGTCGAAACCATGAAACACAATGGTTACATCGATTCTATGTTATCTTTTCTATGGAGGCCAAATGAATTAGTTTTAGCCCACAATAATCACCCCATCAAACTCGCAGCCCTTGATTTAGGGGTGTTGTACCCCAATTTTTGCCCCTAAGATCCCTTCATCATACCATGTTGTTTCACTCAGCATTAGACGTTTATGCATACAAATTTTGTGCTCTCTATTTTTCTTTTCTGCTTTTTACTTTGTCTATACAACTATGCTCTTACATACACCCACATATCAAACTATAGATACATATCCACTCTGGATCCCATTGATAACAATTCTATTATTGCTGGTTATAACTTTGAAAATCCGATCAACCAAGTCGAGGACGAAGGTGAGGAAGATTGTAAGGTACCCGGAGAACTTGCTACACTATTACAGCAGAAAGAAAGGGCTATACAGCCCCATGAAGAGCCAGTGGAGACAGTGAACTTGGGCACAGAAGAAGACAGAAAAGAAGTCAAGATAGGTGCAAATCTGGGGCTTAATGTTAAACGGCGGTTGATACAGATGTTGCATGATTACGTCGAGATCTTTGCCTGGTCATATGAAGACATGCCAGGACTAGACACGAATATTATGGTTCATCGTCTTCCAACTAAAGAAGATTGTCCTTCGGTAAAGAAGAAGGTACGTCGTATGCGCCCTGAAATGTCAGAGAAGATCAAAGCAGAGGTTATGAAACAGTTCAATGCTGGGTTCCTAGCTGTCACTTATTATCCCCAATGCGTTTCTAACATAGTCCCGATACCTGAAAAGGACGGCAAGGTACGAATGTGTGTGGATTACCGAGATTTGAACAGGGAAAGCCCCAAGGATGGCTTTCTGCTTCCCCATATTGATGTTTTGGTTGACAACACCGCACAGCACAAGGTCTTTTCCTTCATGGATGGTTTCTCTGGTTACAATAAGATCAAGATGGCACCTGAAGACATGGAGAAGACAACCTTCGTCACACAATAGGGCACTTTCTGCTACAAAGTGATGCCGTTTGGGTTGAAGAATGTTGGGGAAACCTATCAGCGACCCATGGTAGCTTTGTTCCACGACATGATTCACCATGAGATAAAGGTCTATGTTGATAACATGATATCCAGATCTCAAACTGAAAAAGAGCACCTTGATCATCTACAAAAGTTGTTTGATAGGTTGAAGACGTACAAGCTGAGGTTAAATCCGAACAAGTGCACCTTTGGGTAAGGTCTGGTAAACTCCTAGGTTTTATTGTCAGTGACAAAGGTATTCAGGTAGACCCTGCAAAGGTGAAGGCTATATAAGAGATGCTGGCTCCTCGCACTGAGAAGGAGGTTAGAGGTTTCTTGGGATGCTTGAATTACATTTCCAGATTTATTTCCCATTTAACTGCTACTTGTGAGCCAATCTTCAACCTCCTAAAGAAAGATCAAGTGGTAAAGTGGAATGACGAATGCCAGACTGCTTTCGAGAGAATCAAGGAATACCTTCAAGAGCATCAAGGAATACCTTTAAGAGCCTCTGATCCTGATGCCTCCGATTGAAGGAAGACCCTTGATAATGTACTTAACAGTGTTAGATAATTCAATGGGGTGTGTGCTGGGACAACATGACGAGTCCGGTCGAAAAAAGCATGCAATATATTACCTTAGCAAAAAGTTTACCGACTATGAAACAAGATACTCACTGCTCGAGAAAACTTTTTGCGCTCTGGCATGGGCTGCTCGCCGACTGAGACAGTATATGTTGACCAACACTACTTTGTTGATATCTAAGATGGATCTGATCAAGTACATCTTCGAGAAGCCCGCACTCTCGGGAAGAATAGTAAGATGGCAAATGTGAAGATGTGAAAAACACAAGAAGGGGGGTTGAATTGTAAAACTTTAAATCAAATGCAGACAACACTGTATTTTTATCCTGGTTCGTTTGATCTCAAACTACTCCAGTCCACCCGTCAAGGTGATTTCGCCTCTCTCCAACGAGGTCTTAATCCACTATAATCAACTGATTACACAACTACTTTAACAACTGTTAAAGCCTTCTTGAGTCTAACCACAGACCGGTTTATCTCAAGGAAATTATCTTACAGATAAATGAACAAAAGTGTGTTTGATGTTTTCTAATAAAACTATATTTCACAACTGTGATAATACACAATATTAAGCTTAAGATGAAACTAGACTGCTAATGCTATTGAGTAGGCGTGGTTGAAAGCTTTAGCAAATTGTATGAGTGAGATTGTTTACGTAGGCGTGTATATGCGTAGATTATTAGCCTTTTATTTTCTCACACAGTCTTGTTTATATAGCCACGGAAGAGATTCGTTGGTTGTCCATAAATCCATTTCAATGCTAGTAACATTCTTTCCTTTTTGAGAAGATCTTTGTCTTGGAATAAAGCCATTGGTAATAAATCTGTCTTGAATGCTTAGTAACATTGACACTTCAGAGTCTTCTCTACTTATGGTGATCAGAGTGTTCTTTCCTTTATGCTGACGCTTCTGAGTGCTGATGACTTGGTTAGGATCTTGATCAGTGTCAGAGTATTTTATGCGCAGATTCTGTTCATCAGGCTTCAGTGTATAGCACATGTTTGATCTTCTGATGCTGACATATCTTCTGATGCTGATGTTGATATTGATCTTCTGATGCTGATTCCATCAGAGTTTCTGTAAATACACAACATAATTTTAAGTATCATATATGTCTTATATATAAATCTTACAATTTATTTAATCTTGTATTTTGTTATCATCAAAACTCTAACTGAGGGTTGTAGAATCAAACTATGTTCTAACAATCTCCCCCTTTTTGATGATGACAAAAACCAGATTTTTTTCAATTAAAATTAAAGAATAAAAGGTATCAGAGATAAACAAATAACGAATAAAAGGTATCAGAGATAAGATAAGGAATAAAAGGTATCAGAGCAACGAAGAGAAAAAAACTCCCCCTGAGTTGATTACTTCCCTTTAATTCCATGAGACCTTGAGCATCAGAACTTTACTTTATCAGAGTTCATCAGATTCATCAGATTCTTGTACATGTAAGCTTTTCAGAAGAAAGAAATTCAAATATATCAGAATGTTATAATGTTTGAGACTTATGTCTCAGTAATCCGTTATTGAAAAATATCATTCTTTCTCCCCCTTTTTGTCAGTTATCAAAAAGCACAAATAATCAAAGTTAAAATGATCAGAGCTAAAAAAGCGTTTATATTAAAAACAGAAGCAATGATAAGTTCAGAACACGTAAAATATTACAGACAAACATGTAAAGAAAACAAGGAAAACACAAGAAAATTCTAAGAGAGAGGTGGAAGACGTGTGAACAGAGCTTCCAACATGCTCTTAATTTGATTGCTGGTTTCCTGTTGCTGAGATACCATGTTTGCTATAGCATCGATTTTGATGTCCTGCTTATCCATTCTTTCATTCATCAGCATATCAGATCTTTTCAAGTCCTCCAGAGTCTGCCTGCCAAGAGAGGAAGCTTGAGGATCTTCAGAAACAGGGTGCTTCTCAGAGCTTTCTTCAATATCTTCTTCTTGAACCTGTTCTTCAGCTGGAATCATCTGTTCTTATGACTCTGGTTGACGATATTCAGACCAAGGAGCATTGTCTAGCGGGAGTACTTCTTATTGTTCAGATGAAACAGTTTTCTGGGAACCTAAAGAAGGAATGCTGGAAGAAGCCATGTTCACACGAGGTTTTTTTGAAAAAGATTGAAAGGTTTTCTTGAGAAAGTAAGAATACTGAAAACAGAAATATTCAGAGAAAATGAAGGTGAAGGTAAAAAGTGTAAATGGTGTGAAGTGCGTTTAAATAGATTTCTAAAAAGGTTTTGAAAACATAAACGTTTAAGAGAGAGAAATTAATAATGATTATTAGCATTTAATGATAGCTGATTTTAAGGGATTCAGAAAGATATTTGGAACGGTTACCCATGACATGTGTCTCAATGCGTCCAATCAGCGCTTTGCCTTTTCAGAAACGTGAACGCGTGTTCAGCCTCAGAAAATGGCTGATAACTGGATGACACTTGTTTTCTTGAGTGAACAACACATTTCCATTCTTGAAATGAAGCGCTCAAATCTTCATGGATAGATTCTGATACAATCTGCACTTCTAAAATTCTGAAGGAAGATTGATCAGTAGTTCACAGAAAATAAACAAAGTTCTGAAGGTTAATATATAAAATTAAAACAATTTCATTCTGGGCAGAGCTTCATGCTGAGATGTTTCAGAATGAAGTTGAACCTATCTTCAGAAAGTGGTTTTGTGAAAATATCAGCCCATTGATGGTCTGTGTTAATAAATTTTAAATTTTAAATCCCTTTCTGAATATAGTCCCTAATAAAATGATGTTTTATTTCTATATGCTTAGCCCTAGAATGTAAAATTGGATTTTTACTTAAGCAAATAGCAGAAGTGTTGTCACAGAGGATAAGAATGTTACTCTCAAAAATCTGGAAGTCCTCAAGTTGACTTTTCATCCAGAGCATTTGTGTGCTGCATCCAGCTGCTGCTATGTATTCAGCTTCTGATGTTGATAGAGCAATTGTGGATTGTCTTTTGCTGGACCATGAGATCAAATTTTCTCCCAGAAACTGGCAGCTTCCAGAAGTGCTTTTATGTTCAACTCTGTCTCCAGCAAAATCAGCATCACAGTATCCTACTAAGCTGTAATCACTTGATTTTCTATAAAACAAACCCAGATTAGTAGTACCTTTCAGATACTTGAAAATTCGCTTAACTACTGTTAAGTGAGATTCTCTAGGATCTGATTGGAATCTTGCACAAATGCATACACTGAATAAAATACCAGGCCTTGAAGCTGTCAGATAAAGAAGAGAACCAATCATACCTCTGTAGACCTTCTGTTCTACCTTTTTACTTACCTCTTCTCTTTCTAGAATGCACGTGGGATGCATTGGAATCTTTGATGGCTTACATTTTGAGAGATCAAATTTCTTCATAAGTTCTCTGACATATTTGCTCTGATGAATGTAAGTTCCTTCTGGGGTTTGATTGATCTGGATGCCCAGAAAGAATTTCAGTTCCCTTATTAGGCTCATCTCAAATTCTGCCTGCATACACTTAGCAAACTTTCTTCCCAGAGAAGGTTTAGTAGATCCAAAAATGATATCATCAACATAAATCTGACATACTAAAATGTCATTCTTAACTGTCTTACAGAATAGAGTTGTGTCCACTTTCCCTCTGGTGAATTCCTTTTTTAACAGGAAGTTACTTAGTCTTTCATACCAAGCTCTGGGAGCTTGTTTCAGACCATACAGTGACTTCTTTAGTTTGAAAACATATTCTGGATTTTTGGAACTTTCAAAACCAGGGGGTTGGTGCGCATATACCTCTTCTTCTATATAGCCATTTAAGAATGCACTCTTAACATCCATCTGATACAAAGTGATGCCTTTATTTACAGCAAATGAAATTAAGAGTCTGATAGATTCTAACCTGGCGACTGGAGCAAAGGTTTCTATATAGTCTATCCCCTCTTGCTGACTATAACCTTGTGCTACCAATCGTGCTTTTTTTTCTGATGACTTCACCTTGTTCATTCAGTTTGTTTCTGAACACCCATTTTGTTCCAATGACATTGAATCCTTTTGGTTTAGGAACTAGATCCCATACGTCATTCCTTGTGAATTGATTTAGCTCCTCTTGCATTGCTAGAATCCAGTCATTGTCCAGAAGTGCTTCATCAATTGTTGATGGTTCAATTAGAGAAATAAGTCCCATGAGGGATTCTTCAGAGTTTCTGAAGCTAGATCTTATTCTGATTGGATCTTCCTTTCTTCCTAAGATTGTTTCTTCTGGGTGATCCATGCTGCTTCTGGATGGTCTTTTCTGAAGTTGATCAATAGAAGGTGCTGGATTGCTTGCAGTGCGTCTTTCTGATGTTGAGGGAGTGTCTTTGTTAAGAGCTTCTGATGACTTATCTTCAGTACCTGTGAATTCAACTTCCATACCTGCAAATACTTCATTCTGCTTTGACTTTGGAGAGTCAAGCTTATCATCAAAACGAACACTGATTGATTCTTCAACAATCTGTGTTTCTGTATTGTATACTCTGTACCCTCTTGAGCGTTCAATGTATCCTAACATAATACACTTTTGTGCTTTAGAGTCAAACTTGTTCAAATAATTTTTTGTATTTAAAATAAAACAAGTACATCCAAATGGATGAAAATATGAAATGTTGGGCTTTCTGTTCTTCCACAATTCATATGGAGTCTTTTCCAGAATAGGTCTTATGGAGATTCTATTCTGAATGTAGCATGCTGTGTTTATTGCCTCTGCCCAGAAGATCTTAGCAACGTTAGTCTCGTTGATCATGGTTCTGGCCATTTCTTGCAATGTTCTGTTCTTTCATTCTACAACTCCATTTTGCTGGGGAGTTCTAGGACAAGAGAAGTCATGCAGAATGCCTTTGTCATTAAAGAATGACTCAAAATCTTTGTTTTCAAACTCTCCACCATGATCACTTCTGACTTTGACGATTCTAAGATCCTTTTCATTCTGAACTTGGTTGCAGAAGGTGACAAACACAGAGTGTGACTCGTCCTTGTGTCTTAAGAACTTTACCCATGTCCATCTGCTATAGTCATCTACGATTACTAACCCATACTTCTTGCCACTGACTGAAGCAGTTTTAACTGGTCCAAATAAGTCAATGTGCTGAAGTTCTAATGGCTTAGAGGTGGAAACAATGTTTTTAGATTTGAAAGCTGGTTTTGCAAACTTGCCTTTCTGACATGCTTCACACAGAGCATCTGAATTGAACTTCAGGTTAGGAAGTCCTCTGGAGTTTGTTAATCTGAGATATTCTTCTCATACTAACATGTCCCAATCTTCTGTGCCAGATCCATTGCTCGTTGTTAACAGACAGAAGACACTTTACATTCTGACTTTTCAGTTCAGAAAGTTTTATTTTATAAATGTTGTTTCTCCTCTTTCCATTAAATAGGATAGTCCCATATTTTTGACTAACAGCTTTGCATGAATTTTGATTAAAGATTATATCATAACCGTTATCACTTAATTGACTTATGGATAACAGGTTATGCATTAATCCATCTACTAATAAAACATTACTTATAGAGGGAAGATTTCCATTACCTACTGTTCCAGAGCCAATGATCTTTCCCCTCTAATTGCCTCCAAAGCCTACGTGACCTCCAGGCTTAAGTTCTAGGCTTTGGAACATATGCTTTCTTCCCGTCATGTGTCGTGAGCAGCCAGAGTCCAGGTACCATGATTGGTGTTTCTGCTTTGCTGCTAAAGATATCTGCCACATGTATTATTTTATCCTTAGGTACCCATATTTTCTTGGGTCCTGATTTGTTAGTTTTACCAAAACTCTGGTTGAATTTTGGTTTGACAGAATGATTACTACTAGTATATTTGATGTCGTGTGTGTGCCCATATATAAAGTGTGAATTAAGTGAGGTGCGTTTTATAACTAAATCCATGGCATTCTTTGGTGTAGGTACCTTACCTTGGTATCCTATTCCTTTTCTGCCATTTCTGCTAACTCCATAGATCATTGAAGCCATTTTGCTTCTATCTATGTTTTTAGCTAGAAACTTCTGAAAGCTGTGATCATACTCCTTGATGATCTCATCAGCACTACTGGGAGTTTCAGGGATTGTTTCCTTCTGAGAGTTTTGCAATAGATTTTCTAATTTTTAAACTTTATCTTTTAACTCAGAATTCTCCAATTTGAGACTCTCAGTTTTATCAGAGTCAGAAGCAAGATTCCTTTTCAGGTTTCTGAATTTGACTCTGATCTGCTGATATCTTTCCAGAATTTCATTAAGGCTTTCAGCTAGTTCAGCCTTAGTAAAGTTTATAGCAAAGTCAGGAAATACCTCTTCTGTATCTGATTCAGAGTCTGACTCAGAAGCTTCACTGTCTTCTGGTATGTTTTCCATGAGAGCAACGTTTGCTCTTTCATCCTCTGATTCTGAGTCAGCTTCAGATGTGTCAGAGTCATCCCATGTAGCCATGAGACTTTTCTTCTTTTCCTTGCCAAACTTCTTTTTAGGCTTTTCCTTCTGAAGCTTTGGGAAATCACTCTTGTAGTGTCCTTGCTCGTTACATTCATAGCAGATGATGTCTTTGTTGTTTGGCTTTCTACTTCCTGAAGAGCCTTCAGATCTTCTGTGTCCAGAGGAGGATTATGACCTTTTGTATCTGGAGAAAGATTCATTCTGATTCTCTGATCTTCTGGGATTCCTAAACTTCCTTTGCCTCTGCTTCTATAATTGGTTCACCCTTCTGGAGAGGAGAGATAGTTCATCTTCTTCTGATGAGGACCCATCAGAGGTTTCTTCAACAGCCTGCAAAACTTTGGAGTCAGATTTTCTGTTAGATTTTAAAGTTAATGGCTTACCTTGCTTTTGAGGTTCATCTGCTTCTAGCTCTATCTCGTGACTTCTGAGGGAGCTGACAAGTTCCTCCAGAGAGATTTTGTTGAGATCCTTAGCTAGCTTCAGCGCTGTGACCATTGGCCTCCACTGTTTTGGCAAGCTTCTGATGATCTTCTTAACATGATCAGCAGTAGAATACCCTTTGTCAAGAACTTCGAGACCAGCAACCAGAATTTGAAATCTTGAGAACATCGTTTCTATTGATTCACTTTCTTCCATCTTGAATGCCTCGTACTTCTGAATGAGCGCAAGAGCTTTGGTTTCTTTGACTTGAATGTTGCCTTCATGCGTCATTCTCAGAGAGTCAAACATATTCTTTGCAGTGTCTCTGTTTGATATCTTTTCATATTCAGAATAAGAGATGGCGCTGAGAAGAATTGTTCTGGCCTTGTGATGATTTCTGAAATCACGCTTTTGCTGATCAGACATTGCTTTCCTGTCAATCTTCTGACCACTTCCATCCACTGGGTGCGTGTATCCATCAGTCACCATGTCCCACAGATCAGCATCATGGGCCAGAAAGAAGCTTTCAATTCTGTCTTTCCAGTAGTCAAAGTTCTCTCCATCAAAGACTGGAGGTTTGCCACTGAATCTGTCTCTTTCTTCATTGTTGTCATTGCTGATGTTTTGATGTGGTCCTGCCATTGTGTTTTTCTGACGCTGGATCTTGTACTGACACGGTTAAGTGTTATAAGCTCAGAACCAGGCGCTCTGATGCCAATTGAAGATGTGAAAAACACAAGAAGGGGGGTTGAATTGTAAAACTTTAAATCAAATGCAGACAACACTGTATTTTTATCCTGGTTCGTTTGATCTCAAACTACTCCAGTCCACCCGTCAAGGTGATTTCGCCTCTCTCCAACGAGGTCTTAATCCACTATAATCAACTGATTACATAACTACTTTAACAATTGTTAAAGCCTTCTTGAGTCTAACCACAAATCGATTTATCTCAAGGAAATTCTTTTACAGATAAATGAACAAAAGTGTGTTTGATGTTTTCTAATAAAACTATATATCACAACTGTGATAATACACAATATTAAGCTTAAGATGAAACTAGACTGCTAATGCTATTGAGTAGTCGTGGTTGAAAGCTTTAGCAAATTGTATGAGTGAGATTGTTTATGTAGGCGTGTATATGCGTAGATTATTAGCCTTTTCTTTTCTCACACAGTCTTGTTTATATAGCCACGGAAGAGATACGTTGGTTGTCCATAAATCCATTTCAATGCTAGTAACGTTCTTTCCTTTTTGAGAAGATCTTTGTCTTGGAATAAAGCCGTTGGTAATAAATCTGTCTTGAATGCTTAGTAACATTGACACTTCAGAGTCTTCTCTGCTTATGGTAATCAGAGTGTTCTTTCCTTTATGCTGACGCTTCTGAGTGCTGATGACTTGGTTAGGATCTTGATCAGTGTCAGAGTATTTTATGTGCAAATTCTGTTCATCAAGCTTCATCGTATAGCACATGTTTGATCTTCTGATGCTGACATATCTTCTGATGCTGATGTTGATATTGATCTTCTGATGCTGATTCCATCAGAGTTTCTGTAAATACACAACATAATTTTAAGTAGCATATATGTCTTATATATAAATCTTACAATTTATTTAATCTTGTATTTTGTTATCATCAAAACTCTAACTGAGGGTTGTAGAATCAAACTATGTTCTAACAAAATGATCTTGACCGAATATGATATCCAATACACAACCCAAAAAGCAATCAAGGGAAGTGTACTAGCCGATCATTTGGCTCATTAAGCCGTGGATGACTACAAGTCCATGAATTTTGAGTTCCCGGATGAGAACATTATGTCGGTTACTACTGTGAAGAGCCTGAACCGGATGAAGGACCTGAAGAAGTATCCCGATGGACCATGTTTTTGATAGAGCCTCCAATGACCTCGGCAACAGCATCGATGCTGTAATCATATCCCCCGAGGGCTGTCATACTCCTTTCACCACCAGACTATGCTTCAACTGTACCAACAATATGGCGAAGTATGTAGCATGCATCATGGGTCTCAAAGCTGCTATTGACCTAAGAATCAAGTTCTCGAGTGTTTTCAGGGATTCAGCCTTGGTAATCAGCCAGATCAAAAGTGAGTGGGACACGAAGCACCCGAATCTTATCCCTTACAAAGAGCATGTGCTCACATTGCTTCCACACTTTGAAGAGGTCACCTTTGAACATTTACCACGAGAAGAGAATCAGTTAGCGGACGCGCTAGCTACCATGTCATCTATGTTCAAGGTCAGGTGGGATAACGAGGCCCCTCAGATCACTATTGAAAGGTTGGATGAACCGGCATATTGCTATGAGATTGACACTGAAGAAGTAGCAGATAAACCTTGGTTTCATGAAGTAAAAAGGTATCTCGAGGCTCAAGAATATCCTGAAGGGGCGTCTGTCAATGATAAGAAGTTTATGAGAAGGTTCTCCGCGAAGTTCTTCCTCAGTAATGGGATTCTCTACAAACACAATCATGACTCTACTTTACTTCGGTGCATAGATAAGAATGAAGTAGAGAGAATTATGGCAGATCTACATGAAGGTACCTTTGGCACCATTCTAGTGGACACACTATGGCTAAAAAGATCCTACGGGCAGGATACTATTAGTCCACTATGGAAGCAGACTGTTATCAGCATTCTCGAACTTGCCACAAATGTCAGATCTATGCTGATAAAGTACATGTACCTCTGGTTCCCTTGAATGTCTTGACGGCTCCATGGCCCTTTGCAATGTGGGGCATTGACATGATCAGAGAGATTAGGCCTACCGCTTCCAATGGGCATCGCTTCATCTTAGTGGCCATTGGTTACTTCACGAAGTGGGTTGAGGCTGCCTCTTTTGCTTCTGTTACCAAGAATGTTATGGCGCGGTTTATCAAGCACAACCTGATTTGTCGGTATGGTGTGCCAGAGAGAATCATTACTGACAATGGTACAAATCTCAACAATACAATGATCACCGAACTCTGTAAGCAATTCAAGATCCAGCATCATAATTCTTCCCCTTACCAGCCGAAGATGAATGGCGTTGTAGAGGCCACTAACAAGAACATCAAGAAAATCATACAAAAGATGACAATGACATGCAAAGACTGGCATGAGATGTTACCATTTGCTCTTCATGGCTACCGCACCTCATCACGCACGTCGATAGGGGTAATGCCTTATTCTATGGTATATGGTATGGAGGTTGTCCTGCCTATTGAGGTCCAGATCTCTTCTATGAGGATCATGTAAGACGCAGGCTTGAACGAAGACGATTAGATCCAGACTCGACTTGATCAACTAAATCTGATTGATGAGAAAAGGCTTACTGCTATCTGTCATGGTCAAATGTATCAAAAACGGATGATCAAGGCTTTCAACAAAAAGGTCAGACGTCAAGTGTATCAAGTGGGTGATCTGGTAATCAAGCGCATCATACTTCCACAAGGTGATCTCAGGGGAAAATGGACTCCCACATACAAAGGGCCATTTGTGGTCAAGAGCATATTTTCCGGTGGAGCCATGATTCTGAGCACCATGGATGGTGACGACCTTCCTCACCCTGTTAATGCGGACATAGTGAAAAGATACTACGCATAAACAAAGACCCGCTAGGTTGACTGGCCTAGGAAAAAGTAAGGGCATCTCGGAGAACCAAAAGGGTTCAGACAAAAGTAAGGGATAAAAAACAAACAAAAATTTGTACACCCGGCAAGTCGAAAACCTGAAAAGGCGACTTGGGCAAGAAAGGGTATCTCGGTGGACTGAAAACCCGAAAGGGCGGTCCAGGCAAAAATTAGGGATTTGAAGCGTATCATTATGTCCCATTGGATCACCTTGCGATCAGACTTCAGTATCGACTATCAAGCTTAAATGGTACCAATCAATCCAGTCAGCTTTGAACAAGTAGCAAAGCGATGAGACGCTCGAAGACATAGGGGCAATAGCAGAATTGAAACCTAATGGGATTATTGCACATAGATGTTTTCTTCTCTTTGTACACTATTTTGTATAGTTTTCACTTCTTACGGCAGTGTTCTTCCACTAGAACGTCAGCCTCTTTATACAAAACGCATGTTATAGGCAAACTTCAAAAATCAATACGAACCATTCTCTGAAAGTACAAAACTGTTTATTTTTTCTTTTTCTATTTTGTTTTGCAAAAACGTCCAATGACTTATTCTTGACATATGCATTTGAATAAGATTACTGTTCACAAATATTTTCATAAAAAGTTGAAAGACGGTTACTAATGACTTTAAGAAACTGGGGTAAAGTCTAAAAAACCAATTTACAGTCCCGACAGTTATTCCTTCCAACAGGTATAGGGGCAGAGACAGTTTGAGACGGAGTCACCATTGCATTCGACCCCATGACATCTATGTTCCCCACAGAGCATAAATAACCAGAGTCTCAGTCTCTTCTTCCCCAAGCAGGAATTACTTCCTCCAGCCAAGTTCCTTCAGAGAGCTGAGATCTATAGCGGAAGAATCTTCCAACAAGCATCTCTCTCCATAGAGTTATTCTCAAATAGAATCAATTCTCAGGCAGAGTCAATCCCCAACAGGTTATCCTCAAACAGAAAGAGGAAATCCCCAGTGAATCATCTCTATTCATCATCCCCAGCGGAAATGAAGGATTCAACTTCCCAATACTCTCCAACAATAGTCCAGGATTTATTTTCCTAGACTGGGAAACATCTCAATAACATCCCATATTTCGTACATCATGGCATGTGCATACACATCGCATACAACATAATCTCATTTATTTTGAGAACATCATCACAATGCATTTCATACATCATGACATTGCATATGATTAACTCTTTTCCTTTTTCAGGGAAAGATCAAATCAACGAACACCGCTACTTATGTGACCGGGTAGTCTTCTCAAAAGCTACACCTAACGAAGGGTTATTTTCAGCAATTTCCTCATAAAGATGTCCTCCTTAGATTTTCTCTGGTTCAGTCAGATTGACACTAAGATCTCTCTGATTTCCATTCCAATTGAAGAAATTGTGAAGCCTGGGTTTCAACCAGATAACAGTATAAAGTGCTACGAAGCCTGGAATCCGACCAGATAGTAGTTCACTTCTTCAAAGACATTGTGAAGCCTGGATTTCAACTAGATAATAGTATAAGGTGCTGCGAAGCCTAGAATCCGACCAGATAGTAGTTCACTTCTTCAAAGAAACTGTGAAGCCTGGATTTCGACCAGATAACAATATAAGGTGCCATGAAGCCTAGAATCCGACCAAATAGTAGTTCACTTCTTCAAAAAAACTGTGAAGCCTGGATTTCAACCAGATAACAGTATAAGGTACTGCAAAGCCTGGAATCCGACCAGATAGAAGTTTACTCTGGCAGTCACTATGAAGCCTGGATTCAACTGGATAGTAGTATACCTCATACTCAAGTTGAAGCCTAGACCCGACCAGATAACAACTTAATTTCTTCAAATTACTGAAGCCTGGATACGACCAGATAATGATACATCTCAGATTTGAGTTAAAGCCTGTACCCGACCAGATAACAACTTAATTTCTTCAAACTACAAAGCCTGGGTACGACCAGATAACAACTTAATCTCATTTCCCCAGTAAGTCTCTGTGAAGCCTGGAGCATGACCAGATAGCAGTCAACCTTATCATCCTCAACAAGTCACTATGAAGCCTGGATCCTGACCAGATAGCAATTCACTTCCGTCTCTTCAATCAAGAGATGACTCCCTAATAGAGTAACTGATGACTAAAGCTCCTAAAACTCTATGTTCCAAGATAGAGATCAACATTCCTCAATGGAGTTATCTCTAACAACAAAGGCAAGAATTCCCACAAAGGAATATCCCATGAAACCAATATTCATTTGGATGGCATCTTTAAGCCCATCTATGAGAACTCTCTGTCATGTTCCGTGGATGGCATATTTAAGCTCATCTCTGATAGTCTTCTGTCACCTTTTCTAAATGGCATCTGTAAGCCCATTCCCGATATTATTCACCAAGAGTATCACTTCAAACGAGTGCAAATTTTTGGGCACTCTAGTGTTCAATCACCTTCCACCTTCAGACCATGAAAGGAAGACAAGCCAATCTACATCCTCAGGTTTAAGAAGATTGAACAGGGGCAACTGTTGTACCCCAAAATTTTCCATCTCATTTTTTACAAGATCTTTTCTTACATGGGTGGTTACAAAAACTTGCTTGAAGAAAAATCACAAATTTTGAAGTTGGTCAAAGTGCCTTTCGATTGGCATCTTCAAAGTGCCTTTCGATTGGCTTCTCCAAAATGCCTTTCGATTGGCATCTCCAAAATGCCCTTCGATTGGCATTTCAACAAATCCTTTCGATTGGCCTTGAAACAAGATCCTTCGATTGGCATTCCTAAAGGTTCTTTCGATTGGAGCATCAGAGCTTCCTTTGATTGGAGCATCAGAGCTTCCTTTGATTGGAGCATCAGAGCTTCCTTTGATTTGGAGCATTAGAGTTTCCTTCGATTGGAGCGTCAGAGCTTCCTTTGATTTGAAACATCAGAGCAAAGGCCCTTCGATTGGCATTCCAAAATAGTCCATTTGAAGAAGCTTGTAAGAGTCCATTTGAAGAAGCTTGCAAAGGTCCATTCGAAGGAGGCTAGCAGCCCCTTCGAAAGAGAATATTCAAAGGTCAGTTACATAATAATTCAAAATTCAAAGAAAAGGAGACAAGATCCCATGTGTTTGGTCAATGTTACAAATTCCTATTCATGGCTTTCGAACACAATCAAGGTTGTTTAAACCTTTGCCTTCTTGTCCCATATACCCCCTCTATATAAAGAGATCACAAGTGTTGCAAAAGGGAGGAGAACGAAAAAACATTGGAGAGACGCTGCCCACACAATCCATCAAAGGTTGTCAAGAATTTTCCAAGCCAAAGCAGCCCTTCAGATCGAAGGTGCCCATGCCCAGAAGCCCTCAGGTCGAAAGTGCTCACATCTAGCCAGTACCCAAATCGAAGATTTGTTTGTTGGTAAGAAAGGTTAAATCATCAAAACTTTACATTTGGATAACACATCATTACTTGTTGTTACCTTCGATTTGCCATCCTAGACAGGATCAAAGGGCTTGGGTTTGGCACCCAGGTCATGTTCTTTGTTTGCTAACATTTGCTGCAGACATAGCCTAAGAAGACCCAGCGCGCACAGGATCGAAGGGCCTGGGGTTCGATACCCAGGTCCTGCATTTTACTTTGCTAACATACTTTTGTAGGTATAGCATCCTAGATCAAAGGAGACACCTTCTCTGGATCGAAGCCTTGGCCTTCTGGATTGAAGAAGACATCCCCTGCCTGGATCAAAGGGAATTCCCTTTCCCTGGATCGAAGGCTAGTCATGCTTACTCTTTAGCCCAATCGAAAGAAGGAATTATCTTCTGAATCAAAAAGGCCACATCTCTCCTGAATCGAAGACCATAGTTTTTCCTGGGATCGAAGCCCCCACCTTTCCCTGTAATTGAAGGGTGCCCCCATTTGTATTTTTACTTTTTTGGTTCATTTCTCTCTTTTTATCTTTTAATTAACATTAAAATAAAAATCACAAAAATATCAGGCTAGTTGTTTTTTCAACTAAATTAATTTCTGTAAATAAATAAATTGATTATTTTAACATTTTTCTTAAAATTAAAATTAAATAGACTTAGGCCTTATTTTCTTTTATACCAAAAAACAACAAAAATATTTTCTTTTACTTTGCGCGTGTTTATTTAATTCCATATTTTTTTTACTATTACTGTATCTGTTTACCAGATGTAATAGATTAAAAAATAGGATATTTACTGTTTTATCCCCTTTATCCTTGTATAATGTAAACCCCCTCCCCGAAGCATTGTAATAGCGTAGGACCTCTATTTTCTGCATTTTTTACTGCTTGTCATATTAACTGCTAGTAATTAGGCTTGTATGATAAGACTAATAATCAAACGCTAGCAAACTTAACAAAAAGACAAAAAATAACTGAAACACAACACAATTGCACACAAGCACCTCTAAGGTACGCCCACTTTGGTTTCCTTTAAAAAATAGTCATGAGGCAGAAATGCTTTACCAAAGACCCGTAAAATCAAAAGATCATAGTTCCTCGATGACCCTACAGTTGCCTTTCGGTAAATGATCTAGTCTCTAATTCAGAATTGCTAAAGCATATCCATAAATTGCCTTCGTGACTGTAACGTCCCTTCAATTGTCCCTCAAAACATCCAACGACAAGGCTACCTACTCACTAATAGTAGGATAACACTGTCTAAAGAAAAATAGGAAAAGAATAACCTTTTCGAGTACAAAAGTAGATAGCTGTTAGAAGTTTGCTCAAACTATTTTTTGCACTTACACACAAATACTACTTTTCAAAAACAATTTCAAAACATTTACTTTGTTAACACTATTGAGGACTGATACAAGAGTTAAACACAAAGTAAATTGCCGCACTAAGGCTTTTCAAAACATTTTCAAACACAAAGCACAAAAGCATTTTAAAAAATGAGCAAACCTCTAAGAGCCCGTTGAAAACCACAGATGGAAAGGGTGCTAACACCTTCCCTTTCCATAATCTACTCCCCTTACTCAGAAACATCTCAAAAGGTCTTTTTCTGTTCTTTTCACCCATTCCTAAAATTGGATAAAAGAAAAGACGATGGCGACTCTTTCTTACTGCACATTTGCGAACAAAAAACGCAAAACCAGTAGTATATAAACAGTCGGTTCTGCCACCATAAAAAATGACATCGCATGAAACCGATTTTACCTTTTCAGGTTAAATTAGCAAACAAACAACTACTATCAACTTTTACAACAGGTCAAAGATTAATGCCTGAAACCAGACGGGGAAAGTATTTGCACGGCCAAGTGGTATGAACTCCCGAAACAAGACAAGTTTACCAACAAATGCAGTAGGCTACAGATTAATGCCCGAGACCAGACGGGGAAGCTATCTATGTGACCAGAAAAACAAGTTCCAGATTAATGCCTATAACTAGCCAGGAAAACTATCTGTGGATGACCGACTGTGGATTAATACCTATAACAAGTCAAGAGAACTATCTACATGAAGAGATTGAAGATTTATACCTGTAACAAGCCAGGAAAACTATCTTTCTTTCTTAAGTCAGATATTAATACCTGTAACAAGCCAGGAGAACTATCTACATGAAGTGATTGAAGATTAATACCTGTAACAAGCCAGGAAAACTATCTTTCTTTCTTAAGTCAGAGATTAATACATGTAACAAGCCAGGAGAACTATCTACATGAAGAGATTGAAGATTAATACATGTAACAAGCCAGGAATACTATATTTCTTTCTTAAGTCAGAGATTAATACCTGAAACCAGACGGGAGAACTATCTCAATGACCAAACAAAA
Source organism: Vicia faba (assembly GCA_948472305.1). Lineage (NCBI taxonomy): Eukaryota > Viridiplantae > Streptophyta > Magnoliopsida > Fabales > Fabaceae > Vicia > Vicia faba. Next base: position 596,331,247 of record OX451736.1, read on the forward strand.
ACATAGTTCCAGATTAATACCTGTAACAAGCCAGGACAACTATCTGTAGATGATCGACAAATTTTCAAACTCCAGATTAATACCTGAAACCAGACAGGATAACTATATGTGAACAAGTTGATTGTAGATTAACACCTGAAACTAGACAGGAAAGCTATCTACATGACCAGACGAAGCAATCTTACAAGAGTTCCTTCTCGGCATCCAGATGCAGTCTAACACGGACTCATCCTGAAACGGCCCTATACAGGCTCTTTCTAGTACATTTCCAGATAATGATTAATTCCATTATCCCCGGCAAATTACTGGAAGCCTGGATTCCAACCAAAATACGAAAAACTTTCATCTCTCTAGACCAGAGATAAATCTTTAGTAGAACCTTGGACAACTGAAGTTCCTAGACTCTATTCCCCATAGTTTTCCTCAAGCAGGAGAACAACAAAAAGTCACATTCCCCAGCAGACTCCTCCTCAAACAGCAGGAACAGGGACCCCCAAAGGGACTATGTGTGAAATTAGCATCTGTTTGGATGGTATCCTTAAGCCCATCTCCGAAGACTCTCAGTCATATTTTCCAAATGGAATCTGTAAGCCCATTCCCAACATCATCAACCAACAATGTTACTTCATGCGAGTGCAAATTTCTGGGCACTCTAGTGTTCAATCATCTTCCACCTTCAGATCATGAAAGGCAAACAAAGCAATCTAAATCCTCAGGTTTAAGAAGATTGAACAGGGGCAGCTATTGTACCCCAAAATTTTCCCTCCCATTTTTACTCAAAGCATGCTCAAGGTTGACCAAGAATTGACCAGACTTCTCCTCATAAGGCAATGAACCTCTAATTAGGGTTTCAATTTTCATCAAGATGTTCGAACTTCAAAGGTCTCAAATGTTTTTCATGGTCCTAATATGCCTTCAATTTTTTCCATGCCAAGTTTCATGCCTTGCACAACAAGTTTTCTTAGACATTGCTTAAATGCTTGAGAATCAACTGTATTAGGTCAAAAGTCAATTGTGGACCAAATACAGTCAAACTTCATGATTTTTGGTCAACATCAACATTTTGAAGTGATGTCCATCATTTGATCAAATATTGATCATGATTCCTCAAGAAATGCTCCTAATTCATCAAAAGTCAAAAATTGCTAAATTAGGGTTTCTATAGAAAGTCAACTAAACTTTGACTAGGCATAACTTTCTCATACTTCATCCATTTTTCCCCAAACAAAGATCATATTTAAGAGAATCTCATTCCATACAACTTATATTCAGCCCTTAAGTCCAATAAATTCACCATTTGAAAGATACAAGCTCGGACATTACAAGTCATTTTTAGAAAGTCAACAAAAGACAATTTTTGTCAAGACCATTTAAATCAAGATAAAATATTCAAATGTAAAATTAATTAAAAGAGGGATTTAAGTAGACATCTTGGGATTTCTAAAAAGTCTAAGATCATCATCATGATATAAAAGTTGAGCAAGTTATGGCTTTCCCAAGTTTGGAAAATTCAAGATTGTTGCATTGAGCAAATTTGAAGCTTTAAGTAAATGGCTTAATTTCTTGGACTTTAAGCATCTTTCTAAGTTCATAGAGGACCTCTAAAATTACACTTATCATGCCTTACATTTTTTACTTATTTTTGTACATATTTATTTTAATTTATTTCAAATAAATATAAAATAAAATGTATGAAATAATTGGAAATGGGTTTTGGGCTTTGTGTTGATGATTTGGCTTGTCATGAGGCCCATAATTTCATGCAATTGTGGCCAGGTACATTGCATTGATCAAAGGGACAAGGAACCATGTTTTTGGCTAAATTTCAAATTTGCATTCATGGCTTTGAAACCATATAATCATGGTTGTTATTCTCCTTGTTTTCTTGTCTCCTCACTCCTCTCTATATAAACAAGACATTAGCAAGCCAAATGGACACATACATAGTCCCAAGAATTCACACGAAAATTCCAAAATTTCCGTCAAAGTTATCAAAATAGCATCTCCAATTCCAGGAATCATTTGACCAAACTAAAGGCTCAAACACCTTCCTGAGGCTTCCAGGAACTCAACCTAGCCACTATTTAAGCCATCTGACGCCTGGAAGTAGCTAACCGAATTGCTCATTTTGGTAAAATTTCCAAAAATTTGAATCTCTTAATGCATACATCCTAAACATTTTTAGCACATATATTCTAGTCTGTTTAATCATTTTGAGATGTTATAACATTTTACATGTGAAGTTAAGGCTCCAGATCACAGATTTCCATGGCTAGGTTTTTGAAGCATAGAGGTTTCGATTCCAGAGATAGAGGTTGCTTATGGGAAAACCGATATCATGGTTGGATTGGCAGACCCCGATTTAGGGGGGTAGCCTTAATTTCAAGCCTTGATTTTGTTGTTTGCAGATTATAGGGTTTTTGGGTGACCGAAGAGGGTGATTGGAGTTTGACTCTAGCACCCCTGAAAGTTTGACTCCGGCGCCATGGCTGTCAGCTTCCCATTGGCCAGTTTAAACAGCGTGCACGTTTTTTAAAATTTCAAATAATTGCGTTAATTTTCTAATATAATATTATTGATTGTTTTATATAAATGATTGATTCAATAGCTCAGCTGGCAATGACGCGTGTGTGTAAGGGAGAGGACTTGGGTTCGAGTCCCAGGTACAATATTTTACCTTTTCTAATATGTTTTCTACAAATTCAGTGCTATTCATGGGCAGGCACACATGGTACACCATTCGTCCATACCATCAGATGTCCATCTGATCAGATCTAACACATCTCATCTGAAGGCTCACCATGCACCCTCAAGGCCAGTCCTCATTGAATCCAAAGTCAAGCAGGGGTTGCACATCTTTGGGCCCAGCGAATTCAATCTCCCACCCCCCATTTTGCTTTAGACATCTCAGGCCCATTTTGTTTTCTTTAATTTGTTTTTTTGTTTTTGTTTTCTTGATTAATTATTTAATTAGCAATAAATAATAAAAAAAACACAAAATAATTAGGATTAGTTTTTTTTAATTAATTAAATTAATTTCTTAAATTAATTAATTAATTAACTTTATCATTTTCTTTTTTTCAAATTTAAAATAAATTAGACTTAGGTTTGATTTTATATTTTTAAGTAGTTTTCATGTCATAATAAAAAAACAATAAAAAAAACTTAGATATTCTCTTAATTAAATTTATTTTTCTAAATAAATTTTAGGATAGTTTAATTATTTTCTTAAATAAAACAAAATACCAAAAAATGTTAGGGTTTTTGTTTAGAATTTAATTTTTGATCAATATATTTCTTTTTTATTTTAATTAATTAAATTTAGGTTTAATTTAATTTAGTATTTTCCTAAATAAATAAAAACAAGCAAAAATATTTTTTACTTCATATTTTTTTAGGTTTCTTTTAGACGTAATATTCATTTCGCGCGCATTATTTTTGTTCTCATATTTTTTATAATAATGTAACTGTATACTGATATGTAATAGACTAAGTAGGACTTTTTATATCTTTCTTTATTTTATTCTCCCCAATTTTTGTACATTGTAAATCCCCTCCCATAAGCCATGTAATAGTATAGGTTTATACTTCAGCACTTTATTTCCTGCAAAATATTACTGCTAGTAACTAGGCATGTATGGCAAGACTGAAATTAAAACGTTAGCAAAACCTAATAATGCAAGATAAATAACTGAATTTAACACAATTGCACATGCCTACCTCTAGGGTGCCCCACTTTGATAGCCTTCGGAAAATGGTCACAATTCTCGAAACGTGAGAAGTTTTAGTGGTTGTTCTCTAGTTTGAAAGATCACAAGTCCCTCGATGACCCTCTCGATGTTGCCTCGATTAAAAGTGATCTTAGAACTTTAGGACAGTTACTAAAATTTCTTGCCAAGTTGCCTTCGTGACCATAACGTCCCTTCGGTTGTCCCTCAAACATCCAACGACAAGGCTACCTACTCACTAGTAGTAGGATAGCATTGTCTAATGGATAGGAGGAAAAGAACGCCTTTTCGAGTACAAAGTAGATAGCTGTTAGAAGTTTGCTCAAAACATCTTTGCACTTACACAAAAAAACTACTTTTCAAAAACATTTTCAAGACACTTTGTATACTTTCTCCACATTCCCGAGAAACATTACAAAGTCTTCCATACCAAGGCATTTTCAAAACAAACTTTCAAATACACAAAGCACAAAGGTATTTCAAAATGAGCAAACCTCTAAGAGCCCGTAGATAACTACGAATAGAAAGGGTGTTAACACCTTCCCTTTCCATAATTTAACCCCTTACCCAGAATAATCTCGAAAAAAGGTCTTTTTCTGTTCTTTTCACCTTTTCCTTAATTTAGATAAAAGAAAAACCGGTGGCGACTCTTGCTTACCACAACATTTGCAAACATAAATGCAAAACCAATATTAATCAGTCGGTTCTGCCATTGTATCACAGTGAGCTTCAGGGCTATGATGTCTACATTTTATCTTCACAAATGGAAACCAAATGATGCATGTATAAAGAGTTCAAAAGTCAGAAAACTCACTTTGAAAATGGAATTCATGTTTTGAGTTTGAGCAGCTTTCAAGGTGATGCAATGATCATGTTAGCTTCCTTGAGTCCCTAGGAAGCTAATGCAATACTTAGCTTGAGCTGAGAGTGGTTAAAATGGCTTGGAGAAGTCAAGTTGAACACCTGTGTTTTTGGTTATGGAGGATGAATAAGATGATGTTACAGTTTAAAAATAGGGATTAGGATAGCTTCTATATGTGTATTAGAAGCTTTGTGGTGGATTAGAAATGAAAATGCACAAGTGGATTTGAAGATTGGGTATCAAAGTCAAAAATGACAAGTTTTTGTGTTTGTGTTGCAATTTATGGTTTGAGGGAGAAGTGAGGGTGCTTGAGGGCTTGTAATTTCGTGTCCTAAGTTACATAAGATTATCTTGATATATAGGAAAAGTTTTGGAGACTTGAGGGTGTCAGAACCAAAAGATCAAAAGTTATGGGTTTTTGACTTGTTTTTGAAGCAAGCTTGACAAGTATGGTTTCAAGGAAAGGTACAAGACTATCTGGAGTGGTTACCAACTTTAAACATGCTTATCTGACTTTGTAGAGGAAGCTTGTGCAGAAGGAACAAGTGCAAAGCTCAATACAAGTTGATTTTGCATAAAGCTTTCTTTATGAGAATATAATGGTACCTTTCTTCCAAATATGACAAATTGCTTTGGATAATGGCTTAATCACTTGGATCATACATCAATAAATTGTGTAAATTAATTATGGAGTGATTTACAAGTTAGAAGCATGCAAGAACAAGATTGTGCAACATAGGCTTGAGATTTGAATTCTTGTTCATCACAAAAATGACCTATAATTCAAGTTTGAAACTCTAACTTCATATCTTCGATTCTCTTAGCTCAAAAATGATATCATTGAGTTCTTGAACATTTTGAAAAGCTTGAAAAATTATCTACTACTTTCAGGTTTTTCATTTTTGAAGAATCCATTTGGAAATATGTGAAAAGTTGCCATGAAGTTAAGTAAAAAATCTACCTAAACTAGTCAAATTTTCACTAAGTGTTTTTATCAAAAGTGCATGACTTTGTAAATTTTTAACTCAAAATACAAGCATTTATAGAAATTGATAAGTAAAGAAAAGTTGTAGATATCATAAAGATCTACAACCTTCATGTTGAAAATTTCCTTTGAATCATCTTCCATCTTGGTGAAAAATTGACATGAAGTCATGAAATTATCATGCTTAAAACACTTAGAAATTTTTCTAAGTCTTGAAAAGTCTGACTTTTCAAAATGACTTTTAAATTTCTTGATTTCTTGATCATCAAGTTTCACATTTTTGAATGTATTTATGAAATTTGATCTTTGAAACTCAATTTTGATCAAAAGGTCAAAGTTTGACTTTTGGTGTATTAGTTGACTTTTCATCAGTTGACTGAATTTCAACTATCAATCAATTGATCTGAGAAATGTTTTGAGCAATGAAATTAGGTCAACATGTTGTATTTTAATCCTTGATATTGTTCTCCAAGCCATTAGATCATGTATTAGGTCAAAAACTCTTGATCAGTCAAATACAGTCAAAACTTTAATTTTAACCATTTTGCCCTTTTGGTGATTTGAACAATTATCTTGGGGAATTGTGATCTAAACTTGATCAATTGATTCATATGACTTCAAAATGTTAATATTGGTCCAAAATCTTGAAGTTTGACTGTATATTGACTACAATTGACTTTTTACCCAATATAGTTAATTTTGGGTCATCTGATCAATTAACTGAGTGATTTTGAGATGCAGGACTTGAAACTTGATATGAGCATTATTGGAGGTACATAATGATCCATGAAAGTAAATTGAAGCATTATAATTCCAATTGTCATTGTAAAAATCCAAACCCTAATTTGAGGCATCAATGTTGAAGAGATTGCTTGACCTAGTCAATACTTGTGTAAGCTTGAACCATTGAAGATTTTTGTGAGAAATATCTTGAGAAAAGAGAGGGAAAATTTTGGGGTGCAATAGATGCTCCTGTTCAATCTTCTTACACTTAAAGAGTTAGATTTGTGGGTCCGCCATTCGTGACTTGAAGGTGGAAGATGATTAAACACTAGAGTGCCCAGAAATTTGCACTCGCTGATGCATGAAGTAATGTGTTAGTTGATTGTGTCGGGAATGGCCTTAAAGATTCCATTTGGAGAAGTGATAAAGAATTTGTCGGAGATAGGCTTACAGATGTCATCTAGAGTGATTGTTGGTAGAAATTGGAAGAAGTATCAGAATAAATCTTTGATCGATTTATACTGAAACAATAGATGTCTTTTGCCTGTTCATGTCTTTTGCCTATTCATAACACCTATGCGACCAAGCTCTCTCTCTCTCTCTATCTATCTATCTCTCTCTCTCTCTCTTAGTGTGTGTATGTCTGTGTGTCTTGATGTGTTCCACAAGTGTACAAAATATATCGGAGTAATACAAAAGATCGTCGAACCACAAAGACCAATAATAAATATACTGTTATCTATTATTTCTATAAAAATCTAAGACGATGGAACTTAATGGAGAGAAATTTAAAACAAGAACTAAAAGAAATTTGTATTGATAATTATATAAAAGCGAGACCAAAATGTGGATCGCGTAGATATGCAACACTCACAACTTAATTTGAATGAACCCTTTATGTTCACTAAATCAGAACTGAACTTTATCCTAAAATTTATACTTTTGTAGTAGCGGTTCAGCGTGTTAGAGTATAAAACTTATGTTTTTGAAAATTAAGTACTTTTAATTAATTAAAAATTCGTTTTGGGTGAAAATAAGTCTAAAGGTGTTATTGGCTTTCGCTCGCATAACACCAGAGTTTAAACTCATAAATGTCTGCTATCGCAACACATTTATTCTTTTAAACTCTGTTTTTTAAAACAATTATTTTTACAAATTAAAATAAGTCTTGTTGTCGCAATTTGATTTAATTTAAAATATGATTTTTTATTTTCTAAGTCAGATACAAGTTCCTCTCTTTCAAAACATAACTGATATCTCTAAATTAACGCTTTCTTAGATATTATTTGCAATTTAAAATACTATAAAAATCAACCCCAAAAACGAATCCCAATTTAACTTATAGTTTCCAACTTAAGTGCGAGCATCGTCTAAACAACGATCCTTGCATTCTGACCTCTAAATAGTTTAGCCCGACAAATTTATAGTATTAAACATAGTTGATCTCGCTGGTTGATCAGAACCTGAAGTGAGCCGATAGATGACATCTTCAAGGCTGGAATCAGTGAGGAGGAAAGGGTGTACGTGCAAGGCACTCTGACGCTCAAGTAAGAAAGAGTTCAAAGAGATACAAGAAAGAGATTAGGATTTTCTAGAATGAACATTGGATACCTGGGCCTCACAAGTGTAGGGATTTATATAGTGCCTTCGGCGCTTGGCCATTGGTTCTTATTTTTAGGCCTAAATATCAAGTTCCTCAAAAATAAATAACTGTCAGGAACAAGTCAAGTCGGGCATAGATGCTCGGAACTAGCCGTTATGACGAGCAGGGAGGTGCTCACAACAAGATGATTCTGGCCATTCCTATATGGTTGTCCTCGTGTGACCGACAGGTCGAGGACCAGCCTGTCTGAGCGTGCAGAAGCGACTGAGCATACCCTGGTGGTTAGCCGACCAGGGCTCCTCGAGTGAGGGGCAGAGGGGATAAAATGTCCTTTATCCTTTATGATTTATTGGGCCTCCCTACACACAGAAGTGGATTGGGCCCTGCTTATCCATTGGGCTCGTCCAGAACAATAGTGATATAAGAACTCATATTAGATAACTTAAATATAATAAACATAAATAGAAAAAAGATATATATATAATAATAATAATAATAATAAAAACAGAACATAAACGACAATAATAATATAGATCTGGTACTGCAAAGATTGGAATTAAACTTTAGAAGATTTATGCCGGCAAGATTGAATATTAAATGATCCAAGAGCTTATAAATTTCTCCAAAATAATAACTTCTAAGGTGATGTGATACGGTGGCAGAACCGACTGTTTAATACTAGTTTTACGTTTGTATTTGCAAATGTCGTGGTAAGCAAGAGTCGCCATCGTCTTTTCTTTTATCCAATAAAGGAAAGGGTGAAAAGAACAGAAAAATACCTTTATCGAGATTTTCTGAGTAAGGGGGTAGATTATGGAAAGGGAAGGTGTTAGCACCCCTTTCCATCTGTGGTTTTGCACGGGCTCTTACGTACTTGCTCATTTTGAAAATTGCTTTCGTGTTTGTGTGTTTTGAAAAGTTTGTTTGTTTTATGCTAACTCTTGTATCAGTCCTTAAGAGTGTTGATAAAGCATTTTTTGAAAAATGTTTTGAAAGTGTAGTGTGAAAAAGATTATTTTTGAGCAAGTACCTAACAGTTATATACCTACTCGAAGAAGGTGTTCTTTTCCTCCTTTCCTTTAGATAGTGCTATCCTACTATTAGTGAGTAGGTAGCCCTATCGTTGGATGTTTGAGGGACAAGCGCGAGTCATCGTTATGGTCATAGAAGGCAACATATAGGGATACCTTAGCAGTTCGAACGGACTGTCATCATATATTCGTAAGCAACATTAAGGGACAAGATTATTTCTCATAGGCAACTCGAGGGACATTGAGGGACTATGATCTTTATGATGACTTTAACCGAGGGTATTTGCTAAGGGTATCCCTATATTTGAGAGACATGACCATTAATTTTCCGAAGGCAACAAGTGAGGTTACCCTAGAGGTGCGAGTGTGCAAATGATTCAGTTCGGTTATTTATCTTGCAATTAAGGTTTTCTATCGTTCATTTTTATTTTTCCATACAATCCTATTAATCTAAGCATTACATAAAATATAGTAGCTGAAGGTAAAGACGGAAATGTAAATCTAGGCTATTACAGAGCTTTGGGGCAGTTACATAATAGTGAAGAGTGCGAAAAAGAAATCCTAAAACTATTACATCCCGTAAGCAAATACATGATAATGAAAAAAAAGCGGGAAAAATAAAGCTACGCTATTACAGTTGAACGCGCCTGTTGCACCTCAAAATTTTCCCTCTCATGTTTTCCAAAGTCTTCCCCCTGCATGGTTGACCAGAAACCCTTGCCTAAGGAAAAAGAAAATTTTTGAGTGGTGCTTTAAGTACCTTTCGATTGGCATTCTGAAAGGCCCTTCGATTGGTACTTTGAAGGAGCCTTTCGATTGGCATTATGGTCAAGGCCTTCGATTGGAATTCTGAAAGACCCTTCGATTGGCATTCTGAAGGAGCATTTCGATTGGCATGGACAAGCACTTCGATTAGCATCGTGTCAAGGCAGCTTCGACAGGCATGTGAACCATGTCCTTTGATTAGCATGAACAAAGCCTTTCGATTGGCCTGTTAACAAAGCCTTTTGATTGGCCTGTTAACAAAGCCATCAAGAGGGCACTCAAAAACATGTCCAGGTACACTGAACATGAGAAAATGGCATGTTTCCCTTGCAAATATGGAAATAATTAAATGCTGATTGTTGATTTAATTCCTGAGTTAAAGGCCAGATTCTTGCCTTTTCTGTTCCTAAAGAGCTGATTCGACCAGAGTGTTTCTGTTCAACTCAAGACCATTCGAAGAAGCATTCAGAAGGACCATTCGAAAGATACATGGGAAGTCCATTCGAAGGAAGCAACTCAAGACCATTCGAAGAAGCATTCAGAAGGCTCATTCGAAAGGTACATGAGAAGTCCATTCGAAGGAGGTAACTCAAGGCCAATCGAAGAGCAGGGCCTGAAGGCATTCGAAATTCAAAAGTGTCCAGGTTCATTCAAGGGACACGAACATTTCAAAAAAGGAAATAATTTAATGTGTCTGATTCTTGTCTCCTGGCTTTAATGGCCTGTTTAATGGTTGTCTCCTGCCGTTACTAGACCCCCCACTCCTATAAATACAAGGGCCAGTGGCACATTTCTAAGGAGGAACAACAACACGAAAAAATACACAACAGGAGAACAAAAAAACATTGGAGAGGTGCTGCCCATACAATCCTTCAAAGGTTGTCAAAATTTTCCAAGCCAAAGCAGTCCTTCAGATCAAAGGTGCCCACGCCCAGAAGCCCTTAGATTGAAAGTGCTCCCATCCAGCCAGTGCCCAAATCGAAGACTCAATCTGCGGGTAAGAAAGGGTAAATTGTCCAACTTTACATTTGCATAACACATTATTACTTGTTGTTACCTTTGATTTGCCATCCTAGACAGGATCGAAAGGCCTGGGTTTGGCGCCCAGGTCATGTTCCTCGTTTGCTAACACTTGCTGCAGACATAGCCTGAAGAGACCCAGCAAGGGCAGGATCGAAGGGCCTGGGGTTCAATACCCAGGTCCTGAGTTTTATTTTGCTAACATACTTTTGCAGGTATAGCATCCCAGATCTAAGGAGACACCTTCTCTGGATCGAAGCTTCCCATAGTCCCCCTGGATCGAAGAAGGCATTTTTCCCAGGATCGAAGGGAACTCCCCTTCCCTGGATCGAAGGCTGTTCATGCCCATTTCCTGGCCCAATCGAAAGGACCATGACCCTCTCTGGATCGAAGCTTCCATTCCCTCCCTGGGTCGAAACTCCCTTTTTTCCCTGGATCGAAGGATCCCCCCTTGTATTTTATTTTTTGTTTTCATTGACATCTTTTTTTTTTAATTTACATTAAAATCAAAAACCACAAAAACATTAGGCTAGTTTTTTTCTATTAAAATTAACTTTGTTAATTAATCTCTTAATTATCTTAACATTTTCTCAAAAAAACTAAAATTAAATAGATTTAGAGCATTTTCCCAAAAATAAAATAAAACAACAAAAATATTTTATCCTTAGAATTTTTAGAGTTTATTTTCAGATTCGCGCGCGTTTATTTTATTGTAACTGCCTACTGGTTTGTAATAACTTAGCTAAGACTTTTACATTTTACTGCTTTATTCCCCCAATTTTGGACATGTAAATAATCCCCCTCCCCGAAGCCTTGTAATAGCGTAGGATTTACAATTCCCGCACTTTAAATTCTTGTACATATATTAACTGTTTAGATGTATGCTAACTAGGCTATGCATGACAAGATTAAACTCTTAACTTAAAATCAACAGTAGCTCACAATGACATGCAAAGATAACATAACTGAAAATTGACACACTTGCACATGCCACTCCTAGGGTACACCTCACTTGGTTGCCTCGAATGTGGTCATTAAGTATAGGATGTTTTAGAGGTCGTCCTTTTGTCCCAAGATCATAAGTTGCCTCGAAACGGTTGCCTCGGAAAAATGATCTAAGACATTAGGGTTACCGCTAAGGCGTCCTAACGTTGCTTTAGTGACCACACGTCCCTTAAACCGAATTGACCCGAAAACTCCAACGACGGTGATACCTACTCCTCAATAGTGGGATAGCACTGTCTAAAGGACATTTGCACAATTTAATTCCTTTTTGAGTAGGTAGAGGTTCTTAAGTACTTGCTCATTTTAAAAACAAAACAAAACTTTTCACACTTACACTTTTCGAACAAAGTTTTCAAAACACTTCATTACACTCTTGAGGACAGAAGCAAGAGTTAAATCGAAGTTTCAAACAAAAAATCTTTTCAAAACCCACAAACACAAAGAAAAGCAAACTTTTGAAAACATAGTTAGCAAGTACCTAAGAGCCCGTGAATAACCACGGATAGAAAGGGTGCTAACACCTTCCCTTTCTATAATCTACCTCCCGAACCCGAGAAACAATCTCGAAAAGGAATTTTTCTGTGCTTTTGTCCTTTCCTTGTTGGATAAAATAAAAGACGATGACGACTCTTGCTTACCACGACATTTTGCGAAAACAAACGCAAACGCGAACTAGCATTAAAAAACAGTCAGTTATATTCCCACCGATCACAGAACTGGAGACTTTGCTGGGGAATCTATAAGTGAGTTGTACCTTAGGACTAGATCACTTGTGTTTTCAATTGTATTGCTTTGTATGCTTTTGATTTTGTGGGCTTGTATCGGAGTTCTATAAATCCTCCACCCGGATTTGGGATACATTCATAGATAGCAATACGTTGTGGAAACTGTGCGGGGTATACCGACACGGTTGAAGCAATAGCTATATTAGTGCGACATATTTGTGAGTAGCGGTAGCCTTTGAGTCAATCAAAGAGAATACGGGGCCGCTGAGTGATGTCACTAAGCACTAATGACCTAGAACCTTACTTGACCATCTTGGCCGTTTTAGGGGTAGTGAGATGACCGACTTTGGTGCAGTCCGAAGTTGGTAGATACTCGATACTACATTCATTGAGGATTGTTTTCTTGGAATATTTTGGTCGCTAGTTCAGTGGCTAAACCAAAACGATGAACATAGAAAACAATCCAATGATATTGAGCTCCTTAGAACCCGGTTACTATTTATAGGACAAGTTTTGAGCCAACTACACTCAAGAGGGTACTTACCTATGAAACCTCATGCAAGCCTGAAATCTAAGGGATCTTATGTGTGACTTGTGTGCCTTCAAACTTGAACTACTTGTTATCTGACAACATGAGTTCCTTGCAGGTTTTGTTTACAGTCCTTATCCAACAATCTGGATTTACTGCAGGGCTTACTTACATCACCTCACACTTGTGCTTAAACGCATAGCATGCACATCATAGCATCATGCCTTAGCATTTCTTTAACCATTTCAAGGATCTCAAGGGTCTGTGATGCAGGTTATGGTAAATCAGATGTCCAGCAAGGGGCAAAAGGGGATTTATTTTCCTCTAGCCAAGGTTGTCTAGAAATCCAAGCATGATAACTTGAGTCAGGGGCTATGACCCACTCGATATGGTGAGCTTGACTCTTGAAGAAGGACTCTCAGCAACATGAAGTTCCTTCAATCAAGCTATAAGATTCAGATTATAACAGTTTCTTGTTTACCCCGCGAGATCCTTGGAAACATTGCATACATATATCATACATATCATTGCATAACAGGTCTCCCAGTACAGGTCTCTTATCTTCTTCGCTGTTTATTTCAGCAATCATCATGTCTGCTGAACCTTCCACTGAACAAGCTATCAAGGCCCTCCAGGCCCAAAATGCCCAATTTCAAGAGTTGGTCATGAGCCTAGCTAAGGGTCAGCAAGACCTGAAGACCCTGATTCTGAAAGAGAGGAAGAAGAAGAAAAAGAGGACCATCCTGTTCAACACTGGACGCAGGTTTGGAAACGGGCTGCAGAACGAAGTTGATCTGACCACCCCATCTGAAGGGAAAGACAGTCCACAAGAAAGGAGGGCTCCTAGCCCTGAAGCCTCCGACAACAAGACGGACTATGATGAAGAATAGTATCCTCCTGCTGAGGATAAGTACAAACAACTGGAAGACCGTTTGAACACTATGGAAATACAGAAGGTGCTCGGTCTGGACTTCGGAGATCTAGGTCTGTCCTCTGGGGTGGTGATTCCCCATAAATTCAAGGCACCTGCTTTTGCCAAGTATGACGGAGCTTCCTGTCCAAAGCTGCACCTCCGATCATATGTGAGGAAGATCCAGCCTTACATTGCTGATAAGAACTTGTGGATCCATTTCTTTCAAGACAGTCTCTCAGGGACTCAGCTTGAATGGTTTTGTCAACTGGAAGGAGCTAACATCCGCAACTGAGAGGACCTTGCTGCTGCTTTTTACAAGCAATACCAGTATAATGCCGACCTTGCTCCCACGCGTACTCAGCTTCAGGGTATGTCTATGGGTACAGGCGAAGGCTTTAAGGACTACGCTCAGAATTGGAGAGATCTTGCTGGAAGAGTCCAACCCCCTCTGTCTGATAGGGAGTTGGTGGACATATTTCTTGGGACTTTGTCTGGTCCCTATTTCAAACACTTGATCGGAAGCTCTTCAGCCGGATTCGCCGAGCTAATACTGACCAGCGAAAGGGTTGAAGCTGGCATCAAAAGTGGGAAGATTCAAGAAGCTACACCTTCTGATGCTCAGAAAAAGCCCTACAATGGGAAGAAAGAGTCCAATGATGTGTATAATCAAAAGGGTCGTCATGACCAGTATGTAGGAGAAATCTTGATCTCTAATCCTACGCCTGCTCAACAAAGACAGGGGCATCAGCGTAAGGAGGTAATGCCTAAAAGACAATTCACTAGGATCAACATGTCACTGGGTCAAGCGCTACAACGCCTGTTGGAGGCAGAGCTGATTACATTAAAGGCTCCTCTCCGAAACCCAAATACTTTTGCTCCTACCTATCATCCCAATGAAAGGTGTGCATACCACTTTGACAGTCCGGGACATGACACAAACAACTGTTGGGCTTTGAAGAACAAGATCCAAGACATGATTGATGCCAAGGAGATCAAGTTTGACCCTCCGGAGACTCCAAACATAATCACTGCTCCTATGACGAATCATTGAAAGCTTTTGTTCATTTGAATTTTCAAGTTGTAATCTCTTTGTTATTCAAACAATTATCTATTAATGCCAAACTTTGTTTCATTAATGCATTGCATATGTTTGTCTTGATTTGATCCAGTCATTTTAATTACATTTAAACTATGCTTTTTACTCACTTTATGACATTCAACTCTTGCTAAAAGTTACAAGCCTTTAGAGGGAGGATGATGAAACAATGCCATAATCTCATACATTATGCTTTTGGACAGACCTTGCTGACGATGTACAGGCGTTTCTTTCAAATCTTAAACACTGGAGTTATAAGGAAGATAATCCCTAGTCAACCCCTTCGAGCCAAAGAAGTAGGAGTTTTCTGTTTTAAACATAAATTGAAACCTTTAATTAAACCTGGGGCAGGGTAGTCTCTCAGTTAATTCAAAAGATGCGCACTGAAGTCGCAAAACTCTCAGTT
Organism: Vicia faba; assembly: GCA_948472305.1. Lineage (NCBI taxonomy): Eukaryota > Viridiplantae > Streptophyta > Magnoliopsida > Fabales > Fabaceae > Vicia > Vicia faba. The sequence goes on from OX451736.1 coordinate 596,346,638, forward strand.
CATAATACAACGAACGACATCAAAAGAATTCCTCTGGAATCAAAAGACAGTGGTGGGTCCTTGTCTCATAGGCAGTCAATCTCTCTTAAAAAATATAAAAAAAAACCACTGAGCCAAAACCTATAAAGGAAGCTTAAGAAAGCTGGGGCATCCCGCTGACTGTAATCTCGAAAACAGGAACAGTCAGGCAAAAGTTAGGGATAACAAATCAAAAGAACGAGGCTGCTAAAAATCCTCAACAACATGAAAAATGTTGCAAAAATGACTGCCTTCCAACAAATTCAACTTGTGTGAACCATCACCAAAAATGTCGTTCCAAACTCATTTGGAGTTCAAATGCACAATTAACTGAGTTTAGGATTAAAGAACATCACGAAGAACGGGTGGGTACAAATATACTTTGAGCCTTTATCCTTTGTTTCTTAAACTATGAACCAAGCCACATTACAACCCTTCAAAAGTCCTAACTGAAGCATGGGTTAGTTCGAAAGCATACTGTTACAAAAGGTATCCTGACTCTTGTAAGGCTTTGCCCTAAATCTTGTGTTGAATTTGTCTTAAAAAAAAGGTTTTCTGCTAAAAAACGCATTTTTCAAAACTTCGAGACAAGCATAAACTTTGCAGTATTTGAATATCACTGTTTGCATTTGGCTATTTGTTTGACAGCGGAGAAATTCACACAACGAATATCCGATGAACGAAAGCCCTCTCAGTGAACAAAATCACTTAAAAAAGAATGACACTTCCATTGACAAATCTCCTTCCAATCAAGGGGAATGGCATGATCATTGTCCATCACCTGGGGCAGTCCAGTCAAGATTTCAAGAAATCTCTGAAGAAGTGCAGAGTAACCAGGGGCAAGTCTCCATCTCCGTCACTTGGGGCATTGAACATCAATCTCAGTGAAGGGTTACGTACAATTAAACATTTTTCTAGCAATGTCACAAACACTTGCTACTAGGGGCAATGACGAATCTCCCCAAAATCCTTCTCATAGGATGACATCCCAGCAAGGGTTTAATCTTTGAAAACCTTTCCCCAGCTGAATCAACCTCAAGAATCCTCGAGGACGTCCCTCAACGAAGATGTCACCTCTCTAGCGGACTGACGACAAGGTTTATTTCCCCAACAACACACAGGATTCCCCAGCTTGAGTTTGCCTCTCCGACTACTACAAATCAAAGGACCACAACTCCTCTTCCCAAGTAGACTACTCTACAATCCCCAGCAAGTTACTGCAAAACCTGGACCCGACCAGATATCAGTTCAACTTCGACTCCCCAGTAGAGCAGCGGACGACTAAGACTCCTAAACTCTTTTCCCAAGCAGAAATAAGCATACTCCCCACAGAGTTTTCAATATCCCCCAGCGGAGTTCTCCTCAAACAACAAAGCAGGGATCCCCGGTGGAAACATCTTGAGCAAAGTCCAAGACAAAATTACACTTCAACAATATTCATAACATATGCATACAAAATACATATGACACAAATCTCATTTTATTTTGAGAACATCATTACACAATGCATACATCATGACAATGCATACATAATGACATTGCATACAACTAACTCTTTACCTTTTCAGGAAAGATCAATCAACAGGCAAAGATCATCATCTTCTGAGGCTCCTCCTAGAGACAGTTCAGATGCGACCCAGATATGGCTGACATTCTGATACTTATTCCAGATTCCTTTTAGAGATAGTTCAGATGCGATCCAGATATGGCTGATATTATGATACTTATTCCAGATTCCTTCTAGAGACAGTTCAGATGCGATCCAGATATGGCTGACATTCTGATACTTATTCTAGATTCCTTCTAGAGACAGTTCAGATGCGATCCAGATATGGCTGACATTCTGATACTTATTCCAGACTCCTTCTAGAGATAGTTCAGATGCGACCCAGATATGGCTGACATTCTGACACTTATTCCAGAATCCTTCTAGAGACAGTTCAGATGCGATCCAGATATGGCTAACGTTTTGATACTTATTCCAGATCCCTTCTAGAGACAGTTCAGATGCGATCCAGATATGCCTGACATTCTGATACTTATTCCAGATTCGCTCATTCAAATTACAGTCCAGATACGATCCAGATTCGGATGTCATTCTGTCACTCATTCAAATTACAGTCCAGATACGATCCAGATTCGGATGTCATTCTGTCACACATTCAAATTATAGTCCAGATACGATCCAGATTCGGATGTCATTCTGTCACCCATTCAAATTACAGTCCAGATACGATCCAGATTCGGATGTCATTCTGTCACTCATTCAAATACATTTCAGATACGCTCCAGATGCAGACGCAATTTTGACAATCATCCAGACTCAACTCTATTTTCCAGCAGCTCCGGGATTTATTTTCCCAGCTAACACATCACACTTCCCTACGTCATAGTGTGGACGAGTACTATAACCTCAACGGTATACTCCTTTGAGCATGAGTCAGTTCCTAGACCTTGATGTTTTTCCTCCGTCATAGTGTGGACAAGTTCTATAACCTCAACGGTATACTCCATTGAGCACGAGTCAGTTCCTAGATCTTGATGAAGATGCTTCCCCCCAATTGAATTATGGACAGGTTCTTAAAACTCAGCTGAAGCATTCCCTCAGTTGAAGTACAGGCAGGTTCCTAAATCTCAACAAAGTTATACTTCCCCAGTGGAATCTTCTACAACAACAGGTATGCAAGTTCTCGCTAAGGAATCTCTTATGCGATCGACACTCCTGCAGATGGCATCTATAAGCCCATCCTCCTACCAACAATCTCCAAATGGCATCTGTAAGCCCATTCCCGACGTCACAATGCTGATACTACACCATGCGAGTGCAAATTTCTGGGCACTCTAGTGTTCAATTATCTTCCACCTTCGGATCACGAAAGGCTCGAAAGCCAATCTATATCCTCAGGTTTAAGAAAATTGAACAGGGGCAACTGTTGCACCTCAAAATTTTCCCTCTCATGTTTTCCAAAGTCTTCCCCCTGCATGGTTGACCAGAAACCCTTGCCTAAGGAAAAAGAAAATTTTTGAGTGGTGCTTTAAGTACCTTTCGATTGGCATTCTGAAAGGCCATTCGATTGGTACTTTGAAGGAGCCTTTCGATTGGCATTATGGTCAAGGCCTTCGATTGGCATTCTGAAAGACCCTTCGATTGGCATTCTGAAGGAGCATTTCGATTGGCATGGACAAGCAATTCGATTAGCATTGTGTCAAGGCAGCTTCGACAGGCATGTGAACCATGTCCTTTGATTAGCATGAACAACACCTTTCGATTGACCTGTTAACAAAGCCTTTCGATTGGCCTGTTAATAAAGCCATCAAAAGGGCACTCAAAAACATGTCCAGGTACACTGAACATGAGAAAATGACATGTTTCCCTTGCAAATATGGAAATAATTAAATGCTGATTATGGATTTAATTCCTGAGTTAAAGGCCAGATTCTTGCCTTTTCTGTTCCTAAAGAGCTGATTCGACCAGAGTGTTTCTGTTCAACTCAAGACCATTCAAAGAAGCATTCAGAAGGCCCATTCGAAAGATACATGGGAAGTCCATTCGAAGGAAGCAACTCAAGACCATTCGAAGAAGCATTCAGAAGGCTCATTCGAAAGGTACATGAAAAGTCCATTCGAAGGAGGCAACTCAAGGCCAATCGAAGAGCAGGGCCTAAAGGCATTCGAAATTCAAAAGTGTCCAGGTTCATTCAAGGGACACGAACATTTCAAAAAAGGAAATAATTTAATGTGTCTGATTCTTGTCTCCTGGATTTAATGGCCTGTTTAATGGCTGTCTCCTGCCGTTACTAGACCCCCCACTCCTATAAATACAAGGGCCAGTGGCATATTCCCAAAGGAGGAACAACAACACGAAAAAATACACAACAAGAGAACAAAAAAACATTGGAGAGGCGCTGCCCATACAATCCTTCAAAGGTTGTCAAAATTTTCCAAGCCAAAGCAGTCCTTCAGATCAAAGGTGTCCACGCCCAGAAGCCCTTAGATTGAAAGGGCTCCCATCCAGCTAGTGCCCAAATTGAAGACTCAATCTGCAGGTAAGAAAGGGTAAATTGTCCAACTTTACATTTGCATAACACATTATTACTTGTTGTTACCTTTGATTTGCCATCCTAGACAGGATTGAAAGGCTTGGGTTTGACGCCCAGGTCATGTTCCTCGTTTGCTAACACTTGCTGCAGACATAGCCTGAAGAGACCCAGCAAGGGTAGGATCGAAGGGCCTGGGGTTCAATACCCAGGTCCTAAGTTTTATTTTGCTAACATACTTTTGCAGGTATAGCATCCCAGATCGAAGGAGAAACCTTCTCTGGATCGAAGCTTCCCATAGTCCCCCTGGATCGAAGAAGGCATTTTTCCCAGGATCGAAGGGAACCCCCCTTCCCTGGATTGAAGGCTGTTCATGCCCATTTCCTGGCCCATTCGAAAGTACCATGACCCTCTCTTGATCGAAGCTTCCATTCCCTCCCTGGGTCGAAACTCCCTTTTTTTCCCTGGATCGAAGGATCCCCCCCTTGTATTTTATTTTTTGTTTTCATTGACATCTTTTTATTTTTTTTTTTTAATTTACATTAAAATCAAAAACCACAAAAACATTAGGCTAGTTTTTTTCTATTAAATTAACTTTGTTAATTAATCTCTTAATTATATTAACATTTTCTCAAAAAAACTAAAATTAAATAGATTTAGAGCATTTTCCCAAAAATAAAATAAAACAACAAAAAGATTTTATCCTTAGAATTTTTAGAGTTTATTTTCAGATTCGCGCGCGTTTATTTTATTGTAACTGCCTACTGGTTTGTAATAACTTAGCTAAGACTTTTACATTTTACTGCTTTATTCCCCCAATTTTGGACATGTAAATAATCCCCCTCCCCGAAGCCTTGTAATAGCGTAGGATTTACAATTCCCGCACTTTAAATTCCTGTACATATATTAACTGTTTAGATGTATACTAACTAGGCTATGCATGACAAGATTAAACTCTTAACTTAAAATTAACAGTAGCTCACCATGACATGCAAAGATAACATAACTGAAAATTGACACACTTGCACATGCCACTCCTAGGGCACACCTCACTTGGTTGCCTCGAATATGGTCATTAAGTATAGGATGTTTTAGAGGTCATCCTTTTGTCCCAAGATCATAAGTTGCCTCGAAACGGTTGCCTCGGAAAAATGATCTAAGACATTAGGGTTACCGCTAAGGCGTCCTAACGTTGCTTTAGTGACCACACGTCCCTTAAACCGAATTGACCTGAAAACTCCAACGGTGGTGCTACCTACTCCTCAATAGTGGGATAACACTGTCTAAATGACATTTGCACAGTTTAATTCCTTTTTGAGTAGGTAGAGGTTCTAAAGCACTTGCTCATTTTAAAAATAAAACAAAACTTTTCACACTTACACTTTTCGAACAAAGTTTTCAAAACACTTCATTACACTCTTGAGGACAGAAGCAAGAGTTAAATCGAAGTTTCAAACAAAAACTCTTTTCAAAACCCACAAACACAAAGAAAAGCAAACTTTTTAAAACATAGTGAGCAAGTACCTAAGAGCCCGTGGATAACCACTGATAGAAAGGGTGCTAACACCTTCCCTTTCTATAATTTACCTTCCGAACCCGAGAAACAATCTCGAAAAGGAATTTTTATGTGCTTTTGTCATTTCCTTGTTGGATAAAATAAAATACGGTGGCGACTCTTTCTTACCGCGACATTTTGCGAAAACAAACGCAAACGCGAACCAGCATTAAAAAACAGTCAGTTCTATTCCCACCGATCACAGAACTGGAGACTCTGCTGGGGAATCTATAAGTGAGGTGTACCTTAGGACTAGATCACTTGTGTTTTCAATTGTATTGCTTTGTAAAAGGATACATAGAATGGAAGAAAACCAAAACCAATAGGGGTGGATGTTGAACCCACGCCCTTAGCCTCCTCAGGATGCCTGCCTTGCCATGAGCCATGCATTGGTTGTTATTCTGTTTTGGCCTCAGCGTTTTGTAATAAACCTGCATGAGACCATTAGATGGTCCAAACCTGTAGTGTTGAATCTCATGAACACATTAAATAAATTAGTATACCATGAAATACAAAGAAAATAAATATATGAAATTTTGTAATGTTAAAACCGATATGACATGTATGAATGCTTATACACCCTTTTTATCATGGAGATGGGGGTTTGTAATAAGGATTTCAAGACTTCTAGGGTTCTTGAAAGGATTTGATATTTTGACAACGTTGTGGCAAAGGTTTTTTTTTGTCGTGTCCTGTTTGTGTGAAAAGAATGAGATTATATAATGGAAATTATAGCAAAGATATGAGCTTTGAATATGCAATTGGGCCTCCAATAACCACAAGCAATAGTGCAAATTTTTATTCACTTGAGTCTGGCACGTTCCAGGCTAAATCGCAGGGACTTAAGTACAATTTTTGAAGTTGAAATGTTAAAACAAAATGTATCTGACATCGAGAAAAACTCCTGTCCGAAAATGGGCTCAATCGGATAAATGGTGAATTAGTTATGAATTTTTGAAGTTTCTCCTCAAACAAACTTATTTTGGGCTCCAGTGTCAACTCTGACACGTTCTTCAATAAAAAACTGGTACTGATAAGGGTAGAACCCGGTCTCGACTTTGGAAGAAAAGTTGTAGATCTCTGAGTCAGTGACTTTGTGTGAAAAGATGGGCCCGATCCGATAAAAATTGACCGAGTTATGAATTTTTGAAGTTTCAATCCAAATAAAATAGTAATCAACATTCAGGATTTTCAGCGCGTCACGCGCACTCTGGACAAAAAATGAAGGCCTTTTGGATACCGTTCTGTTGTACCCCAAAATTTGCCCTCCCATATTTCTCAAAACATTGCAAGAAAAATCTCCAAAGTAGCTCAAGGTTGCTCAAGGATTGACCAGACAAGCTCTCTCCTAAGCTCTCCCATAAATCAATATTCTTGCATCCATTGAATGAAATAACTGCATATTCTTAACCCTCACATCATTTGCAAGCTTTTCATAATAACCAATTGCATTTATCTGACTTATATAGAGAACCACCATTGCTAGGGTTTGGTTCGTGTTTTTTGGTTTTTTTTGTTTCTGGAAAAATTGGCCATGATAATGGCTATGGTTGTGATCAGCAGGTTGAGACGAACACAACCATACTCTTAGAAGCTGTTTTCATGGTGTGATACGGTGGGAGAACTGACTAAGGTTTTGCGTTTGTTTTCGCAAATGTTTCGGTTGAGCAAGAGTCGCCACCGACTTTTTATTTTATCCTAAGGAAAGGTTAAAAAGCACAGCAAAAACCTTTGAGATGTTTTCTTGGGTTCGGGGAGTAGATTATAGAAAGGGAAGGTATTAGCACCCTTTCTATCCATGGTTATCCATGGGCTCTTAGTTACTTGCTTAGATCAACTTGCCTTAATTTTCAATTGTTTGAAATGGTGCTTTGTGTGTGGATTTTGAAAATGTTTTGAAAAGAAACCAATGTGGTGGCAACCTTTGTAATGATCCATGTTGGGATGTATACAAAGGTGTATGTTTTTTGAAAAGGTTTTCAATGTTTTTTGAAAGTTGTTTTGAAAGTGTAGTGATGTGTGGTTTGAAAAAAATAGGCAAGTGTTTTTGCAAGTTTGATTCAAGTAACTAAGAGTTTGTCTACTCCTAAATTTCTCAAAGATTTCTCCTATGTTTTTAACCCTTTTAACAATTTTGTTCCACCATTGTATTTGGTGGACAATCTTGTGTTAGGATGTGAACGGGACGGGCGCGGGTCATGGTTTAGACCATAATTGCAATGGTGCCAAGTATCTTTGGGAAATTTTTCCTTGGAGGGACTTGATCATTTTTTAGGCAAACTTTCGAAAGCGTCATCGAGGGACTATGATCATTTGAATTGTTTTGTTTTGCCCAAAGAGACCTAACATGCAATATGGCCCATTTATTGAAGGCAACAAGTGGAATACCCTAGGGGTGCAAGTGTGATTAGTGTTGTCCATTTTCATGCTTGTTTATCTTGAATTTAGGTCAAACTATTTTGGTTAATTGATTTGCATACAAACCCTAATTCTAACATGGCATAATTAGAAAGCTTTAAAGTGCGAAAAATAAAGTTCCTAAGTTATTACAACACAATATATGGGAAGGGGGGTACAAATGTTCAAATGAGGGTATTTTGACAAGAATTAAAACCCTAGACTATTACATCAAACTTGGAATTTTGCAAGGTATTTATTTACACAATATTCAAATAAAAATAAGATAAATATGCAAAAATGCAAAAAAAAGGTTTTTCATATGTATGTAAAAGTATTTATCATGTATCAAATAAGCAAAAATAAAATTAATTAATTTTTGGTATTTTTAAGCATTTAGGATAAAAACCCTAATTTTTACAAATAAAAGTATTTATTGTATGATATATGCAATATTTATTAATTATTTACAAAAAATAAATAAATGAGAAGTATATTTGTCAAAAAGGTATTTTTAATGTTAAATATTAATAAAAATAAAAATGTATATATTTTGGTATTTTTATCCTAAATATCCTAATAAATATGTAAATATTTATATTATATGATAAATATATTAAATATGTACAAAAATAAAATATTTAATATTTACAAAAAAAGTATATTTTCATAAAATATTTTCAAAAGATAAAATAAAATGAAAATCAGAAAATAAAATGTATTGGTATTAATTTTAGTATTTTTTTAAATAAAAGATATTATGTATTATTTATGTACAAACATCAATTTAAACAAATAAATGCCTAATAAATACAAAAATGGTGTGAAAAATATTTTTTATATTTTTAATATTATGAGAAAAAATAAATAAGTCAGAAATAAAAAGAAAAGTCAAGAAAATGTTTCAAATAAGCACAATGGGCCAAGGGGGTTCAAAAGTAAACATAGGGTGCAAATAAGAAAAATGAAACAGGCCCAGCCCAAAGGCAAGCTTCTTCAACCTCCAGCCATCTCTGTTTGAAAACGCGCGCCTCTTTGCTTCCACAACAAGAACCTGATTCTTTGACTTTTAATGAAAACTCACAACACAAAAAATGTAAAGCATCATCTCACGAGTTCATACATATAAAGAACATGATTTAACTCTAAAAAATAAGAGAGAATTTCTTCTCCCCCAATTCCTGACCTAATTTTTATTCAATGTTCAGACTTAAAATTCTCTAAGCACACATAACATAAATGAAAACTAATGATATGGGCATGTTCAGGGCTATGAATGTGACATAATTTCTTCACAAATCTAAACCTAACTATGCCTGGATAGAGAGATAAGAGTTCATGAACTTACCTGTTCAGTTGGAAACGTGTCTGGCAATGGAGGAGTTTTCAGGGCAAGATAATGATTTGTATAGCTTGCTTGATGTCCAGGGATGTTATTCCAAGCTTTAGTTTGCTTTGAAACCAAGTGAATCGTGTTATGGCACTTCAATTGCAAAACAGAAAAATGAAAATGGTGATGTTGGTTAGGAGTGTTACAGTCTGCTTCTAATGCTTTGGACAGTTTGTATGGATGGTAAGGAAAGTGTTTGAAGTGGTTTTGGCCAAGATGCACGATGGAAATGAGCTAGCCAAGTCCAAGTGCAGAATGACCTGTTTTTGTGCAGTTTAATGGTGATTCTGTGTTTGAGAAAGCAATGGAGATGATTGGCTCGTGTTTCAGGTCAGGGTGGTTGTTTAGAATGTGTTTAACAATTTTGCTTAAGTTGGTCTTGGCAGAAATGAGAGTTGGTGTCTAGTTTGCAAGCTTTCTTCTCTCTTAAGCAACAAAGTATCAAGTTGTGTTCTAGACTGATGCAGGCCCCCAATCTATGTTGCAACCTTTCCCCTTGATCAGTGTGTTTTGCTTCTGAACTTGTACCCAAAGATATGGCCTTGTACTTCTTGATTTGCAACTTTGACATAAAGTTCATCTTTTCTAAAATGGATAATTTGCTTTTTCTATTTAAGGGTTAAACTTCCATGTAATGCTTAAACACATAATGCAAGGCTTGAACACAAGGGGTTTGCATTAAATTATTGAGTGTGAATGAGATAAGGACCTGTAATCTAGCTTAAGGCATGCTGAGTTCAAAAATGCAAGGTTATGGACATGTAACTTGGTCATGAACAAAGTGAGTTTTTCCCATCTTGCCAAATTTGATTCTCCCTAACCATGAGGTTGTTTGATGAGTTCTTGGACATTTTGGAAATCTTGGAATGTGTACTACAATCCATCTTTGTAATGCAAATTAAAATTCCAAGTGGAAGTATGTGAAAAGTGGTCTTGAAGTTAGGCAAAAACCTTGCCTAAAATAGGTCAAAATTTCTCTAAGTTAAGAATGGTTTGGTACCCTTGTTCCAAAAATTGTAACTTGAGCTACAAGCTTCTTTTGAGGAAACTTTGTGAATCAAAGTTGTAGATTTTGCAATGGGCTACAACTTTCATGTTTTGACTTTTCCTTGAATCCAAATGCATCTTAATGAGAAAGTGGGACAAAGTTAGGAAAAAATTAGGGTTTTTCATAACTTAGAAAAATTCTAAGTTATGAAAAATCTTCATTTCAAACCCTAATTTGCAATTCTTGATTTCTTGATGAAAAAGTTTCATGATTTGGCATGTTTTGATGAAAATTGAATCTTGACACTTGATTTTGACCAAAAAGTCAAAGTTTGACTTTTCAGTGTACAGTCAAAATTGATCAATTGACTGGGAAATTCAACTGTCAATCTTGTGCATTTGGGATCTTTTGGACTTGTTGGGTATGTCAAGACAATTCCATGGGGTCCTTGAGTCCATATGTGAGCTTGGTTTGCCATTGGCTAGGTCAAACAGTCAAAAATTGCCTTTGTGCAGTCAAAACCCTAAAAATGACCATTTTGCCGTTTTGGTGATCTGATCAAATTTCTTGTGGGATTGTGATCTAAACTTGATCAAATGGTACATATGAGTTCATAATGTTGATATGGGTCAATTTTCATGAGATTTGACTGTCAATTGGCCACAGTTGACTTGTTCCCCAATACAGCTGATTTCTAGGTCAACTGTCCAATTGATTGGGCAAAGGTTGGAATCAAAGCTTGAAACTTGGTATGGATAAGCTTGGGAGTCCAACATGAAGCATGAAAGTCATCTTAGGCATTTTAGGTCAAAATATCTTTGTGCAAACACAAACCCTAATTTGGGTCAACAGGGCTAGGAGAAGTCTTGTAGAGGAAACCCTAACTGGATCTTGAGCTCCAAGGGCCTTGTGATGAGAAAATGTTGAGAGAATGGGAGGGAAAATTTTGGGGTACAACAGTTGCCCCTGTTCAATCTTCTTGAACCTGAAAAGTTAGATTGGCAAGTTTGCCTTTCGTGACTCGAGGGTAAAAGGAGATTGGACACTAGAGTGCCCGGAAATTTGCACTCGCATGTTGGAGTATCAGCAAATGTGATGTCGGGAATGGGCTTATAGATGCCATTTGGAGAGATGGTGGATAGGGAGGTGGGCTTATAGATGCCATCTGAAAGCGTGACAGAAACTTGTCGGGAATGGGCTTATAGATGCCATTTGGAAGTGTTGATCACATAAGAGATTCCTTAGCGAGAACTTATGCACTTTGAGAAAGACTGATGTTTTCCTGGCTTGTTACAGGTGTTGATCTTCAATCTCTTCATGCAGACATGCCCTGGCTAGATACAGGTGTCGAGTCTACAATCGGTTGCTCACAGATGTGCCCTGGCTGGATACAGGAATCGAATCTGGAATTAGTCGTCAACAGATATGCCCTGGCTGGATACAGGAATCGAATCTTCAAACTCTTCAGATGTGCCCTGGCTGGATACAGGAATCGAATCTGGAAACTGATTACTCACAGATGTGCCCTGGCTAGATATAGGTATCGAATCTGGAATTGTCGTCTATAGATATGCCCTGGCTGGATACAGGAATCGAATCTGGAATTAGTCGTCAACAGATATGCCCTGGCTGGATACATGTATCGAATCTGGAAACTCTTCAGATGTGCCCTGGCTGGATACAGGAATCGAATCTGGAAACTCTTCAGATGTGCCCTGGCTGGATACAGGAATCGAATCTGGAAACTGATCGTCAACAGATATGCCCTGGCTGGATACAGGTATCGATCTGGAAACTCTTCAGATATGCCCTGGCTGGATACAGGAATCGAATCTGGAAACTGATCACTCACAGATGTGCCCTGGCTAGATACAGGAATCGAATCTGGAATTGTGACAGTTGAAGGTAGTCATCTTTTGGATTGTCTTTTTCCCTAAAAAGGCAAAACATCAGTTGTATGCAATGTCATGATGTATGAAATGCATGATGTCATGATGTTCCAAATGAGATAGTGTTGTATGCACTTTATCATGTATGTAAGCAAGATGTATGAAATGTGAAATGTTTATGAATGTATTTTCGTCTAGGAAAATAAATCCTTGACGATCGGTCGGGGAATTAAATCCTGGGCTGATGTTGAAGAGTAGAGTTCTTCGTTTCCGCTAGGGATGATGGTTGTGAGAGTACACCGGTAGGAGAAGATAACTCCGTTGGGGAATAAACTTGTTGGAGAGATTACCCTGAGGGGAATTGCTCTGTGGGAAGAGATACTTCGCTGAAGTTTTGATGAGAGCTCCGCTGAGGATTTCAATGATGGACTCCGTTGGGGATAACCATGATAAACTCCGCTGGGGATTGTGTTGATAAGTTATGTTGGGGAACTTTGATGAAATCCGCTGGGGATTGGAAGAACTTCGCCGAGGGCGATCTCCCGTGGTAATTAGCTGAGGATAACCCAGTTATAAGCCCTTGTGAGGAATAACTTTTAAATAAAGCCCGGGAGAGACGTCCGTACTCTACAGGGGATAAGCCTCCAGAATCTACTGGGGATAAGCTTCAAGACCTGCTGGGGATATGGATTCCAGTTTTCCTGGGGAGACTTTCGGACTGTACTGAAAAAAATGGTTCCACTGGGGTGCCTGTATTCCGCCGGGGAACAATCTTAGATCAAGACTGTCGGGGATGCTTGCTGAGGAATGCCTATACTCCGCTGGGGAATATTGATATCTTCCGGGGATACCCAACTTCCTTTAGGCTGACCGTAGACTAACTCTGCTGGAGGAGAGTATTGCTGACTTGCTAGGGGAACAGGGTGCCTATTGTAGGGCTGATGATAGACTAACTCTTCCTGGGGAGAGTATTGCTGAATCTTGTCTCACTTTGTGGGGAGTTGAGGTAACTTGGTCACATTCTTCAGTTGAACCTACCTTGGTACCTTGGCGGACAGAGCAACTAGACTGCCGGGACAATTCTTCATTGCCCCTGTTTCTGATGTCACCTGTAATCAGTCCTTTGTTTCACATGCACGTATTTATGAATTAGCAATTTAATGTCAAATGCATATATCAAAAATGAACATTGGACGTTCTTCGCAAGACAAAACAGAAAAAGGAAAAACAATTGGTAATTTGTTTGGAAAACTGAATTTGTATTGATTTTGAAATTTGCCTGTAAATAGGCGTTTTTTGTACAAGAGGCCGACGTCCTAGTAAGAGAACGCCGCCGAATAACATAAAGTTTATACAATTTTGAAAAGGAAACAAAACAGCTATGTGAACAATATTCCCACTGGGTTCCAACTCTGCTATTGCCTTTATGTCTTCAAGCGTCTCATCACTTTGCTGCTTAGTTGAAGATGAAGCTGATTGATCGATGCCGAAGTCTGAGTCCGATAGTTGATGCCGAATTCTGGATGCAAGGTGATCCAATGAGACATAGTGTTACGCTTTATCCCTAACTTTTGCCTGGACCTCCCTTTCGGGTTTTCAGTCCACCAGGATACCCATTTTTGCCCAAGCCGCCTTTTCAGGTTTTCGACTTGCCGGGTGTACAAATTCTTTTCATTTTCATCCCTTATTTTTGCCCGAACCCTTTTGGTTCACCGAGAAGCCCTTATTTTTGCCTAGGTATGTCAACCTAGCGGGTCTTTTATTCATGCGTAGTATCTTTTTACTATGTCTGCATTGGCGGGGTGAGGAAGGTCGTCACCATCCATGGTGGTTAGAATCATGGCTCCTCCTGAGAACACATGTTTAACCACAAATGGCCCTTCGTACGTAGGGGTCCATTTTCCCCTGGGATCACTTTGAGGAAGGATGATGCGTTTGATTACCAGGTCCCCAACTTGATACTCTTGTGGTCTGACCTTCTTGTTAAATGCCCTGATCATTCATTTTTGGTACGTCTGACCATGACAGATAGCAGTGAGTCTCTTTTCGTCGATTAGGTTTAATTGATCAAGTCGAGTCTGGATCCAGTCATCTTCACTCAAGTCTTCATCCTTCATTATCCGGAGAGAGGGTATCTGGACTTAATTTGGCAAGACTGCCTCCATGCCATAGACCAAGGAAAAAGGAGTTGCCCCAGTTGACGTCCTTGCTGAGGTACGGTACCCATGAAGAGCAAATGGTAAAATTTCGTGCCAATCTTTATAGGTCACTGTCATCTTCTGCACAATCTTTTTGATATTCTTATTAGCTGCCTCTACAGCCCCATTCATCTTCGGCCGATAAGGAGAAGACTTGTGGTGCTGTATCTTGAATTGCTCGCAGAGCTCAGTGATCATCTTGTTGTTAAGATTGGTACCATTGTCCGTAATAATTCTTTCCGGGACGCCGTACCGACAAATCAGGTTATGCCGAATGAAACGTGCAACGACGCTTTTGGTTACGGTGGCATAGGAAGCTGCTTCCACCCACTTCGTGAAGTAATCAATCGCTACCAAGATGAAGCGATGCCCGTTGGATGCCGTCGGTCGGATCTCGCCGATCATATCAATGCCCCACATTGCAAAAGGCCAAGGTGCCGTCAGGATGTTCAGAGGAACCGGAGGGATGTGCACCTTATCAGCATAGATCTGGCATTTATGACAAGTTCGAGAATGTTGGTAACAGTCGGCTTCCATTGTGGACCAGAAATATCCTGCCCGAAGGATTTTCTTTGCCATGGTATGTCCACTGGAATGTGTTCCGAATGTACCTTCATGCAGTTTTACCATGATCTTCTCTGCTTCAGTCTTATCCACACAACGCAGTAAAGTTGAATCATGGTTTCGTTTGTAGAGAATGTCGTTGCTGAGGAAGAATTTTGCCGCAAACCTTCTCAGGAACTTCTTGTCATTGACCGATGCGCCTTCGGGGTATTCTTGAGCTTCCAAATATCTCTTCACCTCATGATACCAGGGTTTTTCGGTTACCTCTTCGGCCTCAAGATCGCAGCAGTATGCAGGTTCGTCCAACTTCCAGATAATGATCCGGGGAGCCTCGTTGTCCCATTTGACTTTGAACATTGAAGACATCGTAGCTAGTGCGTCCGCTAACTGATTCTCCTCTCTTGGGAAGTGTTCAAAAGTTATCTCTTCAAAGTGGGGAAGCAAAGTCAACACATACTCCTTGTAAGGAATAAGATTTGGGTGTTTCGTATCCCACTCGCCTTTGATCTGATTGATCACGAGAGCGGAATCTCCGAAGACACTCAGAAACTTGATCCTTAAGTCAATTGCAGCTTGAAGACCCATAATACATGCCTCATATTCTGCCTTGTTGTTGGTGCAGTTGAAACACAGCCGGGCGGTGAGTGGAGTATGAGTACCTTTAGGGGATATGATCACAGCGCCGATGCCGTTACCCAAAGTGTTTGAGGCTCCGTCAAAATGCATAGACCATCGGGATCCTTCCTCAGGTCCTTCATCCGGTCCAGGTACTTCACAATCAGTTACTACCATGATATCTTCATCTGGAAATTCAAAGGTCAATGATTGGTAATCGTCCACAGGTTGGTGTGCCAAATGGTCTGCCAATACACTCCCCTTGATTGCTTTTTGAGTTGTGTATTGGATGTCATATTCCGTCAAGATCATTTGCCATCTTGCTATTCTTCCAGACAGAGCAGGCTTTTCGAATATGTACTTGATTGGATCCATTTTTGAAATCAACAGAGTAGTGTGAGTCAGCATATACTGTCTCAGCCGGCGAGCAGCCCATACCAGAGCGCAGCAAGTTTTCTCGAGCAGTGAGTACCGAGTCTCACAGTCGGTAAACTTTTTGCTCAGGTAATAAATAACGTGCTCTTTTCGGCCAGACTCGTCATGCTGCCCCAGCACACACCCCATTGAGTTGTCAAGTACCGTCAAGTATAGTATTAGAGGTATCCCTTCAACCGGAGGCATAAGAATGGGTGGTTATTGGAGATACTCTTTTATCTTTTCGAAAGCGGCCTGACATTCATCGTTCCAACGGACCACTTGATCTTTCTTCAGCAATTTGAAGATTGGCTCACAGGTAGCAGTTAGATGTGAGATGAATCGGGCAATGTAATTCAGTCGTCCTAGAAAGCATTTGACTTCTTTCTCTGTCTTGGGAGTCGGCATCTCTTGTATGGCTTTCACCTTGGCAGGGTCCACTTGAATACCTTTATCGCTTACAATGAAACCTATCAATTTTCCAGATCTCACCCCAAAGGTGTATTTGTTTGGGTTCAACCTCAGCTTGTACAACTTCAGTCGGTCAAACAGCTTCCGCAGATGGTCAAGGTGTTCCTCCTTAGTTTGGGACCTTGCAATCATATCATCGACGTATACTTCTATCTCATGGTGGATCATGTCATGAAATAAAGCAACCATGGCACGTTGGTAGGTTGCCCCAGCATTTTTCAACCCGAATGGCATGACCTTGTAGCAGAAGGTGCCCCACTGAGTAACAAAGGTAGTCTTTTCCATATCTTCAGGAGCCATCTTGATCTGATTATACCCTGAAAAACCATCCATGAAGGAGAACACCTTGTGTTGATCCGTATTGTCAACAAGAACGTCGATGTGAGGCAGAGGGAAATCATCCTTAGGGCTGGCCCTGTTCAAATCCCTGTAGTCAACACACATTCTGACTTTACCATCTTTCTTTGGCACTGGAACCATGTTGGCCACCCACTGAGGATAAGAAGTCACTGCTAGAAACCCGGCATCAAATTGTTTCATAACCTCAGCTTTGATTTTCTCGGACATCTCTGGGCGCATGCGGCGGACCTTCTGTTTTACCGGAGGGCAGTCTTCCTTGGTAGGCAGGTGATGAACTACAATGTCGGCATCCAAACCGGGCATGTCTTCGTAAGACCAAGCAAAGATTTCCATGTATTCATGCAGCATCTGGATCAATCGTTGTTTCACGCTGAGCTCTAGATTGGCACCAATCTTGACTTCTTTTCTATCTGTCTCAGTACCCAGGTTTATCGTCTCCACTGGCTCTTCATGCGGCTGAATGGCCCTCTCTTCCTGGAGTAGCAGTCTTGCGAGTTCACCAGGCACTTCGCAATCATCTTCACCTTCGTCTTCGGCCAAGTTGATCGGATTTTCGAAGTCATAACTGGCAGTAGCAGAGCCGTTACCAGTGAGATCCAGAGTGGATTGGAACCTGTATAAGTGAGTGTGTGTAAATATAGCTGTTTTGCAATATATAACAAAGAAAGAAAAAGAGCACAAGATTTGAAATGCAACAACGTCCAATGTTTTGATTAATGATATATGGAAATGTCATACAAAAAGCCCTCACAAATGGAGCCACGGTGCCCCGGGTAGGACACCGAGCCAATAAAAGTTTCAACATATTGTTTGTTACAAATTGAAAACAAAAGAGTTCATTACTGCGTGACAAATGTAATAGGTGTAAAATCTTTTGTCGTCCAGTTGCTTGGTCCGTTGTTGGTTGTTGGATAGATCCAACTGTCAAATTCTGCTTCCTCTACGTCCTCCTCGATAGCATTCACTCTTGGGTTGGTGATGAACACCGGAGACTTTCTGATCCTTTCTTTGCGAACAGCCCTCTGAGCCTCTGCAGTGAAGCCCAGCCCAAACTTGTCGGTCTTTGGGGTGAAGTCAGGAAGTTGACCCCAGTTTGAGCACTTGCCTTTCTCGATCACAGCCCGGGCGTCCTTCAAGGAAGCCATCTTCAAAGGAAAGTCTTCTTCAACCAGTGTCTCAGCTGACGCCAACGTTGGAGGTACCTCCTCAAAATGTTGAAAGGGGGTTTCAATAAACTCCCCGTCCAGCTCGATATACCTGAATGAATTCAGGTGACTAAACATGTATTCCTCCTCTCCCTGCATAGTAACAATCTTCCCTCTGATAGGGTATTTGAGCTTCTGGTGTAGAGTGGATGTTACAGCCCCAACCTTGTGAATCCAAGGTCGTCCCAGCAAACAGGAGTAAGATGGACGAATATCCATCACATAGAACGTTGAGTCAAAGACTTGGGAACCCACACGAATAGGAATGTCTACCTCGCCATGCACCATCCTCTTAGAACCGTCGAAGGCTCTAACAATGATGTTACTAGGCTTCAATTCCAGGCCCTCGCAATCCAACTGATCTAAGGCCTTCTTGGGAAATACATTCAGGGAAGAACCGGTGTCCACCAACACGTGTGCAAGAGTAGTGCCCCTGCATTCTATGGAAACATGCAGGGCATCATTGTGGTTTTTTCCC
This sequence comes from Vicia faba, assembly GCA_948472305.1. Taxonomy (NCBI): domain Eukaryota; kingdom Viridiplantae; phylum Streptophyta; class Magnoliopsida; order Fabales; family Fabaceae; genus Vicia; species Vicia faba. The sequence goes on from OX451736.1 coordinate 596,365,217, forward strand.
TTGGCGGTCAAGTCGGCATCCGAGAAACCCAAACCATTGTCAGCGGTCAAATTAGCCACACAGTCAGTGAATTGGTCTGCAGATGTCTCTTGCGGCACATAGGCTGTTTTCAGAAATGAAATCAGGGCCTTGGCATGGGCCTCTGAGCACAGCAGCAATGATAGCATAGAGATTTTGGAGGGGGTATGCCCCAGCTGTTCAACGACATTGAAGTCACTCTTTTTAATGATTTTAAGGATTTCCTCCATCTCTTGTTGGGAGGCTTCAACAGCGGTCCTTTTTGGTGCCTCCGTCCGGGCAGGCAAATCGGTAGTAACTCCTTTGCCCCGAGCATCATAGGACTCGGCGGCAGTAGTAGACACAGGAACTTGATTTGGAACATGCACACTTGCGGGTGTGATGATAAGAGGTTTTCGGATAACTGGTGGTGCAATGTCAGGCGAGAAGAGCCTGCCACTATGAGTAATTTTGGCGGGACCAGTGATGTTACTGATACTGGTACCGGTGTTGAACTCCTGCTTCACTCCAAGCACATACACGTCTGCCCCATAGTGCCATGGGACAGCCTTGTCAGATTCATAGGGGAGGGGCCCCGGAACAGTAATGGTAATGGGTGCAACAGACATAATTTTGACTGGCTTCCTCGGGGGAGCCTTGGTAGGATTGTTGAAAATTGTGACGACAGATACTTCTTCAGCGGGAACAAATGGAACAACGGTGTTCTTGAATAGAATCTCCTTGCTATCCATCAGGCTTTGGATGCCTGACTTCAGCAGCGGACAACCGGTAGGGGTAACAGCACACAGGAGGCAACCCTTGCTACAACCCGGAAATAAACCGGCTAGCAGTAGGTTCCTCTTAACAGTCAATAGAGGGGTAGCAACATCATTCACCGAAACAGCATACAAATCTTCCTCGACGGCATTTACTCTATGCTGGGGCATAGGAGCAGTTACAACATTTGGCCTCTCAGGCGCCTCAAACTGAATTTCCTTCGCATCAATAAGGTCTTGAACCTTATTTCTCAGGGCCCAGCAATCATCAGTAGTATGCCCGGGGCTATCAGAGTGATAAGCACAACGGGCATTTGGGTTATACTTAGGAGATGCAGTATTCACGACCTTCGGAGCTTCTCTGGTGGTCACCAAGTTGGTTGATAGCAGTTGCGGTAAGATTTGTGACAAGGTCATACTCAGCCGAGTGTATTGCCTTTTGGGCCTCTCACCCCTTTGTTGATTGTACTGCTGAGGAGAAGCAACAGGTTTTGAAATGACCAAGGCATTGACGGCTTGGCGGCGTTCTGGCTTAACTTGTCTTCTAGGACCATAGACGGCACTAGCTTCCTTCTTGAAAGGCTTCTTCTCAGTACTTGTGGAGGCACCTTTCTGTATCTTTCCTGACCTGATGCCAGCTTCTATCCTTTCACCCGTCAGGATCAAATCCGTAAACCCAGCGGAGGAATTACCAACCAGATGATTGAAGAATGGACCAGACAAAGTCCCTAGAAACATGTCAACCAGTTCACGATCAGTCAAAGGAGGCTGCACCCTGCCAGCCAAATCTCTCCATTTTTGCGCATATTCTTTGAATCCTTCGCCCGTTCCTAATGACATACCCTGAAGTTGGGTACGCGTAGGAGCAAGGTTAGAATTGTATTGATATTGTCTATAAAATGCGGTAGCCAAATCTTCCCAATGTCGGATACTGATTCCATCTAGCTGATAGAACCACTCAAGCTGTGACCCTGAAAGGCTATCTTGGAAGAAATGGATCCAAAGGTTTTTGTCTGCCGTGTAAGGTTGGATCTTCCTTACGTACGATCTGAGATGCAGCTTTGGACAGGAAGCCCCGTCGTATTTTGCAAAGGCAGGTGCCTTGAACTTGTGTGGGATTACCACCCCAGAAGATAAACCTAAATCTCCGAAATCCAGCCCCGGCACATTTTGAATCTCCATGGCACTCAAGCGGTCCTCTAATTGCTTGTATCTGTCAGCAGCAGGAGGGTATCGTTCGTCATTGTAATCCGTCTCGTTGTCAGAGACTGCAGGACTAGGAGCCCCTCCCCCTTGGGGACTGTCTTTCTCTGCAGAGGAAGTAGTTGGATCAGCCTCGTTATGGAGTGTATTCCCAAACCTGCGTCCAGTGTTGAACAACGCAATCCTCTTCTTCTTCTTCTTCTTTAGGAGCAGAGCCTTCAACTCTTGTTGACCTTGGGCCAGGCTCATGACCATCTCTTGAAACTGGGCATTCTGGGCCTGGAGGGCCTTGATAGCTTGCTCACTGGATGATTCTGGATTCATGATGACTGTTCAAAATCAACAGCGAAGAAGATTAAGCAACCTGTAGAAAAAGAAAAGGGTACCTGTTATGCACATGATGCATGAGATGCTATCTATGCAATGCATTCATGGATTTTAGAAATTCACAATTGTTGCAGACAAAAAGAATGCACGTCATATTAATAAGAAGAAATTTGTTAGTACATAAATGCCCCATGGGCCAAATATTACAAAAAACAACTTCTCAAGGTAAAAAGACGTTGCGCATCCTCTTTGGTGCGATGTAGGTGTTAAGGGCCTCTTGCTCATGGAGTCGGCGGGTGAGCTCTAGAACCTTCTTCTCGCTGGCGTAAAAGCTGGCTTCAAAAGTGTTCCGTTCCTCCTTGAGTTGGATCCAACTCTTCTACATCTCCTCCCACGATGTAGGCATGTCAGGGTGTAGGATGGTGTAGGGAACCTCTCCTTCCTTAACGGGCTCTTTAATCACAGGGAGAACATGAGGATAAGGCATCATTAGACTCTGGGCTCGGGTTCGTACCCACTTGAGATAAGGCTCAAGAGGGATGGAATTCTTGTGTCCCAGAGTCTTGCTATCAACCTTGTTGGGCATCCTCCAAGCTCTGATGAATCTTTGGCGAAGTCCTTGCGCATTGTTGTCGAAGTCAAAGACTAGGTCAGGAATCAACATGTCGTGAGGGCCATCCCTCCGTGCATATCCAAATTGCCTCAAAGCTAGGCAAGGGTTGTAGGTAATGCCCCCCTAATGCCAAGTAATGGAACATTAGGGAACTCTCCACAATGATCGACGATGATGACATTTTCTCTGGACCGAGAACACCAATGTACATCAGAGTGAGTAAGAGTCATCAACCGTTGGGACCACCTTGAGCCTTGGTCATTCTTCAAGACAAATTGTGGAAGGTGAGAAATAAACCACCTTGCAAGGAGAGGAGTACAGCACATGAGAACACCCCTCTTTCTCATTGTTCGTGTGTAAAATGAGTGAAGGATGTCCCAAAGCAATGTTGGTATTGGATTTGGGAACAGGACCAACCCATAGATAAGGAGTGCCACAATCTCTTCAAAGGCTTGTAGGTCCAATGAGTTCCAACACTCTTGTGCCTTTTCAAACAAGAATTTTGCTAAGAAGCCTTTAACACTGCTTCTAGTTTCCCAATGCCCCTTGATGTCAGATGGCTGTAGATGTAGTGCTCGAGCAACATCTTCAGGCTTTGGTTCCTTTTCCGTACCGTTGAAAGGTAGTTGATTAAGGATAGGAATTCTCAGGAGTTGAGAAAATTCTTCCAAAGTGGGCACCAACTGGTAGTCGGGAAAAGTGAAACAGTGGTGAAGAGGGTCAAAGAACTGGAATAGCACTTTCATCATGTCCTCTTCAATGCTGGTGTTGACTAAGCTGAGCAGTCTACCATGTCTTTCACTGAAGGGAGAGCTTTCCGGAATTCTTTATGTGAGCTCCTTGAGTTGAGGAGGGATTCTCACAAGGTTGACTTGGATAGTTTTTCTGCGAGGAATTTCCATGACCTACAAAACAAGAACAAAGATGAAGATCTAAACCCTTGAAGTGGTTAGTAAATGCATATGATGCTTTATGATGTTCATGCTGTATGCACAAACAAGCAATTCACACCAAACCCTAGTTTCAGGCTTGCATGGGGTTTCATAGGTAAGTACCCTCTTGAGTGTAGTTGGCTTAAAATCCTGCCCTATAAATAGTAACCGGGTTCTAAGGAGCTCAATATCATTGGATTGTTTTCATTGTTCATTGTTTTCGTTTAGCCACTTAACTAGCGACCAAAATATTCCAAGAAAACAACCCTCAATGAGTGTAGTATCGAGTATCTACCAACTTCGGACTGCACCAAAGCTGGTCATCTCACTACCCCTAATGAAAGGCCAAGATGGTCAAGTAAGGTTCTAGGTCATTAGTGCTTAGTGACATCACTCAGCGGCCCCGTACTCTCCTTGATTGAACTCAAGGGTTATCGGTACTCACAAATATGTCGCACTAATATAGCTATTGCTTCAACCGTGTCGGTATACCCCGCACAGTTTCCACAACGTATTGCTATCTATGAATGTTCCCCAAATCCGGGTGTAGGATTGTAAACCCAAACAAAAGAGCCAAGATGTAAAGCAATCAAAACAAACAATTAGTCATGCAAGAGGGTGATCTAAGCCCTAAGGTTACTCCACTTTTTAATTATCCCCAGCAGAGTCTCCAGTTCTGTGATACGGTGGGAGAACTGACTAGGGTTTTGCGTTTGTTTTCGCAAATGTTTCGGTTGAGCAAGAGTCGCCACCGACTTTTTATTTTATCCTAAGGAAAGGTTAAAAAGCACAGCAAAAACCTTTGAGATGTTTTCTTGGGTTCGGGAAGTAGATTATAGAAAGGGAAGGTATTAGCACCCTTTCTATCCATGGTTATCCATGGGCTCTTATTTACTTGCTTAGATCAACTTGCCTTAATTTTCAATTGTTTGAAATGGTGCTTTGTGTGTGGATTTTGAAAATGTTTTGAAAAGAAACCAATGTGGTGGCAACCTTTGTAATGATCCATGTTGGGATGTATACAAAGGTGTATGTCTTTTGAAAAGGTTTTCAATGTTTTTTGAAAGTTGTTTTGAAAATGTAGTGATGTGTGGTTTGAAAAAAATAGGCAAGTGTTTTTGCAAGTTTGATTCAAGTAACTAAGAGTTTGTCTACTCCTAAATTTCTCAAAGATTTCTCCTATGTTTTTAACCCTTTTAACAATTTTGTTCCACCATTGTATTTGGTGGACAATCTTGTGTTAGGATGTGAACGGGACGGGCGCGGGTCATTGTTTAGACCATAATTGCAATGGTGCCAAGTATCTTTGGGCAATTTTTCCTTGGAGGGACTTGATCATTTTTTAGGCAAACTTTCGAAAGTGTCATCGAGGGATTATGATCATTTGAATTGTTTTGTTTTGCCCAAAGAGACCTAACATGCAATATGGCCCATTTATTGAAGGCAACAAGTGGAATACCCTAGGGGTGCAAGTGTGATTAGTGTTGTCCATTTTCATGCTTGTTTATCTTGAATTTAGGTCAAACTATTTTGGTTAATTGATTTGCATACAAACCCTAATTCTAACATGGCATAATTAGAAAGCTTTAAAGTGCGAAAAATAAAGTTCCTAAGTTATTACAACACAATATATGGGAAGGGGGGTACAAATGTTCAAATGGGGGTATTTTGACAAGAATTAAAACCCTAGACTATTACATCAAACTTGGAATTTTGCAAGGTATTTATTTACACAATATTCAAATAAAAATAAGATAAATATGCAAAAATGCAAAAAAAAAAGGTTTTTCATATGTATGTAAAAGTATTTATCATGTATCAAATAAGCAAAAATAAAATTAATTAATTTTTGGTATTTTTAAGCATTTAGGATAAAAACCCTAATTTTTACAAATAAAAGTATTTATTGTATGATATATGCAATATTTATTAATTATTTACAAAAAATAAATAAATGAGAAGTATATTTGTCAAAAAGGTATTTTTAATGTTAAATATTAATAAAAATAAAAATGTATATATTTTGGTATTTTTATCCTAAATATCCTAATAAATATGTAAATATTTATATTATATGATAAATATATTAAATATGTACAAAAATAAAATATTTAATATTTACAAAAAAAGTATATTTTCATAAAATATTTTCAAAAGATAAAATAAAATGAAAATCAGAAAATAAAATGTATTGGTATTAATTTTAGTATTTTTTTAAATAAAAGATATTATGTATTATTTATGTACAAACATCAATTTAAACAAATAAATGCCTAATAAATACAAAAATGGTGTGAAAAATATTTTTTATATTTTTAATATTATGAGAAAAAATAAATAAGTCAGAAATAAAAAGAAAAGTCAAGAAAATGTTTCAAATAAGCACAATGGGCCAAGGGGGTTCAAAAGTAAACATAGGGTGCAAATAAGAAAAATGAAACAGGCCCAGCCCAAAGGCAAGCTTCTTCAACCTCCAGCCATCTCTGTTTGAAAACGCGCGCCTCTTTGCTTCCACAACAAGAACCTGATTCTTTGACTTTTAATGAAAACTCACAACACAAAAAATGTAAAGCATCATCTCACGAGTTCATACATATAAAGAACATGATTTAACTCTCAGAAATGAGAGAGAATTTCTTCTCCCCCAATTCCTGACCTAATTTTTATTCAATGTTCAGACTTAAAATTCTCTAAGCACACATAACATAAATGAAAACTAATGATATAGGCATGTTCAGGGCTATGAATGTGACATAATTTCTTCACAAATCTAAACCTAACTATGCCTGGATAGAGAGATAAGAGTTCATGAACTTACCTATTCAGTTGGAAACGTGTCTGGCAATGGAGGAGTTTTCAGGGCAAGATAATGATTTGTATAGCTTGCTTGATGTCCAGGGATGCTATTCCAAGCTTTAGTTTGCTTTGAAACCAAGTGAATCGTGTTATGGCACTTCAACTGCAAAACAGAAAAATGAAAATGGTGATGTTGGTTAGGAGTGTTACGGTCTGCTTCTAATGCTTTGGACAGTTTGTATGGATGGTAGGGAAAGTGTTTGAAGTGGTTTTGGCCAAGATGCACGATGGAAATGAGCTAGCCAAGTCCAAGTGCAGAATGCCCTGTTTTTGTGCAGTTTAATGGTGATTCTGTGTTTGAGAAAGCAATGGAGATGATTGGCTCGTGTTTCAGGTCAGGGTGGTTGTTTAGAATGTGTTTAACAAGTTTGCTTAAGTTGGTCTTGGCAGAAATGAGAGTTGGTGTCTAGTTTGCAAGTTTTCTTCTCTCTTAAGCAACAAAGTATCAAGTTGTGTTCTAGACTGATGCAGGCCCCCAATCTATGCTGCAACCTTTCCCCTTGATCAGTGTGTTTTGCTTCTGAACTTGTGCCCAAAGATATGGCCTTGTACTTCTTGATTTGCAACTTTGACATAAAGTTCATCTTTTCTAAAATGGATAATTTGCTTTTTCTATTTAAGGGTTAAACTTCCATGTAATGCTTAAACACATAATGCAAGGCTTGAACACAAGGGGTTTGCATTAAATTATTGAGTGTGAATGAGATAAGGACCTGTAATCTAGCTTAAGGCATGCTGAGTTCAAAAATGCAAGGTTATGGACATGTAACTTGGTCATGAACAAAGTGAGTTTTTCCCATCTTGCCAAATTCGATTCTCCCTAACCATGAGGTTGTTTGATGAGTCCTTGGACATTTTGGAAAGCTTGGAGTGTGTACTACAATCCATCTTTGTAATGCAAATTAAAATTCCCAGTGGAAGTATGTGAAAAGTGGTCTTGAAGTTAGGCAAAAACCTTGCCTAAAATAGGTCAAAATTTCTCTAAGTTAAGAATGGTTTGGTACCCTTGTTCCAAAAATTGTAACTTGAGCTACAAGCTTATTTTGAGGAAACTTTGTGAATCAAAGTTGTAGATTTTGCAATGGGATACAACTTTCATGTTTTGACTTTTCCTTGAATCCAAATGCATCTTGATGAGAAAGTGGGACAAAGTTAGGAAAAAATTAGGGTTTTTTCATAACTTAGAAAAATTCTAAGTTATGAAAAATCTTCATTTCAAACCCTAATTTGAAATTCTTGATTTCTTGATGAACAAGTTTCATGATTTGGCATGTTTTGATGAAAAATGAATCTTGACACTTGATTTTGACCAAAAAGTCAAAGTTTGACTTTTCAGTGTACAGTCAAAATTGATCAATTGACTGGGAAATTCAACTGTCAATCTTGTGCATTTGGGATCTTTTGGACTTGTTGGGTATGTCAAGACAATTCCATGGGGTCCTTGAGTCCATATGTGAGCTTGGTTTTCCATTGGCTAGGTCAAACAGTCAAAAATTGCCTTTGTGCAGTCAAAACCCTAAAAATGACCATTTTGCCCTTTTGGTGATCTGATCAAATTTCTTGTGGGATTGTGATCTAAACTTGATCAAATGGTCCATATGAGTTCATAATGTTGATGTGGGTCAATTTTCATGAGATTTGACTGTCAATTGACCACAGTTGACTTTTTCCCCAATACAGCTGATTTCTAGGTCAACTGTCCAATTGACTGGGCAAAGGTTGGAATCAAAGCTTGAAACTTGGTATGGATAAGCTTGGGAGTCCAACATGAAGCATGAAAGTCATCTTAGGCATTTTAGGTCAAAATATCTTTGTGCAAACACAATCCCAAATTTGGGTCAACAGGGCTAGGAGAAGTCTTGCAGAGGATACCCTAATTGGATCTTGAGCTCCAAGGGCCTTGTGATGAGAAAATGTTGAGAGAATGGGAGGGCAAATTTTGGGGTACAACACATGGCCTGTGCATAATTTTGGAGATGAACAAACTTGTAGTGATGGAACCTGGTCCGTTGGTATAGGTACTTTGTTTTTTAGCCACGGTTGGGAGGTCAGGGACAAGGCGTGTCACGTCCCCATTGGACTATTCAAATTACGCGCGCGTTTTTTTTATTTTCCGGCAATGGACTTTGTTTAAATATATTATTTCATTTGTATTATTGTAACAAGAACAACAACGCGCCCCAGTGGCAGCCACATCAGTGTTCAATGTTCCAAAGGCTGAAGGTCAGGGGTTCGATCCCTGCCTCCAGCAACTTGCATTTTCTTCTTATTTTTCAGGTAATCTGGTGTGCATTCAAGTCCATCATCCACCATGCGCCTCACTCTTCAACACGCCAGATGGCCAGATCTGGTGGTCAGCATCAGAGGAGCATCAAAAGCCAGGTCAACACATGTGTATTGGATCACAAAAGTCCACTTGGATCAGCTACTATTGGGCCAACAAAGTTGCCACCCACACCCTCAAAACCAGGCCCAAACTCTCTTTCCCTCACACTTTTACTTATTTAATTTAATTGTTTTATTTTGTTTAATTAATTTTCTAACCAATTAATTAATTTTTATTTTTATTAAAAAATCACAAAAAATATTTTTGTCCGATTAAAATTAAGAACTTTATTTTTCTTTAATAAATCTTAATTAATTAATTAGATTTTAATTCTAGGAAACTTTAATTGATTTTGTAAATAAATAAAATCAATTAGAATTAATTAGGTTTTAACATGATTTAATTATTTTAATTTCTTTCTTAAATTAACAAAAAAACTCCAAAAAAATATGTCGTTAATTATTTTTATTAACTAATTTATTTAATTTCTAATTTAGTATTTAATTTAGGATTTAATTTCTTTTCTTAAAATAAAAACAATAAAAAAGCATTTTCTTTTAAAAAGGGTCAAAACCCTAATTCGCATTCGATTTAATTTCGTGTCGCGCTTTAATTTTCTTTATCCCATTAATGTATCTGCTTCCGGTATGTAATAGTTAACTAGGACATTTAATTATTTTACCGCTTTATTTTATTTTCAAAGGCTTGCTTTTGGCGATGTAAATACCCGACGCCTTGTAATAATTAGTTTTAATTTCTGCATTTTAATTCTGCAAATTATAACTGCTAGATGTTTGATAATAAGGTTTGCATGACAAGACTGAATGCCTAATCTAAAATCAAATTAGATCACCCTTAACATGTGCAAAGATAAAAATAACTGAAAACGACACACTCGCACATGCACACTCTTAGGGTACACCCCACTTGGTTGCCTTTGTACACGGTCATTGAGTATAGGTCGTTTTAGAGGTCGTCCTCTTGTCTAAAAGATCATAGTTGCCTCAAAAACGGTTGCCTCGGATATTGTTGCCTCAAACAAATGATCTAAGACATTAGGGTTACCGCTAAAGCATCCTAACATTGCTTTGGTGACCGTATGTCCCTCATTCGAATTGACCCTCAAACTCCAACGACGGTGCTACCTACTCATTAATAGTGGGATAGCATTGTCTAAAGGAAATTATCATATAACAATTCCTTTTTTGAGTAGGTAGATAGCTCTTAGATACTTGATCATCCAAAAAAATCAAAACTTTTTCTCACATTTACACTTTTACAAACAAAGTTTTCAAAAACACTTCATTACACTCTTGAAGACAGAAGCAAGAGTTAAATCGAATTCAAAACAAAAACTTTTCAAAGCACGCAAACACAAAGAAAACAATTTTGAAAATGATGAGCAAGTACCTAAGAGCCCGTAGATAACTACAAATAGAAAGGGTGCTAATACCTTCCCTTTCTATAATCTACCCCCCGTACTCAGAAATATCTCGAAAAAGGAATTTTTTTGTGCTTTTTTTCATTTCCTTGTTGGATAAAATAAAAGTCGGTGGCGACTCTTGCTTACTGCGACATTTTGCGAAAACAAACGCAAAACGTAAACCAGCATTCCAAAAAACAGTCAGTTCTTCCCACCGTATCATAGAACTGGCAACTCTGTTGGGGATGATAAGTGGGGTGTACCTTAGGAATAGTTCATCATAATGTTTTCAATTGCTTGATTTGTATGCTTTATCTTTGTGGGTTTGAATCAGAGTTACTATAGATCCTAACCCGGATCTGGGGATACCATTTAGGTAAGTAGCAATAGACTGTGAGGGAACTGTACAGCATAGACCGATACGGTTGAAGCAGTAGCTACGTTGGTGTGGCACTTTAGTTTGTACCGATATCCCTTATGGTGGAACAAGGAGAATATGGGTCTTCTAAGGGGTCATTAAGCACCAACTGACCTTAGAACCTATAATTGACCAACTTGGCCATAGAACAGTAGCAGTATGCTACACTCATTGAGACCAAACTCTCGCGATGATTCCGGCCGCAAGAAAAGGTTGCCAAAATGGAATTATGACCGATCGAGGGTGGTCAATGATATTGAGATCCTCTAGAACCCGGTTACTATTACTAGGACAGGTTTGAACCAACTAAACTGAAAGAGGGTAATACCAAAACTCCTTGCCAACCTGAAATCTAAGGGCTAGCTGTGTGACTTGTTTGCCCTTACCATGTTTGCTATCTGTGAATACTTGTGGTGTGTTTCTATCATGATATCATGACATCATGACATTGCATGCATTTTGCATCAGACTAACCTATTTCAAAGACAGAGGGGATTCATCTTTGTTCTGTTTTGTAGGTCATGGCCTCTATGCGTAGAAACACTATTTGCATCAGCTTTGTACAAATTCCTACTCAGCTTAAAGATTTGGTTGCAAAGGTTCCCGATACTTCCTCTTTTTTTAGAAGTCATGGGCACCTCCTTGGTTTGGTCACTTCCAGATTAGATGAACAGATGATGAGTGTTTTGTGCTAGTTCTTCGATCCACTATACCACTGCTTCACTTTCCCGGACTATCAGTTAGTCCCTACTCTGGAGGAGTTCTCTGATCTGCTTGGCATCTCTATTCTAGAGCAGACCCCATTTACAGGTTGGGAGAAAGTCCTTAGGCCGGAAGAGATTGCTTCAACCCTCCATCTGACAAAGGCTGAGGTAATGTCTAACTGGGAGACTAGGAGTGGGACAAAGGGCTTCTTGGCCAAGTTCTTGGTTGATCGGGCTAATCAGTTTTGGGACAGTCTAGACTTTTAGGCATTTGAAGACATTCTGGCTCTTCTCATATATGGTTTGGTGTTGTTTCCTAACTCAGATTCTTTCGTCAACATGAATGCAGTGAAGATTTTCATGTCCCGTAATCCAGTGCCCACTCTCTTGGGTGACATTCTGCACTCTCTTTATGCCCGTACTGCTCGGAAACAGGGAACCCTTATGTGTTGTGCACCATTGCTGGAGAGGTGGTTTATTTCTCATCTCCCCAAATTAGTTTTGAAGAACAAGGAATGCATGGATTGGGCCTACAGAATTATGTCCCTCGCTCACACTGAGATTATCTGGAGCACTAAAGACATAGAAGAAGTGGTTGTTATTGATCGTTGTGGGGAATACCCCAATGTTCCACTACTTGGAAATCGAGGAGGGATCACCTATAATCCTTGTTTGGCCTTAAGTCAGTTTGGGCGAGCTAGGAGGGAAGGACCTCATGAGTTGCTGATGCCAAGCATTGTCTTTGACTTCCAAGGATATAGTGATGAGCATCGCCGCAGGTTCATACGAGCTTGGGATAGGGTACACAGGTCTGATCCACACGAGTTAGGGATGAAGACCTCTCTTCCGATGGAACCATATCTCTGATGGGTTCGAATCCGTGCCCAAAAGCTGGGAATGCCATACGAAGCTGTCTTACCAATAATTATTAAGAATGCTGATGAAGAACGGGTTCCTCATACTGTTCTACATCCGTACATGCCAACTGACATTGGGGCATTAAAGAGGCCGTGGATCCAGTTGAGAGAAGAGCGGGATACTTACAGAGAAAAGTATCACTAGCAGGAGCGGAAGATTCTAAAGCTTACAGAACAGCTGGAGAATGAGAAGGTCCTCAACGATTATGTCAGCACCAACGGAAAACGACCATGGGAGCGCTGATGTCTTTTGTTATTTTTAGTTTTGATTTACTTTTCAGTATTTCTTTTTGTAACGCCTTAAAGGCATTTGTCAAACATTGTTTCAAGTTTATCTAATAAAGTGTGTTTCATTTTGGTTTACGAATTTGAATCCCTAAAGTCTTTGAAATCATATCATATGCATCCCATTTCCATGCACCTCATTACAGGTACCCTTACAGGTTTCTCATCTTCTTCGCTGTTTATTTCAGCATCATATCTGCTGAAACATCAACTGATCAAGCTATCAAGGCTCTACAAGCTCAAAACGCTTAATTCCAGGAAATGTTCATGAATTTGGCTAAGGGTCAGCAAGATGTGAAGACTCTTATCTTGAAGGATAAGAATAATAAGAAGAAGAAGACGGTCCTCCTGAACATGGGTCGCAGATTCGGAAACAATTTGCAAGATGAAGTCAATTTATCCCACTCATATGGAGGGGGAAAAAACCAAGAAGAAAGGAGGGCTCCAAGCCTTGTGGTATCTGACAACGAGACTGACTTTGATGAAGACCAGTATCCTCTGGCTAAGGATAGGTATAAACAGCTTGAAGACCGGTTAAGTGCGATGGAGATCCAGAAGGTACCTGGATTGGACTTTGGTGATTTAGGTTTGTCATCTTGGGTGGTGATTCCCCACAAGTTTAAAGCACCAATCTTTGCTAAATACGACGAGGTTTCTTGACCAAAGCTGCACCTCCGCTTGTATGTTAGAAAGATCCAGCCATACACTGCTGATAAGAACCTCTGGATCCATTTCTTTCAAGATAGTCTTTCAGGGACTCAACTTGAATGGTTTTACCAGCTAGAAGGAGCTAGTATCCGTAATTGGGAAGACATTGCTGCTGCTTTTTACAAGTAGTACCAATACAATGTCGACCTCGCTCCCATGCGTACCCAACTTCAGGGTATGTCTATGGGTGCGAGCGAAGGTTTCAAAGACTACGCTCAGAAATGGAGGGACCTTGCTGGAAGAGTACAACCCCCGCTGGCTGACAGGGAGTTAGTGGATATGTTTCTGGGGACCTTGTCTGGTCCGTATTTCAACCATCTGATTGGAAGTTCATCGTCCGAGTTTACTGAGCTGATTATGACCGGGGAAAGAATTGAGGCTGGTATCAAGAGAGGTAAGATACAGAAGGGTGCTTCGTCAAACACCGAAAAGAAGCCTTTTAAGAAGGAGTCCAGTGCTGTTTATAGTTCAAAGAGCCATAATAGACCTGAGCGCCGCCAAGCAGTAAATGCGGTTGTTATATCAAGACCTGCTGTTGCCACACAATGCAACAATCAGCCAAGGGCCGAGAGGCCGCAAAGACAGTTCACTCAGCTCCACATGACCCTGTCTCAGATTCTGCCGCAGTTGCTAAAGACCAACTTGGTGATTCCAAAGGAAGCCCCGAAGAATCCCAATACAACATCACCGCTGTACAATCCGAACGCCCACTGTGCTTTTCATTCCGATAGCTCGGGGCATGATACGAATGATTGCTGGGTCCTAAAGAATAAGGTACATGATCTGATTGATGCTAAGGAAATTGAATTTGAAGCTCCAGGAAAGCCTAATGTCATAACGGCTCCTATGCCAAAACATGACGCGGGAGTGAATGCTATTGGGGATGATGATGATGGAGAGTTTGATATTGATAGCTGGATTTACCCAACTACCGATGGTGGCCTGAGCAATTGGACAGCGAAGGATTCCATGCCAGTTTCTTATATTACCCAATAATGAGACTTTTGTTTTGAATTTGTAACAGACAATTTTTAAACTTTACGGCTCGGTGCCTTGCCCGAGACACTGTGGCTTTGTTTGTGAGGGCTTTATGTGTGTCATTTTCATATATCATTAATAAAAGCATTGGACGTTTTCTTGCATTTCAAATTTTGCGCTCCTTGTTTTTCTTTTTTTATCTTGCAAAACAGCTATTTTACACACACACTCACATATACAGGTCTACATCCACTCTAGATCCCACTGATAATGACTCTGCTACTGCCGGTTATGACTTCGAAAGTCTGATCAACTTAGCTGAAGACGAAGGTGAAGATGATTGCGAAGTGCCTGATGAACTTGCTAGACTGTTACTTCAGGAAGAGAGGGTTATACAGCCGCATGAAGAGCCAGTGGAATCAGTAAATCTGGGTACAGAGATAGACAAGAAAGAGGTCAAGATCGGTGCAAATCTAGAAGCTAGTGTTAAGCAACAGTTGATTCAGATGCTGCGTGACTATGTTGAGATCTTCGCCTGGTCTTATGAAGATATGCCTGGGTTGGATACCGATATTGTGGTTCACCGATTGCCTATCAAGGAAGGATGTCCTCCAGTGAAACAGAAAGTCCGCCGAATGCACCCAGAGATGTCTGAGAAAATGAAGGCTGAAGTTATGAAACAGTTTGACGCTGGTTTTCTAGCAGTTACTTCTTACCCACAATGGGTGGCCAACGTGGTTCCTGTGCCGAAGAAGGATGGTAAAGTTCGAATGTATGTCGACTATAGGGATCTGAACAGGTCAAGCGCCAAGGATGATTTCCCTCTGCCTCATATTGACGTTCTGGTTGACAACACCGCACGACATAAGGTCTTCTCCTTTCTGGATGGTTTCTCCAGTTATAATCAGATTAAAATGGCTCCCGAAGATATGGAGAAGACAACCTTTGTTACTAAATGGGGTACCTTTTGCTACAAGGTCATGCCTTTCAGATTGAATAATGTTGGGGCAACGTATCAGCGTGCCATGGTCGCTTTGTTCCATGACATGATCCACCATGAGATTGAGGTATACGTTGATGACATGATTACAAGGTCCCAGACTGAGGAAGAACACCTTGACCATATTCAGAAGCTATTTGACAGGTTGAAGTTGTACAGGATGAGGTTAAACACGAACAAGTGCACCTTCAGGGTGAGATCTGGTAAGCTGCTAGGTTTCGTCGTAAGTGATAAAGGTATTCAAGTGGATCCTGCAAAGGTGAAGGCTATACAGGAAATGCCAGCTCCCCGAACAGAAAAAGAAGTCA